>OY986984.1:2875057-4075057 GCA_963920545.1 Lepidium didymum | reverse complement strand
GTCTGAACCAAACTGAGGAAGAGGAGAAGTTGGAGCAAGTTGTAGCGTATATGACGGGAAGTGCAGTCTGATGGGTGATAATGTCTCAAGACCGTGGTGAATGGAACTCATAGAGAGAGTTCAAGGAGGTTTTTAACTTGAGGTTTAAGCCAACGAGAGTTGGTATATCGATGATGCAGCTTTTGAAGCTGAGACAAACTGGGAGTGTGGAAGAGTATCAGGAAAAGTTCGAGGAGTTGTCTGTTGAAAATCCTCACGCACCCCAGGTTATCTTGGAGGATATTTTCGTGACAGGAATGAATGAAAGCCTGAGGGAGCAGGTTGAGAGGCTTAGGCTGATGGGGATGTATGAGATTATTAACACCGCAAAGACTATTGAGGAGCAAGAACAACAAAGACTTCAGCTGGCACCGAGACCACCTTATCGTCCCAGTGGGAATGCTTATGGGAATACCCAGTCTCGAGTTCTAGGAAAAAGCCTTTTGACAATCAGAGGGAAGGAAAGGCAATAGTCACTAGTGGGGATGTGAGGAAGGCTATAGTGAATCCTTGTAGGAGCTGCGGAGAGAGATATTTCCATGGCCATCGTTGTAAGCGTTTCCGGTAGTTGGAGTAGAGGCAGGTGAAGCACTAGAGGCTGAAGAGGAGAAGCCAGAGGCATTAGGAGGGGAAAGGGAAGTAGAGGTGCCTGATGTAGAACATTATGAGCGCCTGATATGCCGTGGAGACAGTATATTAGGAGAAGAAAGCTTGAAAGGGAAGAGCTCGGTGAAAGAGAAGGAGAAACAGAGCGTAAGAAGAAACAGGGTGAAGAAGGCAATAAGAGAGAAACTCTGAATGAAGCAGAGGGTTTGAAATAATGCGGTTTGGGAAGAAGCTTGGTTCGACCAAACCGGTTGACAATTGATTTCTGGAATCATCTTCTTCACTGAGCGCGTGAATAACAGAAGATCGTTGTTTGTTGTAGAATCAGTTAGAGTTGCTGGGAAATTGTTTTGACCCACAACTAAGTATAAAGAGAAATAAAAATTGTATTGTAGAGGTTGTTGAATAAACTGGATTCTCGTGTATTGGGTTACAAATTATCAATTGAAATCAGAGTTCTCTATCGGAGATTCTTAACAATTGTTGCGGTGATCACGGCTTCGAGATGCCAGTATTGACGAGGTCATCGGACTCCGTGGGAGAGGCGGATTCTTCGGTTAGTTTGACAAGAATGGCGGAACAAGTGGCGGAATTGCAAGATGCGAAGAGGGAAACGAGTCAGCGTTTGCAGGAAAACAACGATCGTTTGAATTCGCTGAGTGGTCAAGTCTCACAAATTCTCCAACTCTTACAAGCTAATCAAGCTCCGATTCCCCTGAGTTCAGCTGGCGCAGCGAATATATCAACGACGACGGTCCCTCCGCCTCCGGAGGTGCACACTTCGAACTCAATTCCGGCTGTAATTCCTTCTACGTCTCTCGATAAAGGAGTAAGCTCCGTAATGGCTACAAGAGACACGATCTTGCGAAAGGTTGAGATGCCGGTGTTTGATGGGAAAGATGGGTATACTTGGATTGGATTAGTTGAACGTTTCTGGGAATTGGGAAAGTATACTGAGACAGAGATCATGGAACTAATCTCGATAAGTCTTGCGGGAAGAGTTTTGAGCTGGTACAATTACGAGAAATCTCAGGTTCCTTTTACGGGATGGAATGACTTCAAGCATCGATTGTTTCTACGATTCGGCAGTTCACATAATGTCTCTCCGCGTGATCGGTTAATAGATTTAAAACAAACAGGATCCGTGGAAGATTACGTCTATGAGTTTCAAGAATTGGCTTCACAGTGCACGGATATGTCACAAGCCACTTTGGAATCGATTTTTCGGAAGGGCTTAAAGCCACAAATGAAAGCGGTGGTGGCTATGTTGAAACCACAGGGCTTACCAGCGATCATCGCCTTAGTTCTTGAAATGGAACAGTCTTTGATTGTGCAGGTATTTGATGGAGCAGTCGCACAAACAAACACGCAGATTCCTAGCTACCAGCCTGTACGAACTCAACCCAGGGCTGGGTCGTTTACTTCGGAAAGTTGGAAGAAGAAACCATTGCCGCATACGTCGACGGTGAGTTCCGAAGTAGGAAGTACGGGTAGCCACTCAAGTACAGGAGTTAAGGGTGGAAGAGGGCGTCGCGATCTCTCCCCTGCAGAGTATGCTGAACGAAAGAAACGCGGTCAGTGTTTCAAGTGCGACGAACCGTTTACGCCCCATCACATCTGCAGAAACAGAGAATTGCAGGTGTTATTGGTTATGGATGGTGTGGAATTGGTTGTGGAAGAGAGCCAGGATGACAATGACAGTGAGGAAGAGATTCTTTTCAAGCCAACGCTGGCTCAGTTATCTACAAATGCTTACCTGGGCATCGATACAATCACTACCACAAAGATTAGAGGGAAAATTGGCCAGGTAGATGTCGTCATCATGCTGGATAGTGGGGCAACCCACAATTTTATTTCCCCTGCGATTGTCAAACAAGCGAAGCTGAAAACGACAAAGTTAAAACACAGCGATGTGTTGTTGGGTAATGGAGTCATCATAAAAGGACACGGATTGTGCAAGAAGGTTAAATTCATGCTCTCAAATTTGGAATTTGATGCAGATTTCATGTCCCTGGAATTGGGGAGTGCGGACATAATCCTCGGAGTACAGTGGCTGAGAACATTGGGGAAGTGTATGGTCGACTGGACGATACATCAACTGTCATTTCTGTATCGTGGATCATTTGTTACAATCTATGGCGACCCGGATTTACATATGAAGCCGGTAGAGGGTATGAGACGTATCAAACAAACAATGAACATGATAATACCTACTTATTTTGCTCTAGAGCAAATTCCAAGATCATTGTTTCAGCTAAACGTAATTCCCTTGCAGCTTCAGTCAGTTTTAACACAGTTTTTTGAAGTGTTTAAGGAACCTACTTCATTACCACCGTTACGTGGATGTGAGCATGCGATCAATTTACAACCAGGAACAGGCCCGATAAGTGTAAGGCCTTATCGTTACCCTCATGCTCAAAAGGAGGCAATGGAGAAGCTTGTGTCCGAGATGTTATCTGCGGGTATCATTAGGCGAAGTCACAGTCCTTATTCTAGCCCAGTACTCTTAGTACCAAAGAAGGGAGGTGCTTGGCGATTTTGTTCGGACTACAGGGCACTTAACAGAGTGACTATTCCAGATAAATTTCCGATACCTGCGATTGATCAACTTCTCGATGAGCTAAAGGGAGCTTGTATATTTACGAAGTTTGATTTACGCTCTGGGTATCATCAGATTTTAATGAAAGAAGCGGATATAGAGAAGACGGCGTTTCGAACGTTTGATGGTCATTATGAGTTTCTGGTGATGCCATTTGGCCTCACCAATGCTCCGACAACGTTTCAACGCTTAATGAATGATGTTTTTAGGCCATACTTAAGGCGCTTTATCCTGGTATTTTTTGACGATATCCTCGTGTATAGCTCATCTTGGACTGATCACCTTCAGCACATCAAAGTGGTGTTGAATATTTTGAAGGATAACCAGCTGTATGCGAATGAAAAGAAGTGTGCCTTTGGAAAAAACAGAGTTGAATATTTGGGACATGTGATCTCTGCAGAAGGTGTGGCGACGGACCCCTCAAAAACAGAAGCTATGGCTTCATGGCCAACTCCGAAAAATGTGAAAAGTCTTCGTGGGTTTCTTGGATTAACAGGGTATTACAGGAGATTCATTCGAAGTTATGGAATTTTAGCTAAGCCCCTTACAGCCCTATTGAAGAAGGATAAGTTTCATTGGGATTTAAAAGCGCAATCTGCTTTTGATAAGCTGAAATCACTAATGCTTTCTGCCCCTGTTTTATCTCTTCCGGATTTTAACTTGATGTTCATTGTTGAATCAGATGCTTCAGGGATTGGGCTGGGAGCAGTTTTGATGCAGCAACATAACCCAATTGCATATTTTAGTTATGCATTAACGTCAAGAGAACAGAACAAATCCATTTATGAGCGTGAATTGATGGCAATCGTCTTGGCTATTTTGAAATGGAAGCATTATTTGTTTGGAAACAAATTTTTGGTTCGAACAGATCAAAGAAGCTTGAAGTTTTTAATGGAGCAGCGTGATGTTTCTGTTGATTACCAACGATGGTTGATAAAGCTATTGGGGTACGACTTTGACATTGAATACAAACCTGGCTTAGAAAACAAAGCGGCAGATGGTTTATCACGAAGTTTGATACCATCCGCTGAGGTCACACATATGCTCATGACATTAACAGTACCGCAGACCTTACAGTTGCAGGAGTTATTTGAAGAAGTGGGTAAAGATAAGGAAAATCAAGAGCTTATTAAATTGGTGAAGAGTGGGTCATTGTTGGACAAACCTTTCTCGGTTTGTGATGACAAGTTGTTCTATAAAAATCGACTTTATATTCCTAAGAACTCAGTTGTGATTCCAACAATCTTACAGGAATTTCATGATGGGTTACAGGGAGGACATGGTGGTGTACATAAGACTTTGAAACGTATTCAATTACAATTTCAGTGGAAAGGAATGCATAAGGATGTGCAAAATTATGTGGCCGAGTGTCTTGTGTGTCAAACGCATAAGCATATCACATTATCCCCAGCGGGTTTGCTTCAACCTCTGCCGATTCCAACGCAGGTTTGGTCTCAGATATCATTGGATTTTATCGAAGGTCTTCCTTTATCGCAGGGAGTCAATGTGGTGTTCGTGGTGGTGGATCGTCTAAGCAAATTTGCTCATTTCATTCCGCTTAAACACCCATTCTCTGCCGCTGATGTGGCCTCAAAGTTTACAAAAGAAGTGGTGCGTTTACATGGAATTCCAGAATCCATCGTTTCAGATAGGGATAAGCTTTTCCTGAGCTCATTTTGGCAAGAGTGTCATCGTCTGTCAAAGACAAAGCTCAACTTTTCCACTGCTTATCATCCAGAGTCAGATGGACAAACAGAGGTCACTAATCGAAGCTTGGAGATGTATTTGAGATGTTTTGCTTCGTCCCACCCTCGGACTTGGGCAAAATTTTTGCATTGGGCAGAGCTGTGGTATAACACATCTTATCATTCTTCTCTTCGTACAACTCCATTTCGGGTTGTATATGGCCGAGATCCTCCGACTTTCCTGAAGTATGAACATGGGTCGACAAAGAATTTTGAACTGGAGGCCATGCTTAAGGAACGTGATGTGATGTTGGAACAAATTAAAGGTCATTTGTTGAGAGCTCAGGAAAAGATGAAGCATTCAGCTGACAAACACCGACGGGATGTCAATTTCGTGGTGGGAGATCACGTTTTCCTGAAATTAAGACCTTATCGGCAGCAATCAATTTCTCGGCAGATTTATAAGAAGCTCGCTGCGAAGTTTTATGGACCGTTTACCATTCTGGAAAAAATTGGAACTGTGGCATATAGATTACGACTTCCGGATTCGTCCGCGATTCACCCTATTTTCCATGTTTCGCTGCTCAAAAAGGCTATTGGTCATCACAATCAAGTAACACCTTTGCCTCTTTCACTCAATGATTTAGATGAATTGGTGGTATTTCCACAGGATATTATTGCCACTCGTTATAACACTGATGGAGAGTTGGAAGTCTTAGTGTTATGGAAGGATTTACCATCTCATGAGCAGAGTTGGATGCTAATACGCGACTTTGCTAAACAATTCCCTGCTTTTAAGCTTGAGGGCAAGCTGAGTTCGAACGGCGGGGGTATTGATATGCCGTGGAGACAGTATATTAGGAGAAGAAAGCTTGAAAGGGAAGAGCTCGGTGAAAGAGAAGGAGAAACAGAGCGTAAGAAGAAACAGGGTGAAGAAGGCAATAAGAGAGAAACTCTGAATGAAGCAGAGGGTTTGAAATAATGCGGTTTGGGAAGAAGCTTGGTTCGACCAAACCGGTTGACAATTGATTTCTGGAATCATCTTCTTCACTGAGCGCGTGAATAACAGAAGATCGTTGTTTGTTGTAGAATCAGTTAGAGTTGCTGGGAAATTGTTTTGACCCACAACTAAGTATAAAGAGAAATAAAAATTGTATTGTAGAGGTTGTTGAATAAACTGGATTCTCGTGTATTGGGTTACAAATTATCAATTGAAATCAGAGTTCTCTATCGGAGATTCTTAACAGCGCCTCACTCTCAACTTTGCTGTGGGTATATCGGAAGGAAAGTCTATGAAGCTTGAGGGTACAATTTCAGGTACTGAGGTGATTGTGTTGATAGATTCGAGAGCCACCTGTAACTTCATTTCCAAGAGAATGGCTGAGAAAATTGGGTTAAGATTGACGGATACGAAGGAATTTATGGTGGTTGTTGGTCTTGGACAGTTGGTAATTGGAAAAGGGAAGTGTGAAGGGCTTACTTTGGCGGTTCAAAGAGCTGAGATTGTAGAAAAGTTTTTGTTGTTTGAGTTGGGCAACATAGACTTGGTTTTGGGATATACTTGGCTGGCAAAGTTAGGAGAAACCAAGGTGAATAGGGGAATACACCACCTGAAGTTTAAGCAAGAGGGGAAATGGATTAGCTTATATAGTGATCCAGCGTTACATAAAAGGCAAATCTTGATGAAAGCAATGAGAAAGCACAGTCGGGAAAGTGATATAATATATTTGATTGAGTTGGCAGCTCTCTTTGAGGGACCAGAAACAGGAAGCAGAGAAGTGGAAGAAGTGCGAAGCTGCTGCAAAGTTTCGCTAAGGTCTTTAACATGCTGTAGGGACTGCCACCAGTCAGACACCGAGAGCACGCTATAACGCTAAAGGAGGGAACATCACCAATCAATTCCCGGCTCTATAGATACTCTTTTGACCAGAAAAACGAGATTGAGAGGATAGTGACAGAGATGCTGGATGCTGGGACAATCCGACCAAGCTTGAGTCCTTTCTCTAGTCTGGTTTTGTTGGTGAAGAAAAAGGATGGAGGCTGGAGATTTTGTGCGGGCAACGAATAAGGCCACGATTCCGAACAGATATCCAATACCGATTATTGAGGAATTACTTGATGAGTTGAACGGAACCAGTGCGTTTTCAAAGCTTGATCTGAAGTCGGAGTATCATCAGATTAGAGTAAGGAAGGGAGATGTGCCAAAGACATCCTTCCGCACTCATGAGGGACACTATAAGTTTCTAGTTATGCCTTTCCGGCTAACGAACGCTCCAAAAACCTTCCAAATCATTATGAGATGAGATTTTCAAGCCATATTTAAGGAAGTTCGTCTTAGTATTTTTTTGATGACATCCTCGTGTACAGTAAGGGAGAGGAAGAGCATGTTAAACACCTCAAGATAGTGTTGCAGACTTTGAGAGATCACAACTTTTACGCTAATAAAAAGAAGTGTACTTTTGGGAGGAAATTTGTGGCTTACTTGGGGCATATTATATCTAAAAAAGGAGTGGCAGTTGATCCTGAGAAAGTGGCAGCAATGCATAGGTGGCCCGTGCCTAGAAACGTGACGGAGCTGAGAGGGTTTCTGGGTCTAACTGGCTACTATCGGATATTTGTTCAAGGGTATGGGAAGATTGCAAGGCCTCTAACTGATTTGCTAAAGAAAAACATATTAAAATAGGGAGAAGCAGTTGATTCAGCTTTTCAGCAACTGAAAAATGTAGTTGCAGAGTTGCCAATTCTTTGTTTACCTGACTTCACGACTGCGTTTATTATCAAGACTAATGCCTCAGGAGCACGTATTGGCGATGTTCTATCTCAAGGAAAATTGCCAATAGCGTTCATCAGTTAGGGGTTTAACTAGAATAGCAAAAGTAAATCGGTTTATGAAAGGGAATTATAGGCAATCATTTTTGCAGTGAACAAATGGAAGCACTACATTATTGGGAGGAAGTTCACCATTAGAACCGATCAAAAGAGCAATAAACACTTGATTGATCAGAGGAATGTTTCAGGGGATCAACAAAGGTCACCAAGTTGCTGGGTTTGGACTATGCCATTGAGTACAGACCCGAGAGTGAGAACAATGTGGCAGATGTGATATGTAAATATTGGCTTAGTATTCATTATCATTTTGCATCATTTGACATTATTTACCGTTCATTAATCCTCATTTTAGATTAATATTTTGTACATTTTATATTTTTAGAGTTTTAGGGTCATGCATTTGCATATTTTGCATTTCTTGAGTCATGTAAGGTGATTTGAAACTACTTAAATGGATTTGGAACTTGGAGTTGGATGAAGAGGTCTAGGGATGAAGTAAAGATGCATTGGATCAAGGAAAAAGACCTCTGGATTAAAGTATCGACCGTCTGGTCGATGTCCTGGTCGATAGAATTGCATAGAATGTGACACTTCCTTTTGTGTCAAAATATGGACTAACTGGGTCGATAGTAAGGTCGACATTTCTACACAGACACGCGAAGAATTTCTCTGGTCCAAAATGTTGACCTTCTAGTTGATACTGAGGTCGACAACAACAACAAACACACTTGTCTTTAGTTTATCCGACCCGGTTCCGTTTTTAGACATTTAAAACCCTAATGTTTAAGGATTAGAACATCTAAGCTTAATTTCCTAGACTTTTTAGAACATATTGAAGAGAGTTTGAGGGAGAATATTAGAGACCCACTTGGATGATCCTCTTTGGATCATTTATTTAATCTCGTTGAAATATCTCTTTATTTTATCTCTTCTCTATTTTCATTATGTTCATCTTTGTTTATTTTGTTTTGTGTTTTTTTGTTGTTATGAGTGAGTAGTCTTATGATGAGTTGATGGTTAGGTAGATCTATGGTTAGATGATTGATTTTTGATGCTTAGGTTGTTAGATTCCTTGTTATTAGGTGATCTTGGTGCTAGATTTAACTTGGCCATTCGAATCTAGATGCTGGGAAGTTTATTGTCCAAAAGATGTTTGATAAAATTCATGAATGACTTTTTATGAGTTTTTCTTCCCTAACCATTGAAAAATGAAATTAGAGTGATTAGTAGACTTAATGAACTTATGTTTAATGCTTCTTGATCTTTGACTTGGCGAATGAGAGTTTAGCTCAATTGATTGATTAATATAGAGGTTAATGTCATGAGAGTGGGTTGATCTAAAGTTGTGTTCCATGTCCTAGGTTGAGTTTCATTGTTATCTTAAACATCTTTAGTTGATTGTATTTCCTAATTGATCATTTGCCTAACCAAAGACCCGTTGCTTTTACTGATATGCTAAGTTTGATCATTGTTGTTTTGCTTTTGCTTATGTTTGTTTTGATATTAAGTTTAGTAGTATTTGTATTTGATTTTTGTTTGGTTTAATTTGGTCTTGTTTCAGTTTGAGTAGTTGTAGTTTTATTTCGAAAATTTGAATTGTTTTAGCTTAAAGTTGAATCTAATGGTTTTAGTGAGTTGATTCCAAGTTCCTTGTGGATTCGAACCTCAAATGCTTTCAATGATGGTTGTTTGAGTTTGTTGATTTAATTGTGTGTTTAAAAAGCAAACATCAAGATGCTCTCCCTAGACAGCCATTTGAGGAGTTCAGTTATTTACATCTCACTGCTGCAGGTGATTTAGATATTGAGGTGGTAAAGAAACAAGTGCAGGGAGATGAATGGTGCCAGAAAATCATTCAGCAACTAAATGAGGGAGCACTCCTTGGAAAAGGTTTTCACGGGGAACATAGGGTGTTGTATAAAGATGGGAGTGTTGTTTTTCCTGCATGATCTTACCTGATTCAGCCACATCTAGCTCAATTTCATGGTAGTGTGGTAGGGGGACATGAAGGAGTATTGTAAACTTACAAGTGAATGGCAAGAGAGGTGTATTGGAAAGGCATGAGGAAGGATATCAGTCAATGCCAAACGTGTCAAACCAACAAATACTCAACTTTGACACCGATGGGGCTGTTGTCACCACTCCCTATTCCTCTGCAGATTTGGTCCAACACAAGAATGAATTTTGTGGAAGGCTTGCCAGTTCTCTTGGAAAGGATTCGATTCTGGTGGTTGTGGACCGGTTATCCAAGTATGCACTCTTAATCCCTCTAAAGCACCCTTTCACAGCAAGAACAATGGTTGATGCATTCATTAAAGAAGTGGTGAAGCTACATGGTTTCCCCGATACCATTGTCTCCGATAGAGATAAGGTGTTCATCTACAACTTTTGGTCGGAATTGTTTCGTACTCACGGCACTACTCTGCACAAAAGCACAGCTTATCACCCGCAGACGGACACTCAAACCAAGGTACTTAACTGCTGTTTGGAAACTTATTTGAGATGGTTTGTTGGCAGCAAATCGAAGTTTTGGTTAGATTGGTTAGGTTGGGCAGAGTATTCTTACAATACCTCTTACCACACAGCCGCTCAAATGACTCATTTCAAGGCTGTTTATCGAAGAGAAGCTCATAGACTCTGTGAATGCTTAGGTTGATGTGATGATAAAGAACATAGAGACGTTGTAGGCTGAATTGAGAAGTAACATTGCAGATGCTCAGTGGAAGATGGTTGTCTTGGCCCTTGTTATAAAACGCGGTGCGTCAGAGCGTTTAGTCGGCGAGTAATCGCTCATCGGCCTCTGATCGTCGCGACTTTAACATATTCGGCCAATTAATCGGCAAATGAGTTGAAAAAGTCAAAATTTCGAAAAAACTCATGTTTTTTCGTCAATTTAGAGTTCTACATCAAACATCTTCACTAGATCTACAATTTTAGGATGCACACATAAAGAAAAACACAAAAAATTGATGAAAAAAAAGATTGTCGGCAGTTGGGTTAGCAGAGAAAATAGGTTTTGTGAAGAGGAAGGTAACAGTCGCGACAATTTTACCTTCCTTTTAAAATCAACAAAAATACCATAATATGCACCTGATAGGTATCAAAATGGCAACAAAGAAGTTCTACAAAGTGTCTTTTGACCACTACACTACGTCAACATTCTTGGAATATGTATAGAGTATATAATATATAATACTAAACACATATAAATGTCCTAAACATTCTTTAAACCACTATGCTACAATGATATTTCTGGTACTATCATACAATATAATATATATAATGATAATTACAGATAAATATCTTAAAATAAATCTCAGATTAATTTTCGTATAATTTTTGATTAACTGGCTAGGCACTACTCGCTGCCCTACCGAACGCGTAGCATGGGTCCCTAATAAAAATTGCAGGGAGGTTCAACTTGAGGCTGGCAATGTTGTGTATTGAAGCTAAGGCCATATAGGAAACATTATGTCACTCATAGAAGGAACGAGAAGTTGTCCCACACTATTATGGGCCTTATAAGATCACTAAATGCATAGGGCATGTGGCATACAAGTTGGAGTGGCCAAGTCACTCTCAGATTCACCCAGTTTTTCATGTGTTTTTCTCAAGAAGGCAGTTCCAGATAGAAATCAGGTACATCGGATTCCTAAAGCATTTTTATGATGATCTTGAGTTGTTGACAGAACCTGGGAGTGTGTTGGATATCCGCTAGAGTAAACACGGGATGGAAGCTGAGGTTTAGATCCGCTAGAAGGGGCTGCCAGCACATGAGGATACATGTGAACCGTATGGAAGGATGCTGGCTCAATTCCCGTCTTTCCACCTGAGGACAAGGTGACTCTCTTATAGGGTGGTATTGATAAGTTAGCATTACCCTTAACAGTGATGAATCAAGGAAAGGGGTTGTAGAGGATGACGAATAAGAAGTGGGGAAAGCCTTTCAGTGGCTAGAATGTTTATGTAGAAGAGTCAAGAGTCTATGAGAGACTCCAACTGAAGTAGAGGCTTCTCTTTATATATCTTTACTTAATGATATGTCGTTTTGATGAATGCCTTAAGGGAGAAACCCTAAGTTAAAGACTTTATGCAATGAATTAATCAAACAATGCCTCTCTCACTCAATATTCTCTCTTATTCTGTTCCTCTCTCAATCTTCTTACATCTGTTGTTGTTTGGTAAAGTTGATCTTACCATCTGTATCGGTTTAATTTTAATATTTTACAAAGATTTTTTTTTTCAAAGTAACAAAATCAATTATTAATTAGGTCTTATATATAGTAGTTTAAAAATAAAATTTTAGGACATGAGTTTAAGATATGGATCAAATTTTATTGATTTAATTATTGACAAAAAAAATTAATTTTAGTTCAAACACTTTAAATTTTAATTTTTAGTTTTAAGTGAATGAACCAAATTTATGTTGTTGTTAAGTGATTTAACGAAACATTTTAAATTTGTTTGTTAATATATAGTATAGATTTTTACTTTAAAGTAAGAAATTAATCAATAGAGATTGATAGAGTTTGTATTGTCTATTTTTTTGTCAATTAGATCGACAATACCTAATTTATATTGCAAACTTAACTTGTCACTAAGATCCCCTACTCACATATAGTAGGATAAAGTCAAACCATATCTGAACTATTAACTGAGACATGTAACCACTAAACTAAGTGGAGCTAAGCAAAACATATTCAGCACCAAATCTAAAATAATATTGAGGCTTATTTTTACTATTTCTTAAAGTTGAGTGTTTTTCTTTATATATATTTATATAAAAGAATCCATTTATACTTGGTAACTTGCATGTATAAGAAAAAACTAAATCTACAAAATTACAAATGAACATTATTTTTAATCATCGTAGTCAAAGCTAGTATGGAAAAACTAAAAGATTAAGTCAATATTTCATTTTCAACACGAGAGCTTGTAGTCAAGTGGTAAGAAACAAACCTAAGATTTTAAAAAATTTGTAGGTTTGATTCCCCTACTATGCAAAACTAAAATATATTTTCCTAATTATTTCTACACGAATATGAGTCTATGTTTTCGGCTCATTTGAATACCCGAAGAAAATCTTTTTGTGGGCTGCACCTCCCACACGAGAATAGTTCAGACCCTCCCCTAAAACTTGGAAATTCTTGAGTTATAAAAAAAAAATATTCATTTTTGTTTGTAAATTGTAATTGATACTAGAATTCACAACAAAAAAATAGGAATGAATATGATACTTATGGTCCAACAACAGGTACAAATATAATAATATCTAAAATAAAAATTAATAGAAATGGTTGGGAAAATGGTCTCCTTAATGATCAATTCTATCAAATCTCACCCAATACTACATAACACGTCCCATTCATGATTGCTACATAAACTATTGTTTATTTTTCTCTTAAACGGAAAAAATTATAATCACCATTATTACTTTTTATATTAAATAGAACGTATATTGAAATTCATCGCTACGTTTTAGTTCATAATCCGAGAAATTACAACGATTCCGAAACGAATTATGACTTTATTTGTATCGTTCCATTTTTAGTCGATTTTCAATTTTAATCAATCAGTAAAAAATTTTTTGTCAATAATAATTAGATCATGGTTCATAAATTTCTAGTCAATAACACGTTTAACTTGCAGAGCATAATTTTAATGAGATCCAATGCATAAATACTGATGAATCGCATCCTATAAACAATGAATTCCATAACACATAGTTTATTTATGTGAAATGTGCAATGTTTATGGAATGAAATGATTGACTGCACACAATCTATGTAAATTCTTCGATAGCAAACAAAAAAAAACTTGTCGAATTTTTATGAGGATTGCGAAGTTTACCATCATTTATAAAATCAAGTGCAAGAAACAACACTTTTTGCTTGTAGACTGACATTAGAAATAATAAGGAAGACATAGTAAATGTAAATTGTGAAAAAGAGTTTAGTTGCAACGAAATCAAAACTCGAAAACAAATATAATTGATACACGTTTGTATAATAGAAATAAAGTGATGGATACATTTATTTAAATTTGTTAAACGTCTTATAAGTTAGTTGGCAGATGGTTGGTCCGACTTTCCTGTGTATTGATTTTTTATTTTATCACATCACAATATCTTCGTGAGGCCCGTTCTTATATTTATGTTGCAAGCATTTGTATATATAATTATCTAGTTATATTTCATTAGTCAAAACATTTGCTAACAAAACAAGTATTTTCAACACAAGACATAAGTCAAAATGGGAAAAACTGAAAGAAAATTTAGCTAACTAATCAGGACATAAAAAAGTATTAAAAACCTATCTATTCAGTCGAGTTACTTCAATCTAGTGGTTAGAATAATTATGTTCGATTCCTTTTTACTACACTAATAGATTTTTTTAAAAATTTAGATGTGAATTTTAAAATATTGATGGAACATTTGTCTATGTAACTGTTAGACTAAGAAAAAACCTATCTCTTTGGTGAATGAAATCCATATTTACACTATGTAAATTTACTCTATTTTTCTAATCATATATTTCCTGGATTAAAGTTGACATTTGAAAATGACATTTGACATTTTCCATCCCCATATCATTTAAGCAAGACGTGGCCTGAAAATGAACCATTGCTTAGGCTTCCAAACTTAACCAGTCTAGTTATGGTTTAGTCATATACCATAATTTGATTTTTGTTTTTCCTGAAATTCACCATGAATAAGCCTGTAAAAGCCTAGTCACCATGTGGTCCATTAAGTTTTCTCTTGAAATATCTAGAAGAAAGAAAAAGCTAATTAATTCTTTCAAAATCATGAATATAGATGATTATATTGTTAAAATTGAGTTTAGGGTTAGGCTTAAGGATTTGTATAAGGTTTAGTTATAATAACTTTTGGGTTTCAAATTTATAATTTAAGGTTTAAGTACATATTTCGACTATTTTCTTTAGCTTTTTAAATTCTAGACTATTTTGTTACTATGCTTTTTTGGATTTTAATAATATTTCTAATATATTACTACTATTTGCATTGATAAAGAACTAAACTTGGAACTACTAAACTCTGCTCACTATAGTAAAACATGTCTATTAATGTCGGCAAGTACAAATGGATAAATCGCGTCTCTGATGTAAAGAGAATTTATGGATGATGTAACAAAACATCTAAGTAAGGTATTGATGCTTAAAACCGGATCATGACATAAGTCACATAAACCATGGTTTATGGTCTTTATATATATTAAAAACCAAAATTCTTTAAAATTTATTGATGATTTTAGTAAGTAAAGTTAAAATTCTCTTTTTTATATTATTATTTTTATGAGTTCGAGAAATTTGTTGTTAGTAACAGTGTTTGATTATACAACCTCATTCTCTTATTTTACAATTTTTTTAAATTAATGAATAAAAATAATTACTATTATTAAAGAATATATATTAAAAAAAAAGAAATTTGAGTAGGGTTTTCGATAACATCCTACCATCATACCGGCTCTGCTCAATACAAACTTTAATTTTTGTTAAAACTCAATACAATATTATGCAAAACTTGGATTAAAGTGTAATTACAACGATATCAGATCAATTATCTTCATTATGTTTATTTATGGGAAATATGTAGAAAGAAGTGTATGCAATAGGTGTGACTAATGGAATAGAGACACATGTTTGTTATATTAAATGAGATGACTAAAGACTTATCAACTCGTGAGTTGTTCAAAACTAAACTTCTTCATCAACATTTGTTGGCATTAATGACCTGATGGTACGAAATTATGCGATCTTCATTGGTCCAATTTGTTTTTTTTTGTAGTTCGCGACCAGAAATTTAGTTTTTTTGTTTATTTGATAGTCGCTACGATTTGTTCGTTTTACAGTCGCATGGACTATCGACTTTTTTTGTGTTTTTATTCTTTTAAACAAAATTTATTTTAAAATTATATATATTTATAAAAATGAAAAAGTTGTACTATCAAATAACAAATATTTACAAAATTAATATATATTTAATTGTATATATTTATAAAAATGAAAAAAATTATAAAAATCAAAAAAAAATATTATCACATTTATATATTATTTATCAAAAATATATTCATACACAATTAAAATCAAATTTTGTAAATTTAATTTTTTAAATATTTGTAAATTTTGTTTAATTGTATTTATATATTATTTTTATATTTATTTTAATCATTATATTTATATAATTTTATTGTTAATATTTTCAATTTAAATTTCATGTATTTAAATTTATTTTTAATTAATTAATTTTTTGGTCACTAGTGTTGTTCGTTTGGAAGTTGCTGCTCGCTAGCGACCAATCGCAGTGACTAGTCGTTGAATATTTTAATGACTCAAAATTACAATCGATGGTCGCTGAGGACTGGTCGTTAAAGTAACGATCACAAAACAAACAACTTTTTATTGCGATTATTAATCATGGTCATCAACAACTACCAAACAAACTAACCCTTATCCTATATGTCATAAAGTTAAACTACTAGAGAATTTATTAAAACTAAGAAAAACAATGAAATTGTGACGTTTTCATTCTTAATACTAATTAGGATACTTATTTAAATAAAGGACACAAACTATAGAAGAAACAATATATATGCCAAAATATTCGATATATATAGTTTAAATGAGATTTCTTAATTAGCTAAACAAATTTTTACAGGTCGATCTGAGTGTAGACCTAATGACGATGAGACTCAAAATCTGTTCATGGTTGACCAGTTTTAGGATTTTTGTTTGTATCTTTTTTCTTTTTTTAAAAATAGAATCTTACAATCTTATTCAAGCATGGAACAATTCATGATTGGCAAAAAATAATGACACCAAAAAAGATTTGGACTTTATTAGAGGGTAGATCGTCTCTAAATGTAAAATCATGGGATCTCAGTATTTGTCTGCTCTCAGTTTCCAAGTCAAACATCGGAACTACAGTTTGATTTCTCATGTTTTCCGAATCATCATGTATCTCAACATTTGTCTTCTTGCACTTTCCAAGTCAAAACATGTTAACTACTCTTTGATTTTCCCTCGTGTTTTTCCTCTTTCAAAATGACTCTCCAACAAGAGGATATTGATTAGTAAAATCAATTTTACTGACTATACATGGGTGATGAGTCCAAGCTTAAGTTTATAAGTTTATTACATATAATTAGTTTTTTTTTTGTATAAACACTTAATTTATTCCTAAGAAAGGATTAGTAATTCATTTTTTTATCCGTGAATATTGAGTAAAGTGACAAGAAAGAGAAGTACATAAAGTCTGAATCTAATACTGCCATATACAGATAAAAAATAAATAAATTCAGTGTAACATTTTGGAATGGGCATATAGCAAAGTACAATGCTATTTAATTGCTATTTGACCCCCACGACTAGTAAAACTGGTACATGTATTTGGGGAGCTTCTAAAGTAAAATCATTGTATCCGCAAACTTGAGTACTTGCTAAAAATCCCATATTTGCGAGTTATCTGCATATCACCTGCAAATTACATGCAGATTACTTGCAAATTGCATGTAGCCACTTGATCATTGTATGTTTTGTTTTTTACTAAATTTAAATTTAGCAGAACTATTTAAAATTTAAGCTTATTTTCTTTATTAAAAAACTAGTAATGGATAAATTAACAAAATCAAGTATAAATTCTTGCAATACATAAAATTTAAGTTATTGTGACGGTTGTATGGTGATTAAAAATATTTGTAATAATTTATAACGATTATGTTCCATAACGATTTATGATGAAATTGTTATTAGATTATTTTTAGTCACAACTATTGTGATGTTTTTGTTACAAATATACATTTATGATAGTATATTGTAATTATTTACAAATCATCATAAATTTGTAACAATTTTTGTGATGAAATATGGATCTTATTATACCATTATTTTGTAGTGTATATATAACTTTAACATGTTTTGATAAGTATATGGTACTTGCTAAACTATATGTATATTGTATGGTACTTGTTTAGTGAAAGCTATAGTATATGAACAAATACCTTATATGAAAGTACGAGTATTTATGTCACCTCTCGTTAACACTACTATTTGCGCCTACCAGGCTACATGATCTTCAAATCTTAAGTAGTTGCCAAACACTTTGATCTCGATTTCATCAAAAGCTGACACACGTCTTGCTCTTTTTTTTGTTTAATTTATATTTATTACAAGAACAATATTTGAGACAAAAAAAAATTATATTAAAAGAGAACAGTCCTTATCATTAGCTCCCATTTCACTTGCTTTTGTCTAGTTACAACTGGAAATCAAAGAGAAGTAAAACAAAACAAAATGAGTCATTTTTCTCAAATTTAGAAAAATTTACAAAATAAATGGAAAAGTGAAATTAAATAAAGAGCAAAACAAGAGCGTTGAGTGACGTTGGTCTCTTCATTAACTCCTCTCAGCTACCCCTTCTTCTGTACGTCTTTATATCCTTCACCTTCCCTCTCTCTTCTTCTTCCATTAACTCATCTTCAAACTCCTAATCACGTTTAGAAACACAATAATACAATCCGAAGATGCCTCAGTCACCGATGCCAGAATTCTCTAGTTCGGTGAAGCTCAAGTATGTGAAGCTAGGTTATCAATACTTGGTCAATCATTTCTTGAGTCTTTTATTGATGCCAATCATGGCATTTGTTGTCGTTGAGCTTCTTCGGATGGGTCCAGAAGAGATCCTTAATGTTTTGAACTCACTTCAGTTTGACCTAATCCAGGTTCTATGTTCTTGCTTCTTTCTTGTTTTCATCTCTACTGTTTACTTCATGTCCAAGCCACGCACCGTCTACCTCGTTGACTATTCTTGTTACAAACCACCTGTCACGTGCCGTGTCCCCTTCGCAACTTTCATGGAACACTCTCGTTTGATCCTCAAAGACAAGCCTAAGAGTGTTGAGTTTCAAATGAGAATCCTTGAACGTTCTGGTCTTGGTGAAGAGACTTGTCTCCCTCCTGCTATTCATTATATTCCTCCAACTCCAACAATGGACTCAGCTAGAAGTGAGGCTCAAACGGTTATCTTCACGGCCATGGACGATCTCTTCAATAAAACCGGTCTAAAACCTAAAGATGTCGACATCCTCATCGTCAATTGTTCTCTCTTCTCTCCAACACCATCACTTTCCGCTATGGTCATCAATAAATATAAGCTAAGGAGCAACATCAAAAGCTTTAATCTTTCAGGGATGGGTTGCAGTGCAGGCCTAATCTCAGTCGATCTAGCTCGAGACCTTCTCCAAGTCCATCCCAATTCAAACGCAATTATCGTCAGCACAGAGATCATAACGCCTAATTACTATAAAGGAAACGAGAGAGCCATGTTGTTACCCAATTGCCTCTTCCGCATGGGAGCTGCGGCAATTCTCATGTCAAACCGTAGGTCTGACCGGTGGCGAGCCAAATACAAGCTTTGCCACCTAGTCAGAACCCACCGTGGCGCTGACGACAAGTCTTTCTACTGTGTGTATGAGCAGGAAGATAAAGAAGGACACGTTGGAATCAACTTGTCTAAAGATCTCATGGCCATTGCTGGTGAAGCCCTCAAGGCTAACATCACCACAATAGGTAATAATATTACACATCATTTTATTTCACTTTAATACCCTAACAATAACATAAACTGTGAACCATATGTTGGAGAATTTGTTGGCTTAATTTGGTATGGAATTTTTCGGGTTTTACGCTCTATTTTTTTAAGTATTATTACTTACTGTACTTTCTTGGTATATGTCTCTTTTCTATGGAAATTCAGATTATTCGATCCGGTTGCATTAAAACCAATTTGTTTGGTATATAATTCCTTTTTAATATAAACTTTGGTTTGGTTTAGTTTTAAGGAATTAAATGTTGGTTTTAATAGATGAATTTGATTGAACAGGTCCTTTGGTCCTACCGGCTTCCGAACAGCTTCTCTTCCTCTCGTCTCTAATCGGACGCAAAATCTTTAACCCGAAATGGAAACCATACATACCGGATTTCAAGCTGGCCTTCGAACACTTCTGCATCCACGCAGGAGGACGAGCCGTGATCGACGAGCTACAGAAGAATCTGCAGCTATCAAGTGAACACGTGGAAGCCTCAAGAATGACATTGCATCGTTTTGGTAACACTTCATCTTCATCGTTGTGGTACGAGCTTAGCTACATCGAGTCTAAAGGTAGAATGAGAAGAGGCGATCGAGTTTGGCAGATTGCGTTCGGGAGTGGTTTCAAGTGTAACTCAGCCGTGTGGAAGTGTAACCGTACGATTAAGACATCAAAGGACGGACCGTGGTCAGATTGTATCGACCGATACCCTGTCTTTATCCCTGAAGTTGTCAAACTCTAAACCGAACTGAAACCTGGTACAGTTATGGTTTGGTTTTATGTTACGGTTTAGGTTGATTTGCTTTGGGAAATCGGTTTAAATGGGATTTGGAAAATGGAAGTCGAAAAGCAAAGCATAAATGTCTGTATTGATTTGCTCTGCCTATACTTAAAAGAATCTCTGCTGCTTTTTTTTTTCATTAATTTGGGGGTATTTTTTAGTTTATCGTGCTGTAATTAATAACTTGTGGTGTATCAAATAAGAATATTTTCACTCTTTTATTTGTTTATTTTTATTTGGAATATTCGTTTCTTTGTTTTCATCGCTGCCGTCATTATTGCTTACTCGATCTGCTTTGGATTTAATGTAAATCTGTAGTTTACACAGGTAAAAAAAACAGCAGAACACAACAAATTAACTGTTTTATTGGATTGAGTATATAATTGTTGACCACACATCGAATTTGCAGAATACGATCCCAGTTCTCAGACCAAGTGGTGGTCGGTTATTTACTCTTCCACAAAAACTTGTCCAAAAAACAACACACTTTGGGTTAAGAATTAAGAAAGAGAAGGAATTGACCACACAAGTGATCAATTTTCCATCTCTTTTCTATGAATTTTTCTCACAATTGAGGGTTTAGACTCTTATTAATAACCTACCTTATTCCGAGTTTCAGGAGAATGCCAAAAAAACAAGCATGATGCGAAAGAGTTGAATACATTTTAGTGTGATATTCGTTTTTACGTACTATTCAAAGTAGGAGGGACACAAGACTCGTCTACCTTCCTATGGAAATACGAATTTAGTTCCTTCAAATATTCTTTAACCTCTTATCATTTTCCTAAATTCAATTTTCTATCAACAAATATTTTGTTATTATTGGCTCATGCAGCTTTGTTGAATTGTCAAAGAGCAACGATACATCAAAAGTCTCAATGAGAAGCAAGTGACTACATTGCTAAGAGCTACCTGCCAACAACCTACTGATAGAGAGAATGCAATCAAAGAGTAGGTTATAGTGTTTTTTGCATCACATTTACAACCATACCTATTTAGAAAACAAAGCAGAATCTTTAACTTTTCCTCTCTGTTTTGACCAACATAACTCTGCCTCTCTGGCCGTGCCTGTATATAAAAGTTTTATGTATAATTATTGGTACAAATTTTAAATCATTTTTTACATCTGACCTAAATTAGTATCAATTATTAGTTTATGATGAAAATAGTTGTATAAATTGTCTAAATTGATATCAAGTATTTGAGTCATTATTTTCAGTGACATAAATTGTTGTTTTATCAATTAAAAACAGATGTACGAATATATAATATGCATAACTTTTTTTGTAGTGGATGAACTGATCTACATTCTTTAATCAAAGGTGTAATTGGAGGTTTGCATTCCATAGTCAATGACATGTTGAATCTTCGTGAACTTGAGAGTATGTTAGAGATATTTCGTAAGTCTTCTGGAATACAGCGGAGGAGGATGTCAGAAATATTTTCAAGTTTTTCTAGAATACGGCTGATGAGGATTTTGAAAATATTTCTCAAGTCTTCTGGAATACGGCGGATGAAAGTTTCGAAGATATTTCTCAAATATTTTAGAATATGGCAGAGGAAGCCGATGATAGACAGCCATCCAGTTTTTTTCAATGTCTCGGGTGAGACAAATAGTCATTAAAAGCAAAGTAAGAATGATAATCATCAACAAAAACAAACACACTAGGATGTTCTCCATTGATTAAAAGTCTGAAAAATTTGTATGACAGTTTAAAGATATTGTTGGACAATTTGAAGACAAATAAACATTTTTGAGAAAGAAGAGAATTTTGAAAAATTACTGAAAATAAATGTTACGGATTCCATTCAAATGCAATTCAAACTGTGAGAAAATACATATAAATTAATCAAATATCATATATGAATATTTTTCAAACATAAATATATACATTCAAAAAAATATTTCGTGCATATTAACATCAATCATCTAGTTATTTTAATGAGGATATTAAAATTGATGTTGAATATGATATGGACTAAATTGAATTTATTTAACATCTACATATATATCTAAACTAAAATGTACTCTCTTCACATCATC
Source organism: Lepidium didymum (assembly GCA_963920545.1). NCBI lineage: Eukaryota > Viridiplantae > Streptophyta > Magnoliopsida > Brassicales > Brassicaceae > Lepidium > Lepidium didymum. The sequence continues at coordinate 4,052,871 of OY986984.1, read as the reverse complement.
ACTCACCTTTATAACAAACTTTTAATTTTAAACTATAATTAAAAATAAATTATAAATATTAAACCATAATTTAATGGGCACATCTACTAATTTAGTACTTAAATTAATATTACAATTACAAATATAATATGAAAACATAACTATGATTTCGTAATTAAAATATAATGCCACAATTAAGAAAAATTATAAACATATATCTGAATTTTAAAAATATATAAATTTACCACAATTACAAAGAAAAATAATAGATTTTTTACCTATCTCATATAATTTTATATCATACAACAAAACTAAAAGTAAAATAAATATGTCTACTAATTGGTGAATTTAAAATTTATAAATAGATATGTAATAAATTAGTCTCATATTTTTTGTTTAGGTAGGTGTTGATGATGTCACTTTGTACTCCCCCATTCAATATGTGTAAGAAAATAATTTCATACTTAATGAAAAACATAACTAAATTACTGTATCGCATTTTTATCGGTTTTTGACTCATATTTTTAGGTTTTTTGGAGTTTTTGCTAGTCTTTTAGAGTCTTTTAGATGGAACAAACCACTCAAAATATGGATTGGAGCAAAAATAAGCATTTCTGACGCTTTCCAAGATCGATCGGTATACCCTTGGATCGATCAATCTCCGTATTATGAGAAGCTGCGTACGACATGTGGATCGACCGGCTAATCACAGATCAATCGGTCTCCGCAGTACCAGAATTTGCGCACGACCTCCGGATCGAACCCCTACCTTGGGATCGATCGTTCCATCCCACGACGAGTGACGTGCGCTCGATCTGTGGAACAACTAGCCAAGATCATGATCAACCATTCAACAGTGGATCAATTGATCTACACGTGGATCGACCGATCCACGGGCCTGCGAGATATTTTTTTATTTTCCTTATTTTGTACCAGACGCATTTTTAGCCTTTTAAATATACAGTTTCGATTTTTTAGAGAGACAACTTTTTATTCTTTTGACGATAGACTTTTGTAAGCTTTTTGGGGAGAAGATTTAATCCTCTACACTTGAGAAGAATTCTGAACCGTTTCAATATTATTCTTTGCAATGTCATTATGTCTTATATCATTCATTTTGCTTGTTCTTCTTTGATTATGTCTGAGTAGTTTTATAATCAAGTTTAGGGCTTTCTATGGATTTAGGGAATCAATGAATTAGGAACAAATAGGGCTTAGATCTTAAGTGTTCTCCGTCTATTGTTGAGCTTATTGCCTAGGTTAGTGTGATCACCTAGCTTATGATATTAGGTTGTTTAACCCACCAAAAATGATGTTAGATGCCTAAACTAGCTTAGATGAGCAATTAGTCTTTAACCAACCAAAGCTGATGTTAAGGCTAATTGTGGACCTATCAAACCAATTCCATAATGCGTATTTAGATCTCTAGAACCAATCGACAGTTTAGGATTTATAGGTTGCTAGATATAGTAGTCGACGCTACGACAGTGGGTTTGCTATATTATGATGTCTGAGTCGAGAATTGGTTGAATATGTGCCCTGAATAGTTTCTTGATTCAGTTTCTTATTTCCTAATGAATTCCCGATTCATAATGCTTTTATTATTGATTTTCACAACCGCATTTTGTTTAAGTTATTGAGTTACAATCACTTCTCATTTAATTTGTCTTAGCTTGATTTAGATTTTAGTAATTGATAGCGCAATCTTTGGTCTTCGTGGACTCGATCCCTAAATTACTACTTTATTTATTGTGCACTTGCAATAGATTTCTAGGCTTAAAACTCGTTGTATCAAGTTTTTGGCACCGTTGCATGAGACCAATTGGTTGCCATTTGATTGAAAATCGAATTTTAGTCTATGTCTTTTTACTTACATTTTTTTCATTTTATTTGTTTCTTTTTTGTATTTCAGGTTTATGGCCAGAAGAAGCCATAACTCTGAACAACTTCTGAACTTCGATAACGAGACACTTGCTAGAGTTGAATGCGAGAACAGAAGAGCCAGAGCAATGAGTCAGCAGAATCTTCCAGATCCAGTAACTTAAGTTAATGACCATCACAGTCAAGATGGAGCAGTTACAGTGGAGCAGTTGCAGTGCGAGATCGCTCAACTTAGGCGACAACATGAGCAGCCTGAGCGACGAGCTATAGGTGACTTGGACACACTTCACCAGTTCTATCAAAACATGTATGTTATTCGTCCTCCACCGATTCAGAGGAAAGATTATGAGACCAAGCCTCAGCTGATTGGGTTGGTCAAGCAATATGTCTTCAATGGTTTACCAGGGGAGAATCCGATGGATCACATTGAGAACTTTGAAGACATGTGAAACACCACGAGTTCTAATGGATTCCATGCGGACTATGTGAAGGGTAAGCTCTTCCATCACTCTATGTATGACAAGGCATCTCGATGGTTGAAGTCGTTCCCATACTCTTGGGAAGATCATTTATGAACAACGGTGGGGCTAAAATCGATTCCCCCAACGGAAGAGTGGTCCTAGAGAATGTTGACAAAGGGGTCTCATACGCTATATCGATTATAAGGATAATTTTTGTGGTATGATTACCTCATCCAAGAGGGTTAAAACCATGTTGGAACCAGAGGCAGTGGTTTGGACTTCGACAACTTTTAATGAGTTGTTTAGGTATGAGTCTGATGAGGAGGAAAGTGTCTGCAGTGAGCTTGCAGAAGATTCAATGGATTCCTATGACACCTCGAATTTGGATCTTCTAGACAGATGTATCCTTGAGCATAAATTTACTGTTGACTCTCAAGTTACACTGTTCAACTTTTGTCCTAAGGTTTTTACAGGTAAGATTGAAGCAGAATGGTCAAGACCTTTCACTATTAAGGAGGTCAAGTCCTGTGGAACTGTAGTGTTGTTGGAAGCTGCAGGAATCGAGTTCGAAGACAAAGACCCACATCTTGAGTCGTATGTCACGAACGACCATTTGACTATGGGATGAACGATTCCTTCTAAGAGTCATTTGGCCGTCTAAAAGGCGATTAAGTCAGGCTAATGACTTTAAACCAGCGTTGAGTAGAAGGCAACCCACTAATAGGTAGTTTTGTTTCCTCTATTTTCTGTTTTATGGTTTTCTTCTTTTCCTTTTCTTCTGTTTCAGGTAAGAAAATTTTGGTCAGACTAATGAGAACGATCGATCCACACTATGATCAATTAATCTACTGAAAAGTAAGTTACTGCGCACGACCTGGTGATCGACCTCGACACTGAGGATCAATCGATCGTGAAACTACTGGCATTTTTGCGCATGACTTGCAATTGACCTTAACACTGCAAATCGATCGATCCTTGGGACAAAATTTTGAGAAGGAAAATCAGATCGATCGATCCTAGGGCCCATGTACGATTCTAACTTACAAAAGTAGTTTAATTCACTTAAATTGAACTGGAAAAAACCTTTAAAACATGAGGAGGCCGAGTTTTAAGATCAAAACCCTCAATTTTTGAAGTTCTTCTCCCTCTTGGGCGATTTTTTAGAGAAAAATTTCAAAAACTTAAGTCGATCAGAACTCTTTCAATTCTTAAAGGTTTTGATCTACTCTTGAGTTTATTCCACTCAAATTTTCCTCCTATTTCCGATTATCGTAGTCTCATTCTCGATCTACAAAGGTATGACTCTCTCTTCCACTTTTCAATTTCTCGAAAATCTTAGGTTTTGGGTATTTCAATTAGTTGCAATGTACTTGGTTTATGATGTGTAATCCATCTTCTTATGCCATTGTGTTAAATCCAATTTTTAAATTGAAAGATAATTTAGGGAAATTTTAGGAATTTCGGTTTAGAATTGAGTATGAAAGAATTGCTTTATGCATTGCTAGATGTTTTGCTGTGTTGCTTTTAAGTTTAACTTATTATCTTCACATGAATCTAGTTCTATACCCAATTTTTTTGATTTTCTATACCTTAGATGTCGATTTATGCCATTGGTTTTCTTTGTGTTTGTTTCTTTTCAGGAAATGGTTTGTGAGGGTGTTAAGCGACCTTCCAAGAAGGTTAGGAAATCCTCATTACAAAGGCAGGAAATCAAACAACCTTCTGGTTCTAGGAAATACACTATAGTCGAACCTCAGACTTATGAGCCATGGCCTCGCCCAGACGGTACACCTTTTCCGAGCCATAAGAGACATCATACGGATCCCTCGACCATCAAGAACGACCATGCTTATGTTTCGAAAGGGAGAGTAACCAGATGGGAGCATCATCACAATATCTTCTACGACCAGCTCTTGTGGAACAAGATAATGCTCATTAAGTTCATATGCACCAACACACTGTAGAAGTTTGGGATTTTTAGATGATGTGAATGGTATGTTGGCCAGACTCGGTCTTGGGATGTTTGTACATTGCAGTTATCCGTTGTATCCCGAGCTTGTTCGTCAATTCTTGGCCTCCTGCGAGGTGAATGAGACTATGGATCCACATGGTCCATTGTACGCAGCTACACTCACTTTTCTCTCCAGTGGTGTACCATATGAGATAACGATAGAGCAACTCTTTAGCCTCTATGGATTTTGCGGACGTGCAGAGGACCATTTACATGCACCAGATTGTCCACCTAATTCGGTAATGTGGAACATAATAACAGATAGTGGTTCGCAGATCGTGCGACTAAGTTGAATCACATCAGGAACCCTGCGATACGGATGCTAGGGAAGATCGTTGGGTCTACTATGTTTGGCAAGGAGGAGATCAGAGCAGTTACTAAACCCAAGCGGCACTGTTACATTGTGCGCTTGCTCCAACGGTCCCTGATCTTTATGGCAATGCTCCTCTTCCTTCAAAGCCACACCTCAACATCAACTGGGGTTTTACCTTCACTGATATGCTTACTAGCAAACATTTCAGAGGATCACCTGCCACGCCACTGAAGGAGACGATAAGGAGTCTCCTCACTCTGATATTCATACATCACAAGTTGGATCTCACTAACACACCCAAGGTCGAGCAGATTCATCTAATGGATGAGAGATTCATGACCAATTGCACGTACTTGACGTCCGGAGCTAAGTGGAGATATTATGCTCACGACTAAGAACCTTGTTGGTGCACACTTCCATTACCAAAGCTCACCTCAGTCACTTGTCGCGCCAATGTAGACTTTGAGCCACACATTACTCACCCAGAGGTTGCTGAGAAAGAACCTTGATGCCCTACACGCCGGACTACATCCCGTCGATGTGGAGAGTAGGCATCGCTGCCACTTGTTGTTCAGCTACATCCTTCTGCAAACCCCACGATGGAGCACATCATTCTAGAGTACACTGCTAAGTATGATGTTCCTCTTTTTTTTGATGATTTTACTGACCGAAAGTACAGACGATGGGTGTGTCATACTGAGGTGATGAAGCAATCTATGATGCGGCGCATGTGGGACGCACTAAGGAAGATCAAGGTGCTTGTACCCTCTTTCATGGGCGACCCATCAGCAAATACACGAGTTGTACCAAGCTTTAGAGCTGCTGACGCGAGACTCGATGTTGCTGGACACGAGCGTGCTGCTGCGTCAGACAACAAAGACGATGAGGAGATAGTTGATATGCGCCTATCACGTCATCGCAGAGCGCCAGGAGAACGCTAGAGCTCCAGCTCGCAGGACCAGTAGAGTTTGATCATTTCTCTTAGCTGTTTCTTTTAGTTTTTATGTTTTTTTTTTTGTTTTTTCAGCGTAAGTCGTACTTCCTTCAGGTTTATTTTCACACTGAGACCGTTTGAAGTAAGTTTGGTGGAGGACACTTGCTGTGACTAACATTATTTTTCTTTGTTTTGTTAGCATTTTGAGTCATTTTTTTTTTAGTTTTTCCTGAGTGAGTTCACCTTTATTGAGTCTTAAAACCTGATGTTGGAACTATGATTTTCGAAATTTATTGCATTTTCATGAACTTATGTAACCATTGACTCAAGCATGACATGAATCGATTGATTATTGGAAAACTCAGAGACTACACAACTTCTCAGCGTTACCCACATCTTCTTAGGTACTCGAAGAATCTCATACCGACTTCACACCTAACCTGACTTAATTCTCTTGTCAAGGGGGTTGACATACATCGGATCAAGTTCGCTCTTCAGTCATGAATGACTTATATGTGTGAGTATGGTTCCCCTCTCTCTAATTTCAAGTATTTAAGTTGAATGTGCTATATCTGAGGTAACTACAAAAACAAAGCTGAATGCAATGTTGGTAGACTGAGGAAAAATTCGATGACACTATTCTTGCTTTCATTTTTTGAGTTGCTAAAGAACCAACCAATAAAAAAATACAATGATACCCTAGGTAAGCAGGGAGAAATTGGTTGCGCAACTGATAGAAAAAATAAAATGATACCTTAGGTAAGTAGGAAAAAATTGGTTGCAATGTAAATAAAAATAGAGGAAATGAACCATAGAGAAGGTGGTCTTAAGGTTGATGAAAAACCCATGTGTCCTTTGATCGATATCCCCTCGATGAGACCGCACCTAGATACCTTAGGAAGTCAGCATGGTGCATCCGGGTCACTCATTTGCATCCGAGTTAATGAATTAGGAACAAATAGGGCTTAAATCTTAAGTGTTCTTTGTCTATTGTTGAGCTTAATGCCTAGGTTAGCCTGATCACCTAGCTTATGATATTAGGTTGTTTAACCCACCAAAAGTGTTGTTAGATGCCTGAACTAGCTTAGATGATCAATTAATCATTAACCAATGAAAGCTGATGTTAAGGCTAATTGTGGACCTATCAGACCAATTCGGTAATGCGTATTTAGATCTCAAGAACCAAACGACAATTTAGGATTTCTAGGTTGCTAGATATAGTAGTCGACGCTACGACAGTGGGTTTGCTATATTATTATGTCTGAGTCGAGAATTGGTTGAATATGTGCACTAAATAGTTTCTTGATTCAGTTCCTTATTTCCTAATGAATTCCCGATTCATAATGCTTTTATTATTGATTTTCACGACCGCGTTTCCTTTAAGTTGCTTAGTTACAATCACTTCTCATTTAATTTGTCTTAGCTTGATTTAGATTTTAGTAATCGATAGTGCAATCTTTGGTCTTCGTGGATTCGATCCTTAAATTACTACTTCGTTTGCTGTGCATTTGCAGTAGATTTCTAGTATTAAAACTTGTTGTATCAATTTACCCTGAGTAATGAAAAATTGTACCAACTAAATAGTCTTTAACCGAAAAAAATTACATTGTCTTTAATCAACAAAATGTAATTTCAATCTCTCTTCTTTCTTCTTTTAAATAGATCATTTGGTAGTTTTAACTTAGCATTGCACCTACTAAAATTTTACATTCTCAAACTTTCACCAAATCAATATGGAAACTCATCACCCTCTTTTTCCGATTGAAAGCTGGTCGAAATTATCAACATGTCATTACAAAGTTTTTGCAATTTTGGGAAGCCTATAATTTCAAAAAGATAGAGAGCTCGTAACATAGATGTCAACATGTTGCTTCTTGATGAAAATATATAATTTCAATAGTTTTTTTTTGTCAACATTGGGCCACAACAGGCTGGCCCATTAGGCAAGTTCCTACATAATGTATGCGGTGGGATTCGATCCCTGGTTGTGCAAGTACGCATATCTTATGTGAACTTATCGCCTGCCACTAGACTAAATGTCACTTGCATAATTTCAATAGTTTAGGTACAGTAAACTAACCACTTTATTAAATTATAAATTTCGACATAGTTTCTCTCACTCTTACATTCAAATCTGTGTTGCTAACTAGTGTTGAATAAAATAAAAAGTGTCACAATACCATGTATCATTAGCTTATTAATTGCTTCAGTTTTTGAGATGTTTATTTTATTTTACTTATTTAATCAATTATTTTAGTAATATATTTTTTAAAATATAAAATTTATATCAAAAATATCATATTGTGTACTCTATAGAAAGAGACTTCACTTAATTTAATTTAGATATACAAAAAATCTTATTTTCTACAAATCTTTTCTATCATTTAATAATTTTAACATCTTTTGATTGAAATGGATTCCAACAATGATCCTTTCAACACCCAAAATTTCTACTAAATATCATTTTCATTACCAATTTCTCATAATAAGCAATTTCAAAATCAATCAATCAACTCACCATATACTCAAAATATATGAAATTATAGGTTTATACCAAATTTCGTTGTTCCAAATTATCATTTATTTTATGGATGGATGATATTATATTCATCTCAAACAATCAAATGATGTGGACAATTTAAAAGTAAAAAAAAGGTGTTAAACCTTTTTATCATTGTAGATTGTCTTATACAAACACATAAAAAATACTCAAAAAAAAAAAATACATATATATATATATACACCAAAATATGATGATTTATATTATAAAATAAACCTACTAGTATTTGAGCAAGCGGTTTAAGTTCACATTGAGCACCGTCAAATTTTTATCATCATAGGCCCTGTTTGTTTGTCCATCCAGCTACTTCATCCAGATGGTTCATCTGAATGCACCATCTAGATAGAGCAGTTGGATGTTGTTTGTTTGCATGGTGAATACTACATCTAGATGTTGCATCTAGATGTGTGTTTGTTTGTTTTGTAAATTGAATCTACATCTAAATGGACCTATCTATAAAATGACCAAAAAAAAAATTAAAATAGAGTAAAAAAGAGGACAAAGCGTAAAAAGAGGAGAAAGAGTAAAAAAGAAGATAGATAGTAAAATAGAGGAGAGAGAGTAAAAAGAAGAGAGAGAGAAAAAAGAGGAGAGAGATTAAAAAAGAGGAAAGAGAGTCAAAAAGAGGAGAGAGAGTAAAAAAGAAGAGAGAGCGTAAAAAAAAAGAGAGCGTAAAAAAAGGACATAGAGTAAAAAGAGGAGAGAGAGTAAAAAAGAGGAGAGAAAGTAAAAAAGAAAAGAGAGCGTAAAAAAGAAGAGAGACCGTAAAAATAGGAGAGAGAGTAAAAAGGAGAGAGAGTAAAAAAAGGAGAGAGAGTAAAAAAAAGAGAGAGAGTAAAAAAGAAGAGAGAGCGTAAAAATAGGAGAAAGAGTAAAAAAGAGGAGAGAGAGTAAAAAAGAGGAGAGAGAGTAAAAAAGAGGAGAGAGAGTAAAAAAGAGGAGAGAAAGTAAAAAAGTAGAGAGAGTAAAAAAGAGGAGAGAGAGTAAAAAAGTAGAGAGAGTAAAAAAGAGGAGAGAGAGTAAAAAGAGAAGAGAGAGTAAAAATAGGAGAGAGAGTAAAAAGAGGAGAGAGTAAAAAAGAGAAGAGAGAGTAAAAAAGGGGAGAGAGCGTAAAAAATAGGAGAACGAATAAAAAAGAGGGGATAGAGTAAAAAAGAAGAGAGAAAGTAAAACAGTAGAGAGAGAGTAAAAAATATGAGAAAGAATAAAAATAGGATAAAGAGAGTAAAAAATAATAAAGAGAGAAGAAAATGATATTTTGGTATTTTTAATTTTTATGAACTCCATCTACATCCAATTGCTTCTTATAAACACATCTAGAATTTCTAAAAATTTAAACTAAGTTGAGATGCTCCATCGAGCATGTCCATCCGGATGATGCACAATTATGCATTTAAACGAACAACAATTTACATCTCCATCCAGAACATCTGGATGGACAAACGAACAACACCATATATTATGTCAAAAATATATGTTGCAAAAAAAGTTAATGTTTTCTATTATTATAACGTTCTAAAACAATCAAAACTTGTTTGTAGAATTGTATTCGTTTGATTTTTCTGTATCTGTATATGAATCTAGCTAGATGTAGGAGGATTCAATCAGCTTTGTAGATATATATAAATATACATTAATTAAAACTTATGGGAACAAATGAAGTGGGAAGGTAATTCTTGAACTCTTTACTTATATAATAGATTAATTAAGGGCAGATTTAAACCCAATTGGAACACTATGAATGATGTCTCAACAAATATGATTTCGTAGATAGGACAAAAGTTTAAGGTTAATGATGTCTTATCAAATCTAATCAATCAATAATCAGTCTCCCAAAATATGGCTCTTACAAATGCGGAAAACAATAGAAACATCATTTTCCAAGTACATGAATAATGCCAAGAGTGTTACATGTTATCCATCGATTTTCTTATCTTCTCAAAGAAAAAAGGTTGATGCCTTTGTTTTTGAAATTTTCTGCATATTGATGTGGTCCAGCTCAAAACCCATATTTATCTATTTTATCTTTTACATTCCTTTAACCCAACGGTTTCGGGTATCTCTAATTCTCCATTTATTTTAGGTATGGATCATACTGTATGATTGATGATATAAAGTAGAATAGTAAGATTAACTAAGATATATCTGTATAATTATTTTATCTAATTTGATCGACCAAATTTTGATCCGAATCCTATTATGTGAAATTACGCTATATAAAATCAAAATTTCGTAGAAAAAAATTCAAAAATAAATAATAACCACTTGATCAAATATCTATAATTTGTATCATGAGTCAAAGAAGTAAAAGATGAAAAAACTTTTCTTTGATTTTTTTTTTCTCGTTTTAATGATTCTGGATAATTGTTGCAATAATTGCAAATTTAAACGATAATTTTCCTATATAAGCAATAAAGATTTGAATACAACTTCATTGTCTCCAAAATTTTAAAATATGTAGAAAGCTGTGGAAACAAAGAAGATAAACATGTTGATGTAGATATATCAATACAATAACCAAGGTCAAATACTGATTATCTTTAAACAAAAACCGACATAACCAATCATAATCTCGCTTTCCACAAAATCACGAGAATAATTTCTACACCATTCGACTTTTCCATGAAAAGAAATAACAAAATCTAGCAAAAACAAAAAGTGACAAAAATCGAAAAATAAGGAGTGATTGGGCCCAGCGAAATGGACAGGTGGACCATAAAGATATCCATCTGATTAAGAAGCTAGCCAATCAAAACACTAAGAAGAGGATCATCTTGAAGAAGTCGACCAATGAGAATCGAGATAAGACCTCTTGATGGGCCTCATGGGGTATAAACGACCAAAAAGTGCAACAAATTTTAACTTAATTACACTCTCAAATAAACAAGAAAAAAAGCTCACATCGTGTGGGACATGTACAACCCTACAACACCTATTGACTCATAACCAAAAAACGTACTCTCCCTTTTTATACCCACTCCTCGAGATCTGATACCTTTGTAGAAAAGCCATAGTTTAATTAAACATTCTTTTTGCAAGTAACTCTTAAACAACTTGTTGCTACTCTCAAAGTAAGGTTTCTTCTTGTTGATGGTGATATAGAGTAATACTATGATGAAGAGTTTGGCTAATGTGGTTGGAGGGAAGACGGCGAGGGCTTGTGACAGCTGTGTGAAGAGACGGGCTCGTTGGTATTGTGCAGTTGACGATGCTTTCCTTTGCCATTCTTGTGATGGTTCGGTACACTTGGCTAACCCTCTTGCTCGAAGGCACGAGAGGGTTCGCTTGAAATCGGCCAGCGATGGAAAGCATCGCCATGCCTCACCACCTGCCCCAACAACGTGGCATCATGGATTTACGCGTAAAGCTCGAACTCCACGTGGGGGCAAGAAAAGCCAACCGATGATTTTCCATGTTTTGGTGCCGGAGATGAACACAGAAGATCAGGCTGAGAGCTATGAGGTGGAAGAACAGCTTATTTATCATGTGCCTGAATTCAACCCTATGATTGAAGAGCAATGTTTGAGCGAGTCCATGGAGACAAAGATCAAGTTTTCAGTGATGCATGTATGTTTTAAGAGCAGTGATGAAGAAGACGATGACAACGCTGAGAGTTGTTTGAATGGTTTGTTCCCAACCGATATGGAACTGGCTCAGTTCACAGCTGATGTGGAGATTCTCCTAGGTGGAGGGACTCAACGAGAATTTCATACCATGGAAGAGCTAGGTTTAGGTGAGATGTTAAAAGTCGAAAAACAAGAATTAGTGGAGGAAGGAGAAGCAGCTGCAAAAGAAGTGTGTGATCTAGATGAAGCTGATGCAAATTCTCCATTTGAGATAAGCTTTGATTATGAGTGCACACAAAAGATGACTTCATACGAAGAAGAAGACGTGATGAAGAATGAAATGGACGTAGATATGAATGAGATGAGGGGTAAGATTAAGGAGGAGAAGACGGAGAAGGCTTTTATGCTTAGATTGGATTACGAATCGGTGATTTCCACTTGGAGAGGCCAAGGGATCCCATGGACCGCTCGAAAGCCATCTAAACTAGACCTCGACATGGTTTGTAGCCCTACCGATTACATGGTATGCCTATCTTAATCAACCGATTACATGATGTCATTTTTATACATTTATATATCAAAAAGCATTATCTCTGATCAACAAATCTTATGCTATGAATATTTAGGGTAAAATTAGAGCAGAGGCTCAATATCATAACCGCTATCGCGCGCTAGGGTTACACATGGGAGAGGCTGGAGATGGAGGAAGAGAGGCCAGGGTTTCAAGATATCGAAAGAAAAGGAGAACAAGGTTGTTCTCTAAGAAGATAAGGTATGAAGTACGTAAATTGAATGCAGAGAAAAGGCCTCGAATAAAAGGAAGATTTGTGAAGAGATCTTCAATTGGATCTGCTCACTGAACAACTTACTCTTCGATAACTAGAAAACAGTGAAAAACATAAAATCGAACGCGTAATATTCACGTGCTGAAATTTTTTCTCCCAAATTTCGCCGAATAAGCCACCGCCTCAGTTAATCACGCTCTCCCCTCAGGTGTCCGGTTCGCCGGCACTGTGAAAGGATTCGATTTCTTTTCTGTTTAATTTCTTAGTTTCTTCTGCTTCTCTGGTGAGTGCTTCTCTTCGTCTCTTCTCTCTGCGTCGGATTCAAGTAAAGCATCGGTGGTTCAAAGGGGTTGTGGTCGCGTTCATTTTGAATTTCTAGCCGAGGGTAGCTTCAAATCTCGAGCTTGTCTCCGCCTCTTCTCCCTCGTCCCTGCTTCTCGCTTGAAAGTAGATCCATATCTGCTTTGCTCTGTTGTCATTGGAGGCGGCTGATGAGACCTCCTCCTTCAGTCTTCAGAGTTCTCGCTTCTGTCTTAGGGTTGAAATAACCGGTTTTGAATTCTTACTAAGGTAGCGCTCCCTCTAACTTGTCGGTGTGTTCGGAGTGTACTAGTCGGTAGGTTTCTTCTCTTCCGTGTTCAGTGGATGTGTGTTGTTGGAGTTCTTTCCATTGATCCTGCTTCTCAGTGGTTAGCGGCTTCAACTTATTTGTTTTCTAGTGCTTGTCTTTTCAGTTGGAGCTCAGCTCTTTTTGAGGCTTTCTCTTTGTTGACTCATTGGGTAATGCGGCTTAGACTGAGGTCTAGACTCTTCGTTTCTAGCTTAAGTGTGTGGAGGATGTAGTATGGCCAGTGGGTTGATCGTGTGGCTCAATTTAGTATGCCTTTTTGGTGTGTGTGGTCTCGTTTTGAGCTAACTTATGGTGTTCGCATAGAGTGACAGCCACCGGGGATAGTGCCTGACTCATTCTTCTGTTGTCACTGTTGATGGCTAAGTCTACGAGCCAACTTTGAAATGCTTCCATCTTCTTTTGTTTAGAATGAATCGAGGTTGCCCGAATGTCTTCGATTGTGAAAACCAATTCGATGTCTCCAATTAAAATTCACCAAAATCTTTACCACTTCATTATTTTTAATGGACTGGATGTTGTATTGCTTCCATGTTCTTTACTTTTTTTTTTGGCTTGGAACTAAATTCAAAGGCTTCTCTCAGTAAATCCATACATTTTTTATTATATGAAAGATTCACATTCTTAAATTTTGGTGGTTTTTTAAGCTTTATTTTTCGGCATTAGTAGAGATTATTAATGCACGTTGTTGTGAGCTATGTATGTACATATATATGTATCACCAAAAGTTATACTACTATCTTGTAAGGACTTATTAGATAGTTTACACAACGTGAATTTTGAGTGCTAGTAATCTATTGTCACATATATCTTTCTAAATTTCAAGAAAATTGAGATTATGTTGGTTTGTATTGCGTAGTATGATTCAAGTAAGGTTTCAATTGCTTGTAGTATTAATTGCATTAAACAGAGAAATGATGAGGGTTTCGAACTCGACTACCACTAAGACATATCCCACTTTACAAAATCGTCGACGGAAATATATACCCACTGAAATATCTAAGTTTCTAAGTTATTTTATACTAATAAATATATTATTATTAATTTATTTAATTGTAGAAATATAACTCAGGTGAGGTTTTTGAGAACAGTTAATTTATAGCCATAAATAAACTTGTTTGATGTATATGACGAAGAAACACATAATTTTGTTGTTGATAATTTTAATCAACAAAGTCCAATTTATAACCTAAAATTCACTCTAAAATTTCTTTTAATCTAATCGAATCTTTAATATCAGAATCATTAATTGAATTATCGACCAGTAAAGACTAAGAAAAACTCAACAACATAACATAAATTTCACATTGTAAAATACAGAATGATAAAATGTAATAATTGCAAGTGATGTATTTTTTTAATCCGGAATGTTTTAAAATTATAATTTTTTAAAAAATAACTTACTATTATCCGCTATATAGTAATTTTTGCTGATTATGGTTTTTGAGATTTGATTAATATGCAATTTTATTATTCATTTGATATTATTGGGATATTAGTCCTTCTTGATATTTAGATATTAACTATGTAAATTAGGTTAAAAATGTTGTTTTCTATTATAGGAGATGTATATAAGATTTTAGCCTCTACAAATACAATAAGAAACCCTTTTACATCGATATAGGTTTCTTGACGTGGTATAAAAGTATAATCTAAATTTTTAGGTTCGTGTTTCGATTTTTATTCTATTTCTATTTCTACTTCTTTATTCTTTGTTTTAACCTTTGTAATTTGATTATTCTATCAAGTTACATTTTTTTTATCATGATTGGAAATTTAAAGGATGGATCTATGCCTTCTCTGAATCCAGAAACATAGACTTGATTCAATTCTTTGGATTGTAGTTTTAAGAAAAAGAGAAAGAAAAAAACTATACGTTTAAGTGATTTTTTTTCTTCTTATTATTTTATTATTATTATTTAGTTTCTATAAAGTGCTTCATTCTTTCTATTCCAATAAAAGATTTCTATTTTTTATTTTTTTAAAAATGAAAAAGAGGAAAAAAAACAAAAGAAAAAAAAAATCAAAACCAAAAGAATCTTCTTTGATTTGGTCACAACTGACCACCTTTAATTTCTCTGATTGCTTAAGAAGTATATTGATGGTTACCACGTTATGGTGATGACTCCAACGGGTATGATGTTGATTCGGTGGCGACAAATTTGAATCTGATAACACAAATTTTTCATGAATAAAATGTTTGAACAACAATCTAAACTTATGATTTTTTGACCCTACGGTTAGATATAAATATCGATAATCTAACGGATGAGTGTTGTAGCCGTTTTAACCCAATGATCAGGTATAAATATTGATGATGATCCGACATCTTAATATAACACCGATACTTTGAAGACTTGTCCAATCTCACATATATTACCACGTATGAGCTTGTCAAGGAATATTGCTTATTGGATTCTCTTCCTTATAATATGAGATATATATCAAACTTTAACATCTATCAAATACAATAAGAAACCTTTTACATTGATATATGTTACTTGATAGACAAAAAATAAAAAAACCAGTCAACAAGTTGAATTTCTACAAAGAAAATCTGTGAGTTTATATAATTGAATGGTGTTATGTTTCTGATTTTGTCTTCTTTAGAATTATATTTATGCAATTATAGATACGTATTGTTAACAACAACAAAAATCATAGATACGTATATATATTTTGGAGATTTCAAATCATCAATCTTCTATTGTTTTCTTCTTCTTTTTTCCATATTTTTTGTTTTATGTACTTAAAATCTCATTTCATTTATTATGGTTTATTTTGTTATATAGCCTAAATTTTTAACCTATATGCAAACTAACAAAAATTGAAAGCAACTCGGTAACACTTTGATGGAAATATCTTTCAATCTCTCAGGAGTAAGAAAACCTTTAAATATATTATTGATGACAAAAATCTTTTGAATTAACTGAAATTATTTTGAGTAGATTGTGTTTATACAAATATATATTATATCTAAGTCTTCAAATGGATAATACAAAAGCATGATAAAAATGACATTTACCAAAAAAAAATTCAAACACATATAATTAAATAAGTACTACAACATGAACTAACAAAAATAAATGTCCAAACTGAAGTAGACCATAAAATAAAGTTGAAAATCCATAACACATAACCAAATAGCCTAAGCCAACATGGATCAAGTTGGATTGAGATTGGGTAGAAAACCAATGGACCATACCCATTTGAGGCTGACTGCAGAGTTTGGGGCAATCACTTGTTTTAGTTTCTTCGGGCCAACCACAACTGTCAACAGATGAGATATTAGATCGCCAGCCAGAAGACAATTGGGGAATATTGTTACGGTATCTTCGGCTCTTATGACCGGTGGTGGTTTGGATGAGTATATTAGAGGCGATGAAAGAAAAGTTACGGTTGTAGGCCAATTTTTGAATTCACCTAAATACATCATATATAACATATTGGTCGACTGTTAATGGCCTTCGAGAAAGATTGAAGATTATTTGAAAATCCAAAATAATCCTAAAATAGTATGGCTGCAAAAATCTAGTGACATGTACTGCTAATACAATACAACAATTTATAAAATGTTTTTTGAGATGTGCATCATAGGAAAAAAAGATGAAAAAATTAGTAAAAATTTCGCTGGTTTTTGACAGTAAAAGATTTTGGGAATAAGATTGCTAGTATACTTTTCATTGAAAAAGGAGCATGACGCCCATGAAACCTACACAAAAGCCAATGTAAAGAAAACTAATGTACATCTTGTGGCCAAAAAACTAAAGAGGAAACAAAAGAAAGGAAAAATGTTGAAATTAAGAAACCAACGAGGAAAATGGTTAAAAAAGAACCTCAAAGTTGGAAATAGAAAGAGAGGGGTTTAGCTTTCCTCTAAATAGTATTTACCTAGATCAAAAAAATTCTATATAGTTATCGTGGTGGCAAGAAAAATGGGTGGCTGGTCGTAACTTCTTTTATAGATTTTTGTGGCTATATGTCATGGTTAATAAAGTAAAGTAGTCATAAAATTTCTATTATTTTTAATAATTTTGGATTGTTGGTGAAGTGAGTTTGACCAATGGTTAAGACACACTTTAAATTTTTCAACATCATAATCAAAATTAATACATACAAGTTCTCCGTTTCCCTGTCTGTCTTGTTAACTTAATTTTCACTTATCTTTAATTGTTTTCGGATCAACAGATAATATATTATGTTGTTATGGCTATAAAGCATTGACAATTATATTGTTAAACGATCTACGAACTTGTGAGTGTTAGCGAGTTTGATTGAGAAAGAGAAACAGAAACAGAGCAGAGAACACAAAGATTTAACGTGTTCGGTCTTCACTGCAAAGCAGCAGCCTACTCACACCAGGATTGACCTTCCTAGATAATCCACTATCAACCAGAGAAACCACAGTACAACGATTACAATCAATGAATAAATCTCTCTAAGTTTCTAACACTCTCACATAAAGAAACTTATGAAAACCAGAGAGAAAACCCAATGTTGATCCAACAGAGAAGATGATGAAAACTCTCAGTCACACCTCTTACTCTCTCACCTAAAACAGAACTGTCTCGTGATGCTTCTTCTTATGGGCTTCATGTTAAAACAATTGGCCCAACTAGCAACACCAGACCAAAACCATTATTGACTTACTCCCATTCATTTCAACAAAACTTCACCTCAATGAGCAAAGACAATAAACATGTCTGCTTCTTCTTCTCTGTAAAACCGGTACTTTAATGTCCTTTCTCCTCAAGCTTCTCCTGTCAATCCCGGACCCTGAATGCTTCTCATTCAGTACTTAACTGAAGCATTGACATAGCTTAAGTTAACTTGTTCACAGGTAGCACCTTAGTAAAAATATCTGCAGGATTATAAAGTGTTGAGATTTTGGACACTTTAATACTTTCTTCCTCTCTCGAGTATGATGATACTTTACTGCAACATGTTTGGTTTTCCCATGATGAACATTGTTCTTGGCCAGTGCAATAGCACTTTGAGAGTCACAAAACATCTCCACTTGATCCTGAACATAACCCATCTCAGCAATTAAACCTTTCAACCAAATTGCCTCTTTAACTGCTTCAGTTAGAGCAATATACTCAGACTCTGTGGTGGACAAGACAACAAACTTCTGAAGGTTAGATTTCCAGCTTATAGCTATGCCACCAAAGGTGAAAACAAATCCCGTTATAGACCTTCTCTTGTCCAAATCAGAGGAAAAACTTGAATCATTATAACATGTGAGTTTCAGATCATTGCACTTTTGAAACACCAAACTTGAACTTGATGTTCCTTTAATGTAACGCATCACCCACTTTAAAGCTCCCCAATGAACCTTTATAGGTCCTGCCATGAATCTACTGACCATACCAACAACATATGCAATGTCTGGCCTGGTTCCAATCATCAAATACAAGATGATACCCATGGCATTAGCATAGGGAACTGGCTTTATACTTTCTGCTTGAGTCTTTAACTCATCATCTGTAGCAGATTTAAGTTTGAAATGAGCAGCAAGAGGAGTTTTTACTGCCTTTGAATCTTTCATTTCAAAAAGACTTATTTAGCATTTTATTCAAAGCATTTATCTCCTTTATGTTCTTGGAAGCCACCAACATGTCATCCACATACAAAAGAAGATAAATGTATTATCCATCTGCGCATTACTTCACATAAACACAACTGTCATAAGCACTCCTTTTAAACTTTGATAAGTCATGAAACCATTAAACTTCTTGTTCCACTGTCTAGGACTTTGCTTTAAGCCATACAGTTATTTCTTAAGAAGACAGGCCATATCCTCATTTCCCTTTACAACAAAACCCTCTGGTTGTTTCATGTAGATTACTTCCTTCAAATCTCCATGAAGGAATGCAATCTTAACGTCAAGTTGTTCTAGTTCCATATCCTCATGAGCTACTATCTCAAGTAAAACTCGAATTGAAACATGCTTGACTACTGTAGCAAAAATTTCATTATAATCAACTTTTTCCTTCTGAGTGTAGCCCTTAGCTACTAATCTATCCTTGAAACGAGGAACCTTAATGCCTGGTATACCCTCTTTCCTCTTGAAGATCCATAACTTTTCCATCTTATGGTTCTTCTACCAGATTCCATTTATGATTCTTTAGAAGAGAGCTATACTCCTCAGACATAGCACCATTCCATTTTTCCCAATAGAAATCATGTTTAGCTTCCTCGTAGTCATTAGGTTTTGAGAACTCACCTTCTTCAGTGGTAAGATAGCAAGAGAATACAGAGTTTGTATTTCAGAACCTAAGGGGCAATTTGATTTCCTTTCTCACTCTATCACGAGCCAATCTATAGTTTTCAAGACTATGAGACTCTTGCTTCATACTCACCAGATTCTTGAGTTTCAATCTCTGAAAACTCTTCATCTGAATCTTCATCCGAGGAATAATCCTTCTGATTTATGTTCAATTCAAGAATACCAGAGCCTTCAGATACACCTTTTTCTTTTGAATCAGAAACCTTAAGATGCTTAGACAGTTCATTCTCCTTGAAGATGATATTTCTGCTCACAATACATTTCTTCTCTTCCAATAACTAGACCCTATATTCTTTTACTCCAGTTGGATAACCAAGAAATACATCTTTCTTTGCTCTAGGATTCAGTTTACCATCATCAGAATGAACATAAGAGATGCAGCCAAATCTTTTCAGATATATGTAATCTTCTTCTCTTTTATACCAAACTTCATCAGGTATCTTGCAATCAATTACAGTTAATGGAGATTTGTTGATAAGATGAACTACAGTAGCAGCTGCTTCAGCCCAGAAAACTTTTGGTAAACCCGATTCACTTAACATGCTTCGAACCTTCTCCATGATGGTTATATTCATTCTCTCAGCCACACCATTTTGTTGTGGTGAGTAAGCGACAGTCTTGTGTCTCACTATACCATTTTCTTTGCACATCTCATCAAACAAGTAGTTACAAAATTCAAGCTCATTGTCTAAATGAATCTTCTTAACCTTCTTATCAATCTGATTCTCAACAATCTTTCTCCAAGTATTAAAGCTCTCAAAAGCTCCATCTTCAGATTTTTAGAAAACAGACCCAAACCTTTCTGATTATTTCTATGATGCTCAAAAATACTGATTATTTCCCAAAGATTTAGGAACATAAGAAGATTCCCAAAGATTAGTGTGAACGTAATCTAGAACATTCTTTAAGGTGTGTTTTCCTTTGGCAAAACTTTGGCGATGAGCTTTACCATATACACAGTCTTCACATAAAGAAAGCTTAGAAACATCGTTATTATTCAGTAAACCTTTCTTGACTAGAATATTCAATCCTCTCTGGCTCATATGGCCCAATTTGCTATGCCACAAATGAGTAGAGACCTCACTAACTTCATTTGAAGAATTCCAGTCACGCTTTTTACCTCTTTTCTCACAAAGAAAATACAAACATCCTGATCTGAGACCATGAAGAACTTCTCTACCATTTTTCATTACTTTGAAAACATCATTCTCAGATCCAAAACTGCATCCTTGTTCTTCTAATAAACCTGTTGAGATCAAGTTTCTCCTCATACTAAGTACGAACCTCACATCTGTTAGAAGCAGAACTGAACCATCTTGCTTTTCAATCTTGACATTCCCGATTCCTTTAACAGCAGATTCAGAGTCATTAGCCATACGAACAGTAGCATTTCGTGACTCATTAAGTTCAATAAATAGCTCTTTCTTCCAAGATATGAGGAAAGAGCATCCAGAGTCAATGATCCGAGAATCTTCCAATGCATAATTTGCAACATTTGAACACTCGATGACACAGAAAACATCAATATGTACATCCTCTTCTTGGACATTAACCTGAGAAGATTCACCAGGGGGATTATTATTTCCATTTCTGTTGATCTGAGGACACTGAGCCTTGAAATGATCTGATGCTCCACATTTCTAACACACCTTTTTCTTTTTAGATTTATGTTTTTCCTTCTTGAACTTGTTAGCAGATTGAGAACCCTTTCCACTTGATTTAAACCAAGGTTTCTCATATTTCCCTTTAACCAAAAGACCTTCACCATTCGATTTTAATTCACTAGCATGGAAACCAGCTTCAAGATCTTTAGATCTAACAGCTGCCATGACTTCCTTTAGTGATAAAACTGATTTGTTGTACCTTAGAGTGTCTCTAGAGTTTCAAACTGACTTGGTAAAGAGTTCAAGAGCATTATTGCTTGATCTTCATCAGTAATCTCAACTTCAGCATACTCAAGATCACCAATAATTTTCAGAAACTCATCTATATTCTTCTCTATAGACAGACTAGGAGACATCTTATATTCATAAAGCTTCTGCTTAAGATAGATCTGATTTGTAAGTGTCTTAGACATGTGCAGATTATCAAGTACCTTGAACATGTCAGTAGCATTTTTTTTAATGATCTTCCTAAGAACATGATTTGCAACGCTGAGAATGATTGTACTCCTTACCTTTCATTGCTTCTCCAGATTCGCATTGACTTCTGACTTATCTGATTTTCTCCTTCTTTTCCGTCTTTAGAGGGTTCTAGAACTTCAACCTCTCCACCAAGAGCATCAGACAAACCAAAGATCTCCAGATGAGCCATTAATTTCTCCTTCCATAGCATGTAATCTCCGGAACCAGTGAATCTCTCCACCTTTATCCTAGCTGACGACATCGTTTTTTTAGCTCCAACAACAACACTCACGATTTCGAACCTGATGTTCTGATACCACTTGTTGCTAAACGATCTACGAACTTGTGAGTGTTAGCGAGTTTGATCGAGAAAGAGAAAGAGAAACAGAGCAGAGAACACAGAGATTTAACGTGTTCGGCCTACACTGCAAAGCAGCAGCCTACTCACGCTAGGATTGACCTTCCTGGAGAATCCACTATCAACCGGAGAAACCACAGTACAACGATTACAATTAATGAGTAAATCTCTCTAAGTTTCTAATATTCTCATAGAAAGAAACTTATAAAAATCAGAGAGAAAACCCAATATTGATCCAACAGAGAAGATGATAAAAAGTATCAGTCACACCTCTCTCACCTGAAACAGAATATGAACTCACACCAAATAGAATTTTCGCTCACATCTCTTTCATGAGGTTGCTAACGGAATGATTCTATTGTTAACAGAATCAGTGACCGTGAGTTAATGACTGTTAAACAGACGAGACTGTCTCGTGATGCTTCTTAGTGTGAGTTTCATGTTAAAACAATTGGCCCAACTAGCAACACCAGACCGAAACCATTATTGACTTAGGCCCATTCATTTCAACAATTTCTATCAATTATACCATAACTTATTGATTCACATTAATGTCAAACTCTATATATACATAAGAGTCAGTAAACCAAGTTTGATTTGCTTTGATTTTTGATAGAAATCATTACTTAAATTCTTAAAAGGACAATTATGATAATAATGCTATCTATTTTGTCTTTGACGAAGGTTCTAACCAAGTCTGAGTTCTAACCCAACCTCGTTGGTATCGACTTGATCATCAAACCCAAGATTTGAAGAACTTTGATTAAATATTGGAGTTTCCCTTCGACTCTCCACAGTCTCCAACGTGATCTGGCCATAGCCATGCGTAGTATCAGGACTTTCCATTTGCCACATGTCATGACTGCATTCCCCGATTTGGTTCATGGACTCAGCTAGGCTTTTGCATCGGCCGATTTGTGTCTTACCCTTGTTAGCGTTTACACGTCTGGCCACACTCTCCGAGTTCTCGCCGCCGGTTGTTGGATCTTTCGGCACGTGGCGTATGTCGTAGGTCCTGTGAGGAAGAATGATCTGGTGCGACGCGGATGCACTTGGAAGAGGTGTGTGAGTTATGGGTACGCCGTTGAGCACTGCATCAACGGCTGCTTGGCATTGTGCCCAATTACCTGACCACATTAAACCCACCGAACCATCCACAGGGTTCACGATTCGACCACACGCCTCGTACAGAAGTGACCTAAATATTGCTACAAATTACAATGAAGGTTATTATGAAATCAAGCAAGAAAGTGAAATTAAAAACAAAAAACCAAAAAAGTTGTCTCTACTTTACAATATTGATGTTTGTGTGTGTATTGTGTATGCATGTAAGATCGAGTTAATGTTTATTTGATTAATATTTTGTTACCAAATCTCTCAAAATCATATACATTGTCAATGTCTGTATTATATATCCACAAGATAATTCAATAGACTGTTATATATATGGGAAAAGGATGATTTTTTGGGACGTTACAAAGGAAAATAGTTCGATTTCAGAGTACCAGGACGAAGATGGTCAGGACCAGATTCAATGAGGTTAAGAAGACCGGCACGACCATAGAATTTGGCGAGGAAAAGTGTGGCATTGGCCTGTGAGTCTGCGGATTTGATCCATTGAAGACATGGTCTTATGGTGCAATCTTGGTTGCAACCCTTGCGAAGAACTCTACACCCGTTGCAGCTGATTCTCATAACACCCTTATATGATTATCGAGTATGAATGCGTCTCTGGTGAGTGTTCTTGTTCAAAGTGAAGTTTAAAGAAGTGGTATTTATAAGAAGTCATAAGTGAATTTGTATTTTTTTTCCTTTTTTTTTGTGTGTGTTTCTTGGAGAAAGTAGTGGAAAAAAGCTAGTGCAGTCCATGTTTTAGGATATTGAATAATACAAATATATAATTAATTAATTAAGAAGAGATTAATGTGAAGAAGGAAAAGGCCAAGAAATGAGGGAAAAGAGGTTGTGTTTCAGTGAAGTTGGCATTTTGTTTTGGCAAAAGTTGGGGAGTTCCTTCTTCGGGAATTTCAATCACTTTTCCTTACTTCGATATTTGCCCTCCATGCATTCCAATATTACCATTTTACCACTTACATTTATACTCGTAAAGTCGTAATTACGTCTCACCCAATCAAAAAGCTCGTTACTCAATCCTCGACACACCATCATTACTTCCACAGCCTTATGAGTACTCAATGCAATGCAATGCAAGCTAATTTCGAAATTCAAATAAAAGCAAGATGATGAAAATGTGAGGGTAATTACGTAATTGAGTATAAGAAAAGGTCCAGAGGAGTAGAGATACGAGGAAACTTTGGAGATGAAAAGTGGGAAACATGCACGAGAACCACCCAGAGATGATACCGACAAATAAAAACAAATACTAAATCAATAAATTTCCTGAAAAGAAAAAAAAGAACTACGAAGCAAAAATGGGGCACATGAATTATACACACGCGATACAATATTAATTCCTATGTTCTTCTTAGCACCTGATACCTATAATGCCCCTCTATTTTTACATCGAAGGCTTTTTCTACTCCAGATTTAAGGAGGTTATAAGGATTGGACCGTAATTTTATTTTTGAAAACCAACGCTTGTGGTCTAGCAATAAATCTTCTAGATGAAAGTGCATGGTTCGAGCATTGGTCAACAGTTATAGTCTCTGGTTATGGAAATGGGTAGTTAGCCCCTAAAAAAATTATAGGCCAAAGATCCAGAATCTCCTAATTATAAAATTTTATAAAAGTTCCTTTTGAAAGATACAATATTTAGTATGTAAAGACAATTTTCTAAAATGTTAATAACTCAATATTCAAATTTTCTTGCTACAAAACAAATTACAAACGTTACGGTTTTACTTTTAGAAACCAAACAGACAACACAGTGTAACTACAAAATGTTTATTTAAAACAAAATGGGAGGCACCTGTCGAAATTTCTGACACTCGTATGGTACAAGACCAAGGGTTATTTTTGATTTAAAGATTCTTTTTAATTTTAATGTCATTAATAAAATATTTAATTTTTTTTGTCAACAATTTGAACAATAAGGTCTATCTATTAATCAAACCTATCTTTAAAACCCAATACCACATATAATAAGATAGAATTGAAATCCAAATATCTAAACTATTAACTGGAAAATTTAATCAACTATAGTAAAAAAGAGCTCGACGATACTAAATTTTTATATATTAAAAGATATTAAATTTGTTGTAATTAGGGGCATGCTTTCGTTATATGGAGCCTAAATGGTGACAAGTAAAATTTCCAAAATATTGGGAGAAAGTTTAATGTTTAAACCCGATGTCTACAATTAGATTAACGTTTGAATCTTTCATCAAGAATAGGCGAAATTTATGTGCGAATCAGAGGGAATCAAATAACAATAACGCTATGATTTCCGTTACTTAGATACTAATATACTCCATTACTCTGTTTTAAAAAAATATCATTCTAGTTTCTGTTCACACAAATTAAAAAATAATATTAAAAATTATTTATTTCTCTAATATAATTTGCTAGATTTTATTTTAATAATTTTGATTGGAAGTTATAAATAAATTACTTTGTTAAAAGTTATATTGGAATTTTAGAATTGTAAAACACTTTCTATAAATGACACTTTTTGCGAAACGAAAAGAGCATATTATAACCAAATGTTATCATAATTTAATTTTTATAAAATATTATTTCTTCTGTTTCAGAATATAATTGTTTTGGAAAAAATACGTATATTAAAATTTTTTTATCAATAAATATAAATGTTTATTGAATATTTTATTTTAATATATTTGACCATAAAAAATACTGCAAAATTTTAATAATCAAATACATTGAATCCTACATAGAATTTTGTAAAACATCTTATAAATTGAAACAAACAGAAGGAGTATTAGTTATTTAAAATTTTAAATATTATTTAGTATTTTTTTTGGTTAATTTTTTTTTCAATTGGATTGACAAGATCTATTCCTTAGTTCAAACTCAATTCATTTTTAAAATCTTCTACTCATATGTAGTAGAATGGAATCGAATTCCAAATGTCTGAATTATTATTTTTTCTTTACTAGCCTAATAAGTTAGATTCACTAAATTCAGCCATAAATTTTTGTTACTGTTTGAATTTAATTTTCTTCAGCTAAATTTCATTAAAAAAAAGAAGAAAATTCTATGAGATTCTATATTCAATAATATTCTGCAGTTAGCATGTACTGACATAATCAATACACAAATCCACAACAACGATGTGATTGAGATAGTCGGTGGTGTGATTGATTATCTACTCAGTTCTTAGTTCTTATACCAGAATTCTACTTTTTTTCTCGTCAAGGTCCTTGTTAGGCAGACTTCATTTATAAAAAAGGCTTACAAATATAACAAGAGTTTTAGTGGGCCAACAACATGCCTATGATCTAGAAAATCCTAATGGCTCAGGTGGCAACAGACCACCGACCTATCTCTAGTTACGCCACGCGTTAGAACCTAAGAAGGTTCGCCATGCAGTCGCCGATAAGGATGGTAAGGAGAGACTTCGCCGGTACGCCGCAAGTCTAACTCCCTTGATGACTGTGAAGCCCATCTATACATCTCTGCCTTATCTGTTGAAAGTCATCGGCAGTTGGATGAAATCTATGCTCACTGTTAAATCTCGGCCACTAAACTCATCTTCCACGAACTCCACTCCATCAAAACCTAGATCTACGGGTCCCATGCTTCAACCACTAAACACTCCTCCTTCGTGGCTGGAAATGGTGGAGATATTTCAGGAAAGATTTGGAACCACCGGTGAAAAACGAAAACTTCAAATACCAAGGTTGGTTAAAGTGAGAGATGAGGTGATTTTTACCTCGTTGCGGCGAGGTAAGATGATCCAAAAGATCTAAAGAAGAAAAACAAAACAAAGACAAGGAACCGGCATAAAACCGGAAAAACAACCGAAGATGACCTTCGAGTGTATTACTGGCCAACACCAAAGACAAACTATATAAAACATAACATTTCTTCACCTGATTTCTCTTATACGATGATTTATACGATGATTATTTAAAAATTACATCTATTGTTCAAAAATACGCTACACGCTAGTCGTATGGAAAACTACCGTATAGTGTATAGATGTATATATGGCCGTTTATGCAGGAATTATACGGTGAATATGTTCTATGAAAAACTATAAAAATATACAAAAAAAAATTCTAATCTAAAAGATAAAATATTGAAAATTTAATTTCATGTAATCTATAAAAATCTCTAAAATGCATGATAAAAGTTACACAATTTAACTCTTAAACTCATGTTCCTCTATTTTATATAAATTTAACACATAATCATCAAACTTAAACTCAAAATAATATGAAGTCATTTTCATGTAACTCTCTTATTATAAAAGAACATGAATTTTATTAAGTTAAGTAATTAAGTCAGGATTGATTTATAAAATGACATTATTTTATTAAAAGAGCATTTTTCAGTTTAAAAAAAATATGAAAATTGTATATACGATACCGTATATATATTGTATTATACAATGTATATACCGTATTTTAGAACACTGGTTACATCTTACACGCAACCAAGAAAATCAACTTTTCACAGGAGAGGGAGAGTAAATAGAACACATGTTGAGACAACTAAGACGACTTTGAGCTACATTTATAGTGGATGACAGATACAATTAACCGAAATAGATTCCAATGAGAAAGATAAGAGTTATCATTACCAACTACATGATATTGCTTGATTATCTTGGAAACAAAAAGTTCAATGCTTTAAAAATTAAGAATGTTCGAGTTCCTTCCATTCCTATTTATACATCTACCAAATAACTTTTGACTTGTAAATTATCCCCGGTACATATTTTGATTTAGAAATTTGGGTGTTCTTTTTTGTTGCTCATTCCATTGTATTATTAGAATAAGTTTCTTCCTCAAGAACAAGAACCAAATATATAGTTTTTCTTCAAAATCAGACACAAAATATAAATTATCTTATCCTAATCATGGTTACATCATCATCTTATATAATATATTTGATATTATTTTATTATTATTAATGATTAATTGATCGATTTTAACATCTATTGATTTTAACTATTTGCATTACATTCTATGGATAAAAATTAAACCCTAAACACTGAAATTGATTTATTTTAGATATGGATATATCCGAGTAAAGAAATATCATTTATATGATATAATTTTTTAGATACCGTTTGGGGTTTTACTACCAACATTTTATCTCTTCATCCATTGGACTTGAAGCTCTAGTAGGCCCAATTGTTTTCGTTTCTCAATTTATATGGTGAGAAGTCTTTATCTAAAACAAATTTAGAAGTTACCTAAGAATGAATTTCAAATGGGTTAGGTATATATCTTGTTGAAAGAATCATTGTAAAAGTATCGATAAAATAACATAAATTAGACGATATTGAAAACCTTTTGAATCACTTCAAATGTTCAGCATTCTGAGTAATTTTGATGAGGATACATAGTTGATCTAGTGATATTTGGTCTATGTATTGTATAAACAACTAATATTTTATCAGAAATTAGTTTCGATCTAGTTTTAATTGTCTTTGCTAAAACTTTTTTTCAAAATTAAAATTGATAGTATATATCTTATTTTCGATCAAAGATGTCACACAGGGACGGATGCAAAAGGTTGAGTAGTGGAACACGTGCTCAATACTCTTTTTTCTAAAAAAAAATTCATTTTTACATAAATTTATTTATATTCAATTAAGAAAATAAGAGTTTTTTTAACATAAAAAATAAGAGTCTAAATCCCAATGTAATGAAGAGAAAATCCCAGTCCATTTAAAAAACAAAAAAAAAAATAGTCCACACCAAAACATAAGAATATAAACAAAATTATTATAAAAAAAAAAAGCAAACAACCATAGTTAAGGTGAACCGTCCTTCAATTAAATTATATTTTCTCTACATTTTTGTTTTCTTCCAAGTTTAAAGAAAAACGATCTTGATAATAATTGTTTTATAGTGAACTTTAATATAAGGTAGGGTAAGTTTGTAGTGATTTTCTTTATGTCATAACTTTACTTTGAGTTTTAAGTATTATAATTTCTTTTAATATAATGTGTTTCAGATTAAAAATTGTTTTAGATCTGTCACTGGTCATACTAATTATTTAGTTATTATATCCATAAAAAATAATTAGTTAAAACATTTCTGATGGTGCTCTCAATAATTTTCTAAACTCTATATTTAGAGAAAATATTTTTTAGTAGTATTCTATTTCTTATTTTAAAAAAAAAAATATTTCAAATTTAAAGAAACACTATTCAATTTCGTATTTTAGAGTAAAACTTTTTCTTTTACAAAATGACTCTTCATTTTTACCATTCCATCATTTTATACCTAAATAAAATTATGTGATAAAATTGTATTACAAAATTTATTACATTATTAATTTTACTAAAACTAAATAAAATTACTAAATTTTATAAAAATTATTTAAATTTATTGAATGATATTAATTATTATTAATTAAATTATGAAACTGTAATTAAAAAGTTATTAATTTTTTAAAAAATAATAAAATGCAACAATAACATATATTAAAATATAAAATATAAAAATATATTGCTTAAATAAATAAAACAGATAAATTAAAAATACATAACTTGATAAAATATGTATATTAAAGTAAATGGGTACAAAGTAAAATGACATTTAGAAATTATTAATAAAATAGCAAAAAAAAATACTATTAAAATATTCAGTTATACTAAAAGATAAAGTATACTCATTTTCCATTTTTAGAAACTCTAACTTTAAAAAAAAAACTAGAACAAAGGAAATATTATGTTTGTCTTTTTAAAAATAAAATTTCTTTTGTTTCATCAATATGTGTTATTTAAAAAAAATATTATATTTTTATCAAAAAAATATATTGTATTTATGTTATATAAAAATAACGTTTAGAAAAAATTAAGTTGTCTTATGCCTCTATATATGTACCTGAGGAAAGCCATAACCAAGTAAAAAAAAAACATTCAAGAATGCCACAGACACACAGACTCATTAGATAAATTCTCATAATATTATTAAATAAAAACATTAGATACTAAATTTTGTCATTTTTGTGATTGATGAGAAATTGGGACCTACATTCAACTCCAAAATTGTGAATCTTACAATCTTGAGGAGTGTCTTAAAGTTCTTATTTCCTTATCTTGGTCTTTCAATTTTACCTTACCCTAACTTTTTCGTCATTTTCAAAATATATTTGTCTCCAATAGTTATATTCCATATTTTCAGTAACTGGCTCTATATATTTGTAAAACAAATTCTGGACACCTAGAAATAATATGATATGTAGTTATGTACATGTGGGTCTTATAGTTGAATCTTCGATTGAGCCGTTATAAATTTGCAACTAGTTTTCCGTTATTACTGGGGACAAGTTGCCAATTAAATATCAAAATTCATTTAGGAAAATAGACGTCGACATATATTATAATCCCAAGTCTATACAGGGCCACATTATACTCCATATTTATTAAGATATGTACATACTTTCTAAACTATAACTTTAGGAATTTCTCCACCACTTATCTCATTTCGACCTCCAATAAACTCTCTTTTTATCAATCACATGGCTTTCCAATCCATCTCAAAGCTCTTCAATAATTAAGTCTAATAATGTGGACGTTACGCCTAATTTATCTAAAATTCAATCAAAACCATTAGAAACAAAAAAAAATACATGAAGAAAATGATAACGCCAACTTTATAAAGACGTTTTGTGTACGGACACAATTCGCTCTCAAATTGACATTTTAATATTGATTTGTAACCATATAGTTTGAGAGGTAATCAATTAAATGAATCAATGCAAAATCACGTGTTGTTCATAATTAAAAGCAGGAAAGTATTGTGGAGCTGGAGGGATTCATAAGTGTGCATGATATTTAAATGCACAATGTTCAAAATGATTTTGTTTTATTTTGGTTGTAATTTGAAGATATATTGCGGAAAGATCAACAACTACAGAGGATAAATCTAAAATCTAGCAAAGGTTGACTTGCGTCACCAAGTAAAGGGTGCAAAAGATGAAGATAACATTAGCAAGAAGCCAAAATATGAGATTATGAGCTGATCGAGTGAGAATATAGAAAACCTAAACAAAAACATTTGGCCCTGTTTCAATGGTTCAGTATGGCTAAATTATACCGAACCAAACCGTACAAACCTATATTAACCCAAACCAAACGGAAACCAAATTTAGTTGCTCATTGGGGAAATGAATTACAAGTAATAAACCGAAACCGAAGAAACATTCCGTCAACTAATTAACGTGGTCATTGTGATCATTATCGGAAGCATAATATTTTAGAATTTTATACGAATATCACTCTTAATACAAGCCAGGGCTTTGAAAATATATGTAATTAACAATACTATTATTTATATATGATGAACACAGTTTTTTAAACAGCTTACTTATAAATCTAGATAATTGATTTCAGATTGATTCATTAAAGGATTATTGATGGAAAATAATCTCAAGGGAACTATAAATCTGATTATTTTCTTCAAAATAAGAAAAAAAGGGAAGGGACTGTGATTATGAGGAATGAGTTAGATTCTTAAGGTTCCAAATATCATCGTCCCAAGCAACATCATTGAACAAAACACCATAGTTTCTTCCAACGAACTCAACGTCCCAAAAAGGCAACCAAACAGAGCTCCAAGTCATCTCCTCCACCACTCCACCGCCCCACAAATTCTCCTCCTCCGCCGTGGCTGCAGCAATAGCAACCTCCATGGCTGCAGCAGCCAATGAGTGATCATCATCATTAGACGTAGACCCCTCTTGTTGTTGATCCATATCTTTTCTCTTTCTCTTCATATAGAAAAGTGTTAGTTGTGAGTTGGTGTGATCTAAAGACGAAGAGTGAAGTCAAGAGGATATTTATAAGGAAAGTAGATAGTAGACGGAGACAAAATGGTGGTTTGGATACAGAGAAAGAAAGAGAGAGACGTGAAGAGTTGTTTTTGAATTGTTTTACCGACATTGAGTTTCACGTAAACTCTGTCTGTTTCCTTTTGCCCTACGTGTCCTTTCTCTTTTTTCTCCACTCCAAATATGTTGTGCACTGGTTAAACCAAAATATCTTTCTTTTTTGTTAAAGTAAACCAAAATATCTGGAGATGTAAAAATAAATATTGATTAGTTTTATATTAAATTAAATCATTAACTGAGAAAATGATTAATTCTGTACGTGTATTACGTAAAAAAAAAGGAAATATGTGATAGTGTTTTTTTTTCATATAAGTAATATAGTCGTATTAATATTTGGTCGAGATCAGAATGACTGCCAAATGAAAATAAAACTGGAACCAAAAAGCATGTTCTCCTATTGGTTTGACAATAGTCTAGTTATATATTAGGTAGTAAATTTGAATTTTATACATTTTAGTTAATATTTAGGTTATCAATAAGATCTGGTTTATCAAGTAAGTAGTATTGAAAAAACGAAATTGACAGCGAAAGATTCGAACTTTAACACAAAAAATACTTATTTATTTTATTGGACAAGTGAAAAGAGCATGCTGCGTGCTTATCTCTATTTTTTTACTTTCTTCACTAGTTTAAATTAAAAAAGCAATAGATACAAAAGTATTGCAAAGTGATGTTTAAAAACCAGATGGTCCGGTCAAGTGATATAGGTGTAATTAAGGGTGCTTAATCCGAAAGTTTTGAATTTTAAGATGATTGGAATGTAAATACTTCTTTTATTGGAATGAATAAAACCAAAGGAATTTATAACAAAGTTCAAAATTTAAAATATAGTTAACAAAAAGGGTATATTTAATTAAAATCCTAGCCATAATTCATCTTCAAACGGTGGCAAATCGATTCATATTATTTTAGTTTCCTTTTAATAATTATTTCGTAATACCAATTTTTTATATAATCTAAAGGTTCATAGACAAATACACTAAGTGTTTGAGAGACTTCAAGTGAAGCAGAGTGGCTCAGTTTAAATTCAAAAGATGTAGGTTTAAATCAATCTTAAACTGGTTCAACATCAAACAGATTACTAACAGAAAGAAGAGAGAATTTATTGTACTAAGAACTCAAGATTCGAGTTAAGCTTGTTAGTGAATTTGGGAGCTTGGATTTGAGCTCCTGCGAGACATAAGTTCCTTTGAACTGAACTCGTTAAATTCTCTATCTCTTTTCTATTTTGCAAGTTCAAATCGACTCGATTAAGTGTTAGTCAAAGATGAATCGAGGTTTATACTCTGTATAAACCGTGCAATCAGAGCTCCAACATTCAAGCTCGTGTTCAAGATTAGAACCAAGAAAGGCGACTCAAGTTTCAGGTGAAGAAATCAGAAAAGTTAAGGTGTTCACCAGAACTTAAGGATGTCGACTAACAAGAATAAATCAAAGATAGCAATCTTCGATGATTCAAGTGACTATGGTTTATGGAAGAAAATGATGACCACCTACTTAACAGTACAAGGACTAAAAGATGTTCTTAAGCCACTAAGTCAAAAGAAATTACATATGGAGATGAAAAGAAACCAGAATCTAAATTCAGGAAATTAAAGAAGAAGTTGATTGAGGATCAAGAGGCACATGAAGACAGTGATGAGAAGGCATTAAATCTCATTTCTTAGCAGTTGGAAATAAGGTCTTGAGGAAGATGGAGAATTGCACAACTTCAACAAGCACAATAGAAACTCTATATAAGATGTTTCTTCCTAAACTCTACCAGATAGGATTTATTCCCAACTAGAAGTTTATGCATTCCAAATGCAAGAAGGCAAGATAATAGATCATAATGTCGATGATTTCCTAAAGCTTGTATGAGATCTAAGACATCTTTAGATAGAAATTGAAGAAGAGACTCAAGCAATTCTATTGCTCAAGTCATTGCCAGAAATCTATGAACATTTTGCAGAAACACTAACTTACAACAAAGAAAAATTATGTGTTGAAGATGTTGTAACAACATCGAAGTCAAAGGAGCAGAAGCTAAAGAAAAAAAAAACTAATCTAGAAGTCAAATGGAGAAGGCTTGTTTGTAAGAGGAAGATCAGAAACCAAGAAAGTTCATTCAAAGAAAGAAGCAAATCAAGGTCAAAATCAAGAGATAAGAAAAGGCCATTTGACTTTGTGGAAAGAAAGGCCACTACAAGAAGAAATGCTATTACTAGATTTGAAAGAAGGAATTGGAGGAAAAATACAAATGGCCAACGAGACATACAATGATGTAAAAGGAACAGGTTCAATTTGATTTACTAACTCTCATGATATTAGGTATATGCCAGATATCTCTAGGAATCTTATCTCTCTAGGAACTTTAGAAGAGAAATGTTGTATATTCAAAGCAGATAATGGCATACTCAAGATCATAAAAGGATGTGTTGTAGTAATGAAAGTCAAGAGAAGGCAATCTCTCTACATTCTACAGTCATCTGCAATAGTAGCAGAAGCCTACATTGCAAAATCAATCTCAAAGAATCTAGCATCTGAAGACAAAGAAAGTATCAAGCTTTGGCATAGTAGGATAGGACATCTTGGAAGCAAAGGAATGCAAATCCTTGCCAAGAAAGGGTGCGTTGAAAGATGCAAAGAAATAGAACTTGGATTATGTGAAGATTGTGTGATTGGTAAAACACACAAGATCAACTTAAGTGCAGCAAATTATGTTACAAAGGATAAGCTAGACTATGTTCATTCAGATCTTTGGGGTTCACCCAATGTTCCTTTACGAATTGGTAAATGTCAATACTTTATTTCATTTACTGATGATTATACTCGAAAGGTTTGGATCTATTTTCTCAAGTTTAAAGATCAAACATTTAAAAGTTTTGTTGAATGGAAGACTATGGTAGAAGTTCAAACTGAGAAGAAAGTAAAAAGGCTCATAACAGATAATAGGTTGGAGTTTTGCAACCAAGAGTTCAATGACGACTGCAAGAAAGAAGGCATAGTAAGGCATATGACATGCACTTATACTCCATAACAAAATGGAGTAGCAGAAAGATTGAACAGGACATTGATAAATAAAGTGAGATGCATGCTAGTGAAAGTGGATTAAGCAAAAGGTTCTGGGCATAAGCAACTTCAACAACTGTCTATTTGATAAATAGATCTCCTTCATCTGCAATTGATTTCAAAGTGCCTGAGGAGATGTTGTTTTCATCAATGCCATCTCTCAACAATCTTAAAAGATTTGGATGCATAGTTTATGTGCAATCATCTGAAGGGAAACTGGAGCCAAGAGCAAAACGAGGAGTGTTTATAGGGTATCTAGAAGGAGTAAAGGGATTTAGAGTATAGCTCATAGAAGAAGAAAAAATGTATCATAAGCAGAAATGTGGTGTTTCGAGAAGAAGTTGTCTACAAATATTACTAGAAGGATCAGCTCAAAGGTAATGATTCTGATATGAATGATACATTAACTAATGAGTTTTCTAGATTTGAGATTTTACTAACAGAAGGAACATCAGTTCAAAGTGGTGAACCCACAGAGATGTCTCAAGAAGAAATCAATCCTACAGTTAATAATCAAGATCCAGAACCAGGAACAAAAGAAAATGAAACTGAAGTGCGAGATGATTATCTCTTGGCAAGAGATAGAACCTGAAGATCAATCCAACCACCAAGGAGGTTTCAAGATTTTGACTGCACTAGAGATGGAGAAGAAGCAAATCTTTTCTTCTTTCTATTTGTTTGTTCTTTGACTGAAGATGCAGGTCAATACGAACCAACAAATTTCAAAGAAGCAATAGATGATTAAGATAGTGACAAGTGGACAGAGGCCTCAGATGAAGAGATGGAATTATTGTGGAAAAATCACACATGGGATCTCATAGACAAACCAGAAAACCAGAAGGTCATCAGATGCAAGTGGATATTCAAGAGAAAAACAAGCAGAGCAGGAGTTAAAAGTCTAAGGTTCAAGGCCAAATTAGTTGCCTAAGGGTATTTCCAAAAGGAATAAGTTGACTACAATGAGATATTTGCTCATGTAGTCAAGCAAGTCATAGTAAGGTACCTCTTATAAGATGTAACTCATTTCGATATGGAGTTACATCAAATGAGCGTCAAGACAGCATTCTTGCATGGCTATTTAGAAGAGAACATTTTAATGGAACAACCTTAAGGTTATACATATAAAAAGTACTCTAACATAGTTTGTCTCCATAAGAATTCTTTATATGGTCTTAAGCAGTCTTCTAGAAAATGGAATAGAAGATTCAATGATTTCATGGTACAAAATGGTTATGCAAAGAGTGATTATGATCAGTGTGTCTACCTGAAGAAGCTTAAAGACGAATCAAGTTTCTATCTTCTACTCTATGTAGATGATATTCTAATAGCATTCACTAACAAGTTTGAGATTCAAGCATTAAAGAGTCTCCTCAACTCGGAATTTGAGATGAAAGATTTAGGTGAAACGAAGAAAATCTTGGGGATAGAGATAACTCATGACAGAGAAAAAGGGAAAATAAAGATTTCTCAGGAAGGATACATTCTGAAAGTTCTTGGAAACTTCAATATAGATCATTCAAAAGTAGTCAGTACATCTTTTGGAGCTCATTTTAAACTCAAGGCAGCTACAGAACAAGAAGAAGCAGATCATGAAGCCTTTATGAAGTCAATTCCTTATCAAAATGCAGTCGGGGGGGGAGGGGGTGGATGTATTCAATGATAGGTACAAGACCAGATCATGCATATCCAGTTGGAATTGTGAGCAAATATATGTGAAGACCAATCAAGGATCATTGGCAAGCTATCATGTGGATACTCAGGTATCTAAAGGGGTCATAAAGCATCAGATTGAGTTATCAGAACAAAGGAGAGTTCATCATCAAAGGCTACTGCGATTCAGATTTTGCAGTAGATTGACAATCGTAAGTCCATTACATGTATGGTTTTAACTACAGGTGGGAATGTCATCAGCTGGAAGTCAAATCAACAATCAGTTGTAGCACTTTCAACAACATAAGCAGAGTATATTGCACTTTCAGAAAGTGCAAAAGAAGTTGTTTAGTTGAAAGGCTTAGCAGAGGAATTTGGGTTTCATCATGACAGTGTGGAGCTCAACTGTGATTCTCAGAGTGCCATTGCATTGGCAAAGAATGTTGTCTTTCATGCTAGGACTAAGCATGTGGCAATCAAGTATCATTTCATCAGAGATAAAATAAGTTAAAGAATCATCAAAGTTGTCAAGATCCCTTCTCTTAGCAATCTAGTGGATACCAGTCTGGAAGTTGCGTGAAGCATTGAAGAAGCTTCATGTAGTTGGAGAATAAGTTCATATAATTCTCGATTCACCAAGTCTTTATCCAAGAGTGTGTTTTGTCTAAGGTGGAGATTTGAAGGTTCATAGACAAATACACTAAGTGTTTGAGAGACTCCAAGTAAAGCATAGTGTCTCAGTTTAAATTCAAGAGATGTTGGTTTAAATCAATCTTAAACCGGTTCAACATCAAACTTGATTACTAACATAAAGAAGAGAGAATTTGTTGTACTAAGAACTCAAGGTTCGAGTTAAGCTTTTTAGTGGATTCCGGAGCTCAGATTTGAGCTCCAACGAGACGTAGGTTCTTTTGAACCGAACTCGTTAAATTCTCTGTCTCTTTTCTATTCCGCAAGTTCATATCGGTTCGATTAGGTGTTAGTCAAAGATGAATAGAGGTTTATACAAAGTATAACTGCACATAATCTATTTTCGAACAATTTTTTTGTCTTATGGTTTACAGTAGCGACTTTCTACCAAATGTGTATAGTTAATCAGTGATTACTTGTTAGTAACGAATAAAAAGACACAAAAAATTACAGTAAAAGTACACTAGCAAAGTTATATAGTTGGTGGCCAAATTTTCATGTCATTGACTTGGATTTGTTCGAGTAGGATCTAGCATGAAGGTTCTAGCTCCAACTCTCAGACTTAAGAGGGAATATGGGTAACGACTCTATCAATTAAGATAGCAAAGAGAATAGTTAAGAGAGCAAAAGTTCCACGTTGCTATATTGGTTGTGTGTATATTGTGAAAATGTGGTCTTTTGTGCAGACCTCCTCCTCTATTTATAATGTATAGAGGCAATTACAATGGATTTAAAATAAGAAATATTATATTTTCTGTTTAGATTCGGTGTTATCTCGAAGATCTTTGTGGGATTTTCATAAATATTTCGTTACTGATATGGAATATTTCTATTTCTACTTTTTGAAGACATGTGAGCCAAATTCTTCTGATTTGAGAAGAGATGAATTGCCGAAATGACCAAATGACCGAAACAATATCTCGGGAATTTATCCTATTGACGAAATAGTATTTTGACCGAAATATCAACTCGGACATTTTTCCTTGTAATCCAGATGAGATAAAATGCCTAACGGGTTCCTAACAAATTTACTGATTATGAACAGAAGAGGAGGATTAGATATCCACCTCCAACAGGACTTTGCTATTTCATATATGTAATTATGTGATATGTATAACCACCCAATATATGTCGGGAGTATAGTGATTATTAATGCACGGATTTGACTCTATATCCGTACAGTTGCCAGTTATGAAATCGTCGACATATTTTTTTTTGCCGTCTTAAACTTTTATTAAAAGTAGGCCAAAATCCTTGTAAACATGTTACAAACAGAGAGTAAATGAACCAAAAATACACAGCCCACTAATAGAACATTCTATGCTCTGAAGTGGTGATAAACCACGTCGCCTGAAATGATGCAGTCACGTGTTGCCCTGAGTCATCAGCGGCATGCAATCTCCGGTATACCGCCAAAGAGTATCTGCACTACGCCGATCTTTTCTCTAATTTTGAAGCGAGGCTTTCGATCTGCTCTTCCAAGGCAGTGAAGCAATCGCGACATTAAGTTCTTAATATTGTTGGTAAACAATTCATAAGTTAAAACATAAATTTTTTGTTTTGTAGCTAATTAAAAGTTAATTGAGTTGAAGCCATAAAGATAGAATGTTAAATAAGGAAATAAGTCAAATTCATAATTATCAAAAACGAGTAAGATATATATGATGATTGCGTTCGAATCCAATGACTCAAAAGTGTCGACAACGTTTTTGGTTGGTAGAAATTAAGCCACGTCATGTTCTATAAGATCAGATGCAACAAGAAAGTCTCCCGACCAATAATACATTATGTGCCTATATACTTCTTATGCTATTTTTGTAGTTTTGCAACAGCAAGTACATACATCTCCGATAAGTATTGCTTTATCATTATTTTTGACGGCACTTAACATAAGTATGCTTTTAGAGCATATTTCGATGTCTTTCAACCCACGTGATTAGGCTCTCTCGTCCTTTTTGTTTTTCTTTGCCGACATTTTATTATTATTAAATACAACATAGAAAAAGTTTAAAAAGATATATGTAGTTTTAATTAACGCATTGATTGATGTATATAAATGTATAATAGTTATTTATTTTTTCAAATAGTTACGTAATTATATATTATGGAATTTGAGTTATACATCAGATTTAATTATTGGATAAAAATAACAAAAATAATAGTTAACAGTAGATGTGATAGTAGCCTAATATAAAACAATCAAATAAAGATACTATACAATTTATAATATAACAAAAAACATTGAAAGGAGCTGACCAAAAAAGAACAAAAAACTTGTATGATTATAATAAAAAAAATTATTGTAAGTTTTATATGTTATAGAATAAGTAGTCTAAGATAATATTTTAAGAGGATAAAAATTGATTTATGTATGATAAATTTTGTATATTTATTATTAATATATATATATATGCTACAAAAGAGTGATATCATAATATTTAATAGACTATATTATTATTAATATTATTATATTTTTTTACTGAACATATTATTAAATAAAAAATCGATAAAGAAGTAAAATACATAAACCAACGGAAAACAAGTATATCTTCAAATTTAAGCTTAAATAGGGAAAGTTTTTCTTATATTGAAAATAAAGCTATCTTCGAATAAAATCTAGACAGAACCCAGTTTATGAAAGACTCGCTAATCCGCTACCATGAACTCAAAAATTGACACTACCAGTTACCAAACTAAGTCCAAACTGATAACGAATGCTCCTATGACGAATAAATAGGTAAAAATATTAATATTAATATATCTTATATATTAAAACGGGATATACTTTTATTTTAGACGTATTATAAACTATAGGATAAAACTAACCAATGGTACCCTTAAAGTTTCTTCATTATAAATTTATATATAAAAATTCAAAGTTAATAAAGAAATAACTCTAAAAAACTAAAATTTAATAAAAATATATCGCGTACAAATTGGGTTCTTCATTCGATTTCGATTCAGGTTTGGATATGTTTTCAGGATAGATAGATATTATGGTATTTTGTCCGTCTTTTCGACGGCAGTCACCCCTATTCCGTTTTTAGTTTGTGTTTTCTTCTTTTCTCTACCTTAATCTTTTGGTTGATTAGTTTTCTCTCTTCTAATTTTTATTTTCTTTTTCTAGATTTCTATATCTAGAATTTTAAGATCTGGTTTTGGTAACTTATATCCTCAAATGTTGTTTGTTTTTGGGTTAGAGATTTGGCTTTAGGACCGGATCTATTTTGAGCTGAAGTTAGAGACGAAATCGTCGGATCTCTTTGATCAATGGTGCTTTAGCAAACGATTTATTCTCTTTCTAGTTTTTATCCTTTTGTAGTTTGGTTCTTCCTGTTAGGATCAATGGTTTTTGTCTTATATTGAAAGGCTTAGGCATAAGCTTGCAGATTTTCTTTGGTGGTATCTTCGGTGGATATGCTCCAGTTCGATCGCTTGCCTTTCTTGATTTTCTGAGATTGGTTCTTCCCTGGTGTGTATCGATTTCGTACCTTGTCTCTACATCTTAGATATGATCGTGTTCTGCTCTTCCCAAAAATATCTTCTATTTAGGCGCTTAACAAGTCGGTCGTCACCGATAGCGTCGCATCCGGGAGAGTGTGATAAACTTTTATAATTTTCTCTTGTCGGATTATGAAGCCAGTTTTTTTTAACTTGTGAGGTAGATCTTCATCACTATAGGAGGTTATCTTATTGAAGATTTTGATTATCTCTTGGTTTTTTCAATATCTTTGTCATCGATTCTTCATTTTTGAGATGTTTGTTTGGTTTGCTTAAATTCTCTTTTGTAAGCTTAATTGTTGTGTAAGTCTCGGGTTTGTTCCTTTCTTTTGGTTATAAGTTTAGATTTAAGTTTCCCTCTTTTGGGCATAGGATTCCCTTTTTTAGGCATCAGACTCCGGAGATATTAATGTTTCCTCCGGCTTATGATTTGTAATATTGGTATCATGTCTTGGTTTTATTAATAATAACAAATGAAAAAAAATGGTAAACAGTAAACTCAAATTTGAGTGATTAAAGATCTCAATCCGGAGTTTGGAACAAGTACAACTTTATTTTAAAATATATTATGTCGACAACCTTTATTTAATGACAAGTATGTTCTCACTTTGCAATCCCTAGGTACTATCTTTCAACTTCACCGACGACGGTCTTGTTTCCTTTTCCTAGTTTGCTTCATGTTTCTTTTCGTCATTCTAGTTTCGTTTCTGCTTTTATTTCCTATTCCCGACAGTGAAATCTGGATCCACTTCGGTGGTTCTAGATCTGGAGCAGCAGAGCCACCATCGTTCCACCGAGAACGTCCAACGAAGCGGTGCAAGTCGCCAATGCCCATTCTTAATCCTTTTTCGTCTAGTTTCTCAGGTCCACCGACCTTCGGGTCTTCCGAGGAACCTCCGTGGCGAGCTCGATCCACCACTGGGTCGCGAGATTTGTCCTCCGACCTTCCGTCAATGAGCCTCTGGTGAGACATGTTGTTTCATCAGCTTCTTCTTTCGTTGAGGTTTTATCGGCACCAAAAGAGCCGCATCCACTGCTCCGGTGAAGTTTCTCTACCGAGATCTTATCGCTACTGTCCGAGATCTGTTGTATGTAATGAATCCTTGGCCTATCGAAGTCCGGCGACCGCCGATTTTTGTTGTCATCGACCATACAGATCTGTTAAAGCTTTTAAAAGCTCTGATCTACTCAACTTCATGTCGTTGAGGAGTATTACTATCGTGAACACCAAGATGCTGGAAGCAGGAGCCAACTCTCCGGATCCTCCACCTTTGCCATGTTGGAGTTCTTCCGGATCTGGTGAGAGGTCACCCGGCAGCGACGATCTATTCCTTGAATCCCTAACAAAGGTAGATTACATTAGGGTTTTGGGTTTGAACTTGAATTTTGCTTTATTTGGTTATGGGCCTGTTGGACCCAAATATTTCACTACTCTCCTCATGTTTTGGAGAATATTATCCAGACCTTTAGAGCCTAATTTATTTTTCAATTGTTTATCTTTGTCTGATAAGACTTTGTATTCCATAGCCCAACTTGTATCTCATAATGAAATTCTTTTAGACAAAAAAAAAATTCAACAAAAGAAAAACCTAACATCATTTTATAATTTCGAACACCCAAAATATGATATCGATTTAAACTTTTAACTATAATAGATTTAGCATGTAGTCGAATTAATATATTGAAAACAATTATTTTTGCATACATAAATATTTAGTTCAAAAGCAAGTTGCGGCAAGTTCAACTTGATCCTCTGGGCTAATAGTGATGTTGTAAGTTGTGCAAAAAGTGTATTTAGGATTAGTAAAGAAGCAACTTGAGAAGGCAAGTGGAAAGTGGACCTTCTCAATTTTGTCTAGCTTCATTGTTTGTCTCTCAATCATCATCAAAGGCTATCAATATGCCACGACTTTGTTTTACGGATACGTTAATTTTTCAATGATTTTTTTTCTAATTATATAATGGCCGGTAAAGTTTTGCGTTGTACTGTTTTGAACTCACATTATTTGTATGGAGAGCTTCCCGACAAAACATAAATTAAATGTCAAGAGCTGTTGTACAAACATCAAATCAAATAGTGTTTGTAATTTGTAAAATAGTTATTTAAAAT
Source organism: Lepidium didymum (assembly GCA_963920545.1). NCBI lineage: Eukaryota > Viridiplantae > Streptophyta > Magnoliopsida > Brassicales > Brassicaceae > Lepidium > Lepidium didymum. The sequence continues at coordinate 4,009,988 of OY986984.1, read as the reverse complement.
TTTTTACTTCATACTTTTAATTGAGCAACAATTAATTTAAGGTGTTTGACAACCACAAATTTAGTTCTGGTTTCATCCAATCAAGATTTTAGTTTCAAAAATTAATTAGTTATGTATTAATTGAGATTTTCTATCCACTAAATTTCAAGTAATTGTTTGTTCTAAAATCTTAGATTAATTGTCTTTTAAGCGTTGAACGAAAATAAAACTTTTATTTAACTTTCAAAGTTAAAAATAATATATAGTTTAAAAAGCTAACACAAACTGTTTTGGTCATATGGTTGATCATATTTAGTTTTCTCCTCCAAATTTTAATTTCGAATAATCAAATTATGTAATAAATTTAAAATTATAATCAAGATTTATTGATTTAATTATTTAAAAAACTAGCACCACCCTAATCAGAGACATATATCACCATTGTAAATAACATGAATAAGATTATATATATATATATGTAGTAAACAAAAGTACAAAGTCTGATACAAAAATCTATACTAGCGATATAGTTTTGATGGATCTAAAATTATATGATATGAAATTAAAATTCGAACGCTCAAGTTGGGTGCCGACTTAGATATTTAATCCGCCAACAAGTTGATCATCTCTAATATTATATCCAAACTTTTAAGCAAAAACACAGCATATAGAATAATAAATATCACATGAAAAAAATTAAACTATCATTTTATGGTTACGTTGGAAATCATGTGAAAACAATCAATGCCTAAGTTATGATAAAAATCTCCACCAACATGAATAGGCTTCTCTGTGGATAATTATCTAAAATCTAATGCATGAACCCTCAAAGATGTGCTATTGATTTGCACACATGCATATTGAAAGCAGCACATCGTTTCCGAATCATTTTTCTCAATAGATTTGTAAACCACCAAGTCGGGTTTATAATGAGATATAGAGGTTTAAAGCTGGGCCATACGTAGTGACTAATTTGGAAACTTCTATGGCTCATGTAGGCTTTAGCCCATATTCTTCATTAATGGGCTATTTTGCCAACTTTTACATATAATACAAAATCTATTGGTTAGCCAGCTCGACCAACTCAGCTCAGCTTATTATGAACTCGACTATTTAGTAAGGTAGTTCTGCTAAACTCATTTATTAAATGAGTTTCAATATATAAACGCATGCTCAAATTATTTAGATCGTAAGCTAAATGATCCAGATCGCGCGTTATCCAACAAAATAATAATTAAAAAAAAAATTTAAAACTAATTTAAAGAATCCAATAAGTCAATAACATAATTCAAATATAAAAATTTAAAATATATTCAAATAAAACTAATCTTTTGATTATCTTGTACAATTCAAAATTAAAATAAAATAAAATAAAAAAAATAAAAAAAATAATAGGATCAAATTTATACTAAGATTTTTAATCATTGTCAATTCTGCTTTTTTCTCTACACCCACTAACCATATATATATATCAAATAGTATAATTTCTATTTTTCATTGGATAGTTTATATTTTCTAAAAAGATAGTTTCTATTTTGTAAAAGGAAATTGTCTATAGGCAAAATTAAAAAAAAAAATTACATTTAAGTTTAGAAAAGAATATAGCTCATAAGCTAACTCATGCTCATTAAAACTCACTCACATAATTCGTGAGCTAAATTAGGCTCAGTTCATTTAGTTCATTTATTAAATAAGTCTAAAAATATAGCTCACACTCGCCTAAAATTAAGTTGAGTTGAGCCAACTCGTAAGCTAACATATCATATTGACACTCTGACTAAGAATCAGTATTTAATAAGAAAAACAATTAGTATAGTCAGTCTCCGTACACAAATTATAGCAATATATATAAACATACACAAACAAATTTCAAATTTCAAATTCGTTACATAAAGTTTTCAATATATGTTGTATTCTCTTTAGTGTTAGTCAACAGTTAAATATAAATTGTATTAAAAGAAAATATCATTTTTGATCCACACTATTACTATGGTGTATAACATCATGCATAAAATGAAAAAAATTTACTTAAAATAAGAAAAAAAATCTCAATATCACTTTATTTTTACTCTTCATCTTTTTGAAAATTTTAAAATATAATCTATTAAATAATTGTTCAATCATAATCTAATAATTTAGGGTATTTAATCCGATAAATTTAAATCTACTAGAACTGAAATAAAATAATGTTATATTTGCTAAATAGGTGCTCTAATTCTAGTAATTAGTATTATTTGCTAAATAGGTGCTCTAATTCTAGTAATTAGTATTATTTGCTAAATAGGTACTCATAGATTTTTTTTGACCTATCCGCCGTGTTACTCCGCCTCGGGGCAGACTAGAGGAAGCATGGGGGTGAATCTCTCAGAGGATCTCTAGGATTCACAGTGGTGTCATCATCAGAGTCTGATTGCTCTGCCGTGGGTGTTCATATCGAGCTCAGAGGTGGAGAGGTTCTTGGAGTGCTTTGGTCCAGTTGGTGATAAAAGCTGCGTTTTCTCCGGTGTCTCCTTTGGCCTTTCTTTGGCTTTGCTTCTTATCGATCTTTCTAGGATCTTTAGTCCAAGCTTTTCGGAAAGGTCAGGAGGCCTTCAAGTTTTGCTTCTCATGCCGATTGTCTCTGGTTCTCCCTCTCTCTTTTAGCTCGATTAAGTTTTCAGTTTGTTTTTTACTAGTTTTTAGTTTGGTTAGGTTGTTTGGATTACTTCTTGGTTTGTTTACTATTCAATGCTTGTGTTTGTTGGATGAGTTTGTGGAGTTTAGGCTACTGAGACCCATCTTAGTCTAGTTTATTATTGTGGTTAGTCTAGTATGTTGCCTCTTCCTCCATTTGTCGTTCGTTGCAGCCTTTGGTTTGGTTTAGATTACAGAGCTTTCCCTTTTCTCTTTAGTGTTATTCAGTTAGTATTAGTTTAATCTCTGGACTAGTTTTGGTTGAGTTCCAGTTTTATCCGACGCTTTGGTTGGTTTATCGCCGAGAGCAAGAAACCTATATCTTGTCTCTTCGATTTTAATGTGTGAAATTTTATCTTAGTTCTTTTGGTTCTAGTGTGGTTCGCCAACAATTTGTTTTGTTGGAGTTGCCACATCTTCACTCTCTAAAGCTTAAAACAAGTCTTAGTTTCAAAAGTGCCTATAATTGTAACTTCTTCTAGGCTCAAATTATTTGCCTTTTGTCGTTGTGTATTAATTTTAGAGCTATTTAGAGATGTTCACTCTTGTAAATTTAAACCTACTAGAACTGAAATAAAATAAATTTATGACTTGAATATATAAATTTCAGGATCGATCTGATTTGAGTGAGTTGTAGTACGAGTTTCGTTGTTTATTTCCATGCTTGGTTCTTTGAGATCGCTTGGCTGGCCTCTTTCTAAGCTCTGTAGGTTTGCTCTCCGACTTTGTGTGCAATAGCCGCCTTCTCAAATATTTGAGATCTTCAAAGCTCTCTTCTAGTCTCGGTTTGTTGAGCTGATTTGTTGTAAGCTTTTGTATCCGTAATATCTTTCCTTATTTCTTTGTGTTTTTATTACTTTAATAGTTTTATGTTCTTTCTTATATTGTATTTTGACCACTTTGTAGCATTTTCATTCTATTTTAATATAAACTTTTTTTACAAAAAGAAAAAAAACTTGATATACTCCAACACATCCGTATCTCACAAAAAACAATAAAAGAAGATTTATAAAATAAATAAAAATAATTTGATATATACAAAACTTTGTGAGTTTCATGCAAGCTATTATTTATAACTAATATTCAATTATTATTATTACATTCTATGTTTCATACTATAAGTTATTTTTCTTGAAAGTATATATATTAAATCTTTTTTCTGTACAAAAAAATTGCTTTTTATATTATTAAAAAAATCTCATTATTTTGTCTGAACATTTAGTTAAGGATATGAAAGAGAAATGCTTTAAAAAATAAAAAAATAGTTTGTTTTAACTTTTAATTTATTTTTTTCTTCATTTTATAAAACAATTTATATTTTGAAATAAAAATAAACTCTAAAATAACTTATATTTTAAAATGGAGGGAATATAAGTTTGTAACTGCGTGACTAATTTTTTACGGTTCATGTAACAAAAGTTTTATGATACTTTGAAAATCCATGTATAATACTGGTATTTTATAAATAACTGATGAATTTTTCTGGATAATAAATCTGGGTAACGATATTTTCCCAATAATTGTTAAGGTTATAAATGTCATAGATTATAATTTATAATTAAAATAGGTAATGGCCAAATAAAAATAAAGAATTAGGAAGAGTGAGGGAGACAAATGTCATGTGAGAATGGTTTGCACAATTTACGAAACCAAAAATTACTAACCGTTTCTTCTCTTTGGTCAATTTTATCGGCGCCTTCACATTTTTCCCCAACTTACGTCTTTTCAAACTTTACTTATAAAAAAAATGTTAGTGGAGTATAATTTTAATGTAATAAAGCATGCCTTTACTTTGTCAACTTAAACTATATAATATAATAATATTATAGATATTTATGTAGACATTAACTAGGCCTCTAAAAAGTTGATATTTATATAGACATTAACTACCCCTCAAACTAAAATTACTTGTTGAAATACAGCTCTGAAATGAATTTTGTGGCGATTACTTTTGTCTATTGTCCAGAATAAATTTTACCTATAGGATAAATTAATACTTTTCAGTTACAGAAGAAAATAAAAACTATTTCAAAACCGAATCGGATCAGCTAATCCAATCGGTTTCCGAAATCGATTTAAAATTTTAACGGGTCAAAAACTGATAAAACAGGTAACCTAGTTCAATATTAAATCTGGCTTACTATTTTTTTTCAAACCAATTTTATATTATCCAATATTCCATCCGTTTCAATTTAATTGATATTTTAAGAAAAAAAATATTTTTAACATAAATAATGTTTTCACTTATCAATATAAAAATTAACTCATTTTTCTTGTGTTGCTTTTATATCTTTATGATGTTTTATTAGAGATTTATATTTCCAAACAATTTAATTATTCATAAAAAATTTAAAATAAATATTTTATAAATTTTTTTAATTTGAGTGTCATTACCTTAAACATCATGTTTTACTGATACAGAAGAAATATTATTATATTTATATTATTAATTTATTATATATTTTATTTGAATATACTTAAATATATTCTGTTGTTTTTATACTTTATCATATTAAAATATAAATCTCATAACAAAAATTTGACAAAAAAAGAATTGAAAGCTTGGTTACATCGATCAAACAGGTTTCACAAACAGTTTAGTGATATCACCGAGTCGATGTTGGGTTCATTTAAACATAAAAACATTAGATAAATCTATTTTACATCACTATTTTTCTCCAAAAAAATTCAGACCTAAAATTTATGTTTTTAATTTTTACATGAAAGTTTTGATTTTTAAAAAATATACTATGGAAAATAAAAAAGATTCTCATATAATTAATAGCATATGCATAATTTCACTGGTAATGGAAGGGAAGCTAAGAATTTAAAATAAATTATATGAGCTATTGAAAGGAAATTTTTATTAAAAGAATTAAAATAAAAAAGGAAGAGATAGAGCAGGAGTAGGAGAGTGTCAGGCTTTATCACAGATCTGACGATATTCTTCTAACCAAAAGCGTAGAAGATGCTTGAACTCCGCATGTTCTTTTCTCATTTCTGCCTCTCCTTTTTCCTTCCTATTTTTTTTTTAACACTTTATCTTCTAACGAATATATTCACACATTTTCATTTGCTTTTAACACTTTGAATTATGAAATTTTTTTTTTGTCAATATTGGATTACAACTAACCGGTCCATTAATCAAGATTCTATATAAAGTAAACGATGGAATTCGATCTATGATTATATCTTAGTGGACTTACCATTAGACTAAAGGCCACTTGCGAATTTTGGGATTTATATAATATTATTATATGGTTTTATTAATTATTAGTTTTAGCTATCTCCTATTTTCGAATAATTGAACGAGTCTTACCATATAATTTTGCTGCATATTGCATCTTCTTTTACCTTTTTCTTTATACAAGACATAATAATTGGAGTAACCAGATATTTTTGAACAAGTCTCCAACGCTAATGTAACACATGGCACTTCTTAGTACACAGCTTTTTTACTCATTACATCATCTCTTTCTCAAAGACTACGCAACATAGATTCGATTTTCAGAAGTAAAAATATCATTTGAATTTCTTTTTGTACAAATTTTTTCTCATCTTCAGAACTCGACTCTCAAAAAAAAAAAAAAAATTACAAAATACCCTTTTTTCTATCTCTCTTTCTGAGTAGGTCCAAATCTCTTCTTTACTTTACAAAATGACTCCATACAAAAGAAATCTGACCTTCCAAATACTGATATTTCTCCCAAAGCCTAACTTTTATTTTCTTCTCTCATTTCTGCCTTAATACTTACAAAATGACCACAAAAACACTAAAACCTTAAACTTAACCCAGAAAATTGCTCCGTTACCTATTTACACTCGTTGAAAACGAAAAAAGAAAAGATGCAACTCCAAAGTATTGATCTTTCGGACTCTTACTCTTTCCCCACCTTAAAGATTCCACACATACCTCTCCATATCCTTAACACTTCTTATATGTACGACGCACTAATTTGGATTTTGTAGAGTTAATTCAATAAGAGTATATGTATGAAACCCAAAAAGGGTGATTATTCTATGCCAAGGCAGGGATGCTGCAGTTTCTGCTATCCCTGTCGAGGCAATCGAATCCTTCGATCCTAACCGCTGGGCTATTACCAAAATTACCTCTGACGCATCCTCCTCCTTTCCTCCCGGAGGAAGAAGGGGATGACGACGGAGGTACGCCCAGCGGAGGCGAAAAAGACACCGGTATAATGTCATCTCGGAATCGAGCATCCTGTGTTAATGGGTTAGCGACTCTGCTCGGCGGCGACCCACATAAAAACGGGGACGGCGAGTCTAATACTTGCTGCTTATGAACTTGTTCTGAACCATAACCATCCTGTCAACCACAAATATCATCATCAGTTTTCCCACAAGAGTTTGATTTTATCCTCAAATTACATTACTATACAAAAAGATAAAGTTTTGATAACGCGTGATAATTAATTAAAATCATGTGTGACTCTTATGGTTTCAAGAAAATGACAACATATTTAAAGGTCACAAGAATGGCCCATTCTTATGTGCTGTAAGGAGTTGAGTTGAGAACGTCTCAATTCTTAATTTTTATGTGTTAAAAAGTCTCTCGACACAAAAACAAACCACATGTTTTTAAATCATAAATCGTACACGATTACTCATCTTTTAAATATAAAATAATAAGAAGAAATCGACTTGCTACTGATTTATTGGGTTTCATTGATTTGAGATCCATCACCAAGACGTAACCAGTTTTGATAAACAAATCTCACCTACCAACAACTCAAAAAAAAAAACAACAAAGATAGAGGAACACAAATCATACCTTGGTGAGTATGATATCTAAGATATCAGTCTCTGCCTTGGATTCACAAAGCTCCAATTGGTGACTGTGGAAACAATTACGATGCAAAATTATTAGTCAAATGAATCAATCATAATGATAATTTGAAGAGTGAATTAAAAGAAATGGTGACCTGAAGTAACAACGGAGAGATCGAGAAGGATGGTGGTGTTCGTAGGTGGTAGGGTTATTACGAAGACCAATACGACGTGGTTTTGGGCAAACAACAGTCTGATCTCTTTCAACCATTGAAACGGAGCTTCTCAGATCTCCACCGGCAGCGAAAGCGTTTGGTTGAACCGCCCAGTGATTCATCTTTCGTTCGTTTGAGGAAAAAAATTAATGCAAAATTTGATACCTGTTTTCACAAAAATTGAATTCAAAAGAAAAACAAGGATTAGTTGATTTCTTCGAGAAACAAAAATATGTACATCTATATCAGATCTGAGCAAAATTCAAGATCTAATTTGAATTTGAAGATAACTACAGAAGAAAACTATGAACACTGGACAAAACAAAGGAAAACGAACTTAGAATTTTACAATGATAGATCCGTGAATTATGTAAATATGTATTAAATATTCCAGAACACGAAGCCAAAAATTCGAAACGAGATATACAGATCTAAGCGAGAAAGATAAACAGTGATTCGGATCTAGATTAAGAAAAGTCGGAAACAGGTTTCGCCAATCTAACAGAAGGAAGAAAAATCGATGAGAGTGAAAAGAGAGAGGGAGGGAAGGTTACCTTAAGCTTAACTGTACAGCTTGTGAAGGATGGTGAAGCTATGGCGAAAAGAGAAAGAAAGAGAAAGATTAGAAGAAGAACATATGGAGAAGAAAGAAATGGTGAAAGGGTAGAGAGAGGATGATGAAAAGCGTGAAAGTGTGTGGTAGTGTTAAGCGATAAAAGACAGAGACGGGCCATGGAGAGGTCCCTTATTCTTTTATAGGGCCATTCAACCCTTACGATATCCACTAAGGCCAACCATATAAATATTCAAATTTATTCATTTTCTTTTTACTATTACTATTATTATTATTATTATTATTTTTAATATGCATTTAAACAAACAATTAAACCTCAATAAATGAATAATTTTTTTGGTCCCGACTTGGACTAAGAGACTAAATGAATAACCTGACTAAATGCATTAATGAATAATTTTTTTAAATCCTTAAAAATCTTATGTAAATATAAATGAATATCAACAACCTTTGGATGAGTTGGACAGTTATCTACTAACAAGAGAACATTTCTACCATTCATTCTCTTGTCAAACCAATGACAAATTTTTTGAAAAACAAACCAGTCATCCAAGCTTTCTTGTTGAAACAATATTCACAATTAAGATTGTTTATATTCACATTCTTAAAGCATATGAGTTTTGCATACTTACCAATAACCCAAAGGGCGACTTTGTTGGATCCATCATCATTACAGCAAACCGCAAGTGAATGGTCAGCTTCCAACCTATAAAACAATCATGTTTCATTCATATTGTAAATATCATTCAAATGATATTGGTCTAATTTAGACTATATTTTAGGTAAAGCATTTTCAATGTCCTTCATGTTCACAAAACCGCTTTCACCAAACCGCCTGTAGGACTTGATTGAATATCTTGCCTTGAAATGTTCCAACCATCCACTTGAAAAGCTAAACTCTTGGTTTGTTTCACCATACATTTTATAAAAAAATTCTTTTACTTTACCTTGAATCATTTCTCCTGACATATTCACTTTCTCTTGTCTTTGAAGAAACCATTCATACAAAACTTTCTCCAAATCGTGTTACTTCGTTGATTTGTGCCTTTTAGCATCGCTAATTTTCATCTCCTCCGATAAACACTCTGCTGATCTTTTGAGAGTATTTGATATTGTGGTTTGGCTAGAATCCAAACCACTTTTTCTTCACCCATGCTTGCATATCCTTTTGTGTAAGTGTTGGATGTTCTTTCTTATGTTCACATATAGCCCTCCTTATCTTATCAGTCAAAGATGTTTTTGTTGATGGCTTTGATTTTTGATTGGAAGCCATCAAATTGAATGTTAAGAAAGATATGGTAATGTAGAATGAATTACTTACCAAACTAAGACTTTAGAACTATATATATATATAGTTATATATATATATATAGTTATATATATATATAGTTATATATATATATATATAGTTTGTAGTGTAGGTTAGATACATTTTCTAAGACTCTAGATATTTCATACAATATAATACAATGTATCTTAGTCCACATACATATAGTTCATGTATTACTAATATAATCTCTTCAATTTCCAATATATATATATATATTATTTATATAAAATCTCTTGAAATGAAATTATTACCTAGTAGGTACATTTGTACATTATAATATGTAAAGTAATTATTCATACGAGAATATAAAAATGTGCAAAAATACTATCTAAATGAATAAAAATTTATTTATCGATAAATAAATAATTTCGCTAAACGAATATTTTTTCTTGGTCCCAAGAGTATTCATTTCTAGAGGTTTAACTGTACTATGCGATTAGGTCTTTTGGCCGCAAGAAACTGTATGTCTGGATATGCCGTGAATAACTCTACATATTAGGTTTTATAGATGATATTTATTTATATATAACTTTGACCACAAAAAAATGATGTATAACTAAATCTAATTTGGGATTACTAAATAACTTTCTCTCTCCTTGTATGCGATTGTGTTTGCTTAATCTAGCGTTATTTCAACAATTTTAATCCAAACTCCACTTCTGGTGGCTCACACAACATCGACGGTAATGTCTCCTTTAGTTTCACGGATATCTTGGCGCTTTAGTCTCTTGTTTTTGTGCTTGAGCTTGTGAAGGGAGAATCTGGTTTGTGCTTGAGTATTTCGCCAATGTTGTCTCGTTAGTTGGGCTCGGTTTCGTCGACGCTTCACCCTTGGTCTTTCCTTCGTGGTGGTAGCTGTCAGATCTTGTTTCTCTTCCCTCCGGTAATCTCTTTCCAGTGCGGGTTTATGAATCTCGTAGATCGCCTCTCCCTCTCCTCGTCTAGTATTTTTTGTCTTTAATTTATTGGAGTTTGTATGGTAATTAATAGTTTCATGTGAGTAACTATTTGGCTTTAGTTTCTCCTGTGACTTTAGAATTTTTTTGCTAAGGTTTGATAGAGCTTAGTTTATGGGAACTCTTTCCCCTTGTATCTTTGTTTAAACCTGTTTATGAATCTTGAGAGATTTGAGTGTTGTTGTCTTTGGCTTCCCTATTTTGAGTTTGGTTTTAGTACCTAGCTTATGCGGTTAATTTTCCACTTTGGTAATTTCAAGAGAGAGAGTCTCATCTTCTCCAGAGAAAGGCAGCTTATGTAACTCAAGTCATCGTCTTTAGGTAGTGATCTTGTTATCGGAATGTCGTTGGGAAATCCTAACGTGGTATCCAAGTCTTGATACATTTGTTTTGGTTTTATCAATTGGATACTTCATATCATCGTCTTTGTTATGTAGGATTAATTGCATCTTTTGTTCTTGTTGTGGTTTATCTTTGACCTCTAATCGTTGTAATCTTTCAAATCTAATATGATTCAGATTCAGATTGAAAAATAAAATACTAAACGTAAGTTTTTTTTGAGTGTAAGACATTTTATATTTTATTAAATAAAATAATATATGAAAAACTTACAACCAGAAAAAAAAAAAAAAACTACAAGAGAAAGTAAAAATGAACGCCACCCTCAAATGTAGGAAATTCGAGAAATCAAATTCGAAACACAAATTTGGTTGAAAGAGAACGAGAAAGTATGAGTCCATGTGTTCGATCAGTTCTACTTATACCCAAAGAGGATGGTCTTTGGCATATATGTGTGGACTGGCGTGCTATAAACAACATCACCGTGAAATATCAATATCATATACCTCAGTTAGATGATAGGGTAGATGAATTGCATGGGTCTAGTAATTTCTTTAAAATCAATCTTAAAAGTAGTTATAACCAAACTAGGATAAAAGAGCAAATGAGTTGAAAACGGCTTTTAAAACTAAACATGGGTTGTATGAATGGCTAGTCATGCCTTTTTGGGTTAACTAATGCACCACTACAAGAAATTAGATGTATAATGTCATTTATTTTATTTGTTTGCATCAATTTTAATTGATACAACCGCTATTTATATCACTTATAAAAATAATTCTGAAAATGATGACTCAAATAATTAGTGTTAATTTAAGCAATTGATGCAATTATTTTCATCATACTATATGTGATGTCTCATACGGTTGTAAAATATGCAATCATAATGTCATTTGTTATAAATGATGTTAAATGACATATAATTTGTTATTTGTTAATAATTAAGTGACTCTATATAGTGTTACTTATTTAAATGATATAATATTACTGATGCTACACGCATGTTCTTTTGTAGTGACCTATCACATTTATGAGATTGATGAATCATGTTCTTAAAGCTTGCACAAGAGTGTGTGTGGTTGTATATTTTGATGACATATTAATATATAGTAAGAGTATGACATAACACCTAAACTTGTAAGGCTCATTCTAGACATGCTTAGGAAATAAAGGTTATTTGCAAACTTAAAAAAACATGTTCAATTTGTATATACAATCTTGTCTTTTTAGGCTTATTGATTGGTGCAATTAGCATCAAGGTAGACGAAGAGAAGATAAAAGCAATAAAAAATCGGCCAAGCCTAACCACAATGGGTGAAGTTTGAAGGTACTGTTCCAAACCTATGTGGGAGCAAACTCAAGAAATGTATTGTTCCAAACCTAAATGAGAAACTCATTAATGCACTTATTTTTGTTTTACCCAATTTTACTAAAACGTTTAAAATTGAGTGTGATGCCTCAAAAATAGGAATTGAAGATGTACTTGGTGATTCAACTTAGAACTATCCAACATATGACAAGGAGCTCTATATGTTTGTTTGATCACTTCAACAATGGCAACACTACCTCTAGCCCAAAGAATTCATAATCCACACAGATCGATCATGAGTCATTTAAGCACTTGAAGAGCCATCAAAAGCTCAACAAAAGGCATCTAGATGGTGGAGTTTATTGAAATATTTCCTTACGCTATTAAGTACAAACAAGGTAAATAAAATATAGTAGACGATGCTTTATCTTGGAGGTCTGTACATCTTTCTAATCTAAGTTGCTGAGATTTGAACACTTGAAAAAACTGTATGAAACCAATGGAGATTTTAAGGAACCCATAAACCATTCGAAAGAGGAGTATATTTGGATGCATAATGGACGACATGATTATATGTAAACTCAACATGTGGTAACATTCTTCCTAAGTTCTATTGTTTTTTTAGTCAATGCACTTAAAACCGTTTACAGAGTAAGTTAAGTTCCCAGCGTGGACCTTACAAATCTAATATAGAAAATTTGATATCAAATTATATTTTGATAATTATATTTTTCTCTTAAATAATTTTATCTTACTTTTATAAAATAAAATATATGATCACACTATTAATATATATATATATATATATATATATATATATATTAGCCCTAAGAAATAACTGATTTGTTCAAACCAAACCAAATCGAGTTTTGGACAAATCGGTTTGGTTATGTATTTTGAAATAGGATCAATCGGTAATTGATTGGGCAAGATTTCGGGTAAGAGTTCAAGTCAGTTTAATTTTGCTTAATACCCAAACGGGTAACCATGAACCAAATTTTTTGCTTAACCTAAATTACCCTAACACTGTAATGAATCACCTATTCTCTTCTCTTATCATCAAACCAGGATTTTTCTTTTTTTAGTAAATACTCGTTATCCAAACTACTGATCCGACTCGACCCATAATACCTGATCACGCAGAGCTAATATATATAATAGAATTACTAGTATCTTATGTTTTTAAATTACAAAATGATTTTGTTTAAATTTTTTTATCTTTGCTCAAGAGATATAGTATAGTGCATAAGCTTGTGTACATACACGAAATAGTTATTAAGCTATACCGTGAATTTAGTTACAACATTTTAAACTCATCTATTTTTTTTTATAATAATTAATTAGATCGATAAAATTCACTATACAACTCAAATCTTCGACATCCCAACTCCTAAATAATATCACCTAGATTACACAATAATATACAGTAAAATATACTATATATATATACATTTAACCAAAACCGTTCCCAACTATTTCCCAAACACATTTACTTTTCACAGCCTAAATTTATTTTACCTTCTATTGAAACTATATATATTTATTTTAATTCTAGGCCGAAATAGTTAATAATAGTACTCTATATAAAATATTATCCTCCATTTCTAGTATTTTTTTGTCAAACATTTCTAGTATATATTTATTTGTATATAAACAAAACGAAAAACTGCTTTAACATAACATGTATACTAGAAATGTTTAAAAAATTATGTTTTTACATATCATGTATACATAACAGTGTGATTATCGGTCTTCAAGCATGAGATAATATTTTTTAATTTTTTTTATATTTTAAAATCATAAAATATTTATTGTAATTATAGAATATTCAATGAAAATTAATTATCAAATAAATCATAATTAGTAAATAACTTGTGATATTAAATAATTTATATTATTATATAGCATAAACCGTATTCACTATTAAATAGAGTACTATAAAATAAATTTTATTATCAAATAACATGTAATATCACCACAATCAAAAATAATAATAATAACGTGTAATATTAAACGAATATATTAAATATAGGTCATTTTGTAGGAATATGACTAATGTGTCAGGTAGTTGTGACCCAATATTAACCCAAAAAAAATCTATCTATGAGATCTCAAGTAATGATTATATTGAAAAACTAGGATACAAAATATTATGTGTACTTAAAATATGGTAATTAATCGCAAGTGACCTTTAGTTTAGTGGCAGGCGGTAAGTCTATATAAGACATGCGCACTTGCACAACTAGGGATCGATTCCCACCGCCTACATTATGTAGGAACTTGGCTAATGAGCCGACATGTTGTGGTCCAATGTTGACAAAAAAAAATGGTAATTAATCAGTTTCTCCAAATTCGATTAGCGGGGATATTGGTGATCATAGGGTTGTGAATGATGAGGTTCGGGATGATGTGATAATTAATTCTTCGAAAAAGGTATCTATTCCGAGGGATTTGTCGGGTGGTGCAGAAACAGTTATGATCCCTTTGCCGTCTAAGGAGAATGCTTTAGAGAAGAGTGGCGAGGAAGTTATGGTGCTTAAGAGTATAGAAAAAGCGGGTTTGCCGACTGCTAATCATTCTTGGGTTGGGAAGGTTACTGGTACAAGTGAAGGGAAAAGTGCAATACTGGTTTGTCGAGTATTTAAGGATTTTGTTGAGAAAAGGATGCGTGTGGATTTTCCACAAGGCAAAGCGGGTGAGGTGGTGGTCTTGGTGGATGCAAATGTAATTAATGTCATATATACCTTGCGGGATAATTACATGTATGTGAAAGTACTTGATCGGAGTGTGAATATTGCGGTCATGACTAAGAAGCTCCACGAAATTTGAAAACCGTTGAGTCGGTTAGTTGTGATCTCGTTGACAAAAAAAATTGAATTATATTTCTTTCTTCTTTTATTATTAAAACTATGATGGTATTTGATAGAATTTTCTTTATAATTTCAAAATTATTTGAAAAGAATATTTTTTATAGTACAGATTATTCTAAAATATTTAAACATTTGATAAATGAATAATATTGGTAAGAGTTCTATAAATATTAACATGCAATAGATCTTTTTTTTTTTAATATCCCATAAAAAGTTTTCAAAGTGGAAATCATTTCCATTTTAAATATTAAATATTTTTATTATCATAATAAACTTCTAACATGACTACTTTGGTGAATTAAACCCTCAAATTAATATTTTTGTATAAAGGCCTACAAATTTCTTTTCAAAAAATAATTTTTTTTTTGAAACAAGTAATAAAAATTCAAAAAATCTTCAAAAATTACAAAACAAGACATACAAAAAAATCCATGAAATCTAAAATGAATTTCTAAAATATTAAATTGAAAATTAATTACTAATATCAAAAACAGTTAAAACTAAAATAAATGAAATAATTTCAAAAATTTGAATATTAAAAAAAAAAATTCAAAAATTCTTGAATAGTACAAATTAAAAATTTTATTATTAAAAGAATTTACTTTTAAAAAAAACTAATATAATTTTAAAAATTTGTAAAAATCCAAAACAAATGTATTTGATTATTACAAAAATTTTGCTACATGTTTTTTTGATAACTAATTATGGATATTTTGTTACATGTGTAAAATTATAATTAAAGTAAAAAAAATTTAATAATAATTTTTGTTTTGTTGTTCAAGAATTTTTGAAATTTTAGTGGCTTTTATTCGAATTTTTGAAATTATTTTGATTTTTTAATTTTTTAAAATTTAAAAATATATATTAGTGACTATTTTTGAGTTTAATATTTTAGGAATTACATTTATAATTTATAGGATTTTTTTGGAATTTTAAAAGCTTTTATAGATTTTTTGTTAATTAATTTTCAAAATAATTAGTTTTTTAATAAAAATTTTGTGGGGTCATATACAAAAATACTATTTTGAAGTTTAAATCATCAAAACAGCCATGTCAGATGTTTATTGAGCGACTAAAAGTATTTATGATTTAAAGTGAAAATGGTTACTATTTTAAAGATTTTTTATGAGATATTTTTTTTTCACTAGTAATATAATAGATTATTAAAAGAGTTAAAACTAGGAATATCGGTTAATATGTATGTTTAATTCTAAAGTATAGATCTAAGCAGCCGACCCAAAAAAAAAAAAGTATAGATCTAAGCAGTGAAAATCAGAATCATAATAATAAATTAATCAGTAAGATCTGAGGTTAAAAAAGGTCAGATCTGTTATTAATGGTATTGACTTCCATGTCTTCGAGTACTCTAACTAAAAATATAAGTAATAAATTAACGCATTCTTTGCAAATAATCATAAAATATCATTGGCATGTGCGTACATTTAATATTTTAAATTCATGATCTTGTGTAAGAATTTAATTAATTTTGACAGTAGCTCCCACTATGTTTACATTTTCTTTCAATCTTAGGACCCACCACTAAACCTAATTTAGTTATATCATAAGAAAATATTTTATTTATAAGATTATGAAGGAGTATGGGAGGCATCTTACAGTAGATCTTGAGACCATATTATTATTTAATTTGTTTTATCTCTCGAAAACTTATAAAATATATATATATTATTTTTAACAAATTATAATTTTGTTATCATCTACCCATGTTCGCGGTCCCCTTGCTCCCGTGAGAAATCTCATCGGTATCAGCGATCTTACCGAAATATTATAATTAAAATATTTTAATGTTTTTTTATTTTATTTCAACTTTTATAACAAAATATCTTTACTTGTTAATAATAAATATCAGAGTCTGGACCGCCTCAAACGCGAAAATGCCTTGCTTCAACCACACGCGATCTCGTCAAACCATTCTCGCATAAGACACGTGTACGGTATAAAGAGGTTTGTTTCCCACATGATCATTAATACATATAAATTTTTGTTACGTTATATCATCCGAAAATATGCTATTAAAAAAATGAAATTTATAACTTTGCGTAGTAAAAAATTGCTTAAATCTTCTTTTGATTATGTCAAATAGTTATATTACATAAAAGGTAAATAAAAGTTTACAACTAGTTATAACAAAATTCACCTAAAAACAAAAAGTATTATGAAAACATAATGATATTGAATGTGGTCTGATCCCCATCTGACGCGGCACTTGTCAATTGTACGTGTTTAGAACCAACCATTTGTTTTATTTTAACAATATATTATAAAGTATAATTTGGTTATAAACTCTTTTTTTTTTTCGGGTAGTGAATAACGTCAGCGTATATTGCATTTGATTTATGGGTCCACTTGATTGGCATATTGACTTCCACAATTTGGCTGCCCGTACACATTGTTTTCCGGTAGATACGTTAATACCGCACAAACAACAAATTCCAATAATTGTTCTATTCGTCAATAAATGCCCACAAAAAATAATCATAAAGCATATTCCTTTCCTCCCAGCAACCCAGTGGGCTTCTACTCTAGGCAATCCAGTGGGCTTCTATAAATTTTGTAAGCTTTTATAAAAAAAATTGTAATCTCTTCTAAAAATGAAATCGCATTATTTTATTAATCTAAGAAGATTTAGATTAACAAAAGATTACAAACAACTGCTTGCCAATTTTTATTTTATATCTGTCACAAACTAATATACTAATATACAAAATAGCTACAAAATAATACTAAAATTTTTCATTATTTATGCAAAAACGTGATGAGCAACGGCGACGCTAGGGTTAGCGATTTTAAAGTTTAAAAAAATAGTGATCGCGATGCAGTTATGACTGATTCTGTGGGGAGGGAACCACCGCCGAGTGATCCGTATGAGGGTGTGGAGACGGCTCTAGTTCCTATGACATCAATGGAGAGCAATTTGGAAAAGAGTGTTGAGGAAGTCATGATGATCGAAAATGGAGAAACGTTGGGTTTGCCTGTCATTGAAAGGTTATTGGTACGAGTGTAGGTGATGGAGCAATACCGGTACGTAGAGTTCCAAAAGATTTTGTCAAGAAAGGGCTGCGTATTGATTTTCCACAGGGCAAGAAAGGATAAGTCGTGGTTTCGGTTAATGATGATGTTATTAGAGCCATGTATTCTTTGTGGAACAATTTCATGTATGTGAAAGTGTTTGGGAAGGAGTGTGAATATTGCTACCATGACTAGGAAGCTTCAAGAGGTTTGGAAACCGTTGGGTGCGATGCACGTTATCGATTTGCCTCAGATTTTTTTTCTTGTACGCTTTGGGGTCGAGAGTGAGTACCTTTTGTCATAAGCTTGGTCTCCTTCCTTTGATCCTTGTCATAGTGACATTCGTATGACTCCTGTTTGGATTGGCATTGACAGGTTGCCTATGTACATCTACCATGATTCTATTCTTATGGGGACAACTAGTGGTTTTGGTAAACCGATAAGGGTAGATGACACTACTCTTAAATTTGTGCGTGGTCGTTTCGCAAGACTATGTGTAGAAGTAGATCTCTCTCAGCCTTTGAAGGGATTAATTACTGTGAATGGTAACCGATATTGTGCTTCTTATGAAGGCCTCTTGAACATTTGTGCTCGATGTGGTATGCTTGGCCATTATGCTCTGCAGTGTCCAGAAGCGCCTAGGGATGTTGTTAATGATTCTCTTATTCCAGCTGTCAAGTCGACAAGTCCATCTCCGATGACGGGAAGTGTGGTTGCCTCTCCAGGTGACAGGTTAACGCAGGTTAAGAGGCATGGTAGAAGTGGAAAAGGCTCAGTGGTTTTGAAAGATTCTTCTATTGGCGCCATGGAGAAGGAGAATCCGAATGTTCTAAAGGAAATTACGGGTTTCAAATCTCAAGAGAACATTACCTTGTTGAATAAATTTGATAAACTGAGTGTTGTTCAGAATATGGAGGAAGTGAATAGTTTTGGAAACTTGCCCTTTGGAGAACCAAGAGAATGTAATACCGTAAAACTCGGCTCATGAAAATGATGTGGTGCCTGAGAAGTCAAGTGAAGTTGGACTACAAAGAACTTTTAACTCAGTACGACAAGGTTTAAAAAGCAACACTAGGGGTAAGCGAATTAGTAATACAAAGCCGGTAGTCGCTTTGAAAGCTAAGAGTACGAAAACTGCCCCTAGTCTCGCTCGCGGATTCATCTTTGGTCCGTCTTTTAGTTCACTTACAGGTTCAAGGCCTTTGTCACTAAACCCGAGTGATAGCATTAATAACACTATCATTCTGGTGGTTAATGGTGAAGTGGTGTTGCCCAATATGATGGTTAATGCAAGTTTGAAAACCCAAGTTACAAGATCGGATGAAGAGTTGATATCTAAATCTGTAGATGGTAATTTCGATAAGGATATTGTTGATGTTGGTCAGAGTGGGAAGGAGAAGGCCACTGCGGTCTAACAGTCTGCCATGGTAGTTTGGTATTGTTCTTGGAATCATGGTATTATAATGATTAATTATCATTGTTGGAATTATCGGGGTGTAAATAAACCCAAACTAGGTCGATTCGGTATTTATGGAATATGTTTAAAACTAAGTTTTTAGCTCTATTTAAAACTCATGCTAGCGGTGGTAATGCGCAAAGGATTTGTAGAGGTCTTGGTTTTGAACACTCTTTTAGAGTGGATGCTTTTGGCCAGAGTGGTGGAATTTTGGTTTTATGGCGGGAAGGTCTAGGGACTTTAGAGATTATAGAATCTCATAAGCAATTTATTCATGTTCGGGTCATAATTGATGGTGAGGTACTTTACATAATTGTTATATACGCTGCTCTTTCAGCAAGTAGACGCAGTAACTTATGGGAGACGTTACAGGAGGTTGTTGGAAGGATTGAGGAACCCGTGTTGGTTGGCGGGGACTTCAATTTAATCATCTGTATTGATGAACGTAGTGGAGGTACTGGAAGGTTATCGAGTGATTCATAAGCCTTTGGCCAATGGATTAATAACTCGACTTTCATTGATATGGGTTTCACTGGAAACCAATTTACATGGAGGCGGGAAGGGCTGAAGCTACGTGTATAGCTACGAGGTTGGATCACGTTTTATGTTCAGCAGTGCGAGAAATAAGTGGCAGGATGCAACGGTTACACATCTTCCCTTTCTCTCGTCGGATCATGGTCCATTATTTGTACAACTTTGTCCAGTGGTACAAATGGATCCTCGTATGCGACCTTTTCACTTTGAGGCTACATGGTTAAAAGATGACGTCCTTAAAGAATTGTTAGTAAATTCTTGGGATTGTAATGTCTCAGCTCCGGCTGCTCTAAAGAGTCTTCAACGAGTCTTAAAACAGTAGAATTGGGAAGTGTTTGGTGATATAAATCGGATGAAGGATTCATTACTTACTTGAGTTAAAGCTGTGCAAGACCAACTAGATCGTAACCCGTCAGATTTATTACTAGAACAAGAAGGTGGGATTTATCAAGAGTCTTGATGAAGTATTAGAGCAAAAAGAGGTTATGTGGCTCCAAAAATCTCATGAGAAGTGGATTATTTTGGGGGACGGAAACACATCTTTCTTCCACACATCTACAATTATTTGACGTTGTCGAAAACAAATTGAATTGTTAAGGAATATAGATGGAGTGTGGGTCTCAGAGAAAGTTGTTTTAGAGAACATGGCGATTGACTTTTACAAGCAACTTTATTCTTTGAACGATGTGGCTTTGGTAGTTTCTCCTCTCCCACGAGAGGGTTTCCCTGAGATCTTAGACATTGACCGAGCTTGGCATGCTAAAGCGTTTACGCCTAAGAAAGTTCTACCGTCAATGCACAGTATGGAGAAGTTTAAGGCTCCAGGACCAGATGGGTATCAGTCAGTGTTTTACCAAGAGTGTTGGCATGAGGTAGGCCCTTCCGTGGTTATTTTTCTGATGGACTTCTTTTTGACGGGTAAGTTACAAAAGGGTGTGAATGATGCATTGGTGGTTATGATACCGAAAGTGAGCAAACCAGAAATGATGAATCAGTTTCGTTCGATTGGGTTGTGTAACATAATCTTCAAAATCGTTACGAAAGCGATGGTGTTGAGACTTAAAAAGGTGATGCCAAAGTTAATAGGCCCAACGCATGTAAGCTTTATACCAGGACGTCTGAGCAGTGATAACATTTTTGTAGTACAAGAGGTGGTGCATTCTATGCAAAAGAAGACTGATCGTAAGGGGTGGATTTTACTGAAACTAGACCTCGAGAAAGCTTATGATCGCATTCGTTGGGATTTCCTGGAAGACACTATTTTGGCTTTAAATCTTCCTGGATAGTGGTGCAAATGGATTATGCAATCAGCATCTGGTCTGCGTATAAAGTTACTTTAGAACGGGGAGATGATTGAAGCTTTTACTCTGGCAAGAGGATTAAGACAGGGATATCCTCTCTCTCCATGTTTGTTTGTTCTCTGTATTGAACGCCTTTATCATCTTATTGATGCAACCGTACAATTGGGAGATTGGAAACCGATACATCTAGCTTGTGGGGGTCCGGGTTTATCACATATGTGTTTTGCGGATGATCTCATTCTCCTTGTGGAGGCATCGGTTGAGCAAGTTTGTGTTATCCGAAAGATTTTAGACCCATTTTGCTCTGCTTCAGGGCAGAAAATTAGCTAGGAAAAATCTAAAATCTACTTATCTGCTAATGTGAGTTCGGATTGTGAAGAGGAGATTAGTGATTTAAGTGGGATTTCTTCTACCAAGGATTTAGAGAAGTATCTGGGTATGAATGTATTGCATAAGCGGATTAACAAGGAAACCTTTGGTGCTGTTGTTGAGCGTGTCTCGTCCAAGTTATCTGAATGGAAGAGCAAGACTTTAAGTCTGGTGGGACGTGTTACGCTGACGAAATCTATGCTCTCAACCATTACGCTTTCACAGACTTTTCTTTGGGGTGGAACTCCCGATAAGCGTAAAATGCATCTTTTAAGCTGGAAGAAGATATGTCGTAAGAAAAGTGAAGGAGATCTTAACATCGATATTCTAATGATATGAATTGCGCCCTCTTGTCAAAGTTGGGATGGAGATTCCTGAACGATACAACGAGTCTTTGGGCCAGGAGTTTGCGGAAGTATAGAATTACAGATGCCTCAGATATGTCTTGGTTGTCTTGTCGTGGTGCTAGTCCTTCGACTTGGAAGAGCATTCAAGTTGGTTTGACGGACATTGTGATCCTTGGCTCGGGTTGGGTACTCGGTAATGGTCAACACATCAATTTTTGGACGGATAAATGGTTATTTGATACACCTCTTGCAGACTTAGCTATTGCTCCCCTACCGTTAGAATATGGTCAGGTTCGTGTTTGTGATCAGTGGAGATCGAGTGTTGGTTGGTTAAGAGATCAAATTGATCCTTTCTTACCAATGAAAGCAAGTTTACTATTAGGTGCTCATGTTGTGGATGAGGTTACTAGAGCTTGTGATCGACTAAGATGGAAACACGCATCCGATGGAGTGTTCTCTGTAGCTTCAACGCATGAGTTCCTTACCCGCGATGCGACTGCAAGACCAAATATGGGACGCTTCTTTGGGAAGATTTGGACTATTAAAATTCCAGAACGTGTACTAATTTTTCTCTGACTTAGGATTCATCAGGTGATTCTAATAGATCAAGAAAGACATCACATGCATTTCTCAGTTTCAAGTACTTGTCAGGTTTGTAGAGGAGCAGAGGAATCAATCATTCATGTGTTATGTGATTGTCCAGCTATGGATGGGATTTGGCAGAGAATTATACTTGCACGAAAGCGAGTACTTTTCTTCTCTCAATCGTTGTTGGAATGGTTATATGATAATATTGGAGATACTCAGTTAGTTGATGGGTGCACGTGGGCAATTCGCTTTGCTATGTCAGTTTGGTGGGGATGAAAATGGAGATATGGCTATATTTTTGGCAATACATGGAAATGTCAGGACCGAGTACTCTTTCTTAAGGAGCTTTCCGCTGAGGTTCATAAAGCAAATCAAACATGCCATGATAATATGCATGTATCACGGCAGGTTGAGAGGCAGATTTTGTGGCATCTTCCGCACACATGATGGTGCCATTTGAATGCTGATGGTGCCATTTGAATGCTAATGGTGCCATTTGAATGCTGATGGCGCTTCTAGAGGTAACCTAGGCTTAGCTACAGCGGGCGGTGTTTTACGTTATGAGAGGGGGGTTTGCCTAGGGGGTTTTGCAGTTAATATTGGGATCTGCAGTGCTCCACTAGTGGAACTTTAGGGAGTCTATTATGGCTTGTTCTTAGCATGGGAAAAGAAGGTAACTCACTTGGAGGTGGAGGAGGATTCAGAGATAGTGGTGGGCTTTCTCACGAAAGAGATTGGTGCTTCTCACCTTCTTTCTTTCCTGGTATAGCTTTGTCATGGCGTTCTTAAAAAGGACTGGTTAGTTCAAATTTCGCATATGTTCAGGGAAACTAATCGAGTAGCGGACGATTTAGCTAACTTAGCGTATTCATTGTCATTAGGTTATCATTACTTTAATGTAGTTCCAGATGATATTCGTTTGTTGTTAGAAGATGATTGTCTTTATACAAACTTTCTTCGTTTTGTTTCTTGTAATGTTTGTGTTCTAAGTTATGAATAAAATGGGAGCATTGCTCTTTTTCTAGAAAAAAAAAGTTACAAAATAAAGATTGGGCTTATATTGACATTGATATGGCTCATTTTCTAATATGGGCTTAGCTCACTAGTATAACATTGGTATGACCAATTTCTTTTGTTATGGTTGTAAATTAACTTTCTAAAACACAGATATTAAGATGCTCTAATGTAAAACTTTTCTGTTACTTCTCTATAAAAGAAGTTAAGTTGGTATTGACTATGTCTAAATTGTTACACCTTTTGTATTATATGCACTAACCTTTTTATTAAAAATTAACTAGGAGCTTTCAGATCTATTGGTACTACCGACTCCAACCAGTAGAAACCAATGATAAATTTAGAAATTATATTATTAAGGGCAAATATATAATAATATAATAATAAAGAATGCATATTTTGAATTTAATAAAAACTATACTAAAATTTATATTAAAAAAACTGGTGGTGGCAACTGCCCCACCTTGGATAACATGGATCCACCATTGGTGGAGATCCTGCATCATTTTCTATAGAAGTTCGGGATCTCCGACACAGAGTGTCAACGCATCATCCCACTTTCACTATAATCCTTTTTTTGGAGAGTAGACCAATTCAGTTGGTTCCTCGATCTCCAGCCGAGATGTACTACTCAAGATCATCGGTGATCTTGAAGAACTCAGTAAATGTGTTTGTGTGATACGTTATTTTCGAACCATTCGTGGATTTTCTGATTAGTACAAGTGGTATAGAAGTTCTTGCTCAACTCATCACAAACGATCCGAATGTAGATCAATGTTTGTCTGATCGAAACAGAGATCGCAAACTAAGAAGAATGAACATAATGTTTATCTCTTCTTTTTATTTTATTTTCATAAACCATTTTACACTACTGTTATAAGCTTGTCATTAGTACATGTAGCAGAAATTTTATATATAAAGTAATTTGTCTAGACCATGTAATTTGATTTTGTATCCAGTGGATCTTGTTCTAATGAATTATCGATATCATACATATTCAGAGTAGATGATGATTCCAATTTACATTAAAACTAGTTTCCAATTAAGGTATAAGTATCGTTTTTAAGAATATAATTCCAATTGATTTTGCATCTCAATTTTAAAAGAAAAAAAAAAGAAAAGAAAGAGAGAAGGAAGGACCACGATAGAGAAATGAGTAAAAAGTATGATTGTCCGAAGAGTTACAGATGTTACATGAAGAGGGAGAGATTAGAAGTCATAGCTTACTAGTCGTGACAGTCTTGGAGTAGTAGTGTGGTCCTTCCCTCACATGATTCTATCTCCTACTCATAACTTCTTACAAATCATTGTGCCCTCTATAAATTTAAATTATCTTCCATGAAAATCCAACAATTTTTTTTAATATATATATGGAATACTAAAATAAGTTATATACAATACGAAGTCTAAGTTAATCAAGTGGTTAAGTAATATCTATACTCCATTTTCTATCCTTGTCGATTGCGTTGCATGTTGACAACAACAAAAAAAAGTTGTATGTCAACTGTTTTAGTGTTTTTTTTGTCCCTGACTCAAATCTTATAATAAGACATGAAGTCACTATGTGGAAATTTTGTTTACAAGAAAAACAATCTCTAGAAAATTCTCTAAAATTGTAAACCATCAAAATCAGTTTTATAATTTAAACATATGAAAGAAAAGATTAGAGAAAAGAGAAAAAGATAAATTTGGACCGAAGTCGTGAAAAATCTTCAATATAAAATAAAAAATTGGCTACTGTGATAGTCCGTCCACCATCTTCACCACTTTTGAATAGTACATAGCATTGGATATTTCGTTGATTCTTTTCGAATAAAGGCATGACATCACCCAAAACAACACCTCAAATTCTGTGTGCAAGACGGAAATACTCGAATTATGTTTTATGTCTCGCACTCCCATGCTTATTTCATCTAACCTATCTAGAAAACATTTCTAGCCCTGAGAAGAATTCAAAATCCTTTCAAAATATATTTACGAAACATATATATCCCGTAAAAATCAAGAAGATTGATAGGGGCATCGAGATGATATTACCTTTAGTATCTTTACCCGAAGGATCCAATCAACCATTTTACTTAAAAGAACTATCAATCATATCACAAAATTCATAAATATATACGGGGGCATTGATTCACTTATGTATATTTAATACAGATATATTAAATTCAAAAACTACCTAATTTATAGTTTTATACACTTTAAAATTAGCAATTAATTAAAAAATCAGTAACGAAATCAGCAACAAAAACTCTAAAATCAGCAACAAAACTACCTAATTTATAGTTTTATACTGCTTACTGGTGTTTTTTTTTCCTGAAATGAATAAAATTCAGCATTGAGAGTTTAAATTATGAAGAAATGCATATTTTAAAATGATTGAAAAATTAAAAAGAAGGTTTGATTATGCTTGTGTAGACACTTTGGCTCCATCTTAGCTAAATTTTAATGAAATTAAAGATTGGTTGACAACAAAAATTAAAAAGATGGTGTTAAATTATTTTGGAGGAGTTTTTTTTAAATATATGTATGTAAGAAAATTTATAATATTACTTTATTTGCAAATCATCGACCAAATTTTGTTGGATTTACATATTTATCTGTATAATTTTTATTGTGTTTCATATCTTATGATTATCAGTAAGATCTAATTAAATGACCAATATATGACGACAAAAAATAAAGATGTTCCTAACAAGAGTCGATTATAATTGGGTTTCACATTAGATTTGATTTGTTGAACTCGAAATTATCAAAATCGTCCCGTCACCATCCATACTGATTATCATATAAACATAACGCCGTGAAATAACGGTGTTAGGCTTGACTTTTAGGAAAAAAATATTATATTTCTTCATGTTTGTTTTGTAGGTCGGCACGAGCATACTCTTTTTGATTTTTGAAGTTTTGACTTTCAAGCCACTTGGCACGTGACTCGCACACTTCCATGACTGTGAAATGTGAATACCTTTAGATGTTCGAGTATAGAAAATGTCCACTAAACAGATACTAATTTATTTCAATTCTTCATTACTGTAATCTTCATAAATGTAATTAGCATTTCCATGCCACAAACGTAATGATGAAAAAGGAACCAAATAATTTTCTAAGAAATAAGACTTTGAATTTCATTTTTATAAAAGATATGCCACATTTTAGATTAATCTTATTATGTTATATTGCTTTCTAAACGGTTTCTTTGTCCGTTTTTAACTAATATATATATATATCACTTGTAAATTTTCAGCTTAATAGTAATAAAATTCTACCAAATATGGTATTTTCAACTTCAAATATGAATCCAAACCAATTCAATATATGTTTGGTAATGGTCCACTGTTATAGAACTTACATCGATCTCACACTACATTAGCTGGTGTAATTACCAACAAGATTAAGAAGATAATATTCAGCAATAAAAACAAGTAATGTAAGAAAGATAAAGGATAATAAAGACATGAATATCTAAGTTAAGATCACAAAAGTATCATAATAATTAGTTAAGTGAAAGCAACACTTGCATGTCCCAAATTGCAAAACCCTAGGGTACAAAAAACAATTTGAAAGAAAATTTGTGTGTTTGATGTGATTGCCTCAGGAGAGGCCTAGCTATAACATCACATTACAATATCTCTCTAAATGGGGGACCATTAATTACTAGCTCACGAAATTTTTCATACAAATATTTATTGTAAAACTTCTCAAAACGTAATGTTCAAAGCAGCAGGACCATATAACTAGCCATGTCTCGGATTGTCCTTAAAAGTATAAAATCTATTCTCTTTTAGTTACTTGGTTCTTTCTCTCTGTGTTTAAGTGAGTATCACAAGTTCGTCAAGGACCATCTTCTAGCTGCAAATTTTTCATGAAAGTTTTTTATCAAGAGACAATGATTCGCTAGATGTGTCTTTCCACATTTAATTCAGCACTGTTCACAAAGGACTACTCTTGTTTCTTTTAAGACACCTTTATTTTAATTAAATTTAGTTCAAATTATCTTTTTTGATTATACTTTATTTTGACAAGTACTTCAGGCTTACACTTATCATTTCCTTCCATTATGTTATGTTATGTGTGCAATTTTCAGCTTGATAAATCTAAATCATGAAAATAAAAAGATCATGAACCTTCAAATTTATTTAATGACCCAAAAAATCTAAAAACTAATTTCTTAGGGATGTTTTTTTTGATAAACGGTAGAAGTTCATGATATTTGACTTGTAATTTTCTTTGATATCCAAAGCCATCCGTTAATAATATGTTTAAAGCGTAAATCACTTCTGGATTTCTGTATATTTTTATCAATTACAAACAAGTTGAAAAGAGATTTCTGTATATTTTGATTTTCAGTATAAACGAAATATATAGAAGAAAACGTCCAAAATTCATTGATTTTCAAAACGAAAAACGTTCTTAAAAAAATTAAGAGTTTGTCTTTATTAACATGAATTAATTGCACAGTAATAGGGTTCTCTAGGGTAGTAGCCCTAGCATATCCTTTCACTTAGGAAATGTCCCTCTCATCTCTCTCTTTCATCACACACACACATACACACAAACTCAAACTCAAACACACAAACACAAACATTTTCTCTCTAGTTTAATTAATTAACTCCTTCACACAAAAGCCCACATGACCTCTCCATCTTTTTAAGGTCTCTTTGTTCATTTAGTTTCCACACGCAGAGAGAGAAACAAATGAGAGGTTTTGTGGCAGATAAACTGATAGAAAACTTTCGAGCCTCTCTTCTTTAACTTTTACTACTCTCTACGATTCTCCAACTGCAAGTCTTTCTAATATATATTCTCATAACTTATAGCTCTTCCTTGGAACTCTTTATCAATCTCATACTATACTATGTATATACTCTATGAACCAAGAAACTAATTACTTTCTTAATTCCATTAATCTCCACTTCACTCTTTCTCTAATTGTATTCTGTTGCAGGGGGCATGAGGAGAACTACTTAGACCTCAATAATCTTCCTGATGATTACTCTAAAGATACCAATAAGCAAGCCCTCGAGGAAGGTTCTTCCTCTGGTACGCATATACCATGAAAAAACCCTAATACTTTTAACGTCTTGTATTATATCTTATGATTGGTAATTTTGAACGTTATTTCATTTGGTGATTAGGTCAAAGAAAGAAGAAAGGAAGTAAAGAAGGGAAAGATGAGAGTGGGAAAGTGTATGAGTGTCGATTTTGTTCACTTAAGTTCTGCAAATCTCAAGCTCTTGGTGGCCACATGAATCGCCACCGACAAGGTATGTCCATTTATATTCATCTATTATTTTCTCCTTCAACCTTTTTTAACTTTCGTATAATCCACATTTCATATTCACAATTTTAAGTTCGTTCAAATAAACCCAATTTTATAGAACTCTTTTGTCTTTTGATATATGATTGATGTCACATCCATGCTTTGACTACAACTACTATATAAGTTGATGTTTTAGCTAATTGCATTTTAAGACTTTGGCTTAAAACTTAGTTTAATGTACTTTTTATTTTATCTTATAACTCAAAAGAGAGGGAGACAGAGACACTGAACCAAGCTCGTCAATTGGTATACCGTAACGATACCTTAACTCCACCTGGAATTTCACCATATGGGTAATCTTCCTTCCTCCTAATTAGAACTTCAAAATTATATTACATGAGTTACTAAATGTGTTTGTTATCATATGAATGATTTATTGGCAGCTATCATACAACAGATCCAACAATAATATACCGGTCGGTTTACTCATCACCAATGCTATACCCCGGAAGCTCCACATCAAACTTGCCTATGCCGCCGCCTTATCCACACTCTTCAAACCAATATTCTCCTCAGAATCACTTCAATGATTACTACTTAAGACAATCTTTTAGAGGCAGCAGAAGCATCTCTCCAAACCCTAATCTCCCTACCACAACCACTGTTAATTACTTGGCTGATGGTCCGGTAGAAGCAAGCTACACTTGCATTGGTGCACCCATTGGTCAGACTGGTTTCCCTAACCGTGGCTCTGCTAGTATCCGTGCGCCGCTCGAACCGCCACAAGGCCGTGACGCTGACGCTTCACGACATCGTTTGGATCACTCTCTTCGGGTCCCAATCAATGGGTTTCAAGATCATCACTCCCTCTGAACTTAGACAGATTTCCTCTGCTTTTCTTATCATTTTCTCTTGTTTTTATCTTATTTTGTAGTTTTGTTGGGTCGTCTTGAAATTGTTTAAACGTAAGCCTACATGTGAAATTATTATGATTCATAATGACTCATTTGTTGCTTTTTATTGTTCTAGTCAAATTTTAGTTGAAATGACAAATTAGGATCTAGTTAGAATGAATCGACCAGAATTTGTTTTTATGCCTTTTATTGATATATATATCTAACAGTATATGATTTGAGTTGTGCTCGATTTTAGTGCATATTATAAAAACCGCAGATACCAAATGATGTTAAATCAATTCATTTAAGAGAAAAGTTACCATAGTTAGAAGTTAAGAGAGGGACCATGATAGAAGTGTACTATTGGGATATAAATTAAAAAGGCGAACACTTAACAAAGTTTCCATTTATGGATACTCAATGGAAGTGATTACTATAAGCAAAGAAATAAAGCTTTTGCAATTTATATAATATATAGAACAACGAGAGGACAGAGGAAGATTTAAATAGAAAAAACCAAAATTTAGTAAAAATACATTGTATACCCAATTAGTTTTGGTTCGGGTTCACATTTAGTTTTTTAGATACATAGATTTAAAATGCATTCGAATATCGATTTGATTCTTTTTATTTCAGATAGTTTTTGGTTTGTGTTTTAAATATCGTGTTTTATGTGTAGGGCTTTGTAAACATAAAACATACGTAAATCTTGAGTTGGTCTAATATATTCCTCCAATATTAGAAAATATTTAGAAAGGACTAAAATAAGATGTTATTAAAGATGGAAGGAATCACATTAAGCCCACAAAGTTTAAAGTCATTGTCTCGCTATATATAGTTAACCAAAACCGGTATATCAGTAGCCCGACCTGATTTGACATTTTTTATATTTAGCTTCTGCCGATCCCTACTTCTGAGTTTTAGTTGTTTCTATGTTTTTTATTCTCTCGAGTGATGTCAACTCAAAAGTATGTTGACCAAATTATATAAATTTATTATTATATATTGAGAAGAAAGAGCTGTAAATGGTTCCATGGCTATGCGGTATAACAAGGCACCTATTACACTTTTAGCATGTCAATATATTATATATGACATGCTTGAGACTTTGAGTGAAGATTATAGTATAAGATTTTTGAATCTCGATAAACAACAAAGTTATAGTGTTAAAAATATATTTCTTAAATGATATCAATAAAACTATACTCTCTCCATTTCTTAAAAATGTCATTTTAAATTTCTTCATTAAACAATATAAAAATTATTTATACTTCTATTAATTAAATGTAATGATTTACATGTGGCTTTTAGTTTAGTGGCAGACGATAAGTCCATTAAGACATGAACACTTGCACAACCAGAAATCGAATCCTACCGCCTACATTATGTATGAACTTGGCTAATAGGTCAACCAGTTGTGGTACAGTGTTGACAAAAACAAAAATATAATGATTTGCTATATTTCATGTTAAAATTTTTGATTATATGTTAAAATTAAAATTTTAGAATAATACTCTTTATAAAATACTTTTTTAGCAACTGATGTGGCCATTACTAGCTATGCAAATAACCATCAAGTGCCCAAAACATCTCAAACATAATAATTTTATGGAAGTAAATATTTATTTTTTTAAATCCGTAATTAATGAGATTAGTTTTTGATTTTGACATAACTAAATATGTAATATATATAGTTGAATCGCGATTCTTACATAGTCTATCTAATACATCCTTGTATAGATGAGTTATATCATTTTAGTATCATAACGTTTAAGATTTGAGAAAAAAATCCATTAAAAAAAATGAATAAGTTATAAAAAAAAATGGATGCACGAACGAAAGATGTGAACAAGTCAAGATTAAGACAAAGAAAAAGAGAGAAAGAGAAAGCAAAGTAGAGACAAGTTATAAGAAATTACAAATCTCACGCAGACGCAGACGCAGACGCAGACGCAGAAACAGATCCGTCCCGTACCTTTCTTCCGATTTATCTCGGGATTCGACGTCCGTTATCCACGACATTTTTATAATATATATACATACAAACATAATGTACTCTCTATATAAGTATAGAAGTAGCCAAGTAGGTATGATATGAGGCTAGTGTGGCTAAGACAGAGAGGCTCAGAACTACACTAAAATGTTGCAGCTAACTGTTTAATACCAATCAATCCATCGATTCACACCTCTCTGAACCGTCGTGCAGTTCAATTAACAGAGAAGAATGTTTAAAGTTGCCTGTCTTAATACTTTTTTTCTCATTTGCATTTACATGCATATTCCTCTTTTCTCTTTCTTTTGCCATTTCATAGTTCTCTTATTTGTCTCTAATTTTGACCAAAAAGAAAAATAATGTCTCTTTTTACTTAATTAATTATAAAACTCTCTTATTTTGAAACTTGCTTATAGAAGAAATTATATAGTTCACATGTGAATGAATATTTATTCACAAAAATATTCTTTGGGTTAAAGTTTAAATTTTAAAAGACGAGTTGTTGTTATCATAGTGAGTAAAATAGTTTTGTAGTAACTCAAATTTTTGTATCTTTCTGCTGCTAGTGAAGCTAGGAACAGTCTAGTACGACCTAGGTTATATATATACACACACATATACGCTCTCGTCAAAAACGTACAATATATACTTCTCAATTGATTATGAGATCATTGAAAAACTAGAGTATGTAAACTTATGGATCCGTTTAGTCAAAACAATTTGTGAATTCAACCATTCAAATTATGGCCTTTCACCTCTGTCTTTGGCCGGACACAGTTCCTTCCCCAAAGCCAGCATTCTCTGTTGAAGCTACCCTTATCTCCCAAAGACGATTGGAATCATCGATTGTAAATCTTTGGAGTATCTCTCGTCGCTCATCATCGTGGAGCTTAATGGCGGACAGTTACTGGAGTAGATTCATGATTTTCTCTCGCCCGCGTGAGTTGTAGGACCTTTATTCCAAACGCAACAAATCTACGATTGATTGGGACAAAGGAGAAACATTGAGGCTTTCTAATTTCAGAACAAGATCGAGCTTACAGGAGCTCTCCGATGACACTCACGGCGTCGGATCGGCTTCGCATGGTCGGCACTTCTCAGGATGGGACACGATCTCTAGTTTCTTCGAGACTCTTATCCGAAGCGGTTCACAAATTTTTCGACCCATTTCTAATTGGGCCGTAGATAGCCCATCAGTTGTTTAATGTTCCGCAATTAATGTCTCAATTGTAATGGCCATTTGGGCTTTGATCAATGAAAAGCCTTTGACAAAAAAAAATTAAAAACAACTTTGCAGGAGTCCTCATTTTACAAATCCTCTAGAAATAGCACCAGGGTTTGATTATATTTTGAAAAAAAAAAAAAAAAAAAAATTTAGATTGTGGGTTTGGACTATATATCGAGTTTTGTCTATCTAGTTATAGAAAAGTTGACCAAAAAAAAACTATAAAAATAGAAAAACTAATAAAATACTTATAGATCACCGTCACTACTGTCAAAATTTGAAAATTATGTTAAGTAATATATCAATCGAAAACTTTAATTATATTGAAAACTTCAAATTTCCCCTTAAAAATTTCAAACTCACGTTTAATATTTTGAAAATCTATTATATATGACCACGAAAATTCAAAATTTTTCATTTTTTATAGAGATTATTACATTACATATTATTTACAATTTTATGGGATTGATTTGCATTTTAAAATAAAATGTAAAGTTGTAAATAATAATGACTTGGGGAATGTTTTTTTGCAGAAACTCTCTACAATATATATATATATATATATATATATATATATATATATATATATATATATATATATATATATATATATATATATATATAAATATCCAAAACGTTTTTAATTTAGGAAAACGTTTAGGATAATGTAAATCATTATTCTTTTTTTTTCCTGTCAATATTGGATCGACAAGACCCGATCCATAACCTAAAACCCACCCCTAATAATTCCTTTTTTAAGCTACCATAATGCAGCGGGTAGGAATTGAACCCTGGTGCCAAATCATTAGTTGGATCATTATTCTAAATTATATAAAAAATCCCAAAATATTTTCTAATTTATAAAAAAAAATTAGAAAAAATTTAAAAACGCTTCCAATCCTAAAGATCTACAAATCCAAACCTAATCTATATTCCAATAGCCTAAATCAAGCAAATCCGAACTTAATCTATGTTCCAATGATCTAAGTCCAACAAATTTGAAGTCTAATCCTATAGATCTACGATTAAGAGATGGAAAAACTTACCTTTGTTGTTGGAGACGAGGAAGAAGGGAGAGACCATCCGCGAGAAGGAGAAGAGGAAGTGAGAAAGAGAAGAGAAGTAGAAGGGAGAAGGATTTGGAGAAGTAAAAAAGAGAAGAGAAGAAGGAGGAACTCGGCGGCGAGAAGGAGAGAAAGAAAAGAGAAGAAGGAGGAAGAAGAAAAAAAAGAGAGGGAGGAGGTTCGGGTTTTACTTTGACCCAAACCCTGCGACGTCCGCCTTAGTGTTCGTCGCAGTGGCGTCACAGACATGCGACTCCCCTGCGACGAAACTAGGGTTTTGTGTCCCCTATTGCGAGGCCACTGCGACGAAAATAGAGGTATGTCGCAGTGGCATTGGAAAATTGAATTTCGAGAAAACCCGCATTACCGAAACCTTGCCATGAAAACATAAGCAGACTTCCTTGATATTGTATCAAAGGTCAATACATAGAGTCCGTGAATACATAGTTAATCATTCATCATTTGAATGAAGTACGTCTAAGTCTAAACTGAACTGAAAATTTTATATAAGTGTTTTCAATCACGTTGAAATGTTGTCGGTTCCGTTTAGACTTAGACGTACCGCATTCAATTGATGGATGATTAACGATGTGTTCTCGGACTCTACGTATTGACCTTTGATACAATGTTTTTATGGTAAGGTTGGGGTTTCGTGGTTTCGGGTTTCAGAATTCAATTTTTCAATGCCACTACGACGTTTGCTGTATGGATGTCGCAGTGGACTCGTAATTTATGAGGCATCTGCGACGTACAAGCCCATTACATCGCAGATACCTCGCAGATTGCGAGTCTGTTGCGACATTCTGGGCTTCTACGTCGCAACAGACTCGCAATTTTTGTTTAAAACAGAAAAAAAACAAAAAATCATTTAATATACAACAAAATATAAAGTTCACCAAATTGAGTTATTTTCATTATCAGAGTTTTCGTCTTCCGTGTTTTCTTCTTCGTTTGTCTCTTCGAACTCGTCACAGTCCGCATTTTCACGTCATGCATCATCAATGTCTTCTACTTATAGTTGTGAATGCATGATATCATCTACAGATTCTAGGGCTATAGAAACATATGATGCTCTTTCTTGTTGCATAACCACATCGTTGATTTCCCCGACAATACGACCTCTTCGACTCACTTTTATCATAGATAACCATGATTCGCGTCTTTGCTTTACACGAGGATAAGAAATAAAAACACACTTATTTTGCTTGACATGCCAAAATGAAAGGGTCAAACTTTGAATACGTTAAATTTGCGTTTACATCGGTTACCCCTAACTGGTTAGTATGCACTCCTCGACCAACCGTTGTATTATACCAAAGACATTGGAATAAAATGCATCTCAGTCGAGAACTCATGAAAATGTGACTTCTACAATTTTGTTCAAAATACCGTAAAAGTCGGTTTCACTAAGCACATGGATTCCATAATTTCCTATTGATTTATTTGAACCATGGTCGTAAGTATGGAAATTGTACTCGTGCGTAAAATACATTGGTGCTATCACGATCCTTGCAATTGGTTCATCAACTATCTCACGCAGCCATAACGGTAAAGTTGGAACTAATTAAATATAGCAAATTATATGTTTTAATTATATGACAAATTAAAATCTAAGTACCATAATTACCTGCAATTGTTTCGTGGACAGCTATGGGTAGAAGCTCAAGTAATACAAATGGCAGTAGTTGCTGCATGAAAATATGGCAATCATGACTCTTCATACCAAAATTTTTTTCCCTTGCTCGATACAGCAGGAGAATTTTGACACATAACGATCAAGAAACTTTACATCTGAAGAAATCTATTTAAACAATGCATGTCTCGCTTCTCCAGTCAAAAGATGAGAATCATTTGTTTCCCATCCCGTGTAATATGTAATTCGCTCCTCACACATATTTCAGCAATGTCCAACCTTAATTTCAAATTGTCTTTACTCTTTCCATGCATATTCAAAATCATGTTCATGATGTTATCGAAAAAGTTTTAACGATGTGCATCAGATCGAGGTTGTGATGTAGTAAGAGATCTTTCCAATATGAGAGTTCCCAAAAGATACTCTTTTTGTGCCAGTTATGAGATTCTGTATATCCGCCAGACATGTTTGCTTGAGTGTGCCAATTGCCCCCTCGTTTGCATGTTTCCTCAGCACCATAATAATCAATCTGCTTCAAGATCTCATCACCTGACATGTGTGCTGGAGGAGGAATGCACACAACCTTGTTCTTCTTGAACAATTTCTTGTTACTCCGATAAGGGTGGTGCATAGAGAGAAACCGACGATGACAATCAAACCAACAAGATTTCTTACTATGCTTTAATTGAAATGCATCAGACCATTCCATACAATATGGACAAGATAGCCTTCCATGTGTAGTCCACCCAGATAACATTTTCGTACGCAGGGAAGTCACTTATCGTCCACAATAAAACTGCATGCATCTTGAAATTCTGTTGCTGCGATAAATCATATGTTCGAACACCTCTATACCAAAAATGTTTCAGCTCATGAATCAAAGGTTGCAGGAACACATCAAGAGAACGCCTAGGATGACTTGGACCTGACACTAGAATGGTCATAAACAATAATTCGCTTTGCATGCACATATCAGGTGGAAGATTGTATGAAGTCAATATGACTAGCCATAGAGAATATTGTCTCCCCGACAAACCAAATGGACTAAATCCATCTGTGCATAAACCAAGATAAAAATTTCTAGACTCTTTGGAAAGTCAGAATGTACCATCTGAAAGTGTTTCCAGGCTTTTGCATCTGACGGATGTTTAACCTCCCCATCATTTATTGTGTGTTATACTTGTCATCTCATTGGTGCTGATGTCCTTTCTGATTGGTATAGTCGTTTCAATCTATCAGTGATTGGCAAATACCACATACGTTTGTATGAGACACGATTCCTTCCACCCGTTGCTCGATATCTCGGCTTCCCACAAAAAGGACATTCCTGCAACTTATCATCATCTTTCCAGAAAATCATGCAATTGTCAATGCAAACATCAATTGTTTCAGTTGGTAATACAAGACCCGCAACTAACTTCTGCATTTCATAATAACTCTCAGCAGAATTATTATCGGATTGCATATACTCTTTAAACGCATCCACTAATTGGTTCATACTTCTTTCGGTTATGTTTCCATTACTTCTTGTAGACATCAACCTAGATGCTAATGACAGTTTAGATAGACTTTCTCTACATCCCTCGTAGATAGGTTGATTAGCATTATCTAGCATATCATAGAACTGTTTCGCTTCTGCATTAGGTTCTTCAATAGTACTTTCACTACCAACTAGAATAGATCCATGATATGCATCTGTAACCATATCATGATACCTATTACCTTGCAAATGCTCATAACTTTATCACTACGTTGATCATCACCATAAGCACACATATTGTTACTCCCAGCACCGAGACTATATCTCTCCCTATGTGAAAATCACACATAATAGTTTGAAGTAAATCCTCTATTATATACATGTCGTTTCACCATATCCACATTCAAATATTTAGTGTTCCCACACTTAACACATGGACAAAATATGTTACCGTCATTCGGAGTAAATGAGTTATTAGTCGCCTGGTTTATGAATGCTCGTAACCCATCTGGAAACTCTTTCGTCACTTCTCCTGTGTCCGGATCTTTCCGATTATACATCCATCGTCGTAATGTGAACACTTCATGTTCTGACGTCATTATTTTAACTTTAAAAAACAATTTCTCAAATTTTTTTTTCCATAAACTTTCTCCCTTAATTCTTTCTCTCTCTAAAATTTGGTGTGAAGTTCCAATCGCAAGTACATCGCAGATGACTCGCAATATTGCTATGGAAGTAACGTATCGCAACAACGTCGTAATATTGCTACGGCATTGCAATAGCCAATTGTGCATCGCAGTCACGTTGTAATTGCATTACAACCGCGTCATAATATTGCGACGCGATTGCAATGTTGCATAATTCCTTGCAACGACGTTGCAAATACGTTGATTAGGCGTTTTCTTCGTGCTGCTCAAGGCAAGAAGGAGGTATAATATTACTTGTCAATTGAAGATAAACTTTCTCTCTTTCTCTCTGTACGCAATGGGTCATGTGTTACGTTTATGAGTGGTTACGACTTTCTATTATAGAAACCATCACTGTTGTCTGAGTGTCTAGCCAGCTATCTCATTGAATTATCACTACTAGATTATGCTATGCTTCGATATGCTCCATCACTTATTGCAGCCTCTGCAGTTTTCTTGGCACAATACATACTACACCCTTCAAGAAAAACATGGGTACGACCAAAAAGATGAATGTGAATTCCTATTTACTCTTAGTACTTAGCTTCAATTTCAACTCTGCAGTTCTATTAAAACGTGTTTACATGGGGTTTTGCAGAACGCCACATTAGAGCATTATACATCGTACAAGGCTAAATATTTGGAAGCATGCATGAAGAATCTTCTTCAGCTCTGCCATGGGAATCCTTTGCCTGATGTAGTTGCAGTGAGAAAGAAGTACAATCAACACAAAGTAAGAAACACTCCACTTTATATTTTCTCAATAGTTTCATATAACCTCTAGGTCGAGCGTTTACTCTCTTTTACTTCTATTGGCAGTACAAGTTTGTAGCAAAGAGGTCTTGCCCCATATAACTAATGCAAGAGCTCTTCCTCTGCTAGGTCTTCTCTGTTTTCTTACCTTCTTGTATTGTAAATATTGTTAATAACACTCATCAAGTCAAGCAAATGTATTCAATTCGACAGATGTGTAGATGAAAATACTTCTTATCAATATTAAGTGTTGTTCCTTTTATGTATATATATGGACAAAATTCTGAGCTACGGATCTGGTTGGGGTGGGCTCAACCGCCTTTGAGTCAATGGCTGTTGAAACGTTGGCCAACTGTTGTAACCGCATTTAAAGTACTATCAATGTATGAAAGACACTTCGTTGATTGTTTAATAAATCAGTTCTTTAATGTTATAAATCATTTTTCTTTGTAAGATGCAAGAGCCACAATTTTTTCAGCTAGGTCATGGCAGATCTTAGCTTTTTCAACTATCTAATGTATCATCAGCCTCAAAGACCAATATTGTCAAAAGACTGAAAGAGATTTGTCTGAAAAGTTGTTGTAACTGTAATTTATAATTGGTAATCTTTTGAATCTGTGAGAAAGGGGATTACCGGAAAACGAATGAGTAAATTAATGGATGAAATGAAAGCATGTATGTCAACGAAATTGCTTCTGACTTTACATAAGTAGTAGAAAATCTATAGATAATCAGACGAATAATTATTCAAAGGTTTATCTAGAGGCGTCAAATAGTCGATTTTGTGCTGGTCACTCGATTCTCTTTGACTTGTCATTACCGAAAGATCGTGAGATCTAATTTTTGTCAGTTGTGAAACTTAAGGTTATCATTTGTGAGGTGTCCTAAGTCGTTACAAGATGCCTCACTTTACGCTTTCACCGTGTTTGTCTTACAGATACTTTGTTATGCTGTTTGGGATCGCTAATTCAACTATTTGTTTTTCTAATTTTTCTGTTATCTTTCTTTGGATTTGGCTTATTTAGTTTATTCTACCACTTCTTTTGCTAAATATTTGGAGACATTTTGTCATCCGCTTGACTTTCAATCTTGGGTGAATTACTAAACTATTCTTTTGTCACCCCTAATTGACTACAATAGTTCAAAATTTTTTTTATTACAATTTTATTTTTCACGGGACTATAATACTATTTTACCCCTATTCTCTTTGAAAAGAAAATATATTTATGAAACTGTCATTAATGAGTAATTCCACATCATCAGATAGAAAACCTACTAAAAAATTCTGAAATAGTGTAGGTTTCGTTGTCAAGTGTTGTAAGTTTTCATTTTCTTTTGTTGTAGGTTTTTTGTCTCAAGTTATGTAGGTTTACAAGTTTAATTGTCCGGATTTAGTTTTCCTGGTTTTAGTTTCTTTTTTGTAGGTTTTTGTTAAATTCTTCTCGTTATGTCGGTTTACAAGTTTAACTTTATTTGACATTTCTCGTATTGAACTCTTAACACATTCGTTTTGTAGGTTTGTGTTCGTCTTTATTATCAGTTTAGTTGCTTGTTTCGTAGGTTTGTTTTTATTTGTTGTATAGGCTTCAGTTTGCAAGATATCCTTTTCTTCTGTAGGTTTATCTATCATGTATTGTACGCTTTGTAGGATTGATTTTTCTTCTTTCTCGACTTGGTTCTCCTGTTATGTAGGTTTTGTTTTTGTTTGTTGTAGGTTTAAAGATTATTTGTTGTAGGTTACTTCGTTGTAGGTTTATTTTTCATTCTAAGGTCTTTCTTGTAGGTTTATTTTTTAATTTTACAAGTCTTTGTTGTAGGTATCTCGTCTTCAATACTTAATATATTAGTTTTGTAGGTTTATATGTGTAAGACATCCTTCTTTAATTCTAGGTTTACTTTTATGTCTTGTAGATTTTCCTACTTCGTAGTTTTCTTGCTATCATCCGACTTAGTTATTCTGTATTATAGGTTTTTCTTTAGTATATTCTAGGTTTTCTGTGCCTCTTTGTAGTATAACACCTAGAAGTTTTAAAGTCTAATTACCCCAATATTTAAACCACACATACTTTTTTCTTCTATATTAACCACGCAGTCAACAACCATTGACACCATTTTTCATCTTCATTTAAGCTATTACTTCTTTTTGTAATAAGTAATAGCTTAAATTATTGAGTTTAGATACCTCAAACTAGAAATGTCACAAAATGTTAGAAAGAACTCAAATCACACGTTTTCTACTACAAGTATCCGAAAAAAAATAATTTAGACAAACTTACAAACCTTTAAAAAAAACCTACAATGAACCAAGAAACGTACAAAACTTAAACGCTTTTAAACAAAACAGTTGAATTAAAAAAAGTTTTGAAAAAAATATCGTTTTTTTCTGCAAAAAAAATATAAAAAAATTATAATAGCATTCTCGTAATAAAAACGAAAAAAATAATTTTTTTTAATTAGAATGACATTATCGTAATAAAAACGTAACAAATGAAAATTCAAGACAATTGCACACCTTTTGTCTTAGGAAGTATGACAAAAAACTATTATGGTCATTAGTTGGTGATAATAGATTAATTTAGTCATTCTTTCTTAAATATTTTACAGTTGTTCCTTGTTTTTTTCTAGATCCTCTAACTTGTTAAGAATGGGATGTTAATTTCCGCTGATTTTTACAAAAATTTAAATTTAATATTTTAAGAAAAAATAGGTTTTAGAAAACGATTTGAAAACTAGCTGGCAAAAAAAAAATTTGAAAACTAAAAAATTATTACAAAAATAGAAAGTGTTAAATTTATATTTCGTGAAAATAAATTGAACTTAACACCTCTAACGGACCAAAAAGGACTGGATGTTCAATTCTATTAATTTTTTACAAAAAAAAAATTTAACGCGTAAAACAAAAAAAACCAAAAAGAAAGAAAAAAAGATTTGAAAACTAAATCAAAACAAAAAGATTTTAAACCAAATAAAGATTTTCCTAAACAAAATATATTAAAACAAAAAAGTTTTGTTTACGTGAAAATTAAATTTTTTAGTTAAATCATAACAGTTTACTTAATTTGACCCAAGGAAAAAAGTTTACTTAATCGAATAAAAAAAACAGTCTACTTAAAATACATTTTCTAAAGTGATTTTGAATTGGAAAAATTTAAATTGCCGCACATTTTAGAAAAAAAAGGTTTTGTTTAAGTGACCGCGATTAGTTTGAGTCGATATAACAAATCGTCATTTTAAGTTATACTAACAAAGTTTGAAAAATAAATAAAACAAATTTATTCAAAGAGATGTTGGAGAATGAGTTTTACCGAAAATAACGATAACGAACACACGTTTCAGAACGTGCCAAACGCGTGAATCAGCGGTGCGACTCTGATCTCCAATGTGTTAGTAGCCATCTGCAATCCCGATTAGTTTCCTAAACAATTAAAAAAAAAAGAAACAGTTTTGATGTTTAAAGATTAAAACTTTGAAACTTGAATTTCACAGTACCTGATTGTTGTAAAGAAGATGGTTAAACATTCCAACCTAAAAGAGATAAGAGCTGAATTTTGTTATTCTGTGACTTGAACAAACTGTAATAAGAAAACCCTAAATATTTACCTAAACTAAACACATTACAGACTAAGAGAGCTATAATGGAGATGTAAGCGTAGAGATTCGTACTGTCCATATCAGTCTGCAAAAACCAAAATTCCGATTTTCAAAAATCAAAACTTAATGCTTTTTAAAACAGAGTAAAGAAGAAGAAGAAGAACAGAGAAGAATCAAAACCCATGGCTTTGTTGGAGAAGATGCTTCAGTAAGTGAAAGAGATGTTTGCGATCATGGCACTGATGAAACTGAGACAGGCGTGAGACTCTGCGATGGCTTCGTCGATCATGTGGTTTAATCGTCCGAGACTTGAGCCGCCACTTCATCAACATCGGACAATTCACCGTCAAAGCTTGAAAGTATGATTTTGTTCGAAAGAAGTGTCAAAACAAGAAGAAAAGGAAAAACAAACTGAGTGATCAAATCAATGGATTTGGGGCTTTATTTATAGATTTAGTTTTAGACCGTTTGTTTCTTAATTACTCGAGTTTTTAGACCGTTTGTTGTCTTTTAAGGACTGAGAATTTTAATTCAATTTTTAGACCGTTTGATATTTGTTACACGCGCTTGGAGTAGTTCAATTTCTTACACGCGCTATGCACATAGGCATGTATTCAATAGAGTTGCTTCAATACGTGCACTACATGGGCTAGCGCATTATATGTGTCATTTAAGCCTTTTTAATAAACGACAGTGTTTTAATTAACTATAATCAACTCGCATTCTTGGACCAATTAGAAATCATAATACGTAAAACAAGATGGTGAAGGAAGATAAGTCATTAATACTAGGGGTGTTACGGAGCGGATATCCGGCCCAATTTGGCATATCCGTATCCGGCGGATAGTAAAATCTGTTATCCGTATCCGTATCCGAAAGGGCCGGATATCCGGGCGGATATCCGCGGATATCCGTTTTTTTAAAAAAAATATATATATATTTCCTAAATGGACCGGATATCCGCTCCGTATCCGGCCCATTTAGTTTATGTTAAAAATATATATTAAGGAGTCAAGTGAAATAGCACGTAGAAAATTTTGTTTCCTAAAATTTTTGCAGTAGTTTATGTTTTTTTTTTGACTAATCTCACATATCGATCACTTACATATTATCTTAAATATTTATATTTAAAAATGATTGAAATTTTCGAAATAATACTAGTAGAGATTTCATATAATTGAAATAACTATAGAACCGACAAACCTAAAATTAATACTATAAATTTCAAACAAGAATTGAATTCGAATTTCTGCAAATTTATGCCATCAAATATAGGTTATCTATTCAAACACCACCATTTTTTTTAATATATATTTCCTAAATGGGCCAGATATCCGCGGATATCCGGCCCATTATTTTATTATATCCGTATCCGTATTCGTATCCGGCGGATAATAAAATCTATTATCCGTATCCGTATCCGTTTAGTCCGGATATCCTTGTTACGGATCAAATTTCGGATACGGATACGGATATCCGGCGGATAACGGATATTGATTAACAGCCCTAATTAATACTCGAAAATACGATTTATAATGGACCAGTTTTATTATTTAATATGAAAAATACGATATAAATTTTATATGATTGTTAACTTTTCTTTAGATATTTATAGTCACCAAGTGGGTTGGTCGATTAATGACGGAAAGTTATATAAAAGTTATAACGAAGTTAAATATTTTATCATAGTGACGTAGTTATGATTTTTAATAAAATAGTTATTTACAAGATAGTTTTCTTAAAACTATCGGTCACAAAGCCTTGTTTAAAAGATGTTTAATTATCCACAAGCTAGATGTGATGTTTTAAAACACACATAACTCAATTAGTCACAAATCTAATAAGAAGAATCAAAAACTTTAATTGGATCAACTCATTAGCAGAGGAAAAGTGGCTTTACTAACCTAATACTATTGGTTACGATAGAATCGATTATGAGCTTTATCTTCTTTGTGCGAATTAATGAGAAAGAAGTATATGTTGATGAGAAAGAAGTCAATGAATTCAAATCTGAGCGGATTAGCTTTGATTTGAAGCGAACCAGATGTCACCAATTTTGAGATCTCTATCAGGTAACATAATAATTGAGAAAAATCAATTATCTATCATAAATACAGTATTGTTGTACAATATCAGAAGATTAAGGAGAAAATTTAAAACTTTTTTTTCAGTAACTAATGTGATTTATCGGTGAAGAAAAGAAAAGAATAGAGAAGTGGAGAAGATGAAGAAGTGAGAGATCCTGAAAAAACGTTTTTTGTTATTTTTTTAAATAAAAAAAGAATTAAACTTCAAATAAACATTCTTCAATGGTATTTCAAATTCTCTTCAAATTTGAATATCTTTTTTTTTCACATTTGAAGAATCTATATTTCTTTCTTCATTTTTAACAAG
Organism: Lepidium didymum; assembly: GCA_963920545.1. NCBI lineage: Eukaryota > Viridiplantae > Streptophyta > Magnoliopsida > Brassicales > Brassicaceae > Lepidium > Lepidium didymum. The sequence continues at coordinate 3,965,341 of OY986984.1, read as the reverse complement.
ACTTTTTATTTGCGAAATGATCCTTAATTTTTATTGTTTATTATTTTATATCTACCTAAAATTTTAGAATATGATAAAAAAACAAAATTAAAATTGAAACAGGAACAATAATTTTCTTTAATTCACTGAATTTCTAACTAATAAATATAACTAATAGATTATAATATGCAACAATAACATATATTATAGAGAGGCTATATCAGATATACACAAGTTTTCAAAAAATTAAAAATCTGTCACAAGTTTTCAAAAAATTAGATTTAGAGTAATTTTTCAAAACATACCCAATGCGCCCTATAATAATATAAGCAAAGTAATAATTGTTCAACTTTTTATTTATCGTATACATATACATGTGTAACATCTAACATATTTATTACATATGTTAAACAATTATATAGATATGTTGGGTATTCACATTTTTTTCTATGCATTGTGAAACATATATTGTTACTAGATAAAACTTTTATTTACCCGTGTACATAAATCTATGTATTTCTAACATATTTATTATATACGGTAAACAATTATATAGACTGATATTGTGCAGTTTATACACGATAACATAATTGTTATGTTACAATTTGGCACACATTTGATATGTTGGATATTTATGTTATTTTTCTTTGTACCGCGGAACATATGTTGTTACCGAATAAATAATATTGTTATATGCTCAACTTATATATTACCGATTTGTCAAATATATTACTTATCTAACTTATTTAATTCATATGTAATATAATTTATATCTTATCGATGTATAGAAAATAATATCAGTTTAACTTATATCTTATCATTAGAGTAAAATTGTCAAGTTTCACAAAAATTATCAAAAAACTAATTTTTTGAAACTTGTGTCAAACTTTTAGTTTTTCAAAAATTTTTGTAATTCATTTAATTTACTCTATATTATAATAGAATATACAAGAACATATTGTTTAAATAAATAGTAAAATATAAGTTTAAATTATATAATTATCATGAGTATATTATATATATATATATATTTTTTTTCTATTTATGTGATATGTAAAGAAATTTTATGATTTATCTATTGTTGTTATTGAGTATTTACTTAAATTAATATATGTGGGTTAAATACATATATATATATATATATATATTTGAAAAGAAGGATATCATAGAAATTAATAATAAAAATGATAGAATCAAAATATTATTAAAATATTTATTTGAAATAAAAAATGAAATAAATCATTGAAGTAAACATCTTCTTCATTTTTATTTTTAGAGAACTTCATTATTGAATAAAAAAATGAAAACAACCATTGCAGATAATCTTACACAAGATAACGTAACGAAAGTATATTTCTTTCTTATACAAGACAACGAAACGATAGTATATTTCTTTATGTATATATACAGTAATGTCACTTGATATATGTGAAATGAATTAAACTCTTTATCACGAATATATGTATTCTACAAATGATCACACTTTCAAATTAGTAACTTCGAAATTAAAGGATGTTCTTGAATATAAAATTACTCTAAAGAAACATAAAATTAGTTATTTTTTACATAAATTAGAAAGTATTTTAATATATTCTTGTGTACTCTTTTTCCTTTTTCCTTTCTTTTTGGTCTGTTTGTGCACTCTTGTTTTCCTTTAGTATTGTCCATAAATGTTATAAAAAAAATACTATCTGGGATGAGAAAATATTAAAAGTAATGGGCCTTAATCGACCATCTTTTATTACTAGGGCTTTCAAATTTGGAAGCCCAGGAGGATGGACTGAATTAAGAAGAAATTTCTTTGAACTTTTCTACTCTTTACATAGAGTTGATATGTACCGTGACCTTCAAAAGGAAAAGCTTATGACTTCTGAAATTTAGAATTCGAAAACTAATCTCGATCAAGTCTCCAATTCACTGTATGTCTCCGAAATCGATCACCAGAGAAGTCCATAATCAAAATCTGGTGGCTATAGATCTTCGGTTACTATTTTGTTGATATCTTAGATTAAACTACTGAAAGAGTTTTCATTTTCAGAAATATGAGTATTGTGATGTTTATAATACCATTGATTGATGTTATTAATGTACGACTTTGTATCAGCTTATGTGGAAATGATTGAGACAAATGGCAGAAATAATTCATTGAAGATACATCACCAACGAATTGACTCAAAGACATTCCTAAGTCAATACCCCATTTATGGTTACTTTGTGTTCGTTACCTATAAAGATTAAAGAGAGCCAATTTATGAAGCATTACTTACAACACAAATAAACAACAACAACAACAAAACAGTTATATATGATGATACGAAGCCATTGTTATTGGTTTTCTTATATATATTATGATATTATCATCTATTTGTCTCTCATTTTCCATATTCTTGCTTCTCTGACGCTCTTTTCTTGTCGCCATGACCAGAGAGATGCGCTTTTAGAGTTCATAGATGAGTTTTGATTGATGACAGTTTCGTGGGAAAAGAACAGTCATAATGAATGGCTCAATTCATGGAACAAGATGATAGAGAAAACTAGAGGCAAACTCAATTTCTTATTGAATGGTGAGTCAGATCATGAAACCAAATCACAGAAATGCCAAAAGATACAAATCACAACCCGATTTCAGTATTTGTAATCCTTCATTTACTATTGAAAACCGAGCAAAAACAGATAAGCAATTAACGAACTTCTAACTAACTCTGTTAGACTCTCCACCAATAGTTGAACGCCACGTCACTTAGTCGGTTAATTGCTTCAAACTCGAACCAGAAAGAATTGAACCGGGTTTAGCCTTCTTCCTCACAATAGCATTTCCAAGGCATAGCAATACTCCTTTGGTTTGAAGACAGCTTGACCCCAAGCTGAAATTCCAGGAACTTGCGGTCACAGTCACGAGCCAACATCCCAGAATTTTCATGATCTGGTTAACCGACCCATGAAAGCAAAAGTTCCAAATCCCCAGCCGCAGAGTAACGAGTGTCCACAATTGATTGAGGAAACACTGTAACTTCATCCAAATCAGACACTGCAGTAGGAAGTTCACCAATGACATGATGCTTACGCAAAACTGGTTTCAATAAAGAAACATGAAACACTGGATGCAAACGAGACGAGGTTGGAAGTTGAAGGTGGTATGCAACCAGACCAATACGCTCAAGGACTTCAAATGGTCCATAATAACGAGTTGACGGCTTCTCACAAAATCTTGTACTCAGAGATCTTTGCCGATATGGTCGCAGTTTAAGAAAAACCTTATCATCCACTTGAAACGTTAAATCCCTTCTATGCTTGTCAGCATTGTTTTTCCTGACTGACTGAGCATGAAGAAGATGATTCTTAATAGAAGACAGCATTGTATCGCGTTCCAGAAGCATTTTCTCAAGCTCAAAGTTGGTTGTAGAGCCAGTTTCATAGGGAATCAGACGAGGTGGATCTCTCCCATAAACTACCTTGAAAGGAGTAGCTTTCAGAGCCGTGTGAAAGGAAGAATTATACCAATACACAGCCGAAGGTAAGTATTTAACCAAGGTGCGTGGATGAGTAGAAGAAAAACACCTCACATAAGTTTCAAGGCACGGTTAATGACCTCAGTATGACCATCAGTTTTAGGATGGTATGCAGTAGAAAACTTCAGTTTTGTAGTAGACAAACTATGACATTCTCTCCAAAATGAACTCTGAAAATTCTTGTCCTGATCAGAAACCAAAGATTTAGTAAAACCATGAAGTCTAACAATCGCTTTGATAAACAATTGAGCCACATCCGCTGCAGTGAATGGATGGTTCTGCTTAGGCGATCCACAACCACCAGAATCACATTAATATTGTCTGATAATGGAAGTCCTTCAATAAAATCCAGAGAAAGTTGAGACCAAATTTGATCTGGAATGGGCAAAGGCTGCAGAAGTCCTGCAGGGTTTAACGTACTGTACTTGTGTGTTTGGCAGACTGCACACTCAGAAACATATATCTGAATATCAGCCTTCATATATTTCCATTGGAATTGAGCTTGATTGCGTTTCCATGTTTTCAAAAGACCTGAGTGTCCACCCTGAAAACCATCATGAAACTCAGAAAGAATGAGAGGAATATGTGTTGAGTCTCAAGGTAAAAACAAGCGTCCTTTATAGAAGACTATATCATTAACCATTGAATAGTGCTTGAGAGTCATATCACCAAACTTGATTTTGCATAAAAAAGACATAATCTCGAGACTAGAATCCAATTCTTTATAGATGTCTTGAAGTTGTAATGAAGCACGAAGAGTAAGGGCCAACAAAGTAGCTTTAATACCCTCCAACTCAGTGAAAGAACTTCTTGACAGACCATCTGCTACTTTGTTTTGAACACCTGGTTTGTATTCAAATCATACACCAACAATTTCACTACCCACCTTTGATAATCCATTGAAACTTCCTTTTGTTCGAGAGGAATTTCAAGCTCTTCTGATCAGTTTGAAACACAAATTTCCTCCCAAACAGATAATGCTTCCATTTAAGCACATCCATTATTATAGCCACGAGTTCCCTCTCATAAATTAGCTTTATTGATCTCTTTTCATGTAAAGCAGAACTAAAGAAGGCAATTAGATTTTTTTTTTGAGAATTTTGTCCAACAGTGTACCTTTTGAGTTTTAAATGGTAGAAAATACTTCTTTTTTTTAAAACTTTTTTCAAAATACACCTTTTCAATTTTCAACTATTGAAAATACTTTCGATTGAGTTTTAAATTACGTCTACGGTGGAAAATTGCACTTTCTGTCCATTGGGGACATAATTCACTATATATGTTCATCGTATACAATATTGTTGTCCACTAGAGATACAATTTTATATTATGTCCTCAGTTACGAAATACCCCAATGCCAAAAGTTATATTTCCCACAAACCTTTTAAAGGGTAAATTAATTAACTAACATCTTTTGGAAAATTAATTAAGTAACTAGCATATAGTTTTTTAAATTAGGTGGATAGCATGGCTCACATGAGGGTTAATACCAAAATAACCTTAATATTTACATTCAGCAATCATGGCCCACCTTCGTAGCAAAAAAATTGATGGTCCACTTTCTTAGCAAAAAGTAATATTATAATCTCACATTCACTTTATTAACACATAGGGACCTATGTTTACGTAAATCACGCAGTCATACTGATTGTATGTATATATTTTTGTTGATAACAAAATAAATACCTGTAAAAACATTTAATTATATGCAAATGGTTAACTGTTTAGGTACACGCAAAAAATATTAATAATCATCAACATGTCAGACACATACGAAGAACTCATAAGGCTGAGGGTACTTTGGTGTAGCAATGGAGGTTGAGGGCCATGTGGAAAATTCCCTCGATGTGGTTGTTCCCAAAGTAGATATTGTCAACGCGCGTGCTGTCCCGAATTATCTGCCCGAGCGAGATGCAACATCGTATTTTGATGATTCCGATGAAGATATCGGAATTAAAGGTTTGTTTGGGAGTATTAATTAATAAATTTGTTTACGGGTAATAATATTTTTAGCGCTAAGTATAAAAGTGAGGCGATATGGACATATATCTTGGTTTATCAAGAATAAATTTGTAGTTTTACTTATAACAATAAATTTAACGTGTATTCATAATGTTATCTACATGTTTTATGTTTGCAGTTGCCAAAGGACTAGAAATAAAAGTTTTGCGGTTATTACGTATATAAGTATGCAAAACAAATATGTATCGGGTAACCTATTTATTTGAAGTTAACCGATTTGTTTCCATATATCATTAGAAATAAGTTGAAGAACTTGTTACTTAAGAACCCCTGATTCAAAATAAAGTACACAAAAAAGAAATAGACACAATCAATATACCAAAACACATACTCTGGCCCAGTTATACAGTAGGGAGGCAAGCACGAGTCTTCGAAAATCATGTTTTAACTCAGACTCGAGCCCAGTTATGCCAGTTACACAATTATGCGGTTATCAGGTCTTCATCTCTAGCAACAGAGAAGTCCAGTGAGATGATGGACTGATCGTTAAACTACAAATAAAAGTTTTGCGGTTATTACGTATATATATATATATATATATATATGCAAACAAATATGTATCGGGTAACTAATTTATTTGAAGTCAACTGATTTGTTTGCATATATCATTAGAAACAAGTTAAAAACATGTTGTCTAAGAACCCTTGATTCAAAACGAAGTACACAAAACAAAAATAAACACAATCAATACGCCTAAACACATACTCAGGCCTAGTTATATAGTAGGATGCACGCACAAATCTTCAAAAATCATGTTCTAACTCAGACTCAGGCCCCAGTCATGCCAGTTATACAGTTATGTGGTTATCAGGGCTTCATCTCCAGCTACAGAGAAGTCCAATGAGATGATGGGCTGGTCGTTAAACTACAAATAAAAGTTTTGCGGTTATTACGTATATAAGTATGCAAAACAAATATGTATCAGGTAAATAAATTATTTGAAGTCAACTGATTCGTTTGTATATATCATTAGAAACAAGTTGAAGAACTTGCTGCTTAAACTCACCAATGAAGAACACCAAAACCCATACCACACCTAGAAATCAAACAAAATCAGATTCTAAAACTCACCAATGAAGAATACCAAAACACAAACCACACCCAAAAATCAAACAACAACACATACACCACACCCAAAAATCAAACGAAATCATAGATGGTTTTCTAGCACAAAAGTTGAAGAACAAAAATAAGAGTTTGTAGACGAAATAACCCTAACTTAGGAAAATCGATTCCATATCGTGAAATTATCAAATAAACATGAGCCATAACATCTAGTAAATAGAATAGACTCTGCTACCTTTTTTGATCTAGGGTTTCAGAGATAACGGTTGGAGACGACGGCGAGATGCGATTGGGGTAGGAAGTTATAAGAAGTTGGATAAATGAAACTTATAGAGAGAGTATATGAGAAATAGAAAAACAGATGAGGAAGCGCATGGAGTTGAGAACGAAGAACAAAAATAGCTAATTTTTTCCTTTTTCGTAGAACAAACTGGTTAGAGAAAAAGGGGAAAAAGAGTGTAAGACTTCTAAGTTTTTTTTCTCTTTTTTATGAAAGATATTTTTAACTCCAAAAAGGAGCAATATGTGGTGCATATATTTAACTAATAAAAATATAGTTACCATCTTTATAATATTGTAGGGTTATAATGGTCATAATTTTATGTACAGTAATATATGATTTTAGAGTAGGTTTGAGAACTAATTTCATTAACTTTATGTGATATTCATTGCAATTTTTAAAGATATTGCAGACAATTTAAAACTTAAAGAGTACATTGAAAACAATTTTTTATTTGTTTTTGGGTTGGAATACGTAGTTATTCATATAGCTAACGATAATATTGTTATTTATTTATTTTAAACTTAAAATAAAATTTGAGACTAGTAAACATAAGAAATTAAGTACTGATTCAGTACATTGAATGAGTCAGTGGTTTATGTGGAAATAATGGAAACAAATTGAAACAAGATTGCTTGACAAAAAAAAAAAAAAATTGAAGCAAGACTAGCTAAAGTCACTGCTTCTTTTTAAAGGGAGTCAATGAGACATACACATCCACGGAGTCTAATTTCTAAATCTTTAGATTTATCAAACCAAATTTACAGATGCACAGAGTCTATTTATATGTGAAAAATGTTAATATATTTCATCTCATAGAAAATGATTAAGCTTGTGGTAAAAGTTAATGGTGTGTTTTTTGTTTATTTGACTATTGACGGCGTTTTTGGTTAGTTTCTTTAGAATAGTAACATATATACATATATACAAAGTGATTTGAACAACTTTTTTTGGTTGGTAAAATATTAGGGAAGCGATACCATTATGATCTTCTTTAGGGTTGAGTTGGCGGGTTTGCGGGTCCTGTCCGCAAAAAGCCTGCAGACTTTTGTTATTTTTTTGACCCACATTAGTCCTGCGAAAATACGAGTTTTTAACATGAAATCCGAATACGCCCCGCAAAAATCAGTGGGATCCGCGGTCGACCCGCCAAAAAAAAAGAAAAAAAAACCAAAAATCAATACGGATCCGCGAAAAACCCGCGGGCCCTGCGAGCCAAACCCACATTTTGTCCTAATTTCAAACATCATGCTCTTTTTTTAACTATAAATGTCACGATGTTCACACATTTGTAATTCAAACATCACGTTGTTTTCAAAAAATAACACGATTTTTTTTGCGGGTACCCGCGGGCCAAACCTGCAAAACTCAAAAAAAAATTGAACCCGCCCCGCATGGGCCAAAATCCACTAAACCTGCGGGCCGCGAGCCTAATTCCCACTCCTAATTTCCTTACCTGTTTATATACCTAATAGTTGTATAAAAACATTAAATATATATTAGAGAGAATTGAATTTTTGTGGAAACAATTAGGAAAAGTGACACTAATTCATTAATTAATTGATGATATATGAGCAGATCCCAAGAATTGACTCAAGACTTTGCTAAGTTACAAACCAACTTATGCATTTCTTCTTCTTTGTCTTCTTTATATAGAGCCAATGAAGCATACATACTAACTCAAATTAACAGAAGAAGAAAAGAGAGAGATATATATGATGATCCGAAGCCACAGTTATTGGTTTTCTTATATTATTACCATTTATTTTTCCCTTTTATTTCTCACTCTTGGTTCTCCAACATATTATTTTTGCCGTCATGACCAAAGAGATGCTCTTTTGGAGTTCAGAGAGAAGTTTCCTATTGATGAATATAATAGTTGGTGATATATAATATTTCTAGTTTTTATTGACATTTTGCATCATTCTAATTCATATAAGTTTTATTTCATCTCATTTTAGTTAGTATTTTGTATAATTCATGCATTAGAGTCTTAGGATCATACATTTGCATATTTTCTTCCTTTTTGGTCTTATTAGGTGGATTGGAGCCTAGTCTTGGAGGTGTGGAAACTAAGGACCAAATTCTAGAAGCAAAGAAACATCAAAGAGAGGAGAGAAGCCTCCAGGAAGAATTCTCGACCTCCTAGTCGAGAAATCTGGTCGAGAAAATCAAACAAAGAGAAGACAAAGTTTCAGGACAAAATTTTGGGCTCTTGCTCGAAAAAAAAAAAAATAACCAAACCAACTTCAAAATTTCGACCCCCTGGTCGAAATTTATGCTCGAAATTTTCATACCAATTTTAGTCTTTGCTTTGTTTGACCCAGTTTGTCCCGGGTCGACACAGATCCATTTTTAAACATTAAACCCCAAATATTTAGGGTTTTTGAGACATCTTTCAATCTTCTTTTCATTCTTTAGAGTAACCACTTGAGAGAGAGAAAGGGAGAATAGTTCGAGACCCTTTTGGGGATAATGATCTTTTGATCATCATCTCCCATCTATTGAGATTTCTTCATCCTTTGTCTTATCTTCCTTTCATTATGTTAATGCTTTTGTTTATGGTTATTTTTTTATTTTGTCTCATGTCTTCGGTGTTTGAGTAGTGAAATGATAAGTTGATGGTTAGGTAGATCTTAAAATTTGATAGTTGAATCTTGTGCTTAAGTTGATAGATCTATTGATTCTTTCACTTAAAGTGGTCTTAATGCTAGATTTATTTTGATCACTTAAATCTAGATGCTATGATATTTTCCGCCCAGAAGGTATTTGTGAAAAATTCCAAATGGTTTTTTTTGTGAGCTAAGCTTCCCTAGCCATTGGAAGATGAAGTTAGGGTGTTTAGTGGTCTTATTGAGCTTGAGTTTATTGCTTATTTATCTTTGAATTTGCAAATGGAAGTTTAGCTAGATTCATTGATTGATGAAGGGATTCAATGCCATGGAAGTGAGTTGGTCGAATTGAGTGTCTCATGCCCTAGGATGGTTCTTAATAAGTCTCTAAGCATCATTGATTCGATTAATTATTCTTGATCAATTGTATTGCCTAAAACCTATTGCTTGTTTGCTAGTCATTTTTTCTTGTTGAGTTTCCTTTGATCTTTGTTTGGTTTAGTTTGCTTTGGTTTAGTGTTAGTAGTCTTTTAGTTCCAAGTCTCTACCTATCGCTTTAGCTTAAGTCCAAATTCTTGCAATCATAGTGTGTTGATTCTAGATTATTTGTGGATTCGATTATCAAGTACTACATTGACGTGTTTGCACTTGTTGATTAATTGGTATTAAAAAGTGTGTATCAATTTAGCGCCGTTGCAGGGGAATCTCTGCAATTAGCCATTATGATTTGAATTAGATATAAGACTATAAGTTTTTTTTTTGTTTCTTTTGGATTGGTTACTAACTTTCTTCCAAGTGTTTGTTCTTCTTGAAGGTACAATCACAAGGGAGAAAACATGGCTACAAATTTAGCCTCCATGAGGAAGGCTCATTATGAAGCTCAAGAGAAAGAAAATGCTTGGGACCTCACTAGCTATCATGGTTTTGAAAGTACATCCACTTATCAAGGACTTCCATATGAAAAAATTTCTCAATGAAACCAATATGGATATGGTGAAAAATGTCAATCTTGGGACATGGAGTATGAACATGAGGAATCTTATTCTTCCTCAATCTCTAAAAAATAAGAAATTCACAACTTGCTGAAGTTGGTTTTGGAAGGACAAGAGAGGTATTACAAGATTGATGCCCTTGAGTTTGCTTTAAATCAAAACTTGAAGGATATGACTACTCACGAGAAGACGATGGGAGAGTATGTTTTTGGATAGTTATGAATGTAGCTCCATAATTACTCCATCCACGCCAACTAGTATCAAAGATCCGAGTAGTTTCACTTTGCCTTGTGCCATTGAGGAGAACAAGCATAAGTACTTGAGTTGGAAAACCATGAAAGAGTTCGTAAACTCTTGGGAGGAAGAGAGTGACGAAACCCAGCTCATGGATATGGAAATAAGTTCTAGCATTGTGAAGAGACCAACGAAATTGGTAAGGACACATTTGATGATTACCCTTTGAGTGAGCTTAATGCACCAAAGGAAGAACTTAAGTAATTACCAAAGGAGGATAAATTCCTTCAAGATGCTAAAAAGACCATGCGAGAACTTGAACTTCTTCTTGGTTGCAAGGTTGATGAGAATTGTGTGATAAAGTATGAAGATCCTTGTGAAGATGTTGTGGTTATTGAATTCATGGAAAACACAATGGAAAACTCGATTGTTGAGAATGAGCTTTCAACTAAAGAACACATGCATGTTCAACCCATGTTCAAGGCAAAAAACAAAGGTTGAAAAAATCTATAGAGGAACAAGATAATCTATTTAAAAAGGTCTGCAAAGAATGTGATGAAGAGGAATCTCCAAATGCACAATCCTTTAGCAAGCATCTTTGCATAATCTTCACCATTAAATTAAGCATAAATGATCATTAGAAAGTACCATTCTTTGAGGAGGTTAGGATGAAAGAATTTAGGGGATGGTTCTATGATGAGTATGATCCAGGAGATCCAAACTCATGTCACACTCTTTTCTTGAAAAGTGAGAGGGGAGTTGATTCTCAGAACGCATTTGCGGAGAAGATTCCGTTTTCCGATCCTATCACTGCATAAAAAACGGTGCACAACATCGAGCTTGAGACGTGAAACAAGCGCACTTGGGAGGGAATCACATGGTATCCTTGTAAATAGCTTTTTATTTCTCTTTGTTTTGCTTGATTTTGGTATGTTTTAAGATGTGTCGTGGTATGTTTTGGTTGTTTTGGTCAAGAACAAGGAATGAAGACTTCAAAATGGCTTAAGCGAGCAAGTTTATGAAGTATGGAATGAAAATTTCGACCTCATGATCGAAATTTTTGGTCGAATATTTTGGCCATAGAAGTCACAAGTCTCGCAATAAAAATTCTTGAGCTTGTGATCAAAAAATTCAATCAAAATTTTCGGCAAGAACAAATACATTTTGACGACAATTTTTTTGCAAGAATTTTTGGGTCTTTGATCTAAAATTTTGATCGAAAATTTTAAGCAGAGTGCATGTCGATATATTGTTGATAAAATGGATCGAGATTACAGACCAGGAAAAGGCCACCAAGGACCCGTAACCAAATTTCTCGTGCCATCAAAGCTAAAATGCTCCAGGTACATATAGGAGCCTTCACTCCATTTGAAGGTACCAATTCACCTCTTTGTAAATATTCTTAGCTTTTACCTTTTCTTATTTTCTATATGTTTTGTTGGTTCCTCTTTCTTGTATTAACTTTCTCACTGAGACGGTGATAAGTAAGCCCCGGGGAGGGGAATGATATTTGACTTTGATTTTAGTTATTTTTTTTCATTTCTTTGAATCTTGCATGTACATATTCGGCATTACATTTTGCATTAAAAATTCAAAAACACAAAAACAAGCATGTAGTTGCATTAGCATTTTGTTTAAGATTGAGTCTTTAGAAGCACTTTGAATTACATCATCGTTTTCAAATTTGGTTTTGGGAATTTTCTTGCTTGAGGTGATAACATTCTTGTTAGGTTGATGTCTAGTGACCATTGTGTGCTCTTTGATTCGAAGTTATGCCCTTTAGAAAGTTGATAGGTCATTCACCCGAAATTCCTATGCTTTTGTTGTGTCTTGAATGAACTTGAATTGATTCCTTTAATTGACTTAAACTACATATTTAGGGCTTTGAGATGTATTGAAGACTTTCCTTCCTTGAGCTTAGCTTGACAAACCAAGTGATAACCTTTCTTAAAATTGAGCTCATTCGATGATATCTCAAGTGAACCGGGAATGTGCATAAACCCGTACATTTTCATGTCCCATTTAGAAAGTGGAGAAAAGGACATGAAGCAACCATCTCACGTTTGTAGATCTTTTAAACGGACATGAAACAAGCGTTTTGATCGGTTGTGGATCCTAAAAATTTGGGCATGTGCAAATAAAGCAAAACAAGAAAAGAATAAGAACTTAAATGAGAATACATAGCAAAAGTCTTTCTAAGTTCAAGGAGGTTGAATCATATGTTCTTTTACCGAAAGTCCTTTTAGAAGCCTTCACTATTAGAAATAGGAGTCGATTCAAGAGCCTAGAAATCGGTTTTGGGTGTAGGATATTTCGGAATTGGATGCTAAGTGATTTGATTATACTGTGGTCTTTCTCATAGGACAAGGTTTCATATGTGGATTACGGTTCCCAGCTTGATGAGTTGTTCGTTTAAAGTGAGATATTCCCTTCGTTTCTGAAACCTCTTCTTCGGTTTGCAGTTTGTTTGCATGAGGGCAAGCAAAAGGCAAGTCCGGGGAGTTGATATATGTGAATATTAGGCTAGTTTTCATTGACATTTTGCATCATTCTAATCCATATAAGCCGTATTTCATCTCGTTTTAGTTAGTATTTTACATATTTCATGCATTAGAGTCTTTAAGATCATACATTTGTGTATTTTCTTCGTTTTTGGTTTTATTAGGTGGATTGGAGCCTAGTCTTGGAGGTGTGGAAACTAAGGACCAATTCTAGAAGAAAGGAAGCATCAAAGAGAGGAGAGAAGCCTCCAGAAAGAATTCTCGACCTCATGGTCGAGAAAATCAAACAGAGAAAAGACAAAGTGTCATGACAAAATTTTGGGCTCCTGCTCAAAATTTTTGCTCGAAAAAAATGACAGAACCAAACCAGCTTCAAAATTTTGACCCCCTGGTCAAAATTTATGCTCAAAATTTTCACACCAATTTTTAGTCTTTGCTTTTTTTGACTCGGTTTGTCCCTAGTCGACGCAGATCCATTTTTAAACATTAAAACCCAAATGTTTAGGTTTTTTAAGACATCTTTCAATCTTTTTTAATTCTTTAGAGTAGCCACTTGAGAGAGAGAGAGAGAGAGAGAGAGAGGGAGAATAGTTGGAGACCCTTTTGGGGATGATGATATTTTGATCATCATCTCCCATCTATTGAGATTTCTTCATCCTTTCTCTTATCTTCCTTTCATTATGTTATTGCTTTTGTTTATGGTTATTTTCTTGTTTTATCTCATATCTTTGGTGTTTGAGTAATGAAGTGATAGGTTGATGGTTACATAGATCTTAGGATTTGATAGTTGAATCTTGTGCTTAAGTTGATAGATTTATTGATTCATTCACTTAAAGTGGTCTTAATGCTAGATTTATCTTGATCACGTAAATCTAGATGCTATGATATTTTCCATCCGGAAGGCGTTTATGAAAAATCCCGAATGGTTTTTTGTGAGCTAAGCTTCCCTAGCCATTGGAAGATGAAGTTAGGGTGTTTAGTGGTCTTAGTGAGCTTGAGTTTATTGCTTATTGATCTTTGAATTTGCAAATGGAAGTTTAGCTAGATTATTGATTGATGATGTGATTCAATGCTAGATTATTGATTGATGATGTGATTCAATGCCATGGAAGTGAATTGGTCGAATTGAGTGTCTCATGCCCTAGGATGGTTCTTAATGAGTCTTTAAGCATCATTGATTTGATTAATTATTATTTGATCAATTGTCTTGCCTAAAACCTATTGCTAGTTTGATAGTCATTTGTTTTTGTTGAGTTTGCTTTGATATTTGTTTGATTTGATCTTTGTTTGGTTTAGTTTGCTTTGTTTTAAGTTTTAGTAATCTTTCAATTCAATTCTAAATTCTACTTGCTTTAGCATAAGTTTGATTCTCATAGTCCTATTGTGTTAGTTCTACGTTCTTTGTAGATTTGAACCTCAAATGCTTTCAGTGATAATTTTTGTATTTGTTATAATTAGTTGAATGTTAAAAAAACGAACATTGGCTGGTCAATTTTATGGAACAAGAGTAGTGATTGCTGTGTTTGGAAGGGTGTAAGGTGCGATGATAAATTTGGCTAGATGATATCATTAACCTTATGTATACATTTTTTAACGGCTCTTTGAAAACTAGTAGTAGCATTTTTAGACTCCGATATCTTCGTCACCTAAACCTTTGTGGTTGTTATCTCCATGGAGGGATTCCTTCTCGACTAGGAAATCTTTCTCATCTCACTTTGAATTAGCTGTATTGACCTGATGATCGGGCGATATGTTTGGTGGACTTGAATGGTCAAGGCCTTTGGATACGCTTTTTAACTAAGAGCTTTGTTAATTATATTTAGGACATTTTGAATATATCTATATATATATATATATATATATATATAGTTTTCTAAGTTTTCTTATTAATTATTCTAATTAGTATTTGTATAATAGAAATTATCAAAACGTAAATTAATTTAGTCATTGAGTGGGATCACAGAATAAAATTCTGTTCGATATGAATTGATTATAAAAAAAAATTCTCTATTTCCAAAAAGCATGTTAGAATTTTAAAGAAGTTTTGGGATTTTCTTTTGTCATAATCCGCGGTCTTAAATAGGACGGATTAAGGTTATTATATTTATGATCGCAGGTTATGCGAGTTTGTCCATTTAACCCGCAAAATAATTGAACTCACGATAGGGTGAGTTAAATGGGGCGGTTTGACCCGCATTGACACCCCTAACTGGGTCACTTGGCCGGCCCATTAGTCAAATTCCTACATAATATAGGTAATGGAACTCGATCCCTCAATATACAAATACGCCTACTTATAGTGAATTTACTATCTGTCACTAAACTAAAAGCCACATGCATTCACAAACAAATCTTTATCATTTTAAATCACTATTTTTGGCTAATCCAAAGGAATTTTTAAAATTATTAACTGGAGAAAAAAACTACTAGATTGTAAGAATTTCAATTTTTCAGTATGTCTTTGGACACATCTAAAATTTGAAAATGTTAAATTAATTGACATTGCAAATAGACAATGGATTTGGCCATTTGGGATTCAAAATTTTAGAAAAGAACCGGTCATTCCTTTTTAGAACAGCTTTGTCGAAACTAAAGTCACCTAATTTTTTTATTTGTTTTCCTTCTTTTGACTTGCAATTAAAGTCAGCTATATATGTAATAGTATATACTAATTTTTATATAATTTATTAGATGGCTGACTATTTAATAATGTGCAATGATTATTCTATAAGTTCAGTTCTAGTCTACACTTTTTGGAAGTATAGTGGTTAAATATAATTGTTTTTAATTATTATGTCAAATACGAAATTAATTAAGGACTATATATCACCTATTTTCCACAAAAGACAAGACCTACGACACTTAATCATGATTAGAGCCACAGGTTAATATTAATTAGATACAGATACAATACAGGTCCGGATGATGAATGTGCCATTGAGTTGTGCCCAAGCCAAGTGGAGGCTTTGTCTAATTTTTCTTTTGTCATTTATCTCAAATTATTTCTCAAAGTTTTTTAATTATTAATGTAGGGATTCTTTCTAATAATTATTTTCTCACCATATATTAAAGTTTATAATGATTAATTTCTCTCGTATATCTTCTTGCTAATGAAGCATATATTTGAAACAAAAACGAAGGAAATCAGAAATAAGATGATGTTTATAAGCTGTGGATATCTCGTATTGTGGCCTATCATAATCCCCCCAAAAAAGTTTAATATTCGAAGTAAGTTAAAAAAAATCCTACATACTAGTAAGATAAAATATATATACTATAAATTCAAGGAAAATTAGGTGTTATAACCACAAAATCAAAAAAATTTAATAAAATGATCATTGAATAGTATTTCCATATATCTATACAATATATACCATTCTACCTTTTTCTATTTAAGTAATAATTTTTATTATATTTTGTTTTTTATTTATTCACCATATATTTTAAAAAGAAAGGAATTTAGAATAATAAAACTACAAAATCAAACAGTGCTGAAGAGTAAATAAACATTGTCTATTTATCTATATCATTTACATAAGAATTCTATCGTATTTTTAAAAAAGTATATGTGCGCAGCCTGTCTTGTATAATTTAACTACACTAGGCAAAATATAAAATTATATTTTATCTATACTTTGTTTTAAAAGGGCTCAAAAAATTTTTTTTAATAAAATATGATTTCAAAAAAACTAAAAAGAGTCCAAAATTTAGTAATTAACTAAGTTAAAAAGCAAATTTGAGTATTGTTTCTTAAATATGAGTTTTATTATTTTATTATTAATTAGGTTAGAAAAAAAAATAAGATTTTTTTATAAATTTAGGTTTTTTTATTCTATTTTTGTTCAAATCTTAGAAAATAAATTTTTAGAGTCTTTTTGAATCATGAAAACAAAGGTCTTTGTTACCATCTACTAGAGACGGCTGTACGTGCGTATGAGCGTATCCATAGTACATATGTCCATTAAATACGATATTTTCCTCATATTTTCTCAAAAATCTCCAGGTGCGGTTACTAATTACTATTAGCTTAAATAATATAAGATAATCAATACATGCTCGAGGGATCTAGTCACGCATGTGTACATAGTAATTTAAACCTTACGTCAGTCTACAACCCTAGATAAATCTCATATACATATATATATATATATATACACACTTAGTTAATTTTCTTTAAATTAATATTTGATAAATAAATAACTACTATAAATTAATAAAATTTTGTAGCCTCAAATTAATTAAATTTTTTGTTAATTGATATTACATCTATAGATTGATTAATAACCATTTCTACATAAGTTAATAAAAATATCATAAATTTGTATATATAATATATATATATATATATTATATTAAATATAATAGATATGAATATGTTGAGTATGATATCATTTTTTCAATCTATTTAATGTGAATTGTTTTCACGTCAATGATTTTTGATTGCTTAAATTCATTTATATATGAATATGTAAATTTTAAATCCATTTGAATCTCCTGACACAAAGAAGACCAAGTTTGGACGATTAGATCATATGATTTACAAACTAGAAACATTTTGAATCTTATTGTAGTTGTATTTTGTTGTCGTTATATATCATATATAATAATTGATGATAATGTAGATGAAAGGGAAAGTTTTAGTTAGATAAGAGAACCTGATTAGTGTTAACAAATAATATAATTTCTCGTATTGGATTAGAGAAGCCGTTGACTTTGCAAAAACACTTGTATACAATACAGAAAAAATAAAACAATAATATATAATAAATAATCTACAGTAAGTACGTAGCTAGGTAGATGATGATAGTAAAGCATAGATTAACATCATCAGCCTACGACCCAACAAAAGGAACCGTCTTGCTTCAACGTAAGCATGTATACATTATTCCCATCAGCTATGTCTTTTTTGTATAGATAAAAAAAAAAACTTAATTACGAATTTAAAAATAGTTGGTTTGCTTCTGATTTATGTAGGCACCATGTTGTGAGTTCGAATCCCACCATACTCTACTTGGAGAATTTAGATTATGAATCGGACATTATCAATCTAAAAATTACTTGTTAAAAATGAATTACGAAAGACACAATCAAAAATGTGTAGACGTACATGATTATCAAAAAAAAATAATTTTTTTTCAATATTGAAATTTTATGAAGTCCGGTATACAGCCTTAAACCATATAACGCAACATTATATAACTATAATTAAATTTCGGTAGAAAAAACTGCATAAAAATAGGATTTGTAATATGTTTTTTAAATAATGACTATTTTATACATAATATGATTCCTGGTTTAAGGAGATTAAATACTTGGTAAAAATAAGATTTGTGTAGTACCTAAGAGGAATATACCATCATGCAATTCATGTGATCTAATTTGTTTATATACATGACTGTTTCTGTATATAAAATATAAGTATGTGGTTAATAAAAACAAACTGTATATACAATCCTTGTTAGTGTAGTAGATATTACACGAGGTCGGTCTATTAAAAGTTCAATACAACAAAAGTGAGAGATAGTAATAGTTAAGTAACGAAATTATGACAACGAAAAAGGGGGCGATTGGGGTTTCGAAGGATTGTATGCAAGTCACGGCTATGGCGGAGGTGGTCGATCAAGGGGCACCACCAAGGGATCCACCGGATGGTGGTAGGTGTAGCTCGTGGGCAGAGAAAGTCAGTAGTGGAGGATATGGGGGTTGTTTGAGTTCAGAAGAGATGATTGATGGTAACTTTGTTAACGATAGGTTTTGTGTGGATTTTCCAAATAGTAAAGCGGGAGAAGCTTTGGTTACCATTGATTCGGAGGTCCTTGTTACGATGAATGACTTGTGGAAGAACTGTATGCTTGTGAAAGTTTTAGGACATTATATTACGTTAATTCCTTTGAAGAAGAAGTTAATGGAATTATGGAAACCCAAGAGTGAGATGAACGTGGTTGATCTCCCTAGGTCATTTTTCATGGTCTGTTTTGAGGATGAGGAGTACTTGGCGGCTCTTACGGGTGGTCCTTGGAAAGTGTTTGGTGGATACTTATGGCCCAAGCTTGGTGCCCTGACTTTGATTCGAGAAGTGGTGAGATTTTGACGACTCAAGTGTGGGTTAGAGTATTGGATATACCAGCCAACTTTTACCATGAGGCTATTTTGCTGAAAATTGCTACTTGTATTGGGAACCCTATTGATTTTCCTACTTTGAATTTTGAGAGAGCTCATTTTGCAAGGATCTGTATTGAAGTTGATCTCTCACAGCCTTTGAAGGGTACTATTTTAATCAATGAAGATCATTATTTCATTGAATACGAAAGTTCAAATTCTATTTGCTCCTTTTGCGGTATATATGGCCATCTCGTGCACTCTTGTCCCCGTAAGTTGATATCTCGTGAGACTGAATCTCCTTTGGTTGGTTCATCTCCTTTGGTTGTTGATCCTTCGGATAAGAAAGCTTCTAGTCAACTCCAAGGATCTGTTGCAAGTAAGGTTCCAAGTGTGGTGGCGGAATCATCGGGTGTTGTGATTAGTGAGGCAAAGAAGGTTGATGTTCCGGGTATAGGTGTAGTTTTGAGCTCGAAACCAAGTGTACTTATTAAGTCTTCGGAGTTAAGGTTGGTTAATGTTAAGGAGATTGTTGCTAATGCACTTGTGGACTCAGGTTTTATGATTGTACCCAGCAAGTCAGGTTCTAAATCTAAACGAGTTCTCTCAGAGATCCTGAATAAGAATAATGTGGAGGTGTTTACGACCTTAAATTGTTTCGCTAATCTAAGTGCTTAGGATTTAACTTCTGATTTGAAGGCAGTTACTCTTCATGTCACGGAGAATAAGGAGAATTTGTCGGTGGTTAGCTCTGCGGGGATGGAGTTGTCGAAGAAGGTTAAGGAGTCTTGTGCGAGTGTTATCTCGGGTGTGTCTAAAATGAGAAAAAAATGATCAGTGTCAAAGTTGGTGAGTTGACGGGTCCAAAACGTAAAGTGTTTAAACTAAGTCGTCCTTCTCGTGGTCTTGTTTATGGTTTGGTGGGTCATGAGGCGAGTTTGGCAGGTTCAGGCAAAAGATTTTGAATGGCTACGGAGGCCATTAACAGAGCTAGTGCGGTTGTGTTGCTTCCTTTAGTGCAGAATCAAATGGTTACTTATGCCACTGTGGTGGATAAGAATTCCGAGACGAATGAGATGGAAGTGATTGCTCCTGCAGCAACAAAGAGTGTAGATGGTCCTCCAATCCTGGATTTTACGGGAGCTGGTGGGGAAATCTCAATGCAAGGGTATTGTTTTGCCCCAATAGTTCATTGGTGTTATTTCATATCTTTTATGATGAATGTCTTACTTTGGAATTGATGGGGAGCAAACAAACTCAATTTTAGACAATTATTCGATATATTCTTAAGAAGTTTAAGGTTGATATTCTTGCGATTTTTGAAACTCATGTTGGTGGGGATAGAGAACGAGTAATTTGTCAGGGTTTGGGTTTCGAGAACTCCTTCCGTGTGGACAAAGTAGGTCAGAGTGGTGGTTTGTGGTTACTTTGGAAAGGTAATGCGAATTTGGTGGTTGTTGTTGATTCTTTGGATCAATTTATCTCGGCACGAGTGGATACTGGGACTTTGGTTTTTCCCTTGGTGGTCGTGTATGCTGCACCTTCAGCTCCAAGACGTGCTGGTTTGTGGGATCCGCTCAGTACTATTGTGAATGTTGTAGATATTCCTTTGAAGATTGGAGGAAACTTTAATACGATAATTTGTTGTGATGAACAAACTGGTGGGAGTGGTTCTCTTTCCCAGGATTCTGGTTGATATGGGTTTCAGGGGTAGCTCGTATACATGGAGAAGGGGTCAGCATGCCCATAATTATGTGGCTAAGCGGTTAGACAGAGTTTTATGTAACCCTCAATTCTATCTCTTATGGCAGGAAGTGCGAGTGACCCATTTTCCTTTCTTGTCATCGGATCATTCACCTCTTTTTATGCAGTTAGCTCCTACGATTTTAGGTAACCCTTAAGACATAGAACAAAGAAGTTTTTGAGAATATTCAACGTCGAAAAGAATGATTAGTTAAACAATTGGATAGAATTTAATCTCGATTGAATGTGAATCTATCTGATGCATTATTAGAAGAAGAAGAAGAAGCCAGATTGCCGAGTGAATTTGATTTGATTTTAGAACAAGAGGAAACTCTTTTGTTCCAGAAATCTTGGGAAAAATGGATTGCTCTTGGTGGTCGTAACACCTCATGTTCCACACTTCAACTATTATTCGTCGTCAGCGGAATAAAATTGCTATATTACGAAACGAGGCTGATTCTTGGATTTTGAATCTTGTCACGTTGGAAGAGCTAGCTGTGAGTTTCTGCAAGGATTTATACTCGTCACACGATGTTCCTCCTTTCATTGAGAAACTTTTTAGCGCAGGTTTTACAGATATATCTCATGAGGAAGTTGCTCATTTGAATAAACATTTCTTGCCAAGTGAGGTTGAAGTGGCGCTGCGACGCATGGGGAAATTTAAAGCTCCTGGTCCTGACGGCTTTCAACCTATTTTTTATCAAGATTGTTGGGAGATTGTGGGTTCTTTGGTTGCCGAGTTTGTATTGCGATTCTTTTCAACAAGAGTTCTTCCAGCAGGCACCAACGATGTGTTCTTGGTTCTTATTGGAAAAGTTGCGAGTCTAGAATCGATTAAACAGTTTCGTCCTATAAGCTTGTGTAATGTGTGATTTAAAACCATTACGAAGATGATGGTTGCTCGCTTAAAACCAATTATGGTGAATCTTATAGGACCAGTCCAGTATAGCTTTATCCCATGGAGAGTGAGTGCTGATAATATCGTGGTGGTTCAAGAAGCAGTGCACTCGTTGAAGAGGAAAAAGGGTCGTAAAGGTTGGATTTTGTTGAAGCTTGACTTAGGAAAAGCTTATGATCGCGTTCGTTGGGATTTTCTTGAAGACACTCTTCATGCTGCTAATTTTTCGAGTTCCTAGATTCAATGGATTATGTCATGTGTTACTGGTCCTTATATGTGCTTGGTATGGAATGGCGAGCTAATGAAGGCCTTTAATCCTGGAAGGGGTATTCGTCAGGGTGACCCGATCTCTCCATACTTATTTGTGTTGTGCATGGAGTGTCTTTGCCATTTGATTGATGCTTCGGTTGCTTCGAAAGAATGGAAACCTGTTCGGCTATCACGGAGTGGGCCTTCTCTTTCGCATATTTACTTCGCCGATGATTTGATCCTTTTGTTGAAGCTTCAGTGAATTACGTTCGGGTAATACGTAAGGTATTAGAGTTTTTTTGTACTGCTTTTGCTCAAAAGGTGAGCCTGGGCAAGTCAAAAAGTTTCTTCTCTGAGAATGTTAGTAGGGAGCTGACACAAGAGATTACCTTAGCAAGTGGTATTAAGGCTACGAAGGATTTGGGGAAATACCTGAGTATGCATGTTCTCCATAAATAAATTAATAAAGATACCTTTAATGAAGTCCTAGCTCGAGCCTCAGCACGTCTGGCTGGCTGGAAGAGTCGTTGCTTGAGTTTTGCTAGGCGGCTTACCCTCACGAAAGAAATTTTGAACTTACTTCCGGTTCATACACAATATGTTTGCATAAGGGGACACTTAGGGAACTGGATAAGATCTCTAGATCTTTCTTGTGGGGTAGCAGCCCTGGCCAAAGAAAACAACATCTCGTTTCTTAGGATCGTATTTGCTTACCTCGGCGGTATGGTGGTCTTGGTTTACGATGTGCGGAAGAGATGGGGTGGCGCCTGCTTCAAGGCTATGATACGTTGTGGACTCAGTTAATTCGGAATAAGTATCAAGTGAAAGATACTTGTGATCTTTCATGGCTAATAACGAAGGGTAATTGGTCCACGGCTTGGAGGAGTATTGTTACAGGCCTTCATGTTGTTGTGCTCCCTAATATTCATTGGATTGTTGGTGATGATATCTTAAATTCTGGACTAATAGGTGGCTCCTAGATACTCCTTTGTCGCAGCTTTCTTTGTCCACTTGCTCAGAGGAGATGTTGAACATGAATGCGTGTGAATTATAGGACAATGATTCTGGGTAGAAAATTGATCTTATTTCCCCCATACTAGAGCCGAGGAGTATTTTGAAACTCAAAACCGTGGTGATTGACTATTTCAAGGATGCTAAGGATCGAATATCTTGGAGCGGAACGGCTAATGGATGTTTCTCGGTAAGCTCGGCCTATAACATCCTTACAAACAGTGAAGCTTCTCAGCAAATGATGTCGTGGTTCTATGCTCAGTTGTGGCGTGTTCAGGCTCCTGAGAGGGTCTATGTTTTCTTATGGCTTATCTCCCATCAGTGTATCATAACTAATTTGGAGCGCTTTCGTCGATACCTTGCCCAAACGAGTGTGTGTACGGTTTGTCATGGAGATGAGGAATCACTTTTACACGTCCTAAGTGAGTGCCCTGCATCTTTGGGAATTTGGACTCGTCTAGTTCCCTTACGTAAACGTCCGATGTTTTTAATGCAACAATTCTGGAATGGTTATTCACCAACTTACGAGATGACACTTTGGTGGCTAGAAATCCTTGGTCAACGGTATTCGCGATGGTTCTTTGTGGTGTTGAAAGTGGAGATATGGCTTTGTTTTTGGTTTTTGGTAACGTAAGTAAGTGCCGTGATAAGATACGCTTTTTCAAGGATGTGTGTAAGAAAGTGTAACTATGTGTTCGATCTCCTATTGTGTTTTTATTCTTTTTCGACTGTTCCTTTAGTTGTTTCTTCACTCTTTTTGGATGATGAGAATAAGATTACTTCTGTTAGATTTGTTCGTATGTGATTTGTTTTAGTGAAATAAAATTGGGAGAGTTTTCTTCCGTTCCTCGACCAAACAAAAAAAAGAGATAGTAAAAAGCGGAATTTGGAGTATAGAAACAGTGAAGAGCCCAAAAATGGAGCTCGACATTACAAAAGCTCATTATTTCGTGAAGCCCAAAAAATCAAACGATAGAAACGAAGCGGTAAAACTAGAAATTAGTTTGGCGGCATATTTCATTTCTTCTTTTTTTATAGGCACACGTCATTTTATGCACCAATATAATTTCTCTCAAATAAACTGACTTGCTATTACAATGAAGAGAGGATTAGGATCATAGTATAAGTTAAATATTACTAAAACATATCAAAGATTATAAAGTGCAAAACATGTAAATGTGAATGTGGTAATTCACGCTAAGCAAAAAAATCGCAATGGCCAATAAAATCATCACCCCACGCGTCTCTTTAGCCACAACCTCTACTTGTTTTCTTCTCATTCTCCCTATAGGCTTTACATTTCCCGACACGTGGCACAAATTTCATCTGGGTTATAAACCTTTTTTGCCATTTGGATCAACATTTATATCTATTTTTATCCATATATACCTTCTTCACTTGTCCTTCTTCTCCATTTTAAATGATGTTAAATTCTACATTGAAACCCATAAAATACAAATTATTTGAAACACATTTTTTATTTTATTAATAAAAACTGTCTGAAAAGTGTAAATTAGTGTTGAGAATAAAAGGTTTAACAAATGACCCTTTTAAAACTTTTTTTCTTTTAAAAAAAAAACAAAAACTCTCTCTAATAAAAGTCATGCAACTGAGCAGAAATTCATGATTTACATTTCATCTAAAACCCTCTTCAAACCCAAACAAGGAGGGAGAAGCTTTAAAGTATGACGCATTAGAGGCTAGCCACCTCCATTGAAGGAAAGCTTTGCAAAAAGAGGGAAAGAAAAAGAGAGATTGCAGTGTTGTGTGCATCGTTTCAAAAACAACAAGAGCCGTGCGAAACTTGAGGTTTTTTGTTTTTGTCTCTTTCCGTGTGTCTATGCTAAATGACAGAACTCAACTTCCTCCCATTAGTCTCCGATCGTCTCTCAACGGCTACGACGACGTCACCGTCGTTCTCATCACATTCTTCCTCTCTTCTCTCTTTCAATAAGCGAAGACGACGAAAATCTCAACCTGTATCCATACGCATGGAGCAGTTTTCACGGCAAAAGAATCGTAAAGACAAAGTCGTCGTCATCTTAGGAGCAACCGGCGCTGGAAAATCACGACTTTCCGTTGATCTCGCTACTCTTTTCCCTTCAGAGATCATAAACTCCGATAAAATCCAAGTTTACGAAGGATTAGAGATCACCACGAATCAGATTACGTTACCGGAGCGTCGTGGCGTTCCTCACCATCTTCTCGGTCAGCTTAGTTCCGAAGACGTCGAAATCACCGCCGCAGATTTCCGCTCCGCCGCTTCAAATGTCGTTTCAGATATAACTTCTCGCGGGAAGCTTCCGATTATCGCCGGTGGATCTAACTCATTCGTTCACGCACTCTTGGCTGACCGATTTGACCCAAAGATCGATCCTTTTGCTTCCGGGTTGGGTTTAATCTGCAAGGATTTGCGTTACGAGTGTTGTTTCCTCTGGGTCGATGTATCGGAGATTGTACTTTACGATTACTTAGTGAAACGAGTCGATGAAATGATGGATTCGGGTATGTTCGAAGAGCTATCTAGATTCTACGATCCGGTTAAGTCCGGTTTACCCCGGTTGGGGATTCGGAAAGCGATTGGTGTTCCGGAGTTTGACGGTTACTTCAAAGAGTATCCACCGGAAGAGAAGAAAGAGATAAAGTGGGACAGGCTAAGGAAGGCGGCGTACGATAAGGCGGTGGAGGGTATCAAAGAGAACACGTGGACGTTAGCGAGAAGACAAAAAAGGAAGATAGAGATGCTAAAAAGCGCCGGGTGGGAAATAGAGAGAGTAGACGCGACGGCGTCGTTTAGAGAGGTGATGAGTTCGTCGGAGAAATGGAGAGAGATTTGGAAAGAAGAAGTATTGGAGCCAAGCATAAAGATTGTGAAGCGGCTGTTGGCGGAAGATTAGGTTTTTCCAGCCATTTTCCAGCTCATTTTTGAACTACTTTTTTTGTCATTCACGAGAAAATAAAATTAACCAAAAAAAAAAAAAGACATTTTTTTGTTGTTGTTTGGGTATTCTACGAAACATATGATACGTATGATCTCCGCCATTTTTGGTCCTTAAAAACCTCTGAGTTTCCGAATCCATGGAAAAAAATAAAAACTTTTAAAGAAATCTTTTTATTTCCTCATGTTTTGTTCCTATAATTTGTGCCATATTTTTCAAAAGTAAGACATTATAATTTGAACAAAAGTTTTGATCTTTAGAAATTTGAGGAGCTTGTTGTTGTTGTTGTCTGCAAATGTTTGTGGGTAATAAGAAAAAGCATATGGAGAAAGCAACGGCATGAAAGAAAAAAAGAAGAGGTTTTGCATTTAGCGTCAGAACAAAAATGACCTTTTTGATTTTTTTTTTGTTGTTGTTGGTTTATATTGTAAATCTCTTTGTATTTCTTGCGAGTGTTTCGTTAAATGATGAATGAAACAGAAGAAGAAAAGATTTGTGTTTTTCAATATTATTGTATAATACAATCACATAACTCGGTACAAAAGGGATTATACTAGAATATTCGTCTAGCGTATTTACAAAAGAAAAAGCATACTCCATATTCTAGTACCTTCTTCAATGTTGATGTTGTCTATATCATTTTTCAAGTTGGTATGTAAAGATCTTTCATACTCAACGTGTATAGTCTTCTTGGAATGTGTAAGTTTTAGCTACTTGCTTACTTGATCTAACAAAAACATTGGAAATAAAAGTGTAAAAAGAATCAAAGTTGATTTGCTAGATCGATCATGTTGGACCGAGTTGTGTGCGATACAAATGAACACATTGTTATCGTAAAATCTTTCACCTTTCCAATGTGATTGAACTCTATCAATTGCCTTTTAATATTCATATAGGCCAAGTCTTTGATTATATGGGTGTATAGAAGAGCTTGTTACCAAGATCTTTCAATTCCTTAAAGAGGAATAACCTATGTTGAGAGATCAAGCTTCATTGGTTTGATCTTGCCATAGCAATGCCTAATAAGTACCTAAGACCTCCCAAGCTTTTCATATCATTACTTATAACTCAATCCAATCGAAATATTTTGAAACCAGTCTAAAATGAAAGATATTAATTCTCCGAATTTTAAAGACTGAAATTCGGCGATGTGTTGGTTAATTAATCACATTTTATAAATGTACAACAGGATTTAACTGTAGAGCATAAACTTTATGTTTTATGTTGAATATAATATGTATAAAAGAAACACAAATTTATTCAAACAAGAAATTTAAATACCCGAATGAACATAATTTGTTGAGTAAAATTAAGTTTTGGCGAAATAATTACTACAAATTTACATATAAAGAAAACATCACTTGACTAAATAAAAGAGATAGCCATAACTTCATAAATATAATAGAAAATAGGGCCGATTGGTAAATGTTGTAGATTTAAGTTTTTTGCTGTAAGATTTAGGTTGTAGGTTTTCTGGCTGTAGATTTTTTTTGCTGTATAAATTTATATTTGTAAAATTTCTAAATTTTGGTTCTAGGTTTTTGGCTTTCTATAGCCAAAAACATTCTATAAATAAAAAATTGGCTTTATAGAGCAATGAAAGCAAAAAATATACTACGATTGGTTTAATTTTAGGACTCTGAAAATATTTTTGTTTTCTAGAATAACAAAAATTGTTACCAGGACTATGGATTACTTAAACAACCTGAGAAGCAAGGAGTTATTAGATTCAGACAACCCACGAACTTATTTGAAGTCAGATATGACAACTAATACTAATCCAAACAAAATCCTCAAAAATCTTAAAACACAATCTTACATAGATTTTATTCGAGTAGTTTTCAATGATCTCAGTTATGATTTGTTTGGACTTTAAAACCCTCTTTCTGGTCCAAGTTATTATAAAGAAACCATTTTAGGCTCAACTAAAATTTTATCACATTAACGAACTGCTGGATTCTTAAAAATCTCCCACACGATATTTTGTTCCACATCTACTTAACCGTAAATCTATGCTCTCGTCACAAGATATCGATCGTTGAGATTTAAGTGCATGTACCACATATACTACAATATGTAATTAGAAAATGTATAATCCAATTTATGATATTTACTTTGCATAATATATGGAATATGTGGTCCTTTAGACTTTGGCTTGAACGTTTTACATGTGTTGAGATTTTGCTGAGACCTTTGAATAATAGTTTCAATCAAATTCAAAGAATAAAAGTTGGTCTTCTGTTCGGAGTACTGCACGCGGATGACCAAAGTCTAAGCTATGAACACATATTCAATAAGTACTTTATAGTATAATTATGGGTAAAAAAACTACTACTAATAATTACGGGTAAATTACATTACAACGTAAATATCAACATCCGATCAATCAATCAATCTATATCGCTCATTTATTATTCTCTCTTTGTTCACAATTGTTCGTATTCAATTTTGTAAAAGCTTCATCATTTGTGATCAGAAAACCAAGACAATAATATTGGCACGTAAATTTAAACTGAAGACTGCAGGGGTTGCTATCAAAACTTTTGAACAATTGATATAGGTTTGGTCAAACAACACTTTCTATAGAATTGTTTCTTTTATTCCAATACAAGAAATAAAATAATTACCTAGCTAACTCATACATACCTCCTTTCATATGTACAATTGAATGTTAACATAATTAAGAGTTAAATTTGAGTAAGTCTTCCCATTAGCACAGCCAAATGCTGATTTTTTTTTGTCAACAAGTAACCATTGGATTGATAAGATCCGATCTATAGTCTAAGTTCTATAACTGGAATAAGGTGAGATTCAAATTTACCACCTGATACCTAGTTAAATCAAAGCCAAACTAATTGGACCACTTGTTTATTCACCAGCCAAATGCTGATTAAATGAAAACATATAATATATGACACCGTTAAAATGGTGAAATCATAATTTGTGGAAGCAGAAAGTGAGACACATTCAAGATCTTATTCTAAAGTAAGTAGGCGATACTTTTATAATTCGGTGGTCTTTGCAAAAAGTAAATTAGCTTTTTATTTATTGAATTTCTTGTAAAATTATAGATAGATCCGTTAACCAATTTACGTCTTTAGTGTATAATAATTTGTATTCAAGAAAAGTATCTATATTTCAAAATTTAATCTTAACTATATTTGATCATACTTTATCCCAAGCGGTAGCTAGAGTAGCTTGAGATTGTTGCTTTTTCGAAGCAATGTAGCAACATATGGCTAGATCTATGAAGAATGCACAATTGTAAAATATAAACGACTCTTATACGATTAAAATAAATAATTTCAGTTCGTAAAATTGAGAAATTGGTGGTTGATATGGATACAATAAACAAAATATAGGTGATAACACTTTTGTTAAAGTTGAAATAATAATGAAGAATGCATATAAAATTAATATAATTTCTCATTTAGTAAAAAGTATATCAAATTATATATTTTTAAATTATTAAAACCCATAATCATATACGGTGGCATGATGGTTGGAGGCTTGGAGCTAGGTCCATAATGCAGATTATGGGAAAGATAGTTGTAAATTTTTGTTTAAAAATACGAAAGAATAATAAAGTTCATGATATTATTTTAAGAACAATAGATCATGTATCTTGACGGTAACGTAAAAGTTTGTGTAGTTTTTGGGTAAAAATAATAAAGTTCAGATACTTTTTTAAGGTTTCTTTTTTTTCAAAACACGAAAACTACAAAAAGTAATCTGACGTTAAGAATTGCAGATCTATAACACAATATATATACTACATATATAATAAAAGGTTTTAAAGAAAAAGACAAGATGAAGTATTATACTATAAGTCAAGTAGAAATCTAAGTTTTGATGACATCAAGTGATGAGCCTAATCTCACCGTATTACTTACCGAATCCGATTTGGCTCTTCCTTGATTGGAAAGGAAGCTTCTCTGTATCCTCAAAATAGTCTAAATGCATGCAAATGACAGCTTTGCACTAACTACAATTATATAAACATCAGATTATTCGCTCTTTGTTTATTACAATTAGGTCTAAGATCAACGTACGGGTTTCTTTGTACTTCTTTTCTATTAGTCTCGTGGCATTCAATAAATTGAAAAAAAAATACTTAGAATATTATTTTTGGAGTAGAAAATGGAGTAATGGGTTGGAGAAAAAATGGAAAAAAATATGGAATAATTCTATTTTGGAGTGAAATATGAAGGAATGAGTTGGAGATGGTGTTATGGACATTTTGTTCACAGGGATGTCTCCATTAAAATATGAACACTTTAGTTAGAACGAAATTATCTCACTCTGGTACAGAGTAATGGACCTCATTGAAGCAAATATACTAGTTTTTATATAAAGAACAAAGTTCATTGGAAATAGGGAAAACAATGTAGTAGGCAGAAATGATTTTGTAGAGTCTATAGACATTGGGGCTATCTATCTGCAGTTACTCATCCTCGCATTTTTCCATGATTTGGACCGGAACCTGGACCTGGACCACGACCGTATGTGTCCTAGATGCAGATGAAGACAAATATTTTAAACCTAGGGCTCTTACTAAACAACAAGATACAAATAATATTCTTCCTAAGTTTTGTCCAACATATCAAAATTGGGTGTACAAGTGTTTTTAAACTTAGGGAACTTTTATATGTATAATATGGAAGGCTTGTATTGTTTGGGTATATGAAGAGTTTGGTTTCTGGTTTTTAACACAGAACAATAATTTGGTTTCTGGTTTCAATAAAGTCTCAGTCTGAGTCTTTGTCCTCGTCAATTCAGGTAAACATCGAAGCCATAAAATGATTACATGCACCAA
The DNA here is from genome assembly GCA_963920545.1 of Lepidium didymum. Classification (NCBI taxonomy): domain Eukaryota; kingdom Viridiplantae; phylum Streptophyta; class Magnoliopsida; order Brassicales; family Brassicaceae; genus Lepidium; species Lepidium didymum. The sequence continues at coordinate 3,934,392 of OY986984.1, read as the reverse complement.
ACTATTGTGTTATACTACTCGTCCACAAGATTAGGGTTTATGTTTACGTACTTACTCTTTGTCGTAAAGAGAATATGATTTTTTCGTTATATAGCTACAAAATACTTTACAAATATAATCGTACCAAATAATACTTACAAATTGTATTTAATTAGCGACGGTTGAAACAAATTATAATTATTATTAAAATTATAGTTATGTGTAGCCAAATTAGATACAAATTAATTACAAAAGAAAATTGTTGTAAATATGTACAAAACATGACATATTAGCGAGGATTCTTAATTCATAAATAAAATTTGTATCATTTTCCGTTGCAAAGAAAAATAACCCAAATATTCTCACAAAATTATTTCATAATTATTACGACAGATCATAACACAACATAATGTTACAAAAGAAAAGTAGCTATATAACAAAAAAAAGTAAGTATAAGAATATGGTGAAATTTAGAAACACATCCCAAGAATGGATTTCTTTTTAGTATAGTGGTTATATGTTTCGATTATTGATTCTTAAGTTCGACACCACCTTCACATATGTGTATACAATTTTAGAGATTAGTTGAATCTGAACTATGGATTCGATTTTGTTGACAAAAAAACACATCCCAAAATTATTAATTAATGTCTAACTAAAACCTCAATTATTTTATATAGTTTTACAAAGACAAATTACATACATATATTTGTTTACCGTGAAACAAGAAAATGACATGCGTGAACTTATGCTCCAATACTATTGACGAAAGTGGAATCTGTTGCTTGAAGCAAGTGAAAAATGTGAATGTTTACAAGTATAATACATATTATAAAAAGTAATCCAAGTAAGTACAAATGTAAGGGACAACATACAGACAACAAATAAACAAGGGAAGATAGAAAACAGTAGATGGGAAAGATCCGAGGTATGTAAAAAAAAAAGGCAAAATTATCGAAGATTGAAATCGTTCCACATAGGAGTATTAATTTATTTGATTTTTTCTTTCCCGAAGCACAATAATTTGGTTCCATAAATCTGACAGAACCTAAAGAATAGATCCAAATGTTGCAGTAATAGTGCGCGTGCGATGCCTTTGCGCATGATCCTACAATCCCAAGGTTTCAGCTTTCCAAATTTTATAATTCTATAGTATTATTCTCGTGACTTCTTCTGAGTTGTCTTCTTTGCTTTGGGCTTTAGTTCTGCCTCATGTTTGGGCTTACCATTCTTAATTAATACCATCTCGGCCCATATTTTCTTACTTGTTATAGCCCAACTAAGAGGAATAACTTGTGACAGATTTATCTATTACATATTCTAAATGAATTAGAATGTATGTATATGCATGTTAGAAGAATTTGAAGGATGTTCTCTTGATCTTTGCTTTAATGTTACCGCCAAAGATTACAAGACAAGATGATTCGACTGTTCTTGACCCAAATTCAGATCTCACTCTCACAACTCATGGAACTCTTTTTCTCTCAGAATTGAAATCAATAAGTAAGTAAAGAATTAAGAATGCAAGACAAAATTATAGAGTTCTCCAAAACTTTTGGTAGATCTCTTTTCAGGTTTTATACCTAGATTCCACTAACTCTATGTTTTTCTCTTTTACAGATGAAGCTATAACAATGACGATCAAGGAAATTCTGAGAAGAAGAATCGAGTTATAACCTTCTCGGAGTCTAACAAACTCAGCTGTTTGTTATAACAAACAAAACAGATAATGGACATTTTAATTAAACATTGACATAATACAAATAGCCATGTATATGAGCTGATAAAAGAATGGCCTAATTAGATCCAATCAGATATTTGTTGGCTTAGCAAAACGACAAACACAACAAATCTCCATCTTTGTTGCTATGCTTGTCCAAGCTAACTTCAAGCTGGACACAAGAAGACTCCGAAAATCTGGAATTGCTAAAGATCTTCTCCGTCTTTAGCTTCGTTCACTTACAGATAGTTGTAGTAAGTAAACTTCTTCTGGCTCTAAAGCCATAAAATCCTTTCCTTTTCCAATCGATTCAGTTCATAAAACTGAGTTTCCCTGAGCTGAAATTGATTTGATTCCCCCTCTTTTTATATAGATTTTCCTGTCAATCAAGTTTCTGATTAACTTATTTGAGAGCTCTGCTTTAACACTTTCTCACCAGCGAAGCTCCACCTAGCCTAGATTCAAGTCTTTTGCATCTTCAGAGATGACATGCAATCTCTGAATTTTCCTACAGGTAACACCTTTGGTAACGCATCTGTTGGATTCTCTGTTGTGTGAATCTTTAAAAATGATTTAAAACCATCATTGATTACCTCTCGAATGTAGTTATACTTAACTTGTATATGATTTGTTCTTTCTCCACACATTCGATTCTTGGCTAGGTAGATTGCACTTTGTGAATCACTGTATATTTCCACTGTTTGAAAACCAAATCCCATCTCTGAAATTATTCCTCTGAGCAAAACAACTTCTCTGCTAGATACTGATAAGGATATATACTCTGAATCTGTTATGGATAAGGCTACAACCTTTTGTAGTCTTGATCTCCAGCTGATAGTGTTTCCTCCAACTTTAAACACATATCCTGAGATTGATCTACGCTTATCTAGGTCTGTAGCAAAGTCAGCATCGCAATAACCTTTGATATTGAACTTTGTATCCCTTGTGAATGTCAAATTTATGTTTGTTGCATCAATTAAATACCTCATAATCCATTGAACTGCTTGCCAATGAACCTTCCCTGGATTTGACATATATTTATTGACTATTCCCACTGCATATGGAGGTCTGGATGTGAACCTATCATTGCATACATCAAGCTGCCAATTGCACTGGAGTAAGATATGTTTTTCATATATTCTCTTTGTTACTTTTCCTGTTCATGTGAAAATTTCTGCAATTTGAAATGAGTACCAATAAAAGTTTGAGTTGGTTTGTTGTCTGACATACCAAATAGCTTTAATACACTTTGAATGTAGCTACTTTGAGATAAAACCAATGTACCCTTCTGTCGATCCCTGATAATATCCATACCAAGGATTCAGTTTACTGAATCCAACTCCTTCATTTCAACTCTTTTCCCAGAATTGACTTGATCTCCTTAATCTGCCTTTTATCCTTTGATGCAAGTAGCATAACGTCCACATATAGGAGTAGAAACACTACTTTTTCTATTGAGCTTCCTTTGATATAGACACAAGGGTCATATTCACTCTTCTTGAAGCTTTGTTTGACAATGTAATTGTCAAATCTCTGATTTCATTCCCTAGGTGACTGTTTAAGACCATATAAGGACCTCTTAAGTAGACAGACTTTGTCTTCTTTTCCCTTTACTACATAACCTTCTGGTTGGTTCATGTAGATTGTTTCATTTAGAATACCATGTAGGAAAGCAATTTTGACATCTAGTTGCTCCAATTCCATGTCAAAATTCACTACCACTAGTAACCTGATTGAAACGTGTTTCACTATTGGTGCAAACACTTCATTGTAGTCAATTCCCTCCACCTGAGAAAACCCCTTTTCCACTAACCTTGCTTTGTGTCTTGGTTTCTCTATACCAGGAATCCCTGGTTTTAGCTTATAGATCCATTTGCAACCAATAACTTTTTGTTTTGTTGGTCTATCTGCTAATTCCCATGTAAAATTTCTCAATAATAAATCCATTTCATCGTCTGATGCATGATTCCATTTATCTCTTTCACTACTTTTCTGAGCTTCCACATATGTTTTAGGTTCCTCAAAATCAACGATTTCAGAACTAGATAATGCATAAGCAACAAGATATGCATCCTCATACTTAGATGGTAGTCTTATCTCTTTCCTTTCTCTATCTCTTGCAAGCAGATAGTTGTTGAGTTTCTCTGACATGGTCAGAGTTGGTTTTTGGTTATGACCCTCTGTCAAATTTGTTCTCTGATCTGTCTATGATTCCTAACCATCTTATTCTATTTCAAACCTTTTTGAATCTGAACCTTGACTAGCAGGTGAAGGTAAATAAGTTAGACTCTCTCCACCCAAGTATGTGATCTCATTAAACTTCTGTTTATTCCCAAGAATTTCTTCCAAATTTTCCTTGAAAGTAACTCTCTTTGTTGATGCCTTCTTGCCTTATGTATCTTTATGCTTGTTTGTCTGTGAAGTAGTTTTAATATCTTTGTAGAACACCCCTTCATTAAACACCTCATCACGACTAACAACAACCTTTTGTTCATCCAATAAACAGACCCTGTAACCTTTAGATTCTTGTCCATATCCCAAGAAAATTCCTTTACTTGCCCTTGGACTTAGTTTATCTTGTATTGAGTGAACATAAGACATACACCCGAAACTCCTTAGGTGATTATAGTTTGGCTTTGAGGAAGTCCACCTTTCTTCAGGAATCTCGAAGTCAATAGAACTTGATGGTGATCTATTGACTACATATGTAGCACTATATGCAGCTTCAACCCATAATTCACTTCCCAAACCAGTTTCTGAAAGCATACACCTCACATTTTCCATGATCGTTCTGTTCATCCTTTCTGATACACCATTTTGTTGTGTTGTATAGGTGCTTGTTTTATGCCTTTTTATCCTAGATTCCTTGCACAGATTATCAAACTGTTGATTGCAATATTCTAAACCATTGTTAGTCCTCAAACACTTGATCTTTTTGCATGTTTGATTCTCCACTAGAATTTTCTATTCCTTAAATGTATGAAAAGCTTCTCCCTTTGTCTTTAGAAAATAAATCCATACTTTCCTAGAGTAGTCATCGATAAATGATATGAAGTACTGAGCCCCTGATATACTTGGATTTACATTTGGAGATCCCCAAAGATCAGAATGATTGTAGTCTAGAACTTCCTTTGATGTTTGTTTTCCTTTCTGGAAACTTTGCCTATGTGATTTGCCAAGAGCACACGATTCACAGAAACTCATTTCTTTTATCCATCTTTCTTAAGATATCTTTTCTTTGCAAGAGTTTCAAACGATCTCTTACCCATGTGTGCGAGTCTACAATGCCATCTTTTTGTAGTATCTACGATTTTGGGTGTTGTCACATTAGCTTGAGGTAAATTCATTGAACCTCTAAGATAATAAAGTCCATTCCTGTAATCTCCTGACAGAACTGTACTTTCACCTTTATAGAAAGTGACTTTAAAATCTCCACCTACATAGTTACATCCTGATTTCTCTAGTTGGCCGTATGATATGAGGTTTCTCCCCATTTCTGGAACATATATGACTTCTTTTAGAATAACTCAAGTCCCATCTGTGTTGTCAATCCGTATCTTGCATATTCCCTTAACAATACACTCATAATTATTCCCCATCAGTACCTTGTTCCCTTCAAACTCCTCTAAATCAAACATTAAATCTTTCCTGGGAGTGATATGGAATGTGCAGCTTGAATCTAGAACCCATTCATTAGTAGAAGTAGATAGACTAACTGTTAAGGCTGTGGCATCCTGATTGATGATAGCCATATTTGCTGAGCTTTGAGACTTTCCTTTGTTCTTTTGTGGACAATATCTTTTCCAATGATTTGCATCTCCGCAAACCCAGCAAGCCTTAGAGTTATCTCCTTGTTTATTTCTTGATTGAGATCTACCTCTACTTTTAGATCTTCCATTTGATTTCTCTTTGTTACTCATCTTCTTTGTTCTGCCTCTAGATTCTATAACCAACCCCTCTGCTGCATTTTTCTTCTTATACAAAACTCCTTTCTGTATTAAGTTGGGTTTCATACCATAAGCACCAGTTTTCACGTCATTTAGAGTTAATGAGTCTAACTTTGCTCCAAACTGAAGTATATGCACGAGAGGATCAAATAAATGGGGTAAGCTTCTTAACAAGGTTATAGCATGATCCTCATCTTGGATTTTAACTTTTACACTTCCAAGATCATCAACCAATTTTAGAAACCTATCAAGATTTGCTTCAATTGTTAGATCTTCATCCATTTTGAAACTGGAAAACTGCTTATTGAGATATATTATGTTTGGTAATGTCTTTGTTTGATATTCTCTCTCAAGTGCTTTCCTTTAACCTAATGTTGTTGGTTCATGCATCACCTTCCTCAGGATAACATCTGTGAGACATGATCCTAACAGAATCTTTGTTCTTTTGTCCTTCATGGTCCACGATGGATCTCTCTTTTTCACAATGACCTTACTGTCTTTCTCAGTTTCTTTACCATCTTTCTTTGTTTCCTTTCTATCTTTCTCAGCCTTTGAACTTTCATCTTCTGACTCTTCTAAGACTGATGATAGACATTGAATTTTGAATTGCCCTAGCATCTTGTACTTTCTTCCACAAACCAAAATCTCATTTCCCATCAAATTTCTCCATCTCAAATTTCCCGAGAGTAGCCTCCATTTAGTTAGGTAAAGATGCTTAAGCTGATAACCTGCAGAATTATCAACCAAGATTTATATGAATTGAACTACTGATTACTTGTACAGATTTCCTCTTGAATATGAATTCACAAATCTGTGATTGTAGGCTCTTGATTTGAGTTTGATGCAATAGATTCACGATCTTGAATCTGATTTTGGTTTTGATGAATTGATGTAGGTATGAGACGTTATCTCCTTCCCTCTGGTTCGAAACTTCTCTGATTTCAACTCAAATCAGCTTGAGACACTTTTGGTTCTTGACAATACTCTTCGACTTTTGATCTTCTGCTTCTAGCATGAATCTTTGATACCACTTGTTACCGCCAAAGATTACAAGACAAGATGATTCGACTGTTCTTAACCTGAATTCAGATCTCACTCTCAGTTCACATAACTCTTTTTCTCTCAGAATTGAAATCAACAAGTAAAGAATTAAGAATGCAAGAGAGAATTATAGAGTTCCCCAAAACTTTGGGTACATCTTTCTTCAGGTTTTATACCTGGAATCCACTAACTCTCTGTTCTTCTCTTTTACAGATGAAGGTACAACAATGGCGATCAAGAAAATTCTGAGAAGAAGACTCGAGTTATAACCTTCTCGGAGTCTAACAAACTCAGCTGTTTGTTACAACAAACAAAACAGATAATGGGCAGTTTAATTAAACATTGGCCCAATACGAATAACCATGTATATAAATGACCCAATTAGATCCAATCAGATATTTGTTAGCTTTTTTTTTGTCAACTGGCCTAGTGGCCTTTTAATCCCCTCCTTTATACTGTAGGTAGGGGGTTCGAACCTTGGTGCCTTGAGGATTTATAAAGTGACAACACCTCTGGGCCACCTGTCCTCGGCAGATATTTGTTAGCTTAGCAAAACGAAAAACACAACATTTAAGATGAATTAAAACTCGTAAATCTCTGTGCGTATTCTTTTTCTGTTCTTGAGATTCAATATTTATGTTGGTGCGTCAGAGAATTTGAATTAGCACTTTTTAATCTGTTTGTGTGAATATTGGCAACAAATTTAATCTGTGGAATAAGTCAAGTTTGGGTTTGATCATCTGAGGAAGATTGGATCTGATCTTGTCTGAAGTCTTACGATGTGTGGCTCTCTATTTCGAAGCCTCTTGAACCAATTGTACGATAAACAAGGCTTGGCTTGATTCATCTTTTCTAGTAAATAGTGTTAAATTAATATATTATTTTGAGTTTTTAACAGAATTACGGAAATGACAATAGTATAAACAAATAAAAGAACCAAAACGAGAATAGCAAAGAAAAAACATCCTGGAAAATAGGGGTCTGTTGGTTCCCACCAATAGGTACCCTGTATCATCCTCTCCTCTGTGAACAATAACTTCATAGTTTGCTAATGAAAACTTTAATAACAATTATAAGACAACAAGGCTTATTAACATTTAAATTTAAAAAAAAGACAACAAGGCTTTTGACTTTTTATGAACTATTATTGTTTTACAAGTCGTCTTATAGTATTTTGTAGTTACAATCCTACACTGAGTCCTTACAATTATCAATGAACACACGTACCTTACTTTTTACATAAGACAGGGACGCAAGATTATACTTCATATTCTCTTATATGTCTTGTATTCAATCCACATGAGACAACAAGTGTGTTCCATGTCAATATATTATGAAAATTGATGTACAAGTAGCTCAATTGGCTGAATAGAACAAAAGTCAACAGGTCCACAAGATATTAGATTCCTCAATAAATAAATCAAATCAAATCTTCTTTATTTATGTTCACTAGTGATATATATGTCGTTGATGATCATTATAATACCAAGCAATTGTGAGAAAACAAATATAAATCTAATGGTTTTAGCTGCCCGTAAGTTGGAATTAAAATAAGCCGATAGCTTTGAACATTTTATAAATTTGATTACGTAAAAAGAGGGAAGTGAAGCCATTTCAACTTTCTACAGCCAGCAGTATTCAAAGATGAACAAAATATGAAGAACTATTTACCAAATTAATATTACAGTCGCATTTCTGCAATCATACATTAGTTAGATTATTAAAAATGGAAAATTGAGTTTTGAAAATATTACAAAAGGAATTACAAATTACAGGTATTAGTGTTAGAAAGTTTTTCAAGTGCGGTTGTTATAATGATCTTATTAATGAATATGATATAAAATGAAGTTTAAAAAAATGAACTTTAGGTTATGAATCCGATTTGTCGATCGACTTGTTGACAAAAAAAATACATGTATTAGTGGTACTCAAAACAACACATCACTAGCACACAATTTTTTTTGTTTGCTAATAATAGAATCGAATTTTGTCAATCTATATCCTAAAATTTACTTTCTAAAGTTTTTTTAGTCTATCAACTATAGTAGAAAGAATCAAATCATAATACTAGAGTTATTAGTTGGATTTCTAATCACTATACTGAAAAAAGGAAAAGAAATTATATGTTTGTAACAACAAGAAAGTATAATAAGCAGGATATAGCTGAGCCACATTATATAATACAAAGGCAACGACTGTTTTTACATCAAAACTATAATGGTATAAAAAGTCAACGGTCAGAATCATTGGCTGCAATATGATATAGGAATAGTATAATTTATATTTAACTATACTTACACGCATATATATAAATCTACGTATATACGTATTATATCAACAAAAACTCCCTTTAAAATTCATAAACTTGCTTGATCTTTGCTTAATTACTTCTCCATTTTCTTCATATATTACTTACAATGATTCCTACAAAAGGCCACACGATCAACGGCTCTCGTCCTCCGTCGCTAAAACTCCCTGGAGAATCCCACACCATCAAGAAAACGACGTCGTGTAACGTCGTAAACAAACGTCAGTCGCAGCCACAGCGACATGGAAGGCAAGCTCCGGTGATTATCTACGCGCACTCTCCGAAAGTAATCCACACGCGCGCTGAAGACTTCATGGCCTTAGTTCAGAGGCTTACGGGACTCGGTGAGATTATTAGACGGAATCCTAACGACGTTAGTGAATCTTCTTCTGTCGTGACGGAAGAAGTTAACGGCCGTGATGATGACACGAAGAAACCGTTTAGTCAGGAGAAAGAAGAACGACAAAAGCTTGCTGGTATTCCATTGTTCACACCGAGCTCCATGACTTTGTTTGGTTCTCCAACTCAACGTCTATATCTGTCACCGAACCGAACTGAACCGGTTTATCCCTGGTTTTCAACTTCATAAAAGACTTCTCATAGTTATTATGTTTCAATTCATATACACATATACACATATACATACTTTGTTTGTTCGGTCATAAATTCTTTGGTGTAAATATTATTTAATTTATATTTGGTTAAATTCCAGGTTTAGAGTGTAAAAGAATTTAATTTTATTCAGCAATTAATGCGAATGGTTTCTTCAACAGCATATGTTTACAAAGTTTTACCTCCAGATATGCATCTACTTAATAATTTTCTTTTCTTTTGATAAAAAACTACAACAAATTTCACTCTACAAAAACTAATTATAAAATAAAGATTCTGTTATAAATTAATGCTACCACATAATTATTGGATGTGGGATTTCACCCCACCACTAACCCAACATAAATCTAACTCAGTTCATTACAAATCTCGGTAAAACTCATCACGGATCTCAGTCCAAAACTTATCAAAGATTTCGCTCCAAAGAACCAAAGCTTATCAAAGATCTCGCTCCAAAACTCATCAAAGACTTCGTTCCAAAACTCATCTTTAACCTCGGCCCATCAAATATACTTGACCCAAGATTCATATGGCTCTTAACAAACAAATCAAGAAAATAAAAAATATTTCATATTTAAAATATGTAATATTTCTAAGAATCTAAGAAAAGTTTTAGAAATAGTGTCAATCTTACTATTAGGAAAGGAAAAAATACATTGTAATTTAGATCCAAACGGGCTCTATTCACCTATAAATAGACGAGGTAGCCTCCAGAAAAAAATTACATTAGAATTTACTCACTAGCATTCTATTATTCAATAAACACAGTTCTCTATTCTCTTATCTTTGTCTCCTTAGTAATGAGAGTTATTACCCACTTCCCTTTATAATCATTCGATTAGAATTTATAATTTTTGTGATAGATCCAGTTTGAACAAAAATGCGTCCATCGTCTTTATGCTTGATCTAAATCAGTTATTTGAATTGCCAGGGCCTCTTCCCAATTTGATATCTCTGTGGGTTCCTAACCTGATATCTTCATCTAAGTTTATCTCATTGGAATTTTCCTGATTTAAAAGATTAACTTTAAACGACCAATATCAAAATAAACAAGAGCATTGTCTACAAGTTGAATAATATTCTAACTCATATTTTATCTAATTTGATAGACCCAAATTAAAACATGTGTTCAATAACTTTTCTGTTTCAACTGTGTGACATTCAAATAGCAATACTAGTTAAAGTATATTTTTGCATACTGTGCAAACTTTCGTTTTTCTTCTCAGAAATGCTGTGAAAATCATCAATAACTGTAGTATGTTCTTAACAAATAAATAGTTTTTTTTCATAAAAAACAGAAAAAACAAATAAATAGTTCATCCAAATTGACATCATTAGGAGACAAATTCATACGTGTTGGACCTTCTTTTTGAGCCCAAAGGACTAATTATAATATACACGTTATAAATCCCGGCCCGTTATTAATTAGGAATTTTTCTAAAAGAAAAAGATGAAGCATGGCCAGTAGCCCAGTATTATGGAATTGCATGCTTTGAGTGGAAAAAAATCTAAAAATATTAGGAAAGTTAACTTTTTAGAAATTTAATATTATATGTACATGAATGTTGGGTTGGCTATTAATTGATGTCTTGAAACCTCAAGTTTAAATTCATATTTTTATTGATAAAAAATCTAGGTAGACATGATAAGTTTGAATTCTACACACTCTAATTAGAATATTTAGGATATGGATCATGTCTTGTTGATCCAACAGCTGACAATATAAAAACAAACAAAAAAAATTCGTATTTTTATTAAAATTTGTTTTAAATGGCTTCTTGACTGGATAGGCATGGGTTGAGATTTCATCATAGTTTTTATTTATTTTGATCTAAACAAATTTAGGTGATTCAAAAAACAAGAATTTCGTAACAAATTCCTATTTTTGTTTAGAAATTCAGTTTTTCTGTATTCCCGATTTAGTATTGTCGTACAACTCGATGTTCTTATCTCATGATAATTTTGATTTTGTCGGTTTTGTATGGTTCTTATCATATAAATAAAATAAATGATGAAAAATGGCCTCTTGACTAATTGAAAGAAAAAAATCTCAAAAGGATTTCAATTGAGAGTAAAATATGTCATGTTTATTACACATATCAACTACAAAACACGATTTAAAGTCTTTTCTCGACTTCTTAATGTTCAAAATTAAAATATTGATGATAAATAAAAACCCTTTGAAGATCTTCACCAAACCAATCCACAAAATCAATACCTTCTAAACCAATCAGAAGTTTCCGTTTGATCTCTGCAACCAGTATCAAACTTTCCACTTCATCTCTTGGTCTCTACCACCACATTAGACCAAAAGTCACCGCCACAACGGCTCTGTCTGATAATCTTTCCTCTTCAACGAAAACTCCGAGAACAGTATCGTCCACCACCGGTTTAACCACGACTCTAAACCACATCAGCATTACTTCACGTAAACCCAAAAAGAACATAACCCTAACTAAAACCTATCTTTCTTGAGCTGCAAGAGACAAGCTTTCTGTATTAATAGACGTAGTAGTTGTGATCATAGTTCCTTCAATTCCGAAGGCTACAGAGTACTGTGGTTTTCCAGAGTGATTGTGGATTAAAGTAGAGACGACGATGAAGAGAATGATCCAGCAGATGTAGAGATGAAAATGGAGAGCAGAGTAGTCTGGTTTTCCAGAGAGATTGTGGATTAAAGTAGAGACGACGATGAGAGACAAGATGGTATATAAGACTGTGACATCGACTCGGTGAAGAAGGCCAGAGATAGTGACCAGTGACGAGGAGGAAAGAGAGAGACGTGAAAGGAAGAGGAAAGAAAACACTGAGAAGAAGAAACAGTTGCTTGAATGAGAAGAAACAGAGGATGTAAGAAAGATTTATATAACGCTTTTAGAAATTGTGTTTGGCAGCTACGTTTGTGGTCGTCTATCTATTAAGTTCTTCCTCTTCTTATTCTTAAATCTTTTTCAAAATTATTATTAAAAATATGTCTTCATATGTTCATCGATGTACATAGCCGGCCGATGAAAAATAATAGTAATTTTAATTAAAAATTATATTTAATTTAAAAATAATAGTAATGTTACTTCTCAAAAAGATCTAACCAAAATATTTTATCCACTTTATCTTCCAGAGAAATCTCTCATCTTTAACCTAAAACCATCTAAAAAATTTCTCCACAAATCACACAAAAAAAGAAAAGGTTGGTTTAAAGAAAATAGAGTAGAGATTCACCATGTAAATAAAAGTAATTTGCAGAATATGCAATTTAATTTATGATAAATCATTAACTATATAGTAATTTCAAACTAATTTTTGGAAAAAATATCTCTTTTGCAGAAAAACATGAAAAGCGACACAGATTCGAATTTGATCACTAAAAAGGTATAGTTTTTTCTTGTATCATATAATATATTGTTAATAGATATGAAATGTGAACTAATTGAAATATGTATTTGTTAAGTTCAATGTTATCGCTAAACTATTTACTAGGAATTTAACAATTATTCTTTTTTTTTCTTGAAGTGTAACAATCCTTTTAATTTGTACAGAATAAGGTGGTTGAAAAAATAGATATGATGGACTTGGTATCAGACGACATCCTAGTAAACATAATCTCACAACTTGTACCGGACGGAATATATAGGATTGAGAGTTTGAGAGATTTCCTCAAAACGATTTAGGAAAAGGTGTGAAAGAAAAGAGGTGCTATCTAAACTAGACCTTGGATATATGCCTTTCTATCCATGAGATCAAAAAGACGATCTTTTCAACAAATTTCATGAGAATTTATGCAATAAAAGTAATATTGATGCCTTATATAGTCTATTAGTTTTGGTTAAGATCAAATCCTTTAATTAAGATAATAGTCTATTAGTTTTTGGTGAAATTAACATGATTTTGGTATAATTAACATGGTTAAATTTATAATTAATTTATAAATTTATAAATTTAATATTTAAATTATAATTAAATCAAAAATCAAATTGATATATAATTTGGTTAAAGAGCACACTTCACATAAAATCTGCATTATACTCTAAATTATAAACCCTAAACCGTAAATCAATAATTTCTCTTTAATATGCAAAGATCAAAACAAAAAATTATATCAAAGATTAAACTTTCTTAAGATACTCACAACTTAACTCTTTTATTTAAATTTAACATTTTAAGTACAAAATTTAAAAATTTCACATAATTGCCAACATATCTTGTTAAAACTCTAAACAATTACATAGTTTGTTTATGAATTATGTGGTTTGATATTTGTTGGTTTTATTTTACCAGAAAATTTGAGATTTTATTTTTTATACTTTATAATTGTTTATCTTAAGGTTAATGTAACCAACAATTTAATCATATAATAATAATTAGTATTTTGATTTTAAATAATAAATATAATTAAAGCGAAAACTTTATGTGAAGCCTGCATCGTACAGATTTCATTCGTACAAATTTTACATGAAATCTGTTGTATATCCTAAACCCTAAACCTTATTTTAAATACAAAATTACCAACATATTTTATTAAAACTCTAAACAACTAACAAATGATGTGGTTTAATCTTTGTTGATTTTATTTGACAATATTTTTGTGATATTTTATTTTTTATACTTCATAATAATTGTTTATTTTTAGATTATGTAATCAAAATTTTAAACATATATTAATTATTATTATTTTAAATTTAAATAATATATACTTAAGGAGTAGAGTTCAAGTGAAATCTATAATATCTGACGAATGGTATATAAATGTAATTGTGTTTCCAAATTTTTAGTTTTGTTGTTAAGGACAAAATTATAAATTTACTATTCTTATAAATTATTTTTAAAAATAAATTTAATTAGATGTATTTTTACATTTAAAATGAAATTTTGAGTATTTTTGTCATTGTGGCCATAAAGAAACGTGACTTCCAAACTTTTTTTTGACTTCCAGATTAAAAGAACTGTTCAATTCAATGCAGTCAAAGTCTTACCCATTAACTTTTTTTCACTAGGCTAATACATCAACACGTTGGTCTTCTACTAATAAACAAACAATTGTCGTATATTTCGATAATTGTAAGGAATCTGATCATATTATAAAATTTATACAATACCAATAATAGTTAATATGTCATCTGTATTTGTTAAAGATTTTGCAAATTTAATACTTGATGTCTCTCTAGTGAACTGCTCTAGTTATTATTATCCTTCATCCACCAACTTGTGTAATCTTTGTTATCTTCATTCTATTATAATTTCATGAAATTATTTATTTATATAAAAATCTAATAACCGACCACAATATGGCTTCACATAGAGCCAGAGAACAAGTGAAGTAGTAACCGACCAAACACTTATATCACACGAGCACTTTAACAATCTGTGGCTGGTTTTTTATTTAACCGAAATTAAATTTAAAATTTGTTTAAATCGAAAGAGAAGCAACAAACAGACAAATTATTTACAAAAATGTCTTGGTCCTTCACCTTTCACAAATTTTGTTTTCCGTCATTTAACATTAAGACGTAACCGTCCAAGTCCAACCAATCATTTTAACAGAATCTTCTCACGTCAACGGAAACCGTCACCCTGAGATAACGACGTCAGCGTCCCACCAAATCTCACCTTCAGATTCCGTAAAGTCCGTCAACACTCCGTTAAACTTTCTCAAATCTCCCATGGCGATTCCTCCACTGACATCATCCCTGACATACACTTTCTCTACTCCTCCAGTGTCGACGCCGATTATATTCCCGAACAACTTTCCCGGCTGCTTCCACTCCGCTAATAATGCCGGCATCTTAAAACCGACGCGTGAATCACACGCCTTCACTTTAACGCCATTAATACCTTTCTTCTCTGCCGTTAAAAAAACCGGTGAAGACGAAGAAGCGACGACGTTTTCGAGTTCATCACCGGAAAAATCGAAATCTAAATGATCCCAAAGCTTCACAACTCCACTTGAGCTAATTCCACCAAGATCTGGCCACGAAAACAAATCTCCAAAGCTTCCACGGCAATAACGATTCTGCATCCATGAGAAATTATCATTTTGCCCTTCATCATCATCATTATCATCGTAATAGTCAGATCCTTTAACGCGGAAATATCCGTTGACTCGACTAAAGACCGAGTCAACATCATCTTCGTTATCTTCATCTTCTTCCTCTTCGTCGTCTGAGGAGATTGACGACGAACAAGAGACATCGGAATCGCTATCGTAATCATCAAAAAGAGTTGGGGAAGAAACAGAGACATCTATTTTCCTTAATCTAACAACTAAACTCTTGATTTTACTAACAAAGTTTGTGAAATACGCTAAAAATGCAATAATTAAAGCTCCCCATTTCCAAAAACCGTAAGCTTGGTGTAGCTTTCCGATTCTGGAAACAACAAGAGCTCGAGTAATAAAAGAAGGGTCATTTATTGAGTTTATACCAACTTCGAAATCCCTTATTCTGTTAATCACAGGAACCTCCATTAGGGTTTGTTTGTGTTTTTTTGTTATGAGAGAAAACAAAAAAAAGGTAGACTTTTGGAAGAGAGAAAGAAGGAGAGATTAGGATGCAAAGGGTTAAGCAATCCTTAAAAAGACCAAAGTGAAAGAAAGACAAAACTTGTTTGAAGAGAGAAATGCCACGTGGCAGATAACTAGTGGGTGAAAATGAGAGTTCGATGGGAACACGTCGGAGAAAAAGGTAAGAAGAGAAAGATAAGATACAATGAGTCAGCCTCTTGCCAGATGCATTTTATGTGTTTTCCATTTAATAACTCTCTCTGTCAGCCACAATAAATAGTTTTTATGCTTCCAAAAGAATAAATATGTCATATGTGAGTGGCTCGACCCACCTACCACGACATATTGCTTTATTAATATTGATTGCCTTTTACTTACAATTATTGAAATAAGGTCTGGATTTGAGGCGTCCAAAATAATTGTGTTGGTGGTTACTTTGTTAAGAAGATGATTGAGGATAACTATGTGTTTTGTTTTACTTCCAAGAATAATGCGCTTCACTTAATATGACAACTCATGATTATTTATGTAGTTTTACATTTATTTTCTTATTAATATGTATAAATAAAAATAATTTATTTCTTTTTGGGCGAATTTTTACATGTATACCTAAAAAATGTACAAAATAAATGAATTTGACTAATTTCTACAGAAATATACTAGTATGTATTAGTAATATACATTTGTTTTCTTGTTATTATGTATATAAGAAATCTTTAATATAAATACATGAACTCTCTTTTATATCTATACTTCTTTTTCTTATGTATACTTTAAAAAGTGTACAAGATAAATGAATTTGACTATAATTTCCACATGAATATATCTGCTACTAAAATAACTACTAACAATCTTCTTCTTTTTTGGTCAAACAACTAACAATCTATATAACAGAACGTTTCTTTGAATCTCGATAAAATTAATTCTTTAATTGGAGTTTAATATTCCATCAAAATTTTCTATAATTGATGTTTTAAGTTTTTCATACAAATTAAAAAATCATTAATTATTCTATTTCTTAAAACAAAACATGTTATATTACAAATTCTAAACTAATCTAACCAACCATAAATCAATCTGCATAATTCAAATAATCCAAAAATAAAAATAATAGAAATCTTAAAACATCAACTAAAATGAAACAAATTTTTTTAAAAAACATTAACCAAAATGAAGAGGTATCAAATTACAGTTAAATTTAACAAATCTGGATATTCGGACATAATATTTTGGGAGAAATCGATTATTGAATTTATGAATTGTATAATAATATTCTAAAATAAACACATAGGAAAGTTACAAGAAACTCATTTGATGACAACTTAGATTGTACCAACAACGACATGTTAAACCACAGATTTCAAGCCACGTGTCATGTCCTGAACGAGTCATAAAAAATAAATAGCATTTATAGCCTTTAGATTCCCACCAGAATGACCTGGAAGTAGATTTGGTCCAAATCGTAATAAACGTTTTTCGTCTGTAAGAAGACACAATCCGATTGAATCTTACAGGATTTGGGACTTATCAAACCAGTCACGTTTTTGATTTTTTACACTCAAAAACTTGAATCTTCTACAAGACAAGATAGCAAATCTAAACATATTTGATTTTGATTAAATATGTTTTTTTTTCTCTGATTGGGTTAGATTTTAGTACCATATGTATTCACAAGTTTGGTAATTGTCAACATGTATCTAACAATAATTATTGTTTGATATTTATTTTCACAAAAATTAAGAGATGAGCTTTAAAAGATTCCTATCACAACAATATGACTTAGAAATAATTTTAGTTAATTTTGATATGTGACTAAATCATGTGATTGATGCAAAAAGTTACATTGAAAATTAATTAAAAGACAAAATGCGTAAAATAACATTTAAGTTATTTATTTTGAAGCAGACAAAATGCGTAAATAACATTTAAGTTTAAAGGAATGAGTAATAGATAATTTAGTAAAATAGGTTACACTCATTATTGTGTTATTGGCGTTATCTATTTATCTTTATATAATTATCACATATGGCAAAAGTTATATGGTCATCCATAACCTTTCAAATGAAAAATTCTTTTATCTTTATTGAGAAACTCTTCTAATAGAAAATTATTTAATATTTTCTTTTTAATGAGAAACTCTTGTGAAAAATTTCCCATTGTGGATGGTCTAAGAATAATTGTCTTTTCTTTAACAATTATAAACTAATATAAAATATTTGATTATGTCACACGAATGATGTTGATGATTATTAGGATAGAAAGTAAGTGGATCAAGTTGAGAAGCATATTGGACAGTAAAAGTGCAAAAAGTCATCCACTAGAATGGCTACGGGAGCCCACCAATTTGACAGCCGGAAAAGGTTGAGAGTTGGGCCTGTTGATTTTAAAATTCAACGGTCCAAATTATTTTATTATTCAGCCCAAAAACTGACTCACGAACCATACACAAAAAGACACATCAATTGGCTCGAGAACGACCTATTCTACCAAATCACGAAGTAGACAATTCGACTCAAACTAAATAAGATTGACCAAATTCAACACGAATGACTCTTTCTATATTGATGGTACATATAGATTAGCATTTAGACGCAACATTCAAATCTGATGTGTTTTCTAAACACAGATTTTTCTTTCCATACGTATATTGCATTTTAACATGATCTATGTGATTGTAAGTTTGGAACAATTTTTTTTTTCTTTTCTTTTTCTTTATCAAAAAAAGAGAAGTTTGGAACAAAAATTTGAACGTAATTCATATCATAATGATATATATATTATTTGGGCACGGCCACTGCTACAATAACTTAATGATGCATAAACTTAAGATAATGATCAAAATTGGCAAATCATTGTTTTAGAAAAATTGGATTATATATGGAGAAGGAGAAGTGTGAGGGCAAAATTGTTATTTCTGGGTCCAAAATACCTAATTATGTGAGTGCAATTCAAATGTGCATATCTAGACAAGAAGCTATATTATTTGTGGTTTATGTGTAATTAAATCTAACATAATAAAAAAGGTGTTTTGGATCCCAATCTGTAGCAAAATCTTGAATAGGCAAACGTTGTCGACATCTTTCAACATCTGAAAATAAATTGAAAATTGTATAACTAAAACAGAAATGGAAAAGCAAGCAAGATATATATAATTGTATGTCATACCTTCTTCAGATGATGATGGCCGATCAATACTAGTGGCTATTTCTTTAAAGTTTACAGAATTATGAGAGGAAGGTAACTTCTGTTAACCTGCATTATTATACCAACTTCAGGAAACAATACAGTATACTAACTTCAGACAACAAACTTCAGAGAGGAATATTAATACTAAATCACATAGATATACAAAAAACTAAAGAGCAAGGGAACTATACCCTGGGTAGGAATTAGTGAACCCAAGCACAACCTATATATATATGGAAAAGATACAGTCACCAACTCACCATAGTGAACAAAAACAATATTGTATACTAACTTTAGGAAGCAATACAATATACCAACTTCAGAGAAGAGTATGAATACTAAATCACATAGATATACAAAAAAACAAAGAGCAAGGAAACTATTACCCTAGGTGGGAATTAGTGAACCCAAGCACAACCTACATATATTTGGAAAAAAATATAGTATTTGGATACTGATCAAATTGTTTCCCAATCACAAGAAATCCAAACTCTGCAGCAACACCATAGTAAGTATATGAGATTCATCTTAACAAAATAAATCTTATCAAATAGCAAAATTTTGGACATTAGAAAGGAAGAGGCAATCCATAAACTAAAACGTCATTATAAGGAACTTCCACTATGCATACAACACAAGTCCAAACAAATTAAGATGGCTAAAGAGACCAAAATTCCAGATTCGGGCACAAATCAGAAACAAATACATAAATGAATTAAATTAGACGAATTTGGGTGATCTAAACTTACAAAATTGAGTACCTTTAACATGATCGATTATGGAGATGTCTAATTCG
The DNA here is from genome assembly GCA_963920545.1 of Lepidium didymum. Taxonomy (NCBI): domain Eukaryota; kingdom Viridiplantae; phylum Streptophyta; class Magnoliopsida; order Brassicales; family Brassicaceae; genus Lepidium; species Lepidium didymum. The sequence continues at coordinate 3,914,307 of OY986984.1, read as the reverse complement.
TTGTCACCATCCAAATCTATCTTCTCCATCTCTTCATCACGAGTCTTCAAAGTGAACTAAATAGGTTGATTACCCAATACACAGAATAGATCGCCGGCGGTGATTCTCCAGCATCAGGTTGATTCTCCAAAACTCAAAATATCTTTAATATTTTAATCTAAAATATAGAGAGTTCTAGATTATTCTATTATTCTACCATAATATTTAGATTATTTTATTATAATTATCTAGATATTTTTATCAAAATATCTAGATCTTCACTAGAATATGAATCAAACTAAACATGGCTGCGTGACACTCTTAGTTCATTTAGGGCTTTGAATCCCTCTGCTCTTCACGATGAATGTTTGTATCAACGTGAATCAGACCGAGCTCTGCTCCTAGTAGTGACCATCGAAAAACGAAACGGAGCAATGAGGGAAAAAAATCAACGGATTGAAAACCCTAGGCGACAGAAATCTCAGAATTGGGGGAAACTGAAACGAGAAATAAAAGAAAGTAGTTTACTTTCACACGTGCGAAAGTAAACGGAGAAGAAGCAAGTAAACAGAGAAGCAGCGGAGCCGTCAACGAAGGGCAAAATAGTCAATGACTAAACTAATGAACATATGCGCTGACCAAGAATACCTACTGATGCCTATTTCTATAATAAAAACATAAACTAGTACCGTTTTTGTAATTAACTCTAAACTAAATCTCAAACATAGCCGAAAAGCCACCAATGGAGCAAGGTAAAACGGAAAAAAAAGCAAAACCGAGGAAGATAAATACATGAGGACGCCATCTCCAAAAAACCTACACCAGTTAAGTTCTCACCATCGGAGGCCCGAACACTTGATCTAAAGTGCTGCCAGCGAATATGTGACCGAAATCTAGGCAAGAAGAAAATATCCTACCCAACCCCATACTCAACCACCACCTCCACACCGTAACTCTGTCAACTTACTGCACCCGTTCACCACCGACAAGAAAGGGAGAAAACACCAGCGAGGATCAAAAAAGACAGCTTACGGAAGTCCAGCCGAAAGAAACCAGCCTTGTCTTCAGATCAGCATAGGAACACCAGCAAAGGGACAAAAAGGGTGAATGGTGTAAGTGCTATTAGAACAACCAACCGTCATTTACGGAAACGCAGAACAAAGGAAAAAACGACTGCTAGGTCTTCTTCGAGTAGAGAAAAAAAGAATTGGAAAGAGAGCACATGTCTTAATGTTTGGTTGGTTTTGGAGGCAGTCTTGTTTTGGGTAGTTCTCGGAATATATGGAGTCCCATATCCTTCTAGCCGAAGGTCCAGTAGAACCAGTATACCTTTCAGGGTTTAATTGAAGATTGACATAAGTCCTCTCACCTTGACATTCAAATTATCAACAACAATTGGCATCATATACTCTTTTTTAAATAAATAAATTTAAATTTCTGAATATAAGGTAGGGTCGACTCAGAACTTTCGGTAGCGCTTGTATGTGACAACAGCCAATATGACGATATTGCCCCTACTCTCATCATCATATGGCAACGTTGCCACTAAATATCCTTGTTCATTTTTATATACTTCAAACGAGCTTCTACGGAGACTCTCGCGTTACCATTTCTCTACATTTCAACTTCTCTTCGACTTCTATCCCTATATCTAAGATTACTGCGACCACTATTTACCTTCTTCGTTTCATACCTCTGCAAAAATGGTGAGCAGAAGACGCCGATCATCACTTTCTCCTCTCCGCGCGCGTTCTTCATCTTACTCTGAAGAGTTTTTGCCCTGTTACAGTTTTCTCAATCTGATTTAGTTTCAAGTTTTTCTTTCTAAATCAGGTAGTAGTCAAAAGCTGAAGGAATCAGAGATCACTGAACAGGACTCGCTCCTTCTGGTAAGCTAAGCTATATCTTCGTCGAGCTTTCAATTTTTTGTTTCTTAACGTTAAGTGAACCTCCTAGTTCCTAACTGGTGATTTTCGTAGATATTGATCTGGATTTAACGATTCGTTATCCTATTCTGTTTTGAGTGACTACGCTACATATTGTTATTCGCTTAATCTGTAGAATCGTGAACTGTTTCTACTCGTTAAAGCATTAATCAGTTGGAGTTGTAACTCTTTTACACTAACATCTTTGTTTTGGTCGTCGCTTTGTTGTAATAGACTAGGAATTTGCTTCACATTGCTATCTTCAACATCAGTTACATCCAGTGGCGGACCCAGAAAATTATTTTATCGGGTTCAAAGTATATATTAGAAAATAATAAATTATATTTCATAAAAAAATAAACTAACTATCCCATAAAATAATAAGAAGTAAAATGTGATATACAAAGCCAATAATAATAAACAAATTTAGAAAACCACTATGCCATCCTTCATATCCTGAAATCTCTTCATCATAAACTCATTTGTAATAGATTCGAACAAATATTTATCGACAAAATAAACTAAACAATCAAAAATTGATCTCTAATCTGATTGCGTCGTTTTGTCTTCACAATCTATATTGCTGAAAAACATCTCTCTAAAATTGCAGTAGCAACACATTATATCAAAACCAACTTCAAAAGCCTAAATACAATTAGGTTAATTTCAATTGGGTAGATATAATATTGGGTTTCTTGATTAAAAAGAAATTTTTTATAAAAAAATGAATATATAATTCGTTAAAAAATGAAAGGAATTATGACTGATGAAGCTTTTTGGGTTCTTATTGGGCCATAAATTTTTAAACAAGTTAAAGTTATTGGACTTTAATTACATTAATGAGTGTCAAAATAAAATAAAAATAATCTTAAGGTAAAAAAACGCACATATGTGTGAATGAAACTCTATATATAAAAAATAAAATTCGTCGAATTGCTCTCAGTCTGGTGGTTAGGATGATCCAGCTAAAGACTTGGCACATGGTTCGATTTCTACCTGCTACATTATGGTAGCTTAAAAAAGATTATTGGGGATGAACTTTAGGCTATAGAACGGGTCTTGTCAATCCAATGTTGATAAAAAAAATAAAAAAATAAACAAAGTTTAGGGGGTTCAATTGAACCCCCTCAATGATACGTGGGTCCGCCTTTGGTTACATCAGAGGCCTTTCCCTGAGAAGTATTTCAACGATAAATAGGTTCCTGCTTTAGGTGAAATGCTAATGTCGAAGTTTTGAGTACCGATTAGAAACAGATTGGTAAGTATTGAGTACCGACTGCTTGGCTAAAGAAGATTCTTTAGCTTTTCAGAAACTCCGAAGTTACACCTGCAGATAAGATGAAGACCTCAAATGTGATCTGAATATTATAATAAGCAACAAAGAGAGATCATTCTGATCCTGTACACTGAATATACCACAGTACTGGGACTCAGAAACAAGAAAGAGCAACAAGCAAGTGAATGTTGAGTGAATAAGAAAGATCAAATCTTTATGATGGTTGGTGTCTTGGTGAAAGGTCTCGATACATTCCCCTAGCACCGAAAAGTACTAACAGTTTCTTTCATATTTATTAATTAACTAATAGACTTATTTATAGAAAGTCATTAACTTGACTAACAATTTATTTGCATATAAGTGAATGAGAAATCTATTTACATACATACTTTAACAATCCTAAAGAAAAAAATATGTTCAATCAAAATCATCTTGTGACCTCCAAGATCTCCAAACACAGCTCAAATACATAAGAACCATACAACACAGGGAACCATTGGCAGCTTAATTGACTTTAGAATTTCATTTAATACATACTTTAAGGATTATCTTCTCAGTCTATAAAACTTTTGTTTAAAATTTCAATGTCAGAGAATAACTGGAAAACTTTTGCTAATAATAGTATATGAAAGTTTTGTCACCTAGTGCTCAAACCCTTAGGTTTTTGTCATATTCTAAACGATAATAACTAGGTATTATTTATAAATGATCACTAATTAAAACCTAAACTACATGCAAATAAAAATAATGGTTTAGTTTAAAATGAAAATAATTAAGAATCTATGTCACCAATCATAGCCGAATGTGGGGTTTTTGGACAGCTTGCTTTCTCACATTTGGTCAAGTGTAGCCATTTTCTCACCGGCATAGCTACTTAAACAAACATATCTATATTTTCTCTCTTAAGCTAATCCAAATTGTTCTTGGAAAAACCAAACTTGGGTTCGTGTTTGGTAGAAGGAAGATGTTGAGAAACCCACTTGAGTTATTCTCTTCCTCTTCTACTCATTAAACAAGATATATATAAAAAAGTTGTAATCTTTTTCCTGGATTCTACCTACCTATAATCTGGGTATTTTCTTTAATCGGATTCTCCTTAAAGTTCTCCTTTTTCGTTTTCTCTGTCCTTGTGGATTTGGATGATTGGGGTTTGATTTACAGTTCATTTCTAGTCACCATTACGCGTTTATCTCTTCTTCCGTGTCGATCTTTCCTTCGTCCTTCGAATTTTCTTTAATATTTCTCCTTTTCTTTGTTTACTTCAATCAGATCTGTACTTGTTGTTGTCGAGACAGACATTCTCTTGCTTGCTTGCTGAACAAAAAGAGGGCAAGAAGAACAATCGAATCCCTAAGTTAGTTTTGCTTACTAACCAGTTTTGATAGAGTAAAAAAAAAGCTACTTTACTCAATTTGATTCAGATTTGCTCTTCCTAAATGTTATTTGCAGGTAAAGTTTGTGGCTTGAAGTTCGATTTCGAGGAAATTTGACTACTTTTTGGGGTTTCTTATCCACGACTTCATAATTTGGCTGAGAATGATTGTATTTAATAGAGGGTTATAAGATTTCTGAGCAAACGAAGGGTCTAAGAAGGTGCTGTAATGGCGTCTAAAGAAGGAAAGAGGCGTAATCAGGAGAAGCTTGTGCCTCTTGCTGCTCTGATAAGCAGAGAAACGAAGGCTGCTAAGATGGAGAAACCGATTGTGAGATACGGGCAGGCTGCTCAATCTAGGAAAGGAGAAGATTATGTCTTGATCAAGACTGATAGTCTGCGAGTTCCTTCCAATTCTTCAACTGCTTTCTCTGTCTTTGCGGTATATACCTCATATACACGATTTTGTGGCTTCTTTCTATATACAGGAGATGATATGCTACTCTCTTTTTGCAATTAGATTCCTAAATTAGTACGTTTAAGACTGATAGTATTGGTTTTTCATTGTTTGGTTGTTCAGCTAGAAGACTTTTGTATGTACAAATGCTACTGATGCATCTACCTTGTTCATGTCGTTTGTTTGTGTGTTTGACTGTCTCCAGATTTGTGTGTTTTGTACTGTTAGATATTTGATGGGCATAACGGAAAAGCTGCAGCAGTTTTTACAAGGGAGAATCTGTTGAACCATGTTATTAATGCTCTTCCCAGTGGGCTTAGCCGTGATGAGTGGATTCACGCTTTACCCCGTGCATTAGTTTCTGGATTTGTGAAGACTGATAAGGAGTTTCAGAGCAGAGGTATGTGCTAGTAATCGTTACTTGCTCTTTGATCGCTGATTGAATAAACAAATGATGTGTGGTTTATTCCTTTCTTGATATTAGGAGAGACTTCTGGAACAACAGCTACATTTGTGATAGTAGATGGATGGACTGTGACTGTAGCATGTGTTGGGGACTCGCGGTGCATCTTGGATACTTCAGGTGGCTCAGTTTCCAACCTCACTGTGGATCACAGGCTTGAAGATAATTCAGAAGAGTATGTACCTAAAGTGAAACTTTCTGTTTGTAGTCCTTGAAGCACAATCTAAGTCTAAACCTTTTTATAATGATTTAGGAGGGAACGGGTTACTGCTAGTGGTGGAGAAGTTGGCAGGCTAAGCATCGTTGGAGGTGTTGAGGTGTGTTGTTTTCTGTTTTATTCAATTTCAGTGTTTCCCACTAAGTGGTAGCTCATATTTGGGCCTGAAACAAAATATGAAATTCTGTAGATTGGTCCTTTACGATGTTGGCCTGGAGGTCTCTGCCTTTCAAGGTCTATCGGGGATATGGATGTTGGAGAGTTCATTGTTCCTGTTCCCTTTGTAAAGCAAGTTAAGGTATATATTATTTATTCTGTGCTTCCTTGTAGATTCTGATTTGTCACTTACAAACAAAACCTCACACTGTTGTTCAAATTGATGTGTATATAAAGCTATCAAACCTTGGTGGAAGGCTTATTATCGCTTCAGATGGCATATGGGATGCTCTCTCCTCAGAAGACGCTGCTAAAACTTGTCGTGGATTATCTGCTGAACTTGCCGCTAGACAAGTAGTTAAGGTAATTGAACCCTTTTAATCCATTTTAATTTTGTGAAATCTTGATTTTGACGAAGTGGTTTTAAAGAGTGTTGAGGCTTATGTTGCAGGAAGCATTGAGAAGAAGAGGTCTTAAGGATGACACAACCTGCATTGTGGTTGATATAATCCCACCTGACAACTCGCACGAACCACTGCCTTCACCTCCTAAGAAACACAACTTTTTTAGATCACTGCTCTTCAGGAAGAAATCAAACTCATCTAACAAACTGTCTAAGAAACTGTCCAGTGTCGGTATTGTAGAAGAGCTCTTTGAAGAAGGCTCTGCAATGCTCGCTGAAAGGTCACTCCTTATACTTGCCTCCAATACTCAATTAATTGTTGCGTTTACGTTTTCTCTAACAACTTTTATGTTGTTTCTTGCAGATTAGGATCAGGTGACTGTTCTAAGGAATCAACAACAGGAGGGCTATTCACATGTGCAATATGCCAACTAGACTTGGCTCCAAGTGAAGGCATATCAGTCCATGCGGGTTCAATCTTCTCAACAAGTCTAAAGCCGTGGCAAGGACCATTCTTATGCGCAGACTGTCGTGACAAAAAGGACGCGATGGAAGGGAAACGCCCAAGCGGAGTTAAAGTCATCTAGAATGAAGATGGTAATCTTTTTCTCACACGCTCTCTATTCGTTCATTATAATTCTTTCTTCTTTTGTTCTTTCTTGTTACGTCTGCACCTCCATTCGAATAAAAACTGAGCTGATTTGATCCTTTATGGATCTGAGAATCGAGTTCATTTTGAGGGGGGGGGGGGGGGGGAATATAGGGAGTTGGATTGATGGGTATACGGTGTGAAAAAGCTTGTGTTCATACTGAAAAACAAAACAGATATATGAAAAGTTTGAAAAAAAAACGAAACTCTTATCTCCTCTTTGCCATTCTTTGATAATATAGTGTTGATTGAACTCAAGTAAAACATGTTTTCGGTCCAAAAGTTTCCAAACCGGCTAAAGTGTATTCGGTCAGACCAATTGATGTCTCCAAACACATAATTCACAAACTAGATAAATATGATAATGCGCAAGGATGGTCGTAATGTGGAGCCAAGGAAGACACGAGATTGTTAGGACCTACCTTCAAAGCTTACGTTCCATTTTGTTCTCCTTTGGCATATTTACGTATTACTCAATCAACTTATGTTTTCCGAAAATGGCCAAAAAGATTATTCTATTCTTTCTTAAAAAATATTCTGAATTTTTTTTTCATGAAATTATGGGCCTTTTTCTTTTAAAAGAAAAAGAAAGACTGAAATTATGGGACTTTACATAGTCATTATATTTCGAAATAATTACAAGATATTGTCTGAAGACTGAAATTGTGGACTTTACATAATCCATTATCTCGTTCATTACTATAAATTGCAAATAACATAATATTTGACAAAATTTGTTCATGGAATTTGTAAGTTGATGGGGAACAATTTTGCACGAAACAGGCAAATACATTGTTGAAGCAAAAGCTCAGCTTCTTCTGCTTTTGTATGAAAAAAGCAAAAAGCTAAGCTTCTGAAAGAAATAAATCAACAAGCCAAAAGAAGAAAGCCCCACATATTTCGCTGTATTTACCAGATTATCCCTACTTTGAAATAATAATAAAAACAAAGGAGTTTTGGAATTTGTAAGATTTGATTGACAAAGACACTTAAATTCCTGATTTCGAAGAGTAATTATGAGCATTAATCTTCATCACATGGAGAGTTAACACATGAGAGTCAGAGCCACGCGTGTGAGTTCATTATTACTTACCGTTACGGGGATAATCAAAACCCTTTGACTAATGTAAACCGTCTAGATTTAATTAGATATGGTAATTAGCAAATAAGGGTATATTAGTCATTTTACGTTACTGTTTTTGTCTTAATTACGACCATACCACCTGCTTCTTCACTCTGTCTTGAAGTAATCAAACACTCGTTTCTATTCTCTCTCGTCTCTCTGCAAATTTCGCAGACCAAAAATGGCGAAAACTTCTTTATTGCTTCTCTTTCTTCTTCACCGCTGTTTACTTTCTTCTCCTTCTTCCGATTTAGAGGCTCTCTTGAACTTCAAATCCACTGCTGATTCCACTGGAAAACTCAACTCATGGAACTCAACAACCGATCCTTGTAAATGGACCGGAGTCTCTTGCGTCAAAAACCGAGTTTCCCGACTCGTCCTTGAGGAAATCGAACTCACTGGGCCAATCGAACAACTTGCTTCTCTCACTGAGCTTAGAGTTCTCAGCCTGAAACGTAACCATCTCTCTGGTCCAATCCCAGACCTTTCAAAGCTCACAGCTTTAAAGCTGCTCTTCTTATCACACAACCAATTCTCCGGTGAGTTTCCTTCATCCATTACTTCACTTTCTCGTCTCTACCGTCTTGATTTCTCCTACAACAACTTCTCCGGAAAGATTCCACCGATGTTAACTCAAATAACCCATCTTCTCACTCTCCGGTTAGAGTCAAACCGGTTCTCGGGTCCAATACCAGACATTAACCTCTTCAATCTCCAAGATTTCAACGTCTCCGGTAACAACTTGAACGGTCAGATACCAAATTCATTGTCTAAATTTCCCGAATCCGTCTTTAAACAAAATCCATCTCTCTGTGGAGCGCCATTGCTAAAATGCTCAAAACTTTCAAGCGACCCAACTAGACCGGGTCGACCCACTGGAGCAAATGCTTCTCCTTTAAACAACCCAGAAACCGTACTTTCATCTCCAACCTCAATCCACTCCAAGCAAAGCAACAAAAGCAGCACAACGAGAATCAGTACTATCTCACTTATAGCCATTATCATTGGAGACTTCATTATCTTAAGCTTGGTCTCTCTTCTTCTCTACTACTGCTTCTGGAGGCAATACGCAGTGAACAAGAAGAAACACTCGAAGGTCCTCGAAGGAGAGAAGATAGTCTACTCATCAAATCCTTACCCAACATCGACGCAGAACAATAATCAAAATCAACAAGGCGGAGAGAAGGGTAAAATGGTATTTTTCGAAGGAACTCGACGGTTTGAGCTCGAAGATCTTCTCCGAGCATCGGCGGAGATGCTCGGAAAAGGAGGATTCGGGACGGCGTACAAGGCAGTGCTTGAGGACGGCAATGAGGTGGCAGTGAAGAGGCTTAAAGACGCTGTAACTGTGGCCGGAAAAAAAGAGTTTGAACAACAGATGGAGGTTTTAGGAAGGCTTCGTCACGCAAATCTTGTGAGCTTGAAAGCTTACTACTTCGCTAGAGAAGAGAAGCTTCTTGTTTATGATTACATGCCTAATGGGAGTCTCTTCTGGCTTCTCCATGGTACGTCGTCGTTTCCGATTCCATTTCTTCATAATTCTTGAAATCAATCCATATTTAAGATTTAGTGAGCATCTTAGTATTACCAAATGTTGGATTAGGTTTATGTTTTCATAGGAGGTGAAATTATAAAAATGGTAGGACCAAAGCAGGTGATTCCTAATTCCTGGTACATAGAAGCAGAAGGAAATGACGTTAGTGTAACGCCAAAAGTCATAAGACTAGTAGGGTTCATTTTTGGACTTAGTGTAGTGAGAATGATAGATCATTGCATATCATATTTTATAATATAAAAAAAACTGTTGGAAAACCATATTCATGTGGTATTTATTATGACTTAATATATGATAATGAAACTATAACTCTCTTCGGATAAGATATATATACACTAGCATTGGCAATAAGTTGGACAAATAAAGTTCTGATCTGTCTCATTTAAATCGCTCTTTTGGGATCCTTTTTCTTCAGTTTATAGTTGGTGTTTGTCTTATTTGCCAACCTAACCATTTATTTATTCATTCATTTCATTGTTTTTAGTAACTAGTCAAGTGACATATTACATTCTCGAGGTAAAGTGGCAAATTTTTAATAATTGTAATGTTTGGTTGGGTTTCGGACAGGAAATCGTGGACCGGGTCGGACTCCATTGGACTGGACCACGCGTCTCAAGATTGCAGCTGGAGCCGCGCGTGGCTTAGCTTTCATACATAACTCATGTAAAACCATGAAGCTTACACACGGTGATATCAAGTCCACCAATGTCCTCTTCGACAGATCAGGCAATGCTCGTGTCTCCGATTTTGGCCTTTCTATTTTCGCGCCAGCGCAAACTGTAGCAAAATCCAATGGCTACGGTGCACCGGAGGTAATCGATGGCCGAAAACACACTCAAATATCCGACGTATACTCATTTGGAGTGCTTCTTCTGGAGATACTCACTGGGAAATGTCCAAACTTGGTGGAGACGGGTCACTCGGGCGGTGCGGTGGGTTTACCAAATTGGGTTCAATCGGTAGTGAGGGAAGAGTGGACGGCTGAAGTGTTTGATTTGGAGCTGATGAGGTATAAAGATATAGAAGAGGAGATGGTTGGATTGTTACAGATTGCTATGGCGTGCACGGCATTGACGTCGGATAATCGTCCGAAGATGGGTCATGTGGTGAAGATGATAGAGGATATACGTTCTGGTGGTGGCTCTGAGACCTCACCGTGCCAAGACGGGATCAATTCTGCGGTGGACTCGCCGTGCTTGTCTGAGGACACGTGCGGTGGGACTACAAGTCAATAGTAAGCATTGTTTACTTAAAAAAGAATGTAAATCACGTGCCTAGAATCTGAACTTTTGTCATTCTTCCTAAATCTTGAATCGTTTCATTTTTAGAGTTCTTGTAGGCTTTTTTTTTGTCTTTTTAGTTTGTAATACGAGAATTATGTGAGTTTTGAGTGTTTTGGATTAGGGGTAAACAGAAATTTAAATCTCTAGAAGCCCTCTTTAAATTCTAATGTTCAAGCAAGATTGTAGATATGAATATCCTCCAGTCCTGTTTTTTCCTTCTTTCAGTTTTTTGGAATGGCCATCGACTTTACTTGGCATGGTATCTTAATTTTCAGAAAATTATAAAATAAAGATTGACAGAAACTGAATTTTGATTACCGATGTTCTACGTATATAATAGGGTTTCTATATAACATACAAAGTAATTATGTATCTCAAAAAGAGGTGTGTCTATGTACGAAGTAAATGATTTTTGCCTTGGGTCCCAAAAAAAAATAAAAAATTTTGGGCTCCTTATCTTGGAAGTGCAATGTACATAATGGTTAGAAACCATTTCAATTGACTATCTAACCAAGTTTCAAACATTAAACTTATAAATATGTTTAGACTTTAGACACAAACAAACTAAAAAGAATTTTCCTAAACATTTTCTTTTCTAAGCATCGAATTTCTTTAATTTTTGTGAGGTTATTATTGTTTTTTTTTCTTTTAAGTTTACTTTGTTTTATCAATATATTTTTTAACTATATAATATTTATGTTATAAAATTTTTTATTAATAAAGTCTATTAAATGAGTGATAAAAAAAAGTTCATTATACTGAATTCGCTTTAGACTTCTCTAAACTCTAGGCACGGCACTAATCACAAATATTCAATATAAAAAGATATCTAGTAAAATTTTAAGTAAACATTTTGTAAATAATAAATGATTTACATTATGTACCTCTTCACATTACAATATAAGGGAATTTAGTTATAAGGGAATTTAGGGAGTTGATTGAAAAAAATGATTTATTTTATTTGGATTTGGTCTAATCAATAACTTACAATATTTGTAAGGGAGGACCGTCTATTTTCATTTCGAAATTTTGATATCACAGCATATTCACTTGAGGTTTGACTTTTGGTTTAATTGCACAGAAGTATCATTTTTTTAGTCTAATTGCACAAATTTGCGGTTACGCGTAAAATCATTAACCGACACCTGTAATTTAGTCATAACCCAAACCAAAACCAAAACTTAATCGAATTTTGACCCGATTCAACCTGATTTTGACCCGACCCGCATCAGCAACGGCAGATCCACTCGCTTCTCTCCATCCCCATCTTCTTCTTCCTCTGAAGAATTGAAACCCTAACTCAGCACAATTTCTTCTCTCACTGTCTCAATTACATTACGCAGCTTCACGACTTTTGTTCCTTATTAGAAACAAATAGACTCTTCTTCTTCATTCCTTCTTCTCTCTTGACTTTTAAAGAACGATGAGTGAACGACAATGGTGACTCCATGATTACCGCCGGAGATTCATCTCAAAGATCTATTCCGACGCTGTTTCTTACAAAGACTTTTAACCTCGTTGAAGATTCTTCCATCGACGATGTTATCTCTTGGAACCAAGATGGTTCTTCTTTCATCGTTTGGAATCCCACTGATTTCGCTAGAGATTTGCTTCCTAAACACTTTAAACACAATAATTACTCCAGCTTCGTTCGTCAGCTCAATACTTACGTATGCTATCGAATTCATCATTCTCGAATTTGAGATTTTGATTTTTTTTAAACAATGATTTTGAATTTTTGTTTGATTTTGTCGCAGGGATTCAAAATTGTTTGATTACTAAACAACAATAGCAAAATTGTTTTTATGAAGGGTATACAAAACCTTGCAAATTATGAAGAGTGTACAGAACCTTAACGAAAATAAGCTTTCTTCAGCATAACTTAGAATAGTCTCATTCCAGGATCGTGAATTGTTGATCAATAAGTTTGGGTCTCATCGAAACAAAGAAGAATCTGGTATCTCTGAGTTCTACATTTCATGTAAGAAAGGAATTAGTCAAAAAAAAATTTGAATTTTAGATCTCTTAAGTAACTGATTCAAACATAAAGAAATAGTCCAAATACTTCGGATTTCAGACCTAAGAAATGGTGATTTCGGAAGAAATTAGGATGTTTGAGTTTGCTCCTCCGCTGATTACGCTCTCTCCTTTCCACCAGTCAGCAGATAAAACCTTTAAAAGATACCAGAGGAAGAAGACGATGGGGATGGAGAGAAGCAAATGGATCCGCCATTGTTGATGCGGGTCAAAATCAGGTTGAATCGGATCAAAATTCAGTTAAGTTTTGGTTTCGGTTTGGGTTATGACTAAATTACAGGGACCGGTTAATAATTTTACGCGTAACTGCGAATTTGTGTAATTAGACCTAAAAAAATAATACTTCTGTGGAATTAAGCCAAAAGTCAAATCTCAGGTGGATCTATTGTGATATAAAAATTTCGAGGTGGAAATATACGGTGTTCTCTATTTTAAAACATTAGTCATTTACATGTTCAATTTCAGTATTTATATATCCTTTTATTTAGTCGTTTAACTATTATCTACATTTGTCATCATTCTACGTCTAGGTTGAACGAAGGATGTGATTATCAAATCTTGTGCTTGGAGTTGTCATCTTAATAAATTTGTTAGGACCAATCTATAGACCAGTCTCTCTATTGGTCCAAACAAAAACCCCAACTTGGTAGTGGCGCTCTTAGTTCTCCCACTAATGGCTCTTAATTCTCCTACGAAATTTGGAAATAATTAACAAACAAAAACCTTGCAATAAAATCAAAAGAGTGGGTATCCAGTAGCACTTGGAACCAGAAAAAATATTTGATGGTCCTCTTTATTTACACTAGTAGGTATTAGGTGATATGTATCCGTATTTTGTTATTTTTCTATTACTTAGAAGTTATATTCATTCATTTTATTATATGTTTTCTTTAGTTTTGCATTTTAGAATTTTAGATAGATCGAGTCGCATATTTGTTCGTTTTGAATTTTTTCAGGTGGATAGAGCTAACTTTTGGAGATTGGGAACGTAAGGACCAAGTTCTTGAAGTAAGAAAACATCAAAGAAAAAAACCTTCAGGGAAGAATCTCGACCTCCAGGTCGAGATTTTGGGTCGAGAAAATGGACCAGAGAAGTTTCAACGAAAAATCTTGACCACTAGGTTGTGAAAAGAGGTCAAGATAATTGGACATAAGCAAAATTTCGACCCCTTGGTCGTGAAATGAGGTTGAGATTCCTGACATACACCTTTTTTTTATTTGGTCCGGCTCAGTTTGTCCCGGTCGACCTGGTTCCATTTTAACATTAAAACTCAAATGTTTAGGGTTTTAGACAATCTTTCTTCTAATTTTTGAGCATCTACCTGAGAGTGAGAGAGGTTGAATAGTTGTAGACTCGTTTGGGGATGATGATCTTCGGATCATCATCTCCCATCTATTAAGATTTCTTGTTCTCTTCTCTTATCTTCCTTCCAATATATGTATGCTTGTTTATTGTTATTTTCTTGTTTTATTTCATGTCTTAAGGGTTTGAGTAGTGAAGTGATTGGTTGATGGTTAGGTAGATCTTAGGATTTCATGGTTGAATCTTGTGTTTAAGTTGATAAATTAATTTATGGATTTCTTCACTTAAAATGGTCTTAATGCTCAATTCATCTTGATCACTTAAATTTAAATACTAAGATATTTTCTGTCTAGAAGGTATTTGTGAAAAATTTTGAATGACTGTTTTTGTGAACTATCCTTCCATAGGCAATGAAAGTTGAAGTTAGGGTGGATAGTGGTCTTAGTGAGCTTTGAGTTTATTGTTTATTGATCTTTAAACTTGCAAATGGAAGTTTAGCTAGATTCATTAATTGATAAAGGGATCAATGTCATGGAAGTGGGTTGATTCATTTGAGTGTCTCATGCCCTAGGATAATTCTTAAATTCTCTTATCTATTGTTCGGTCCTATAGCTTAAGTCAAAATTCTTGTAAATCATAGTCTGTTGGTTCTAAATTCTCTGCGAATTCGATTCTTTAGTGTTACATCGACACAATACGCACGAGAGGTTAATTGATATTTGAACGTGTGAAAAACCTCTTGTATCCTTATGTAATACCAAGAACTGAACGAGTATCAAATATGATTGATATTTTCGGGTAACTTCTTAGAAAAAAAAAATCGAATGTTTTTTGGGCATTTGGATAATTTTCAGGGTATTTGGTTATTTTTGGATATTTTTCTTAAAAAAGTTTCAGATACTCTTTAGGTATTTTGGTAGGATATTTGTGTATTTTTTGGTACCTAGAACTAACCCAATGCTGGTAAGACCAGAACCAAAACTGAATTAAAAAAAATTCTATACTTATATGGGTATAAAAATCTTCTATTTGAAAAACCCGAACTGATTCGTTCCTTTTCCAATCTGAACCGAGTATGCCATTACCATGGGCTAATTAAGCTCAAGTTTTTAAGTTCAACATTTGTTTTTTCCAAGTTGGCTATAATTTTTTTGCTTTAAAAATACAAATTTGAAAATAATTATATGTATAAAAAGAGAGTTTGGATCTCTTATGTGGTGAATGACACATCAGCAATTTCTGGTTGACCAATCAGCATTAATCTTTTAAACATACCACCAATAGAATCATTATATTAAAACATGTCAACAAAAAAGAAAAACAAGATTTCAAAAATCGTTTCCTCTTCTTTAACCTATGAAATCTTAAGCAACACAAGTAACGTTTCGACGGATTTTCACTTCTTCAATGAGAAACACGTTACTTTTCACCGATTAAAGGAGACTAATTGGAGATTGTGACAAGTCATGTCGACGAAAGGGAAGACTTTCCATTTACAAAACCTTGTTTAAGTCTCTGTTTATTTTCTCTGTTTTCAGGAATCAGGGGTTTTGTTTTGAGTTACAGAGTAATCTCAGAGAAAGATCTCCACCTCGAAGAACATCTCGTCTCCTTCGCAGAGCTACAGTGCAGTGGTGTATTCTGATATTCTGATTTCACGGTGATAAACGATGTTTTTATTGGTTTCTAACCTTTTTTTGTGTATTTTATTGAGTCAAAGTATGTGTTTTCGAGTTTTTTAGTCCATTATCAAATCTTTTCAGGTCATATGCCACATTTGGACAACTTGGAGTTGTTTAAGTGAAAATGAACATATGGAGATGTAGAATCATGCAAAGGCGTCAGAAGTTTGGTTTTCTTTGAGAGACTTACCACCGTTGGATCAAGCTGATATTTTGAAACAAGATAGCCATGAGAGTTAGCTTCCATTTGACGATGGTTTGAGCGCAATCGGACAAGAAGTTAGGAAGATATGACAATTTTACTGAAGACATGTCATTATGCACCAATCATGCGAGAAAACCAGAAATTTGCCTTGTTTCGCCGGTTCAGTTTAAATTGTACCAGAACGTTTTTGAGACCATTTGAATTAGGTTTCTGCCTCTTTTTGAGAAAACACTTTCATAATTTACATCAGCCACTTGTAGTTTTATTCTTGTAACCTCTAGGGAGAGATCTCATACTCTACAACCTTGGAGAAGATTTATGAATCCTCTTTTACGGTCTATTGCATAGACCATTATGTTTCGTTTATATCATTTTTTTTTTGTTTTTTTCAATTATGTCTGAGTAGTTTCCCAATCAGGTTTAGTGTTTTCTAGGGTTTTTAGAGAATGAATGAATTAGGACAAAAAAGGGTTTAATCTAGTGTGTTCTTCATCTATAGTTGTTCTTAATACTTAGGTTAGAGTAGCTAACTAGCTTATGATCATAGGTTGTTTAACTCAGCAAAAGTGCTTGTTAGATGTCTAAAATAACATAGATGAGCAATTAGTTTTTAACCAACAAAAATTGATGTTAAAGCTAATTGCGAACTTATCAGACTTGTTTGTTAATGCATGTTTAGATCTCTAGGTTCAAACGACAATATAGGATTCTAAATTGCTAGACATAGTGGTCGACGCCACGACAGTGGGTTTGCTATACAGTTGTGTTTAGTGTTCAAGAATTGGTCTTAAATCGTACCCTTAATAGTTCCCTGATTTAGTTCCGTGATATAGATCCCTGATTTCCTGATGAATTCCATAAACCTAATGCTTTTATTTCTTGAATTTATATCGTTTTGTTTTCATTGCTTTTACTTATTTAAATCACAACAACTATTTTGTTTCTTCTTAGGTTCAGTTTGATCTAGAGATTGATAGTGTGACTACTTAGTTCTCATGGATTCGATCCCTAAGTCCTAATTTGTTTTGTTGTGCACTTGTAGTAGATTCTAGAGTTAAAACTTTGTGTATCACATGGTAAGGATTTTCGTAAGGTTTCACATCCATGATTTTATATTGTTTTTAAAACTATTTCTCTACTATTAGAAACTGAAATTCCTCTCTCCGTAAACTGATTTCAGAGGTTCAAAATTTTGTTTGTTTTTTAATGAAAACAAAAAAATCAGTAAATGACAGATATTTTGGTCTCTCTCATGACTTCGTGCTCGGTGATTGGATCAATACACCCCTTCATTAGTCATAAAATAAAATATGGTGAAGATGGTGCAATGCATCCATGGAGACACCGCTTAATTCATTCCATGTGTTCTGTTTTGTTGTAACAGAACAGAACGCTTAAAGTATATGAGTGTTTGTAGTCCAAGGATATGATGAATAAGACTGAAACTGCAAAACCTACTAATAACCGTGAAACGCTTAAATTAAGCAGATGGTTATGTAGCAAAAATAACCGACAAAGAGGGATTGTATGTTGATTCACTCGTATGCTTCTGAATAAGCCTTCCAGACATACCTTAATAATGATTTAAGAGTATGAATTTTTTTGTCCTAGGTCTGACACTTGTATTTGCAGGAGAAGAATCTATGATAACCGTTAGAACTGAATATTCGATGAGGTTTACGATATTTAATATTGTAATATGAATGATGTTTGTCTTAAGAATTGGTTTAATTGTAATAGCAGATGAGTTGTGTCATGTTTCAGGAGAAAGTGATCGTAACTACAGGAGAGGGACGTAAAGGAGGTAGAGGTACGCCTGAGATGTTGACAACTCAAAAGTTCTTTTCTTGTTTGGTTGTTAGGTGTGATGATTGAAGATAGTATTGTCGCTTGTAGATAAAATAGAAAATCGTTTAAAGAGGTTATTGGGATCGACACGACGAGAAAGCAACGGTAGTGGTCATGGTCAGAGCACAAAGACATGTTGATGGATTGCAAAATCATGACCAAGAAGAAATAAGGTTCAACACCATTTCAAACTACTATTTGATGTGTTGTTACTTTATTTTCAATCGTCTCAAAATGCTTTCAATATTTTTATTCTCACATTTATAAAAATAAGTTCAGAATATAAAACCGCAACGTAGTGCGGGTAATTATCTAGTATTAGTGCTGGGCAGCGGGCTAACCCGCCCCGCCCCGCCCCGTATAAGGCCCACAGGCTTTTTGCATATTTTCATAAACCCGCAACCCGCTCCGCCAAAAAATAGATTACAAATTCTAATCCGCAACCCGCAACCCGCCCCGCTTAAGTCCGCGGGCCCCGCAGTCAACCCGCGAATAAAAAAAATCTAAAAAATCCGCAAAAAACTCTCAAAAACCCGCAAAATGACCCGCCTAACACTAACCCGCTAAACCCGCCAAAAAACAACACGTTGTCTAAGACATATGTTTGAAAACATCACGTTGTCTAAGTCATATTTTTGAAAACAACACGTTGTTAGTATAACCCGCGGGTACCCGCAAAACCCGCGGGCTAAGCCCGCTTAGTCCAAAAAAATGTGGGCCCCGCCCCGCGAGACCCGCAAAAAAGTGGTCCACATTTTCAAAACCCGAACCCGCCCCGCGCGGGTTAAAACCTGCGGGCCTTGCGGGTTTTTGGATCACTTCCCACTCCTATCTAGTATTATTAAGAAAAGAAAAAATAGTGCACGACAAATAAGAAAAAAGAAAAACATTTTCACGATTATATATTTTATTTCACTATTCAACTAGGTGTTATCTAAACCAATCATCATCCGAGTCTAGGTTTAATTAAGGATGTATTTACTCCACGAAATCAGAGCCTAAATGAAAGGAATGACGCCCAATAAAGATGCCTTAAAGTCCGGTCCATAATTCTTATTTATGTGGTGACAATACAAACTAGAACCAACTTTATATAGAGTTACGTGGGAACCATGTGCGCACATTATCGTATAGTATGTAACATTGTCGCCTTCTATATTAGCATATACATAGACTACACATTAGTCAACAATAATAACATATAATATCTAACATAATTTTTTGTTGAAGCTTGTTTTCGTCGGCTGATATTACGGAATATAAATTATAAAGTGAAATGAAATGTGTAGATGAAATTACCCAAATTTTAAATACTTTTACGAATCATAAGAAGATTGTAAGGTGACAAATTGACAAAAAAAAAAATATATGAAACAATGTTATCAGAAATATAAAACATTAGGTGCGAGTCTGAGCAATCTATCGAGAGAAGTAGGCAAGAACTTGCGAGCAAATAAATGACAAACATTCGTCTTCACTCCATTGTGGTAACACTCACCATCACTCCTTAGTCTCTTCAAAAACTCTGCAGTCACTTCGTTTCTGATAAACCGGTTTGGATGTGGTCCACCTTTCGACCAGTCAACCCACGTTAGAGTCTGGTTCGAGTTTCTCCGGTTTAGGTTCCGTTTGATGTTAAGAAGCGTTGGAATGTAGTGCTCGTCGGCATAACAACCGTGGTGGCAGTAACTGTAAAAGAGAGGCCAATAGATTCTATCCGAGATGATCTCTAGGACCATGGCACGGTCCATCTCGAACCATTGGGAACCTTTGCGCCAATGGTGTAGCTGAATGTGTGGCTGCATTAGAGGGCTGTATCGTCCGCGACCAACACCACCAAGTTGGTCGTATGACTCAACGTGAGTTTGAGATGAGTTAATGAGGTAAGAGTAAACGATGGTGAAGTTGTAAAGAGGGATGCATGATTCAGAGAGAAGTACGAATCGTTCGTTGGATATGTCTAATAAAGCATTTGCTAGTAATCTTTGTTCTGCTTCCACCATATTTACATATCCCCAATCCACTCTCTGCATTATCAATTATAGAAAAAATTTGATTTAGAAACAAGCATCAAAATTTGTAGTAGATTGGTCAAAACCGAGTAGATATTTCATGATATTGGACCAGAAAATAATGTCTAACGTTGCAATAATTTTCATAAAAGTTATTTTTTTTCTATCGAAAATGATTCGAGACGGAAATCCAAACCAATCTTCCAGGGGAGGACACATCTGAGTCTAGATATCATAAAAGTTAGTAAAGAATGATCAAGTTTCTGATTTTATAATCATTAGCTAAATCATCTTTATTATCATATCGAGAAAAACTCGGCGTAGTAAAATTTGTAATAGATTGTTCGAAACCGAGTAGATCGATTCATGAAATAAAACAGGATCAAAAGATAATGTCTAATGTTGCAATAATTTTCATAAAAGCTGCAAAGTTGTTTTTGAAAAGTATGACGACACCATGTGTTATGTAAAAAGATCAAAATGAACTTTTGACTAAACCAGAAAGATGTTAGAAATATCTGACTCGATTAGTTCGCAACGTGTAAATAAATTGGGAAATAACTAATTGGAAAATTGGACTTTTAGTTACGACACATGCGTTTGTGTCAACTACGTAAATTGAGCAAGACACCTGTTTTATATTTACAGGTATATGCATATGTGCCTCTATTACTTGTCGGCAAAAACGATATGTTGGAAGAAACCATACCATATATGATTTTTATCGAAATATAAAGAAACCATGCAAATAATTAACCCACCCAAAAAAAACGAAACCATGCAATATTATATTGTACTGGCATCGACGGACCATAATTGCTTGATAGAAGGTATAATAATTTATTTAACAAAAAAGCAACCGTATTGTGCAAGATAATCTACATTCCTTTCACAATTTCTTAAGAGTTTTTATTCTTTTTAGTATGGGATTTTTGTTTGATTGTTACTCTATCAAAGTCAGAGCATGCATGCTTACAACATGAGTACACACTTTTTGAGAAAGTACGTATATAATTTTTTGCAGTGTCTTTAGATTATAATTTTGATTATATAAACCTATATAATCATTTGATATACTTTAGGAAAAATTTGTGAGTTGACATTTTAATTTTTTTTTCAACAATTTAATCGACAAAACTCGAATATCTAATACCATAATCATTAGTTCGATTATCCTAATTAGTAGATTGAGAAGTTTTCGGTGTTTGCATTTTAATTATATACAGAGATATATAACTTCAGTTTGATATATTTTTGAATAAATTGTCAAGTTTGACATTTTGATATTCGTTTTGAGTTTATGACAACTAAAGGTCAGAAAAACTCATATTAATATTATTTTTCGTCCATAGTAAATTCAGCCAAAATTGAAAGAGAAAAATGGGAGTGTATGAAGCTGACCTTGCTAGGAATGTGGCGGCCACGGAAGACGGAATCTTCAGGATCGGACTGATTGTAAGAAGGATATGAATGAACGTAGATAGAGAAAAGACCTTCATGACCTCGAAAGAATTTCTCCCAAAGTGGAGCCATAGGTAAATGACCCTTTGACATGAACATGAAAGCAATTTTTGGTGTTCGACGAAAAGGGTAATTCTTGATCTTAGGCGCCATTGAAGCTCTCCAGAGAAGCTCTTCGTCTTCCATGTCGTGCATGAGCTTCTCTGGTGGCTTCAAAAACCGTTTGAGCACATTGTGCTCGGGCTCTTGAGAAGAATAAGAAGGAGGAGGCGGAGGAGGATTAGAAGGAAGAGAAGATACAAGGAAAAGCTGAGAGATGCGTTGGACGGTAAGTGAAGAATTTGAAGAGAAAACTTGTAGAGAGGAATGGAGAAGAATGCCAATGATTACGCCACAACAAAGAATAAGTGAATACGAAAGAAGATTGAGGAGATGATGGTATCGAGCATTAAGAAGCTTTGCAGCTAGAGATGATTGTGAAGAAGACAATGATGTATCTTGATCCTTGTAGTTCTTCATTGAAGATGAAGTTTGAGAGAATTGTATTTCTGAATTGTAGTTTGAATGAATGAGGAATGGATCTAGAAAGTTGAATGAAGAGCGAGAGAGAGATAAGTTCTTTGCTTTATGGACAAGAGACACGATACCACTTTTTACAAGTGGAGAAATGTATTATATTTTTTGTTGAGTTTTCTTTTTCTTGAAAGGGTCAAAATAGATTTTTTTTTGTTTTCGTTGAAACTTTGGATTTAAAGAAGATGTAAATAGTAGTCAAATAGAAAAATCGATTTTGGCAGATTTTCATGCACAATTGATGGTGATTTTCTCATGACTATTAAAATTGTTTCTATATTAGATTATCTGAGAATTACTAATGCAGGATAACCGAAATTAATTTGACAGATTTTAATTAACTAAAATAAGATTGCAAGACATGTAATAAAAAGTTGACAAAAATTTTACTTAACGAATAATGAAGTCAAATTTTATTAAATATAAATTAAAAAAAAAACAAAAGTTGACGAAAAAGAATTTTTCGAAAAAAAAAAAAACTAGATATATGTGAAATGACCTTGGTCTAGTGGCATATGATAATTCCAATGAAGATAAACATTATCTCACACTCAGAGATCGAGTCCTACTACCTATATTATGTAGGAACTTAGGTAATCTATCGACTATTGTGGTTCAATGTTGGTAAAAAAAAGAAGCAAATATATTATATTAATGAAAACAAATTGTAATTCTCCCGTTGATAAGTTAGGGAAATAAATAACACAAAATATATAACATAAATAGGTTCATTTAATTAACAACGTTTCAGCAATTTCAGATTTTAAGTAAATATGTTGTTTCGATTTGGAACCATAAATTTGTTATTTACTAATTAATAAGGACTGAATTTTCACGAGTGAGGATAAAAAATTTAACCTAAGAAAATTAATTTATATTTCTGGAAGAATTTAAAGAAAAATATGTAACTGTTACGGTAAATGCAAAGCTGCCGAATTGCTATCAGTTTGGTGGTTATGATGATCTAATTAATGACTTGACACCAATTTTCGATTCCTTTATGCTGCATTATAGTAGCTTAAGAAAAGATTATAGAAATGAGTTTTAGATTATAGATCAGACTTTATTGATTCAATTGTTGACAAAAAAAAATATAAAGCTAGCAATTTCCTAATTATATATTTTGTTGTTTTTCGCAGCCATCATTAGCATCTAAACCTTGTTCTAAGAATCTGTGAGCCATCAAATGTGACGGTTCTGAATTGTTTAGACTAAATATTTAGTTTCAACTTATGAAAAAGAACATAATCTTATGTCCAAAGTGGAATGGAATATTCAACAATACGTCATGACGTTGCCGGGGTTGAGACCACGTGTTGCACAATTATTGTCATTTCACTTCAACAGCTTTCAACAATGCAACCAACTTTACACGTTAATTGACCAATCAATTTCACTTAGCACAACATGTATTTTGTACCGATTTACGGTATAAAATTCACTCTTAAAATCTCTTTTTTAAGCTACTATAATATAGATGGTAAGAATCAAACTCTAATACCAAATCATTAACTAAATCATTCTAATCACCAGACTAAGAGCAATTCAGCATATTTTATTCACTTTAAAATTCGCACATTGACTTTCATAATACAAATGGAAATTTATATATATTTTTTCCTTTTCTCAAATTATAAATTTTGCGTCGTAAATGGCAATTATATTAATAAAATCCAAAAAAATTAAAAAAAATTATATCAATAAACTATTAGCTGACTCTCTAATATGACGAGCGAGAATATCAATTTTATGATTTAAAGATCTTAAAATAACATAAAAAGAGATATAGTGAAATAAAGAACTTAGCCTTGAGAATTCTTCTTGGTAAGATAAGAATATTGGCTACTCCTCCAGTTGGTTCATTATCTTCACTACAGTCTCGCAGTCCGTCACTATTTTCATCTCTGTAATCTGAAGCGACAAAATTGACTCCATAGCCAAAAGTAATGCTTCGATTTCTGAATGAAGAGCAGAAAAGCTTCGATGAACTCCCCGAGCCCCCATGCACGCGCCTTCCACTAAATCTGGGAAGCATACCCAACCCAAACATGATTGGAGATCTATGCTTTTCCAGGAGCAGTCCACAAAACATCTATAGCATGTGAAACTTGGATTTGTTGTAGAGGGGAATGTCATTGGTGACCATTTTGAGGTAGTCTAACCTCCAAGGGTTTTCTAGAGTCCGTTATTTCACTTCTAGCAATAGACCATTCTTTGTAGTCTGCCTACGCCTGAAGGATGATAGTTATTGGATGCGTATCAATATCAGTAAAGCAAAGATCATTTCTTGCTTTCCGGATATGCCAAATAATCCATGGAAAAATCTTAACATCTACTTGACCAAGGGTCTCCTTGTCTTAAACCACACTGCGGGATTATGTTGCCACCGGGTATCCCTTATATTAGTATCGAATATTCTACGCTAGTGATACAATGCATAATACATCAAATCCAATTATTGCAAAAACCTAGTTTACGTAGTAAGCTATCGACAAAATTCCATTTGACCCTGTCATAGGCTTTACTTATATTTATTTTTATGGCCATAAATTATTCTTTCACCGCTTTGTTAGTGCGAAGGGCATGGAACATTTCTTGAGCAATCAGAATGTTATCTGAGATGAGCCTACCAGCAACAAATGCTGATTGGGTCTCAGAAATTAGTTTCGGTAGAACTTTTTATGTCGCATACACAAAACTTTAGATATGATTTTATAACCAACATTACATAGACTAATAGGTCTGAATTCCATCATTTTTGTTGTTCTGGAAATCTTGGGTATAAGACAGATATTAGTCTTGTTTAGACCTTGTTCTAAGGAACATGTGAGTAAAAAGTCGTTAACTAATGTAGTCACATCTTCCTTAATAATCTCCCATGAGTTCTGAATAGGTTTGTGGTCGAAACCTATCATGTCCAGGTATTCCACTTCCGATTTTGGGAATAAATCATGTCATTCTTCATTTCCATAGGGTTTGTCTAGGATACATCGAACTATGCTATTGTTTCTTACACCTCATGGTGCATTTTGTGGTTGAGAAGGATTAACATACGGTTTAGGTTGAAATTGGTTTCCTTGAGGTACTTTTGGTGGATAATATTGGTCTTGAGGATTATCAACATTGTTACTCCTATAAGAAAGATTGTTGTTCCTATAGTTTTGGTTGAACATACGGTTTTAGTAGCTCCCTTGGTAGTTGTTTTGGTTTCCCAAATAGTTAACCTCCTCTTGCACAACCTCAATACCATCATAAACTCCCTCTTGATATACTTGTTTATCCCCATCAACCTCTCCTACATAATTTATTGCCTTTTGATTGACAAGGAATACTTTACTCAACTTATCAATATTATCATTAAGCTCCTTGTACCTTTGATTATCCAAGTCTTGATCCCTCATGTTTCGATCATACTCTCCTCCATAACAAACTTCACTTTGGGCAAGATTCTTAATCAATTGGTCTCTTTGTTTAACCGTTAAGTTGGCAAAACTCCCATAGCTAGCGGTATCCAAAGCACGTCGGTATTGCTCAAGTACTCCTCTATAGAAGATTCCCAAGAGATTTTATTTGGATACACCATGGTGAGAGCACTGTCTTGTATACTCCTTAAGTATTTCCCATGCTTCATAAAGATTCTCATGACTTCCTTGTTTGAAACTAGTAATGTTGTTTCTAAGCTTAGCCGTCTTTTGCTTGGGATAAAACTTAGTAATTAATTCCTTCTTCACATTTGCCCAAGTAGAAACTAAATCCGAAGGCACATTATTTTCCCATTGTGAGGCTTTGTTCCCAAGAGAAAAGGGAAACAAGATCATCTTGATTTCATCCTCAGAGACACCATCATCTTTACCGTTCTACAAAACCTCTCAAATTGACCAAGGTGATCGAATGGATTTTCCAAAGGCAATCCGTTATATCTCTGATTTTGAGCCATGTTGATTAAACTATACTTCACTTCAAAGTTGTTGGCAGCTATAACGGGAGTAGGAATACTATGTCTAACCTCTCTCAAATTCAGCTCATCAAAAGCCCCTATCGGTCTAGTAGCTGGCTGTCCAAAACCCGAAACTTGGTATTGAACACCAATACCATGAACATCTCCATGTGGGCGTTGATCATTACCTACCCCTGGTGGGTTATTGCCTTGGTTTTCCATACCGAGGCATCTTAAGTGATCTTCTCGCTCTTTAGCTCGTCTCTCGTTTGCTGCTCTCTTGTTAGCTCTCTTAACTACCCCTAACTCCGGAATACACGCAAAAATTTCTCCTCGTTGACTCCTTCATTGCATGCACCTTCAAGAGAAACAAGAAACAAACAAACTAAAACGTTTAGTAACAAAATAAAATAAAAACTCTAGTCTTAAATTAAACCCAAATCCTAATGGCTAATTGTAATAGGTTCCCCGGCAACGACGCCAAATTGAAGTTTACTTTTTATCTCAATTAATTCAACAAATACAAATGACTTATCATTGCAAGCACTTGAGAATCGAATCCACAAGGAACCTAGAACTAACACAATGAGATTATAAGATTCTAACTTAAGTTAAAGCAATCCAAGATGACATAATTAAACTACAATTACTACTACTCAAACTAAACAAAAACCAAACAAGCATAAACAAAAGACAAACTTAAACTCAAACCAAACTTAAACAAAAATAGGGCAACAAAGAAGCAAAGGCGATTGTACAAGAGCGAATGGTTTTAGGCTAGGTAAATGATCAAAGACAAAGACAATTAATAAATGATGCAATAAGAAATAATTAAGCTCAACCTAGAACATGAAAAACAATTCTAGATTAACCCACTTTCATGGTATTAACCATTTTATCAATCAATTGAGCTAAACTCTCATTTTGTCAATTCAAATATCAATAAGTATTAAAATCAAGTCCATTAAGTTCACAAATCACCCTAACATCATCTCTCAATGGATAGGGAAAAACAGCTCATAAAAAAGTCTATCAGGAATTTCATCGAACACTTCTCGGGCAACAAAATTTCTAGCATCTAGATTCAAATGACCAAGTTAAATCTAGCATTAAAATCACCTAATATTAAGGATCTAACAACCTAAACATGAAATATCAATCATTTAAACCTATGATCTACTTAACCATCAACCATCCTAAAGACTATTCACACATCACAACACATGAACATAAAACAAGAGATGAAATGAAAGACATAATGAAAAGAGAGATAAGGAGAAGAGATTATCCAACTGATTCAAAGGAATGATCAAAAATTGATCATCCAAAAGAATCTACAAGGTTTTCTCCAAAGTTCTCACTCTCCATATGTTCCTGGTGGCTTGAAAATAAAAGAGTGTCTTGAAAAAATAGAATGAAAGATGTCTTAATAATACCCTAACATTTGGGTTCAATGTGTAAAAACGGATTTGGGTTGACCCGGGACAAACCGGGTCAAACTAACTTAAGTGAGACGAGTGCATGCGGGGTTGGATCCATGTGGTCGGAGGAGAGGTCGACGTGTTGTGCATCTAGAATGGCCTTCAGTCCATGCGTCTGGCGTCGGGGTGGTGAGGTTGGGACGGGTGGCAACGTCCCGTACTTCCCGCAAGGCTTCATCTGAACGTTCATCAGGTCGGGGTCTTTAGGACGGGTGGCGACATCCCATCTGTTTGCAAGCTTCACACGGTATGTGCGTCCCATCGGGCCGGGTGGCGACGTCCCATCCTCCCAAGTTCTTTTCCTTCTTTTTTTCATGTTTTCCTCAGCCAACTCCATAGCATGAAGGTGCATCTTATCCCAAAGTCCTCAATGCTCCAAAGTATGTTCCAAATCACCTAAAATAGATTCAAAACATAAAATATGCAACTCGATTTAACTAGAACTCTAAAATATAAAAATGAACCAAAAACTAATCTAAAACGAGGATTAATGAACGACAAATGATATGAAATGATGCAAAATGATAGTGAAAACTAAGTTAATATCTATATATATCAGTGACATTTCACAAAAATCCGATAGGATATCAATACATCTCGTCATGTGATTAGAAGCTCCTGAATCGATAATCCAAGATTCAATAAAGTACTTACCAGTTAAACGTTCAGAGGAATAAGAAGGTTGTTTCGCAATGAGTAAACCAACTAAAGTCTTCCATTATTAGTCATTAAGACCAATAAGTCTGATCCGGTCAGCATCTCTAATAGAGGAGGTATTGCGACTGTATGCACAGTAATCGATAAAGATTGATCATGGTTCACTTGTGGTGAATCAGTACGACGCGAAGAGGAAGAGGCTGAACATGTAGCAGCATGTGGTTTGGACCGAGGATCGAGTGTTTCATGCGGACGATCTCCCCACGAAGGAGGATAACAAATTTTGCGAAATGTTTTTTCTGCTAAGTGTCCACGGCGACCACAAGTGCTCCAAATCAGTGATGGATCTCATAATTCAAGAGAAGGGCATGAGCGAGGAGTTGTTTGAGCTGCAAAGCCAGCTGCATAGTTCTGTTCCTCATGAACTCGAGAAGAGCGACAAGATTCTTCATCCTACAACACAACCTGATATGCTTCATCAATGGAAGGCAGAGGATGACATGATAAAAGAGAATACTTGACAGGACCAAACAAACTCTCATCAAGTTCCATGAGAAACTGATGTAATTTATCTTCTTCACGTTCCTTGGCAATATCTTCAAGTGTTTGACCTTTCTGAAAATCTGCAAGACTTGTCCATAGTTTAGAGAGTTTACCAAAGTAAGACTCGATAGTGATACCTCTTTGTTGGCAATTTGCGACTTTTGTTTTAAGTCTTTGCACTCACTGCCCATTTTTAATCGAGAACCGTTTCTGAATATGATTCCACAAATCAGATGCCACTTCGTGATGAGACAAAGAGCTATTCAATTATGGTGCCACGAATTGTTTAATCCGCGAGACTACCATAGCATTGTTGGCCCACCAGTTATCCAGATCACATGAATATTCTGTAAGTAAGGGTATTCACTACAAGAAAATATAGCAATTTACAACTAAAGATTTTTGAACAATTTTAGATTATTATCGATTTTTGACCAATTTTGATCAAAAATATGTCAAAATTTTATTTTTTGACCAATTTTACATTCCTATTGTGGTCAAAATTCAATTGTTTTCTAGTAGTGATTGTCCCATCGACAAAACAAATATTCTTGTGTGCGCATAATGCAAGGCGAATATTGAGAGCCCATTCATCATAGTCTGGACCTCGTAGTTGTGGTTGTGAGATCGTATGGATCAATACGATGACGTGTAGGTTCGATACGAGCATTCACATCAGTAGGTAATCCTAAGTTTCCTGACATCATGACAAGAACAAAGAATCACAGAGAAGGTAAATCAATTTAGAGAGTCGAAGTACCAAGGTCAATAAAAGAATTTTTAGAATCAAAACCAAAACCTAAATCTCTAGGTTTGGTTCTGATACCATAACAAGATAAAG
Source organism: Lepidium didymum (assembly GCA_963920545.1). NCBI lineage: Eukaryota > Viridiplantae > Streptophyta > Magnoliopsida > Brassicales > Brassicaceae > Lepidium > Lepidium didymum. Next base: position 3,884,869 of record OY986984.1, on the reverse strand, counting down.
ATTTGATAAAATGGTTTCTTAGTATTCACGAAGAGAAGACGTTGTCTTAAGTACATAGTCTTAACCTAATGTAATTAGCTGTCACAAGACTAAACTATACATCCTTATAATTATGTAATTACAATATAGACTTCGTATTGCCTAATACATTGCTCTATATTCTGACTCTGCAAGAGGTACAATTTGCTGCTTCTTTGACTTTCAGGAAATGAGAGAAGATCCTAAGAACATGCAATATTCAAAAGTAGAACATCGAGTATCACTACATGATGCCCAATCAGCATCTGTGAACGCTGTTAGAGTAAGATCATTTACTGTTGAATAGAACAGACCAAGACCAATGCTTATTTTAAGATAACGCAATACTTTATGAACTACTTGCAGATGAGAAGCTTTAGAAGCTGAGGTTAACTGACAGCTTATTTACAGCAAAAGTTATGTCTGGTTTCGTGATGGTAAGGTGCATCATCTTTCCAACCAAACGACGATACTGAAAAGGATCTTCTAATAAGTCTTCTTTGCTATCCAAACTGAGTTTGATGCTTAGTTACATTGGTATACTCTTCTCTTTTTACATCCGTAGATTTGAAGTTTTGTTAGCTAATTTAAACACTAAGACCAAAGAATCATCTTATGTCCAAACATAAACCGGAAGAGTCTAGTCTAAAACTCGGAATAAAGTTCTTTATATATATTATAAGTTGGTATTATGTCTATAATTTTCATATCATAAACGTAAGTTGGTATTATGTCTATAATTTTCATACCATAAACGTCAGGTATTATACGTAAAAGCAATAAACTTAAATATGCAACCAAAAAAAAAGATTATAGCGAAATAGCAAGTGAAAAATGACATTCAAATCGTCATTAAATATTAATAACCGCTTATAACAATCAAATATGGGTTTGAGAAAACGAACTGAAAATTATAGATATATATATATATATATATATATATATTGCATGGAAATTAACAAAAAATACATGAAGAAAGGAACAAAGATGGATTTGTCTACTTTTCCCCATCAGTTAACTAGAGTAAATTAAAAGACTCATGTTTTCGTTTAAAGAATTATTGCTAGTGTTAAAATAAGCATGCTGCGTTATTAACCAACAGAGTTAATTTAATTGGAACGTTTAAAAACTGCCTCAAAATGTTATTACTCCATTGCGTGTGTAAGTTTGATTTACATCATAATCATTCATGCCACAAAGATGTTCATTTTTTACTTGCTTTTATCCACATTTTCACTTCACTCCAACTAGGCATCAAGAATTTAAGATCCGTCCATTAATTCTATTCCAACCTTTAAATTATTGACAAGAGTACTCTTACAAATGTAAGTACCGGAGATGCCTAGCCAAAAGAAACAAAACTCTTCATCAGTATCGTTCTCTCTACTATTAGAGCTTCTCGATTCACCACTCCACCATTTCCGCAATCTCCTTTCGTATTCCCTCATCCTCTCCATCGGCGTGACAATCGGAATCATTTTGCAGTCCTCTCTTCAAGCATTATCTTCGCCATATTCACTGACCGTCCAAAGTCTCTCCCAACTCTTCTTCGTAACCTCTCCTCCTCTTTCTCTTTCTCCTTTGCCTCCTCGTCCTCCTATTCCTCCTCTTTCTCCTTCTGCTCCTTTATCTCATGACAATGCGTTCGAAATATTTATGAGGCAACCAAAGAACATCATGAATGATATGGAAGACAAAGAGCTTCTGTGGAGAGCTTCCATGGATCCAAAGATCAGGAGTTATCCTTTTCCTAGAACTCCAAAGGTTGCTTTCATGTTCTTGACGAGGGGACCTTTACCTTTGGCTTCTCTATGGGAACGGTTCTTTCGTGGGCATGAAGATCTTTTCACTATCTACGTTCACACCGATCCGTCTTACAACGAGTCAATGCCCCAAGATTCTGTGTTTTATGGCCGTCGCATTCTAAGCAAGGTTAGCTTCTTACATCAACTTGATGTAGAGAATTGACAAATAACGTTTTACCAATAACCATTAAAATTCATAAATAACATTATGATAATGATACTTTCTTATCAATAAAAGAACTCAAAATTTAAATTTAAAATTATAAGAAAATTAGCAGCCTTAGAATTTACTTGATAAGTAGTTAATATATAGCTTTATATAGATGTAAATAAATATAAAGTATATATATATATATAATATCACTACAAATATAAATTTTATTAAAACGTAATATTTTGTTATAGTAATAGATATTTCGTCACAAATTGTTACAAATTAATAGTAATTTATAAATTGTTGAATATGTACGCACAAATTTATATTCGTAACTAAAACGTTACTATACTTGTAACGAAAAAATTGAATAACAATTTCGTAGCTAAAATGTCAAGCATTTTAGTTAAATGGTTAGTAACAATGCAATCATGTAGGATCTTAAAAAAATATTATAGACCTTTCTAATGAAAATACATTTTAAATAATAATCAAACATCATAATGTAAAACGTAATGCAGAGAGTGGATTGGGGAAAAGCAAACATGGTAGAAGCAGAACGAAGGTTACTAGCAAACGCTTTACTAGACATCAACAACGAACGTTTCCTTCTTCTCTCTGAATCATGCATCCCTCTCTTCAACTTCACCACTCTCTACTCTTACCTCATCAACTCAACCTTAACCCACGTCGACTCGTACGACCTTCCAATTGGCCACGTCCGCTACGACCGCCGTATGTATCCTCATATCCACCTGCACCACTGGCGCAAAGGCTCTCAGTGGTTCGAGCTAGACCGAGCCATGGCCCTCGAGGTAGTCTCTGACACTATCTACTGGCCCATCTTCAATGCTTATCCTCGCTACCCCGACGAGCACTACATACCGACTCTACTTAATATGAAGCCGAGCCTTGCATTACGTAACTCGAACCGGACACTGACTTGGACTGACTGGAGCCAGCGTAGGGCTCACCCGAGATCGTTTGGTGAGTCGGAGGTGAATGTGGAGTTCTTGGAGTGGCTAAGGACTAAGAGTGGTGAGCATTGTGTTCAAAATGGAGAGAATAAGATGAGAATTTGCTTTCTCTTTGCTCGGAAGTTTTTGCCCACTGCTTTGGATAAGCTGCTCCGGTTTGCATCTACCGTCATGTGTTTCTGATCACTCTATTTATCTCCCTCTTCCACAAGTGAACTATAAACTACGCATGGCAATGATTTGGTGAAGATGTTAGTCAATCGATGACAATTAGCCATGTTTAGTAATTCCTTCACGAAAATAATGAATGAATGAACTCAGGACTGGCCATGAAGATTCATGATTCACTGCATTGTTAAGTTCTCGCGGAGTTTTGATTTACTCTTTATGATTATAAGATCATCATTTGTAACAAATTTATGATGATAATTTTTCATGATGTAACAAAAAAGTAAAATAACATATGATATATCGGCTTTTTGGAATCAAAGATTGCATTTTGTTAAATAATAAAACTTTTACACTCGGAAATACAAATAAACAAAAGGAACATACTTTAAAACATAAGATTCATTGCACGGCGAAAACCTAATATAAGACAAATTAAGACAGAAGATAATTTAAGCACATGTCGCTCTAGCTCTATCCAACAATTAGTCATGGGTATTTGGGTATTTACTATTTAGGTTAGTTCCAGGTCAAAACCGTTAGACCATAACTAAAGAGAAATAAATAGGTCTAGACTGATTATCTAAAATAGACTAGTATTATGTCTAGTTTACTCAAATAGTCTATACAAATCATTTAGTACAAAATAATTACGAAACTTCCATTGACTAAAAATATCACATCATAATTCCAAAAATGAATAATATGTCACATTTAGCAATCCAAGTATTGTAGATTGTTTGTTAGGCGACATATTTTTGGTAGGTGTATTTATTAGATTTATCTGTGGTGATTTCATGTTTTATCAAACATTGTAGATATATCAAACATTGATTTTGTACGTATATTTATTTTAATTCATAATAGATTTATTGGTTTAGCAACATGATAAGTTTATTTGAAGCAAACTTTATGTTCAAAATTTGTGTGTGGTAGATTTACTTTTCATTCGTAGTAGATTTATCTTTCATACGTAGTGTATTTATTTGTCAAACGTAGAATGTTTATTTGTAGTGATTTTAGGTTCAGATTTTGTGTGGTAGACTTGTTAGTTATTTGCGGTAAATTTACTATTCAGATTCAATAGTTAAATGATGCTCGTTTTAACACTCAATGAATTATAACAAACACAAACAACTATCATTGAAAGTAATTGAAGTTTGAATCCACAAGAAATTTAGAACTAACACAATAGAACTATAAGACTCACACTTAAGCTAAAGCAATCCAAATTTAGGATTTAAACTACAAGTACTCAAACTGAAACAAAGACCAAATTAAACCGAACAAAAACCAAACGAAGCATTAACTAAGCAAATTCAATCTAAGAAATGACTTAAAAAACAGAACAATAATGAAGTAAAGAAAAATCTATTAAAGGAAATGGGTTTTAGGCAACGTCAATTGATCAAAGAGAAAGACAACTAACTAATGATGCGTTTAGAAGACAATGAAGCTCAATCTAGGACATGGAACCCAATCCTAGATCAACCCACTCTCATGCATTGACCTCTATACTAATCAATCAATTGAGCTAAACTTTCATTTGCCAATCAATCAATCAATAAGCATTAAACATAAGTCCATTAAGTCCACTGATCACCCTAACTTCATTTCTCAATGGCTATGTTAGAACCGGATCTAGCACAAAGGTTCTAAATCCTAGTTGAATTATTTATAAAGAGAAGTGGGTAAGAACTATGATTAATAAGAAGACAAAGAGAAAAGAGTAGATAATTGTGTTTATTGAATAATAGATTGTTTATGTGTAAATTGTGAATGTCCCATTTTTTCGAGGTAGTCTCCTCTATTTATAGATGAATAGATGACGCTTGGAACTATATTACAACGTAATTTTTCATTTTCCTAATAGGAAGATTCACATTATCTCCAAAAGATCTTTCTAGATTCTTGGAAATATTCTATATTTGAAATATGGAATATTTCTCATCTTTTTGATTTGTCTTGACTAGTAGATTTTGGGTCGAGGTCTGAGATGAGATTTTGGCCGAAGTCTAAGGTAAGCTTTGGGCCGAGTTGGATTTATGTTGGGTTAGTGGTGGGGTAAAACCCACCTCCAACAATTGTCCCCCCCCAGTTTGTCGAAGGATTTTGCGAATTCGGCAAATTTTTAGTAAAAAGTTTATCATGCATAAATTCAAAATAGTGCAAGTTGCATGCATGTGTTTGGTCTCTTGATGTACACAAGTCATTGAGTCTGATTGCGCCGCTTGAATATAAGAATGTTTGAGGTGGAGATCAGTTTTAGTTAACATGAGCTTGATTTATGTTTTTAGTCGTATATGCGAGAGCTGGTCTCGGATTAATTGCGAGAGCTGGTCTCAGCTTAATTGTGAGAGCTGGGTCTAAGTTTGATTGGGAGAACTCGGTCTCGGCTTAACTGCGAGAGCTGGGTCTTGGCTTGATTGCAAGAGCTGGGTCTTAGCTTAATTGTTCGAGTTGTGTCTCATCTTTATTGTGAGAGTTGGGTCTCGACTTAATTGCTAGAGCTGGGTCTCGGCTTAATTGCCAGATCTGGGTCTCAGGTTGATTGGTGTGAGAGTTAGATCTCAGCATTAAGAGATGCGAGAACTAGGTCTCAGCTTAAGAGATGCGAGATTTAAATCTCAGCTTTAAGAGATGCGATAACTAGGTCTCAGCTTAAGAGATGCCAGAGTTAGATCTCAGCTTTAAGAAATACGAGAGCTTGGTCTCGGCTTTAATAGATGCAAGGGCTTGGTCTCGGTTTAAGGTATGCGAGAACAAGCTCTAGGCTTAAGATATGCGAGAACAAGGTATCGGCTTAAGGGATGCGAGAGATAGATCTCGGCTTAAGAAATAGAAGAGCTTGGTCTCGCCTTTAAGAGATGCGAGAACTTGGTCTAGGCTTAAGATATGCGAATACAAGGTCTTGGAGGAATGCGAGAGTTAGATCACGGCTTAAGAAATGCAAGAGCTTGGTCTCAGCTTAAGAGATGCGAGAGTTATATCTCAGCTTTTTTGAGAGTCGTGAGAGTTAGATCTTGGATTTTTGAGTTGCGGGAGCTAAGTCTCGGCTTTGAGAGTTGCGAGATTTTAAGACTCGGCTTAGAGTTGTGAGATTTGATACAACTCAATTTTATTGGTTTTTGACTCACTTATTTGCTTGTTTTTCGAGTCTTTATAAGCATTTTGGAGTCTTTCAGGTGCAAAATGGGTTATTGCGGAATAAAGCACTCAAAACATGGATTAGAGCGAAAAGGAGAAATTCTGGCGTTTTTCAGAATCAATCAATCATCCCCTTGTTCGATCTATCTCCATCTCACGTGAAGCTACGTAAGACATGTTGATCGACCAGTTAATCATGCGTCGATCGATCTCCACTTCATCAGAAGTTGCGCATGACCTGTTGATCGACCACCTCGCAAGTGGATCGATTGTTCCAAGCCTCTGACAAGTGATCTGCACACGACCTGTGGATCGACCAACCAAGATCATGATCGACCAACTCATGGTGGATCGATCGATTTGCGGGCATGCAAGATACTTTTCGTTATTTCCTAATTTTGTACCAACGAGTTTTTATCCTTTTAAACAATAGGGTTTTCATTTTTTAGACACAATTTTTCATCTTTCTGACGGCTAGACCTTTTGTAAGCTGTTGAGGAGAAGATTCCATCCTCTACATTTTAGAGAAGAATTATGAACCTCTTTAAAATTTATTTAATTGCAATTTCATTATGTTTTCTATTATCTTTTTTGTTTGTTCTTCTTTGATTATGTCTGAGTATATCCTTAATCAGGTTTAGGGTTTTCTAGTGATTTAGAAATCAATGAATTAGGAACAAATAGGGCTTTAATCCTCTGTGTTCTCCGTCTATTGTTGTGTGTAATGCTTAGATTACTCTGATCAACAAATCTATGATATTAGGTTGTTTAACATTCCAAAAGCTTGTTAGATGTCTAAACTACTTAGATGAGCAATCAGTCTTTAACCAACGAAACTCTGGTGTTAAGGCTGATTCTGGACCTATCGAACCAATTCGTTAATTCGTATTTAGATCTCTAGAACCAAACGACAGTTTAGAATTTCTAGGTTGATAGATTCAGTAGTCGACGCCACGACAGTGGGTTTGCTATAGGATTATGTTTGAGTCGATAATTGGTTAAATGTGTACCTTGAATAGTTTCTTGATTCAATTTTTATTTCTTGATGATTTCCCGAATGCCTGATGCTTTTTATTATTGAATTTCATACCGTATTTCGTCTTAAGTTGATAATTATAACTCACTCTTCATTTCATTTGTCTTAGCTTGAATTAGATTTAAGTAATTGATAGTGCAACCATTGGTCTTCGTAAATTCGATCCCTAAATACTACTTTGATTTACTGTGCACTTGCAGTAGATATCTAGGGTTAAGATTCGTTGTATCAAGATTTTAAGACTCGGCTTAGATTTGCGAGATTTTAGGACTCGGCTTAGATTTGCGAGATTTTAAGACTCAACTTAGAGTTGCGAGATTTTCAGACTCAACTTAGAGTTACGAGATTTTAAGGCTCGGCTTAGAGTTACGAGATTTTAGGACTCGACTTAGATCTGCGAGATTTTAAGAATCAAGTTAGAGTTGTGAGACTTGGCTTAGAGTTAAGAGATTTCAATACTCGGCTTTGAGTTGCAAGATTTTAAGATTCGGCTTAGAGTTGCGAGATTTTAAGACTCTGCTTAGAGTTACGCGATTTTAAGACTCGGCTTAGAGAGTAGGGTCTCGGCCATTGTGCGAGATTTTAAGACTAAGCGAGATTTTAATACTTTGTGCCAACTTTAATCGGATATAGTACAAAGGTTCTAAATCATAGTCGAATTATTTATAAAGAGAAGTAGGTAAGAACTTTAATTAATAAGGAAACAAAGAGAAGATAGTAGAGAATTGTGTTTATTGAATAATAGATTGTTTATGTGTAAATTGTGAATGTCCCCTTTTCGGAGGTAGTATCCTCAATTTATAGATGAATCGAGGAGACTTGGATCTAGATTACAATGTAAATTTTTTGGCATCTATATTCAAGTGGTCGAGTTAAATCTAGCATTAAAAGCATCTTAAATGAAGGAATCTAACAACCTAAGCATAAAAAATCAATCATGTAACCAAAGAATCTACCAACCATCAACCCATCAATCAACTACTCACTTATAACTTCAAAGACAATTAAAACAAAACAAACAAAGATAAACATAATGAAACAGAGAAGAGATAGGATAAAGAGATTCTTCAAATAAATTAAAGGAATGATCCAAAGAAGATCATCCAAATGGGTCTATAGTATTCTCTCTCAAACTCTCTCTCTCAATATATTCTAAGTGGCTACAAAATTAAAGCTTGATGTTCTAAACCCTTAAACAATAGGGTTTTAAATTTTAAAAACGGAACTGTGTCTATCCAGGATAAACCAGATCGGACCAAACTAAAACAAAGTGCGTGTCAGAAAAATCAACCAAAACTATCGACCAAGAGGTCAACCTTTTATCACAGAACGGCATCTCGTCTCTTGTCTGTTTTGCAGAGAAAAGTCACGACCAAATGGTCGTTAAAAATGTCTTGAGACTTTCTTCTTCTCAGGTCCAAAATAACGAGCTCAAATAACAACCAAGAGGTCGTTAAACAATCCAGAAGCTTTTCCCTTTAGTTTCATGCTTCTTTGCACCATCCTCATGCTTCCAAACCAATCTCCAAAGTAGCTGTAAAATCACCTAGAAAGACTCAAAAAATAAAAAATATGCAAGTCGACATCCTAGGACTTTAAAATGTGAAATATGCAAAAATCATATGCTAAAATGAGCATGTGTGACTTCTAAATGGTAAAAAATGATGCAAAATGTGAATGAAAAACTAGCTAATAATAATGATGCTTATAATCAAATGTGGTAGATTTATCTTGTTTTTTTTGGGGTCAAAATCTCATGTTCTTTCAGGTTTATATATTGTGTGTAGTTGATTTATTGGTTCTTTGTAGTGTATATGTTGGTCATTTGTTGTAGATTAAATAATAAAACGTGGTAAATTTGTTTCGTGTTGTTTTCAAGTTCAAATTTTGTGTGTGGTACATTCATTTGTCTTTTGTGGTAGATTTATTGTTCGTTCATAGTATATTTATTTATCAAGTATGGTGGATTTATGTAATATTGTTTTAAAGTTTATATATTGTGTGTGGTAGACTTATAAATCGTTCGTGGTATATTTATTTGTCAAGCATGGTAGTGTTATTTGTCAAACGTGTTGTTTTCAGGTTTAGATATTCTATGTGGTAGACTTATTGGTTGTTCGTAGTAGATTTATTTGTCAAGCATGGTAGAGTTATGTATCAAGCGTGGTAGATTTATGTAGTATTGTTTCAGATTCATATATTGTGTGTGGTACAATTATTGTTTGTTAGTTGTAGATTTATTGATACATTTTCAAAAACTTGATCCAAATATGAAGTTCAACAATATGTTCCAAGATAGGCCCAAAAAAAGCTCTTCTGCTTTCTCAGTCTCATAAGGCTTCACAAAAATATATTTGGATCTATGTATAATATCCAACATAAACAATAAAGTGAGTGTAACACTCGCATTTCGCAGGTCGTCCAGGTGATTCCGGACATGTCTGAGGAAGGTGAGTAGGTTTGGCATTTAAATACCCAATCCCGCTTTCAGGTTTCGAGTATTTCGGATTTACCTATATAAAACCTGTTTGAGTTTTTTTGCATATTCGGGTATTAAATTTTGGATTCGAGTTGGGTACAATTCTTATAAAATACCCTATTTAGGGTCGGATTCGAGTATCCGCTTTCAGATTATAAATTGATTTGTATATTTAGATTTATAGTTATAATTTTAAATATTTGTGTAATTAAAAGTATATATATAAATAATTATTTCGAGATATTTTATATATCTCGGGAATTTAGGGTATCCGTTTGAGTTTTGGGTTATATCCGATCGGGTTTGGGTACCCGTATTCTCATGATTTAAAGACCGTTCGAGTATTTTGTATGCTTTGGTTTGGTTCGATTTCGGCTATCTCGGGCTAGGTTTAAATTCGAGTTTCGGGTATTATGCTCAAACTTAAAGGTGAGTGGTCGAGCCGGATAGGAAACAAATTGTTGGTCTAATTAAAGGAACCCAAGCAAAACTGATTTTCGATTAAGTATGGTGCAGACAAACTAAATCAAAGGATCGAGAGAAGTCGACTCAAATCAAATAGTAGCTCGAATAGAAGTAAGTAAATCTGTAGGAATTTAGGGGCGTGAGCAAGTCCAAGTTGCATGAAGCACACATCTGAATAAGCTACTTCATGTCAAGTTAAAAGTTGAATGAAAGGACACGTGTCAATAGTGGAGGAAATCCATAGATGAAGGAAACTTTGATATGCTTGGGTAGAATCTCTATAAATACTCTTAGTTCTCCTTTTTCTTTGAAGCACAATGAAAAAGTGAAAAAGATAGAGAAAATAAGTGAAGTGTTTAGTTTACCTTGTGTTGTACCGAGCAAAGACAAAGATTATCAATCTGATTCGAGAAGTGTTCAGTTGTGGTCTAGTTAAAAGTGAGGTTATCGGTTCAAACAAACAAGCGTCAAGAGGTGTCAGGTACCATTTCAACTAAGGTGAGTGCAAGACCATGGATCTAACTTGGGTCAATTCTAACATAGATTCGTTAAGTCTAAGAAGGGGTAAAATTGGTTACTTTTATTGCTTGTCATGTACATATCCTATAATAGCATTGTTTGGTCGATGAGTGGTCCGGTCTAAAATCACAGTCTGATTATGAATCATGCTTGATGCCTATCATAATCGTAAGGAAAGAACTAATCAGTTGAATTTTCCTCGTTCACTGGCTACAATCAAAAAAGACACGTTAGCAATTTTCCTAGCAATGGGCAGTTAGGCAAAGGATAATGATCAACCAAAGAGATACCCCCTGAGCTGTTCCAAGTCCAAATAATTCATTCATGGGCCTTGTACACACCGCCCGTAAGTAAATAATCAATATATGATTGGTATAAACCTCACCATTAACTATGTGATCGTGGATTGAGCGATCTGGTCGATACTTGGCCGTGGACGCATATCGTTGACTTTTTAAGGTGTCACAATTGGAATCAAAGCATGGTCGATTCTAGGATAGTCATTTTTATGCATAAACTGATTATAGTGGGTAAAAAACCATCCTTCCATCGCCAAGGTCTCACAGAGATTGCAAACTAAGTTTTTCTCCAGTGGTGCTAAAATCATCGAAGCAGATGAATCAATGAGTAAGCTTTAAAGGAACTTCGATTCAATTCATTTTCCTTAAGAATTTAAGAAGGACATTGATGTCCACCACTTATAAGGAGATGCACACACTTGGTGGCATAGCGTATATAATCGAATGGCAAACCCGAACTATAGTTGGGAAACTTTTTGCAATGAGTTTCGGGTGAACTACTTTCCACCTAAAGAACTGGACAGGCTAAACTGGGCCTTTATGAAGTTAAACCAAGGCTCCATTAGCATAAGAGAATATGCGATTGAATTTAATAGTCTCAAAAAGTACTCGAAGCATGTGATAGAAGAAGAAAGTGCGCAAGTTCGTCGCTTTATGCATGGACTGTGGATTGAACTTCACAAGATTTGCCTAGTTTGGAACTATTTTTTAGTTGTCCAGCTTGTGGAGAAGGCAGCTCAGTTGGAAAGTGGATTTGAGGAAAAGAAAGTGGTTGCACCTGGAACGCAAGTTCCGTAAACCCAACATGGTTACAGATGCTCTAAGTCAGAAGAGAGTTGATGCAACGACTGAAAGGGACATGGAAGAGTTGGTAAGTATGGTTAGGATGTTGAGTCTTGCGGCCTTGACGGTTGATGAGGAGCCATTGGGCTTAGGAACTACGGATCAAGCTGACTTATTGAGTCGGGTCTGGCTTGCCCAAGAAAATGATAAGAATCTAATCACAGTCGCAAAAAATGATCAAATTGAGTATCAAACTTCGAATAATGGAACCATCCTAGTCAATGGCCGAGTGTGCGTTCTGAATGACCGAGAATTTCGGAAAGAAATTCTTAAGGAAGCACACTAGTATAAGTTTTATATCCATCTAGGAGTCACTAAGATGTACCACAACCTGAAATGGTACTACCATTGGATAGGAATGAAAAGAGACGTGACTAAGTAGGTTTCTAAATGTTCCATGTGACAGTTGATTTTAGGCGGAACATCAAGTTCTGAGTGGTCTATTGAAAAACCTACCGATTCCGAAGTGGAAGTGGGACATGACCACCATGGACTTCATCACGGGTTTACCCGCTTGTGACAAGAAGGATGCAATATGGGTAATCTTCGATCGATTGACAAAGTCGTGCATTTCATTGCTATGAATATAAAAGATAGGGTCAAGAAGTTGGCTAAGATGTACATTAAGGAAATCGTCCGGGTGCATGGAGCACCTGTGAGTGTAGTGTATGATCGAGACGCGAAGTTTGTCTCATCATTTTGGAAAGCATTCCAGAATAAGTTTGGAACCAAAGTCCATACCAGTACGACCCGTCATCCACAAACAAATGGCCAGCACGAGAGAACAATCCAAACACTCGAAGACTTACTGCAGACAAGTGTGTTGGACTAGGGCGGTAAGTGAGAGGAATACTTACCCTTAGTCGAGTTGGCATACAATAGTAGCTTCCATGCAAGTATTGGAATGTTTCCATATGAAGGCTTGTACAGACGACCATGTAAAACCCCTATATGCTAGACTAAAGTGGGGGAGCAAAGTATCTATGGCCGCGACTTTGTTGAGGAAACAACAGAAAAGATTAGTACCTTGAAGCTGAAAATGAAAGCAGCCAAGGATAGACCTAAAAGTAATGCAGACAAGCAAAGGAAGGAACCTGAGTTCGCAGTGGGCAACTTGGTATACATTAAGACGGTCACATATAAGGGTAAAGAACGCTTGGCTCGATCAGCTAAATTGAGTCTGAGATACATGAGGCCGATAAAGTTCTAGAAATAGCAGGGCCGGTTGCCTATAAGGTGGAACTGCCGATATAACTAGAAGCGTTTCACAACGTTTCCATGTATCTATGCTAAGGAAATGTATTGGAAGTGGGGAACGTGTAGTGATGGAACTCCCAAAGGACCTAATGGAAAATTTCTCGGTTGAAGGAAGACAAGTTCATATATTAAACAGAAAAATCAAGGCACATCGTAGGAAAAAGATCAAAATGATCCAAGTGTAATGGGATTGTGATGGAGCGAAGGATATCACTTGGGAACCGGAAGTTTTGATGAGAAATTTTTTTCCTAAGTATGGTGTAGACAAATTGGATCAAAGGGTCGAGAGAAGTAGACTCCAGTCAAGTAGTACCCCTAATAGAATTAAGTAACTCAATAGGCACTTAGGTGCGTGAGTAAATCCAAGTTGCGGCAATAAGACAACTGAATAAGCTACTTCATGTCAAGTTAAAATTTGAGTGAAAAAACGCGTGTCAACGGTGGAGGAAACTCATATACGAAGGAAGCTTTGAGCTGCTTGGGTAGGAATTCTATAAATACTCTTAGTTTTTCTTTTTCTTTGAAAGACCGTGAAAAAAATCGTGTGTGACATAGTTTCAATGTGATATATAGCTTTTGAAAGGGATAATATAAATTGAGTAGTTGGTCTTGTTTCAATGTGATATATAGTTTTTATAGCAAATATAAAAATGGACCTATCTACTAAAGTTTATGTGTGAAGAATGGCTAAATATATCGAAGAACCCTATCTGAAAAGTAAATGATCCATATATAATCGGTATAAACCTCACCATAAACTATGTGATCGTGGATTGGGGGATATCAGTGCTGGACAGCGGGCCAACCCGCCCCGTCCCGCATAAGGCCCGCGGGCTTTTTGCATATTTTCATAAACCCGCAACCCGCCCCGCCAAAAAATAGATTACAAATTCTAACCCGCAACCCGCCCCGCTTAAGCCCACGGGCCCCGCAGTCAACCCGCGAATAAAAAAAATCCAAAAAATCTGCAAAAAACTCTCAAAAACCCGCAAAAAACTCGCAAAATGACCCGCCTAACACTAACCCGCTACAACCCGCTAAACCCGCCAAAAAACAACACGTTGTCTAAGACATATGTTTGAAAATATCACGTTGTCTAAGCCATATTTTTGAAAACAACAACGTTGTTAGTATAATCCGCGGGTACCCGCAAAACCCGCGGGCTAAGCCCGCTTAGTCCAAAAAAATGTGGGTCCCGCCCCGCGAGGTCCGCAAAAAAGTGGTCCACATTTTTAAAACCCGAACCCGCGGATCCCGCGAGTTTTTGGACCACTTCCCACTCCTAGGGATATGGTTGATAGGCGTCACATTGAGGCTGCTAGAATTTGCACTAGAATTGCTAGTTGTCTCCCAATTTTATATACTAAAGCTTTAGATCTAATTTTTCTACAATTCACTATATCTAAATTTTGTAAAATTGATAAATTAATTAAAAATGTCAAATAACTTATCTTATTTCAATATTATTACTACCAGAAAGAAAATTCAGATACAAAACTTTGTCGTTATGATGTTGCAAAAAATAAAAATTCCGACCACTAAAATTAGGCATGTGCATTCAACATTTTGTAAAATATTATACAATATACTATATTTAAATTTTTACGAAATCGATGATCATAAAAAAAATAGATAGGCAAATAATATATCTTATTCTTATAGTATATTTCAAGATTATTACTGCCAAAAAAAAATTAAGATACAAAACTTTATTGTCATATGTTACGAAAATAAAAAAATTTGACCATCAAAATTAGGCATGTATATTCAATTTCTTTTTAATTTTGTAAGAATTAATTAAGATGGTATGGATTGCAAGTGGTCTTTAATCTAGTGGCAGACGGTAAGTCCACTAAGACTTGCATATTTGCACAATCAGGGATCGAGTCTCACCGTCTACATTATGTAGGAAATTAGCTAATATGTCGGTCAGTTGTGACCCAGTATTAACAAAAAAAAAGGATTTTATGGGTTTTGTAAATAGATCTTAGATATAAACAATTTTTTGGTAAATTTAGGATCGATTTATAAACGGATTTGGTTCGGTCTTTACAGAAATAATAAAAATAATTAAGTATTTTTTTTGTCAACAGTTGGATCGACAAGACCCGATTCATAACCTAACGTCCACCCCTAAAATTCTTTTTCTTAACTACCATAATGTAGCGGGTAGGAATCGAACTCTGGTGTAAAGTCATTAGCTGGATTATCTTAACCATCAGACTGAGAGAAACTTGGCAAAATAATTAAGTGTTTTAGTCAAATATATAACTTTAATTACTTAAATTAAATAGCAAATTTTCCGATGTGGTTTTTGCCTTTTTCTCTCCTCTCCAATCTGCATTTTTAGAGAGAACAAATGAGAAGCACTGGCGTTTAGGTCGGCTTCAGAGTTAACTTCAGAGGTTTCATCTCCGGTTTCCTTTTTCACTTTAGTCGGGTTTTTTTTCTTTTTTGATCTCGAGGCCATCACATCTCGTAGAAGCGAGTTTGAAGATCTCCTTTTTCGCTTTGCTTCCACTGCAGAGTAAGTTGAGCAGATAAGTGATCCAAAATATAGGAAAAATTGGAGATCAACAAATAAAACATTCAAATATCCTTCAAATTATGAATATCCTTTTAAAGCATCCAACCTAAGGGACAATGTTATTGCAACTATTCTCAGCTTGTATCCTTTGAAGATAAAAAAAATCTCAATCATCATCATCCAACTCTGAATGTAAGTATACTTGTAGATTTTTCAAAATCTCAATCGTGGCTCTGCCTCCAATCCTCTAACAAATTTGATCCCTCGCATCACTACAGAGACTCAAGATCACTCTTCTGCTATGGAGTTAGGGTCAACAAGCCAACAACGTACCAACATGGAGGATATGCAGCAAGCAGAGAACTTTGAGAATGATCGTGAGTTGATGGATTGGATCAATGAGCTCTTGAAAGATGAACTTCAAGAGCTGTTATGTTTAAAGAATTTATGCAGCAAGTATAAACTCTTTGTGAACTTCTCTAATTTTGGTTCTTTGTTTTCTGTTTAAACCACCAATAAATATGAATTTCTCTATCTTTTATTATGTTTTTAATATGGATTTCAGATTATGAATTGTGTCGTCGTTATATTTCAAATTAGAACTAATGATTAAATACTCTACAATAATAGTCTAATTACTCAAATACTCCACTTTATGTTTGAAGAAATGTTTAAGGTAGGAAATTACTTTAAAAAATTGATATTATCTTTTGTATTACGAAAATGCCATTGTAAAAAAAAAGAACAAACCCACCTCTTCTTCTCCGATCTTCTTCTTCTTTCTCTTCTCGATTTTCTTCTCGATTTCGCCTTCTTATTCGCCTTTCCTTCTTTTTTCGTCTGAATCAGTGGGATTTAAGGTAAGCCACGAGATTTTAACAAAGTTTGTGGGATTAATTTTCGTGAATATCGCTCGGCTTGAGTTTGTGGAATTTTAAATTGGTCATATCGCTCGGCTTGAATTTAAATGTCGTCAAGCTAATGAGGAGAAAGAGTGTTGTCAAGCTCTTATACAAGTAGAAAATCAAATTTTGTATTTTGCAGTTATGTTGCACACAACGTGTTTGATGGATTGTCCCTGTGAAAATGCTATTGTGCTTTACTTCCTCAAGTTAATACATTTTCGTTGAAGTATTGAAACTTGGGTGATAATATTGTATTGGGCTGCATAAATTATTGGTTTCTGTGCAATTGATTTAGAAATTAGTTTCAGTGTCGTGAATTATATAATAACTAAGTTGAGGAAAGTGAAGAAAGCAGTGGAGTGGAGAGACCATGATATATATTATTATATAAGTTGAAAGAAAAATATAAATATAATTAACCAAGAATTTAGTTTGGTAGAGTTTTCTTGAATGTTTCTTAATTTGCTAACCAAGAATTTAGTTTGGTAGAGTTTGTATAACTCTAACAAACAAAAATTCAAACTCTACCAAATTCCACCAAACGGAAGCGCTAACTTTACCAAACTAAGTAAAAATTCGAACAAGCTCTCTCTCTCTCTCTCTCAATGAATTTTTAGTGTTTGACTCGAATTATTAGATTATTTTTGTATAGTTTGTCTCAAAGTTTGAGGTTCGTTTGATGGAGTTAGGTAGAGTATGTTTATAGCTTGGCAGAGTTTGGAAAAATTTGCCTAGAGTTTGATAGTTTATATGAAGCGTGGTAGAGTTTGGTGGAGTGTATATGATGCTTGACATAGTTTAAAAGTATCATGGTAGAGCATGGCATAGTTAGATAGAGTTTATATAACACATGACAAAGTTTGGTGGAGAGTAGATGATGTTTGAAAGAGTTTAGAACTACCATGGTAGAGCATAAGAGATGTTGATAAAGTTTATATAACGCATGACAGAGTTTGGTGGAGTGTAGATGATACTTGGCATAGTTTAGGAGAGTTTAGAGTCTCACGTTATTTATGTTTAATAACTATTTTGTAGGTACGCGTCAGACACCTATGTCCAAAATCTCTTGCAGAGATCTACCCTGCTTGGCCTAGAGATGTTGAAGATCCAAAAGTAGACAATATGATTCGAGACATACTTCTGAATTTGTTGCATACACTATCAAATATAACTCTGCCAAAATCTGCCACACAGTATAGAAAATCTATCAAACTCTGCCACACAGTATAGAAAATCTATCAAATTCTGTCAAACTATCGTTACTAACTCTGCCAAGCTATGTGAGATAATTCTGCCAAAATCTGTCACACATAGGTACAAAATCTATTAAATTCTACTACACTGTCGTTACTAACTTTACCACATTATCAAATATAATGTTGCCAAAATCTGCTACACAATGTATAAAATCTATCAAAATCTGCAAAATTGTCGTTACTAACTCTGCCAGGCTATGAGAGATAACTCTGCCAAAATCTGTCACACATGGTACAAAATCTACTAAAGTCTGCCACACTAGCAGAACTAACTCCGCCAAAATCTACTACAAAGGGTCTAATGTCTACTAAACTCTATCAACTCTACCAAAGTGAAATTTTTTGTCCTCACACCTCATATACTTTGTCCCCGGGATTACGACTTCCTAAAAACCCAGAAGTTAGTATGGTAGTTCTTTGACAATGCTTTGTGGAGTTAGATAATAACATGGTAGAGTTTGGTAGAGTGTGGTGGCCTTGGAAGAGACTAATAAGCGGTTTTGCATGATTGAGGAAGGCATGACACAACAGAACGTGATCAATCAACGCCTCCTTATGGTGTTGGAAACAAAACCACTGGAGGTGCTGGCCTTGGAAGAGACTAAGAAGTCTGTTATGGATCAAAGTGAGTCTCGTAGAAGTGAAACCCGAGATGGGAATGATGGAGGAGGCGATGGTGTTGAGGCCTCAGCTGGGGAAAAATTGGTATGTAAGAGTTTACTTAATTATGACTGAGCTGTATCGAAAAATTGTAAACTCTGTGGCAGAGTTTGGTGGACATTGTACACTCTATGGCAGAGTTTGGTGGACATTGTACACTCTCTGACAGAGTTTGGTGGTCTTTGTAAACTATGTGGTAGAGTTTGGTGGACATTGTTGATAATGTGTTATAGACATGAATAATGTTTAGTTTAGTTGATCTTTCTTTGTTGTATAAATTCGATGGTTTGTTTTTGCCTATGGTAGTTCTTTGACTAACTCTGCGTAGAATATGGTAGAGGTTAGAATGGTAGTTTTTTTGTAGAGTTTGGTAGAGTTAGGGAATGCCTTTGGTAGTTCTTTAGTAGACTAACGCTTTTACCTTTATTTCTAGAAGTAACGGATCTCTGAGGAGCAGGAAATCCCAAAGCCTTTGTCCCCAACAATACCATTTTCGAAAAACCTAGAGGTTAGTATGGTAGTTCTTTGGTAGAGTTTGGTAGAGTTAGGGAAAGTCTTTGGTAGTTCTTTGGTAGAGTTTGGTAGACTAATGCTTTTACCTTTTACTTTCCAGAATAAATGGATCTCTGAGGAGCAGCCAACATCACAGTCTTTGTGGTGGAGTTTGGTGGAGTTGTGTTTGCTAACTCTAATAGGTTTTTCTTTACATAAGGGACAGATCTCTGAGGAGCAGCAAACCTCACAGACTTTGTCCACAGCATTACGACTTCCTAAAAATGCAGAGGTTAGTATGGTACTTTGGTGGAGTTAGCTAAGACTTCATGGTGGACTTGGGTAGATTTTGTTTAATTTAATATTTTACTTTTTTCTTTCCAGAATGAATGGATACTTGAGGAGCATGAAACTTCTGACTCTATGTCTCCAGCGTTAAAAACTCTGTTTAACTCTACCAAACTCTCGTCATTCTACAAACTAGGCTGACCCTATGGCTAAAATTGTTATTCTATCAACTAGGTTAAATAAATTAACTCTGCGTAACTCTACCAAACTCTCTGAATAACTTTGCCAACATATGTCACACTAACAAATATAACTTTGTCAAAATATGCTAGATAGTGTATGAATTATATCAAACTCTATTACACTGTCGTTACTAACTCTGCCAAGCTGTGACAGATAACTCTGCCAAAATCTGCTACACTGACGATTCAAACTCCGTCAAAATCTACTACAAATGGTCCAAAGTTTATTAAACTCAACCCAACTAAAAACTTTTGTCAACCCACCTTATACACTTTGTCCCGAGCAATACGACTTCCTAATAACCCAGAGGTTAGTACGATGTTCTTTAACAGTGTTTGGTGGAGGTAAATAATAGCATGGTAGAGTTTGGTAGTGTGTGGTGGAGGTTACGCTGACGTGACAAATATTTGGTAGATTTAGCCGTGCAGAATGTGGCTGACGTGGCATATTTCATTTATGGTATTTTCGTTATTACGTTTTTGTTTACACATTTGAAAATAATAAAATAATATTATATAATTTTATAAAAATATTTGAGTAATTATGAATTAATATGAAGAGACATAGTTAAAATTAATATATATGCCAAAATTGAATTAAAATAATTTTGATTAGTCAATCTTTTGATTATTCGAAAAAAAATCAGCAATTTATTTCATAAGAAAATAGTAAAACAGCTTTTTATTCTTTTATTTGTCCGTCGAACAGCTTTTATTCATACTTTTTTTTTTTTTGACTTCTCCTGGAAACCCTTGTTTTTTTTCTTTTCTTTTCTCGATCTTCTTCCTCGGTCGTTCTTTTTTGGTGAGCTAAGATCTTCGTTTCTGGTCCTTTTGTTCCTCGTTTCTTCCCGAGGTTAATAAAATTCGGTAATTTCTCGGTTGAAGATTCCTGAAAAGTCTTGTTCTAGGTTCGCTGGTATTGTTGGGTCTGCAAATTCCGTTTGGTTCCTTTGAATTTGAGACATTCGTGATTTTAATAAGTAGACGAGATTTGGTTGGAGAGCTGAGAGGGAACTGGGGAGGATGAGTGCTAAAAAGGTAGAAGGTTCGTCGCCTCCGTCAATTCGACGGGATCCGTACGAGGTTCTATCTGTGTCAAAGGACGCAAATGATCAAGAAATCAAATCCGCTTACAGAAAATTAGCTCTAAAGTAAGATCCTTCACCAAGTTTGTTCTTGTTTATAGACCTGATTTCGATTAAATCTCATGCCCTTGAATGCAATTTCTTAGGGTTTCTGGTTTGATATATTGGAAATTGGCATTTGGTCCGATTTGATTTTTATGTTTAATACCTTGATAACTTGAGTGTGTATATCAACTTTTTTTCCAACTGAGTATTGATATGCTAAGAATATACGTCTTAATGGATGGTGCTTTTGACTTTGTTGAAGATCCTGATTCTCTCCATGGATGGTGCTTCTTTACAATAAATTGTTTTAATTGGATCCAAACAGTGGATGGGTATCATCCGGACAAAAATGCCAACAATCCTGAAGTTTCTCTTAGCAGAAAGTTCTAAGCTTTTCGTGGATGCAATTTTTCATAGGGTTATTAAAAATTTCTATTTGAAATTTTATGTCGTGACTTTAAAATATGAATTGCACCTTACCTTGAATAGATTAGAGTATATAATAAGCCGTGTATTAATCTAGAGCAGAAGCATTGCAATTAAGGAACCCTGAGTGGTTTGTGGCAGTGTTTGGTATTAGCTCAAAATCTGTTGTTAAGTGTGTTATTTAGAAATTTAACAGCTAAATGTTAGGCAGGAGTTGTGGACTCTGGGTTGATCTAGGATCTTGGTTTGTGAATCGGTGGAGAGTTAGAGATTTCTCTCATTAATCTGATTCAAATTTCCTCTTGTGTGTGAATTGAATAAAGTAGTTTACTGGTTCCAATCTTATTAAGTATTAATGCATTAACCTTTTTCTGTTTTCTCTTCATCTTGGATGGTGTTTTACATGAAATTTCCTTCAAACAATGGATAGGTATCATCCGGACAAGAATGCGAACAATCCTGAAGCTTCTGACCTTTTCAAGGAAGTTGCATTTTCCTATAGCATTTTGTCTGACCCAGAAAAGCGAAGGCAATATGACAATGCAGGATTTGAGGTGATACTTGTTTCTTGTAGATCTTTGTATGGAAAGAGAATTGTCAAGCCCACTGTCATTTCCCTGTTTCATACTTAATGTCCCCAATTAAGTTCTATCCTTTCGCTTTATAGAATAACGCCTGCTCTTCTCCGGTCTCTGTGTGCTTCTAGCTATTAAAATCATTTAATAAGTGAATATTAACCATTTCTTGTATGATCATTTTTCCGTTATGGTTAGTGTTCACTTTGAAAGTACTTTATCTATTCCTCGATTCACATTCTGGTAGCTATAATAATATTTTTTTTCATGATATGAGGCAATTGATGCTGATGGAATGGACATGGAAATTGACTTGTCAAATCTAGGAACCGTAAATACCATGTTTGCTGCACTGTTCAGGTGCAATTTCTTCCCTTTTTTTCATGGTTCTCTTAAGAAATCATCTGTTTTTAATCCACTCTATTAAGCTTTTTTGTTCTCCTTAAAACTGTCAACATTCAGCAAACTAGGTGTGCCTATCAAAACTACTGTATCTGCAAATGTTCTTGAAGAGGCTATGAATGGAACTGTTACAGTTAGGCCCCTTCCTATGGGTACATCAGTTAGTGGGAAGGTGTGAAATCAGATTCCAGGTTTTCCTTCTTACCACGTTTCCTTGTGAAGTTGGAATTGAAGTGTATCTCATATCTCATATCAGGTTGAGAAGCAATGCGCTCACTTTTTTGGAGTTACGATAAGTGAACAACAAGCTGAATCAGGGGTTGTTGTCAGAGTAACTTCGACAGCACAAAGTAAATTTAAGGTATGTTTGAAGACATTTTATGACTTCCTTGGAAGTTTTTTCCACCTAATTAACGCCATGGTTAACTTTGGAATCTGTCTATCTCCAGTTGCTTTATTTTGAGCAAGATTCAAGTGGCGGCTATGGATTGGCCTTACAGGTACAATAATATTGCTCTTAGTATTTAAAGGAGGCACAATATTTTATTTACTCTTTTTAAACTTGGGTAAAGTGTCAGCTAGTTCTTAAAAAAAGTTTCATTTTACTTATGGTGATATCAATTGCATGAGGCTTTTTATCTGTTCTTGCAGGAAGAGAGTGAGAAAACAGGCAAGATAACATCAGCTGGCATGTATTTCTTACATTTTCAAGTGTACAGAATGGATTCAACTGTTAATGCGGTATGTAATTTCAGAGATATTTTCCTCTCATAATTAGCTGACAGCGTTAGAATATGCAGAGGTTAATTAGAGTAATCTACATTTTGGTTATTGTGCAGTTAGCCGCAGCCAAGGACCCTGAATCTGCTTTCTTTAAGCGATTGGAAGGTCTTCAGCCTTGCGAAGTTTCAGAACTGAAAGCTGGCACGCATATATTTGCAGTTTATGGTATAAATTATCGCTCTATTTATGATTTACCTGGAGCACTTTTTGGAGGCGTTAGTTTAACTGTTCTCTAATTACTTTTCAGGTGATAACTTCTTTAAGACTGCATCCTACACGATTGAGGCACTCTGTGCCAAGAGCTATGAGGATACGACAAAGAAGTTGAAGGAGATTGAAGCTCATATCTTAAGCAAGAGAAACGAGTTGCGACAGTTTGAAACAGAATACCGAAAAGTAATTTTCTACTATTCAGAACTCAGTCAGTATATCTAGCTGATGACTTGCTACGTTTTTTTGCAAGGCCTTGGCACGCTTTCAAGAAGTTACCAACAGATATACCCAGGAGAAGCAAACTGTGCGTTGATAAGCTTCTTTTCTCTATGTTACATTTTATTCCTACTGCAATTTTTTGATTAGCATGCAATGTTTCTAAAGAAGAGGAGCTCGTGTAGATCTTTAATTATATTCTTTTGATCATTCTGAAAAGTATTTTGTTTGTCTATTTGGGAATGATGGTGAAGGTGGATGAACTGCTAAAGCAACGGGATACAATCCACTCGTCCTTCTCTGTCGTGAAAATTCCAAGCGTCAACAACGTAAGCAATGGAAGTAGCAGCAGCAGAACTCAGGGAGAGGAATCGAGAGGCGAAGGGGATGGTGCAGGAGAAGAAGGTGGAACAGAGAGTAAAGACAAAGCAAAGAGGAAATGGTTTAACTTGAACCTCAAAGGATCTGATAAGAAGCTTGGTTGACCAAAATGCGGATCTGTAATGTGTCATTGGTGCATTCTTTCGACAGAAGTGGCTCGGTGACCATTTGTCACCGGGATGCTCTATGTATGGTTTTGTAGGCATATATATTCATCGGAATGGTTTGAGAGAGTAAGAGAGATGCATAGGAGAGATTCTCAAGTTGAGTGTTTTGATGTATGCTCATGCTTCATTGATTCATTGTTTGTTCCATTTATATTCACAGAATTATCAAGTGCTTTTGAATTTGGTCAAGCTCTCCAAATTGTCTTTCTATGTATACAAAATTGTAATTTGAACGTTGTGACTTTGGAAAACCTTTTGTTGGTCGTGGACTGATGATACATTCATAAAAATTCAAAATGAAAAATGTCTCGATTTCTTTCAAAATGTAAATTTGATAATCTATATTTGGAAATTTACAATAAATGGAATCAGGCCACCTAAAAAAGTTCAGTGAATGTTATATATTTCAACATTTATACCCAAAAAAGAAGAATTTAGGTAGAAACGTTAAAAAAAGAAGACGCAAAAAAATTAAAGGAGAAAGAAGGAAAAGCGGACCTTTTTGTATGAAAACCCTTGTTTCGTCTTCGTAAACGATTTTTTTTCTTTCATTGTCACTCATATTTGATGAGAGTAGTTCCTCGTTTTTTGTTCACTCGTATTTGATGAATATCATGGTGATATAAAAAATTTGCGCAATTCCTCGATTGAAATTATATTGTTCATAGATTCGCTGATGCAAATTCTGTTTGAATAGTCTATCGAAATTTGAGACCTTTGTGATTGGGTAGAGAGTAAGATTTGTCAGGAAGAGGTGAGAGAGAAGTGGGGAGGATGAGCTCGAAAAAAGTTGAAGGTTCGTCTGCTCCGGCGATCCGTCGAGACCCGTACGAGGTTCTTTCTATATCACGAGACGCAAACGATCAGGAAATCAAATCTGCCTACAGAAAATTGGCGTTGAAGTAAGTTTCTTATTTATTCGCATTGTAAAGCAAAATGTTTTATTTTTCATATTCTTTTTTTCTGATTTCTCTTAGCAGAAAGTTCTAAGCTTTTCTTGAATGCGATATTTTAGGGTTATTAAAATTACTGTGTGAAAGTTTTATGTCCTGACTATGAAATATAATTGCATGTTTTTGTAACTTGAAAAGTGTGAATGATAAGCCTTGTGCTAGTCTAGAGCAGAAGCATTGTAATTAAGGAACCCTAGGTGGCTTTAGCAATGTTTGATATAGCTCAAAATCTATAGTTAAGTGGCTTTCTAAGAAATCTAACAGCTTAAGAAGAATTTTAGGGAGAAGGAGTGGATTGGTCTAGGATCTTGGTTTGGGAATTGGTGGAGACTTAGAAACTTCTCTCGTTAACCAGAATATCAAGACTCTTCTCTGGTGTGTGAATTGAATAAAGGAGTTTACTGGTTCCAATCTTCACAAATATTAGTGCATCAACTTCGTCACTGTCTTTGTATACTGAGAAGTTATCTCCTGCTTTGACATCGTTGAAATTTTACTTATATCATTTTGTACTTTATTAAATCTTTAGTCTTTCTTCTCCTCATCTTCGACCGTGCTTTACTTGAAATTTCCTTACAACAATGGATAGGTATCATCCGGACAAGAATGCGAACAATCCTGAAGCTTCTGACCTTTTCAAGGAAGTTGCATTTTCGTATAGCATTTTGTCTGACCCAGAAAAGAGAAGGCAATATGACAACGCAGGATTTGAGGTGATACTTGTTTCTTGTCGATCTTTGTAGAACTAGTAGAAAGAGAACTGTCAAGCGCACAATCATTCCCCTGTTTCATACTTAATGCCCCCAATTAAGTTCTATTCTTTCGCTTTATAGAGTAATGCCTGTTGTTCTCCTGTCTCAGTGTGCTTCTAGCTACTAAAATCATTTAATTAGTGAGCATTGACCAATTTCTTGTATGTTCGTTTTTCGGTTATGCTTAGTATCACTTTTAAAGTACTTTATCTATATCTCGACATGCATTCTTGTAGCAATAATTATATATGTTTCATAATATTAGGCCATTGATGCTGATGGAATGGACATGGAAATTGACTTGTCAAATCTAGGAACGGTAAATACCATGTTTGCTGCGTTGTTCAGGTGCAGTTCATACCCTTTATTCATGGTTCCCATTCAATCTTTTTCAATCCACTCTATTAACGCTGTTCTTCTCCTTAAAAATATCTAATTTTAGCAAACTAGGTGTGCCAATCAAAACTACAGTATCTGCCAATGTTCTTGAAGAGGCTATGAGTGGAACTGTTACAGTTAGGCCCCTTCCTATTGGTACATCAGTTAGTGGAAAGGTGTGCAATCAGATTCCAAGCCTTGCTTCTTACTTAGTTTTATTGTGTGTCTTGAATTGAAGTTTATCTCATATCTCATATCTCATATCTCATATCTCATATCAGGTTGAGAAGCAGTGTGCTCACTTTTTTGGAGTTACGATAAGTGAACAACAAGCTGAATCAGGGGTTGTTGTTAGAGTAACTTCGACAGCACAAAGTAAATTTAAGGTATGTTCGAATGCCCTTTATTACTAACTTGGAAGTTTTTTTTCGACCTAATTAACGTGGTGGTTAACTTTGGAATATATCCATCTCCAGTTGCTTTATTTTGAGCAAGATTCAAGTGGCGGCTATGGATTGGCCTTACAGGTACAAAAAAATATTGGTTTTAGTATTAAAACGAGGCGTGATATCTATTTTATCTTTTTTAATTCGGGAAAACTCTCAGCTAGTTCTTTTAAAAACTGTTCATTTTGCTTATGGTGATTCCACACCAGAATGAGCCTTTTATCTGTTCTTGCAGGAAGAGAGTGAGAAAACAGGGAAGGTAACATCAGCGGGCATGTATTTCTTGCATTTCCAAGTGTACAGAATGGATTCAACTGTAAATGCAGTATGTAATTTTGGAGATATTTTCCTTTCATTATTAGCTGAAGAGCTATTAGAGTAATCTACATTTTGGTTATTGTGCAGTTAGCTGCAGCCAAGGACCCTGAGTCTGCTTTCTTTAAGCGATTGGAAGGTCTTCAGCCTTGCGAAGTTTCAGAACTGAAAGCTGGCACGCATATATTTGCAGTTTATGGTATGAATTATTGTGTTTTTTTTGCAATAGTTGGAACTATACTGAGACCTTAGTTTAACTGGTCTCTAGTTACTTTTCAGGTGATAACTTCTTTAAGACTGCATCCTACACAATCGAGGCACTGTGTGCCAAGACCTATGAGGTTACAACAGAGAAGTTGAAGGAGATTGAATCTCAGATTTTAAGAAAGAGAAACGAGTTGCGGCAGTTTGAAACAGAGTACCGAAAAGTAAATTTCTTATAGTGAGCTTAGTCATTATTTAGTGAGACGTATACCTTGATTTGCTATATTCATTTGCAGGCTTTGGCGCGGTTCCAAGAAGTTACCAATAGATATACCCAGGAGAAGCAAACTGTATGTTGATGATTCTTTTTTAATAACATTTCATTCTTTATATAATCATGCTTTTAAAGACAATATGCTTTCAATAGGCAAGTCGAATTTGAGATCTCTGTTACACGGCTAACAATCAGAAATAGTGTTTATAGGTGGGAAGTAGCACAGATTTAGGGTCTTTGGATCAATCTATTTATTGGGAAGCCTCATTGGCTTCTGGGATACAATTACAGACACATAGTGGGTACAACCACAAAGGAGGTTATAAGGATCAAAGGGTAGACTCTTAGTTTGCAGATCCCTAAATTAGAGCATTTGATTACCCTTGATGTTCTGTGTGTTTGCTCTTTCTTTTGTCCATATATTGTTTATGGAGTAGTTTGACAATTTACAGTTGAGAAAAGGAAAAGCTTTTTGTGTACTATTCTCTTAAATGATCATAACAGCATTCTTGTTCTTGTGAACTTTTTGTTACAATTCTAAGCTCTTGCAGATAGATTCTGACGCACTCTTCATCATTATAAAAGTGTTTGACCTGTCATTTATGGATGATGGTGTAGGTGGATGAACTGCTAAAACAACGAGATGCGATTCATTCGTCCTTTTCTGTTGTGAAGACATCAAGCGGCAACAACTTAAGCAATGGAAGTAGCAGCAAAGCTCAGGGAGAGGAATCAAAAGGTGATGGGGATAGTGGAGAAGAAGGTGGAACAGAGAGTAAAGACAAATCCAAAAGGAAATGGTTCAACTTGAACCTCAAAGGATCTGACAGTAAGAAGCTTGGTTGACCAAAAGGTGGATTTGTTCCTTTGCCAAATCTTAGCTGACTCATTGGTTTTTTGTTCATTCATTCCATCTTTGTCAGCTATGTTCATTGGAATGATCTAAAAAGGTCCATTAAGTTCTTTTATTACAGAGTGATTGTTGTGGTCATAGGAAAGTTTTTCAAATTCGGTGGTTCTAGCTCAGCTCCAATCTTATGATATATGCAACTTTTGATTCATTGTAAGTTTTGAAATTAGCCTATTCTCTTTGAGCAATATACATCTTTGAAAGAGTACAGTATAATACATTTGAGAAATCTTCATATTAGTTCAAACATCTTTGGTTCTTTTTGTCTTTTGTATTAGTGATGGACAAATGGATTAATCTTGTGAAAAGATCAATCAATTCAATAAATATATGGAGAAATTATATATTTAATTATGTCAAATAAAGAGGGAAGTCGGAGCTAAATACATTATATAATTCTCAAACTTTAGTCTTTAGGCGTATGCATGAAGTTACTTACTTTTCTTTATTATTTGAAAGTATTTTCTAAAGTTGATGTAATGTAAAATGACTAGATTACAACTAACATCGTCAATTTGTAATAAGGATGTCAATTTATATAAAAATCAACGTAGAATGTATAACGATTTATTGGGTCATCTTAATATTATTTAGTATCAAAAGACGACCATTATAAAGCATATACCAGTTTTGACTTTTGAAGCCTTCGGGAAGATTTACAATAATTCTGCATCTCATTTGGTGCGCTTACAACTTAAAAGTTTTAACAAATGATAACACCTCAAAAATTGTTATAGTGGTAATATATGAGTGGTTACATGATAAATTGAACAAAACTATGTGTTAAAAATAAATTAATATATTGTATCCTTAGTTAAAGTGATTGCAATAGTTTTCTATGTTTCGTTGTAAGTATTGTTAATTTATTATTTTATTTTTTTGTCAACTATTGTTAATTTATTATAATTAGAGAAAATTGTCTATAATACCTTTTCTAAGTTTGAAATTATTCCATATATACTCTTTTAAAAATTTGTGCGAAATACACCGTTTAATAGTAGGGATATTTTGAAATTAGAGATATAATTTACAATTGTGTTTTTGGTAGATAATAATACTGTTTACGATAGATAGATATATATATATAGTAAACTATATATATATATAGTAAACTATGTATACTATAAATAAAAATGAAATAAAATTATCCATATAGTGAATTATATATACAATAGACAAAAATATAATAAAATTGTCTACCGTAGATATAATTTAAAACTTAAAAGAAAGTACTTTTCACAATTAAAAACTTAAAAACTATATTTTAGAAAAGGTAAAATAAAGTATATTGTAAACAATTTAAAACTTAAAAGTATACTATGGACAAAATTCCCTTATAATTATCTCTTCATCTTACGCAAAACCTAAATAACTATTTCAAACGAAAAAAATTAAAGTAAGATCAGCTCTCTATGGTTGCTTCCTCGATATGAGGCATAAAACGTGGCTGATTATTTTAACAAAAATATTATGTGGCTGCTCAAATCTGGAAATCACGGATCAATGGCATTGTTTATGCAATTGATCATATTAATAATTCTTTATAATATGCTTAAATAAATTATGCTAAGCACATGTATCAAAGCTTTATCAAAGAACGTTGCAGAACTAAGTACTTAGATATAATTAATTAAGAATATCATTTTCTATCAATATTGTTTTTAAATCTATAAACAGAAATATTTGCATGATCAATGTATTTTTGAAAGGGGTTTCAGATTGATAACCTTAACTATTTTAAAACATTTTTGTTAATGTTAGCATCAAATTAAAATTAAGTGTATAGAGGTATAGAGTAAACTGAAATGGTCTAGTGGTTGAAGATTCATTCTAATTATTTTTACTAGGTATAATTTGAGTTTTTTAAGGAAATAATATCCTAAACATCCGTAAATGTTTTGGATTATGGAGATTAATTTGAGTTTTCTTATGGAAATTTTAGGTAATAAAATAAAAAAAAAAAAAAAAGAGTTTAGACGTATGTGTGTGTGTGTTAATGCAACCACTTGACGTGTCCCACTTGGATTAAATCTGTAACCTAAAGCCCTTCTGCTTTAAGAAAAGAAGATTATAGTGTAATTAAAGATTATTTAATTTGATAGATTAGGTGTCACTTGGAACTCATTATGGGGCTTTCTGATAAATCATCACACCCCATCATCTTTGGCTGGCTTCACTAAATAAAAATGCTTACAAGGATATATATCCATTAAAGGAGATTTAGACATGATTATACAGATGTCTAATCTTGGTTTTTCTTAACTTCGTATTCTGAAAAAGTCGAAGTCTTCCTGATGTGTGGGTTTAGATTAAATTAATTAAAAAAATTAATCGCATTTGTGAACCAAAAGACACATTATAGTTTTATAATTATCACTTTTTCTGGACCGGCTTTATATATTTTAATGCATTTAAGCATATTATTATAAACTCCATTGGTTGAAATTCTCTGGTCATGAAAATTTGGTGGGCCATAAATTTGATCTTGAAGATCTTAAAATGATAATATAAAACATCATTTCTATCAAAAATTGATAGACTTTGACATGAATACATAAATTGTGGTAGACAAGAACATTGAGAGATAGACAGCTGGTAGTTCTATTTGTCAAATAATATCACTTTTGCCGGGACTTATTAACTTGATTATAAAGTGAGATTAATTATGAGTTACTGAGATTAAACACCACTATTTTCAGATTGTCAAACTTATTGACTATTGGTTAGTTGTCATCAATTTTTTGTATATTAATTACTTATTCTACAAGTTGGGATGTCGCCACTTCTTTTGGAAAATATGTTGAACCTATTATTAGCTTTGATTTATAATATTGATAACATAAGGTAAGAAAATTTTAGAATCACATAATTTTGAAATATAGGTTTTGAGGATGAAACATTTTAGAATCACATATTTGTGAAACAAAATTTGAATAGAATATTCAAAAATCACATATATGTCGAACTCTTTTCAGTCTAATGGTTAAATACCTAATTAATAACTTAAACATCTGGAATTCAATTTCATCACATTATATGTGGTAGTTGATAGAAGATTTTAAAATTGAGTTTGAATCGTCATAAGATTTGAAAAAATTGAATAGTTCTAAAATAAAATGATATTACCGTCAAAAAATAATTTGGTTATCATAGTTGCATGATTTTCACAAATCGTTTTTTTAATTTACTTTGTTATGTTTGTATATTTTTTTCAAAATGATAGGTCATAAAGATAGAACATAAGTTTAAACGTATAATATAATCTATTTATATTACAGAGTCACTCATTAGTGCGTGCTTTTACGTAGTTCCACCTAATCAATTTACAAAACTTCTTAAAGTTTTTCACAAGGAGTATATATTTTCGGTCTAATTTGAATTGGAATTTAAATATCAAAAGAGCTAAGAAAAATAAAAGAAACCCCAACAGTGTTATAAACTTTATACTCAATGAAAAAAAGGCAAATACTTTCTCCTCACTTGCCTTGATAAAACTGTTATTCTCATATATAAACATTATTTATCCTGTAGTGCTTAAGTCTTAGCCTAAAGTAACTTTATTTTGAGGTCATATCCTAAAGTTGATTTGTGAAGTAATCTACAAGAAAGCACAAGTTAAGCCATAAATCTGATGTCAAATTATTATGTGGGAAATTGCTGGTTTAAACCAATTTTCAACTGTCTAAGAATCAAGATAAGTCAGTTTTGTCTCCTATTCCAAGAAGATGCCAGTTTGCTTTACAACAAATTTCAGTGAAGTGTTCTACAAAGTAGAGCCAACATGGAGAATGGTTCCTATAATCCTAAAGAAAATAAAAAGAAAAATCAGTTTTATGAAAAAAAAATAGAGGTAAGAAGAGACAGAGAATATGGATCTATAATCACATGTGTAATCCTTCATTAGTGGAGAAAACCTAAGTGCTTATGTTCACCCACTTTCTCACATTTGCCACCTTTTTGTTTTCTTCACTTTATTAGTTTCAAAACTTTTTTTTATTTTGAAATGAATTTAGTCTCAAAACTTGCAGGGCCTAAAAACCAATATCTTTATTTCCACAAATCGTGCGATCTACCCTAATACATTAGTTATATATCCATTAATAGCATAAATATTTTATGATTTTTTCCATCAGTTGATTCTATATATTTCACACTCGAAGTTAAGATGTCTCTTCAATGATATATAAAATTTAGTGACCATTACATTTTTTTTTCAACATAAATTATTCATTGGACAACAAGTCATGTCCATAGTCTATATATTCCAACTGAAAGTCTAGAACGATTGAGATTTAAACTCGTTACCTGGTACCTAACTAGATCAGTGGCGAGCTAATTAGGTCATTTGATTCTTAACAGTGAACATTCCATTTATTGTAAATTAGTTTTGAATTGTTTGATATATGTAATTCTTTTCTACAAAATGGGGTTTTACTGTTTTTGACATGGATCTAGTGTTTCCTGCTGTTAAACCAATCACAACATAAAAAATATTTTGCTTTGAAATCATTTATGATAAAACTGACAAAACATTTATCAAAAAGAAAAAGATTATAATCCCCTGTGATAAGTGGCTAATTTTCGAAATTGGATTAATTACTAGTTACCAAAACTCTGGCCGGTTCGGTCCAGTTGGATAACTTCAATTCTGAATAATTGCCAGCTCCTATTTCAATTATCAGATAGAACCAAAGCAATCAACTAGTTTTTTCGTCCCAAAAAGAAAAGAAAAAAATGATACGAGAGACTAAACTAGTACGATGAAACAAAGAATGAGAACTAAATGAGCTATGTCAAGGGGTACTCATAAGTATATCTGGTCCCCTCCAAAAAAAAACCCTAAGACTTCTACTTTAAACTCATAGATTACATTTTTATATTAATATTTGGATAGACCAATCTTTGTTTACCGATTTCGTAGGATAGGCCAATCTACATGATTGTATGTGTTTCTTACTTAACTATCCATACCCACTTATTATTAGAGTCCTTGAGTTCCATAAGAAAAAGAAAAAACACATTACTCGATCATCATTGTACAAAACATTTTCTAACAAAAGTCAAAAAACAAAGTTTCATTGGATCCCCTAAAGTTAAAGCAGAACGTTAATTGCATGTTCGGCTTCTTTTTTGCTTTTAGTTATTTGATTATTTCCAGTAACAAATAATAGTGTTTGATATATATATATATATAACATGATTATCATTAGGCACCCACACAAGTGACAAAATAATGTATTTTCATAAATTAATTGTACGTATAAATAATGTTCTGTCTCTTCCTATCCCTATGCGAGGTCCACATGACGTGTATATAAATTAGTACATCGAGGAGCGTTTCATCTTTCACATTCTTTTAACACATTAGAAATTATATATATGTTGTCAGCTTTTTTTTTAAAGAAAAATTTAGGTCTACTCTACAAAATTTGGATGTATTTATCAATTGATCTATTGCGTAAATTACAATTTGGTAGAGTTCACTAATTTTTAAACAAAATTTATATGTCTGATTTTTTTCCAACCTTCCAAAATGTGTTTAAGCAAAATGAAAGATTAAATTAAAATCACACAAAATTTGTGTGGTTCTCTACATATATATCTATCCAAACTTTGTGTGGTTTATTTCTTAGATCCCAAATTTGGTGGTGAATAAATCATTCGCCAAAACAAAATCGAAGTTATAAACACTAATGCATGTTTTAGCTAAACCGAAGCAAACATAATATTATGATTAGTCCTGGATATTCAGCTTTACGTGTAGATTCGGTTCTTTTGATTTTAAAGTTATTGTTATCGGTATAGATACCGACTAAAATTTTATTTGGTTTGATTCCATTCAATTTTATTTAGTTTTGTAATCAAACACAAAAAAAATGTGAAACTTGTAACCAAACACCAAAAAACAATATAATTAAAAATAATTAATTAGTTTGACTCCGAATAGTTTGTATTGTAAGAAAAATTAGTTAACTAGTAAAAGTTAGTTTTAGTTTCTGTTTAGATTATATTCAGTCTCGGTTAAAAACTTAACCAAACCAAGTATCAAAGATACCAAAATACTAGAATCCTTTGTTTATTTGCTAGGAACCTAAAAAATACTTAATTTTGGTTCAATTCAGTTTTTTTTTCATAAATTTTATTGCTAGGGCTACTTATGATCATATGCTCCATAAAACATAGATCTCAATAAAAAAATTCAAATCTTCTTTTTTTGTGGTAGACTAGTAGTCTAAACCCAGAGATTACTTTTTATACTATGCTTCTAATTTGATCAGGGTAGAAAAAATATTTTACACCATTATTTTAGTATTAACAAAAACTAATCTCGAATCTGGGGTTAGAACCAAAAATCTAAATCTCCCGGTTAACAAAACCAATTCTTGCACTTGAATTAACTTTATAATAATATCATGTCATACTTCCATTCTAACCCAAACCAATTTCACTACGGATTTATTGTAGCGTGAATTTTGCATATGACTATGAACAATGATAAAACTATAAGTTTTAGTTTATTTATTCATACCTAATTCGTACATATATCTTAAGATCATGTAAAATAATGTGCGATTGACTTGATTTTTTTTTGTCAGGACTTATGATATTATATATTGATTATTAAAAACAAGTACAAGCCCTATTTTATTTTTTAGATAAATGGACAATAAATGATTTTATATAATTATAATTTTATTGTCCTTTCTTTTTTATATGTCATTATAATAAGCTATATAGTATTTAAGGAAATATAAAGAAAATACCTGGAAGCAACCAAAGAAAACGAATAATGTAGATCCTCGTGGAAGATATATTGAAAAAGGAGACAAGATGGGACATTTCTTCAGCCCCTAAAGAGGACTTTAATTAATCAGAGTTTACACAATTATTATTATTAATTTTCTAGTTTTTTTTCTACAAATCAAATCTGAAAACCACCCAAAATTAGCTTTAGCTTGAGTTAGTAAGATTCGCAGATCTCTTTAAATGTGTAAGTAAGAGAATTTGTTTAAGGAAAAGTGAATAATAGTAAGCGTGTGTGTTTGTGAATCTAACGTCGTCAATCACGCAGACATACTCGTAAAACATGGTCTCTTCTTTTCTCACGTAATTTGTGGGGCACATGTTAACATCTGAAGACTTGTTTTGGTCCTTCTTTTTCTCCTTACCAAACCATACTTTTAACTAGTTTTCATATCACTTAGGTTTGTCTTTAAATGCTTTCGTTTTTTTTCTTCCAAACTATCTCACTTACTTTGACTCGATCATTCGTAAACATTAACAAGCAAAAAGTTGTCAGAAATTAAACGAAATTTTTTGATGAAAACTGACCAAATTTTTTTTTCCGACTATCTCTATCCGATAATTGAAAACGGTTAGAAAATTATCAGAAATGGTGATTTTCAACAATTTTCCAACGGAATTGACCATCAATTTTATTATGTTTGCTTATAGTGGTAGTGTAAGTTTAGATTTGAAATTCTCTCTATTACTACAAAAAAATGTGTACATATAGTATATTACTAAGATTTATTTTAAACTGTTACACCTTAAAAAAATAGAATCATAATGATATTGATTCAAAGATTCATAAATAAGTTTATATTAAACTTAGAACATTTTTTTTATCAACTTTACTCATACTCAAAATAATATAAGTTTATTGTTTACAAAAGTTTGATTCCTAGAAAATCTTCTAATTTAGAATATTTATATCTTTAAAATAAAGCTAATGATCGATGATAACATTACAAATAGGATATAGAAAAGATTTACAAGCTTTGATTAAAAAAATTTCTGGTTAAATGGCAAAAAGATTTTGGCAATCTATAAACTTTAAATTTTTTATGAATAATTTGAATTTTCAAGTAGTAGAACTAAACTCACAACTCGATTTTGATTGTATGGTAAATCATGATTGTTAAGAAAGGTTTGCGTTGACAATTGTTTCATGGGTTGGAAACTATAAAGTGTTTGTTAGTACATGACTACATGTAAACATATTTTCTCTTATAGTCATAATTAAAGGCAACATAGTCGATGTAAGAAAATAATTATAATTGTTGATGTTCCATAAATATAAGTTATTGACTTTAATAAATTTTGAGATCGTATCTGAATATAGATACGCACGATAATGTGACGGCGACACGTTGGGCACGCAGAAGTGAGATGTGGGACTTTTGTTCTGTTTTTAATTTCACATCTTCTGATTAAGATTCTCATGTTTCTTTCTCACGATTACTTCATATCACTTCACATTATGTTATTTATATACTTTTATTTATTATTATTATTGTTTCAATAAACAAAAGTGAATTATATTTATGATAACATTTGCTTGCAATTTGCATCTACTTCTTCTTGACTTCTTTACTCATCACTTTCCGTCTGTCGGCGTCTTTTTACTTTCTAATTGTTAATGTTTCAATCCTCTAAAGCTTTTTTTTTTGACACTAATCCTCCAAAGCTTTTTCTAGAAATTTTGTATATTTTTGCATAATTCGAAAAACTACATATTAGAATTTACAGTTTACATGGTCATTTACTTGTTTATCAATATTTTACGATTATGTAATTTAAGTTTTTTCATTTTTTTTGTTAATGTGTAATTTAAGGTTTTTTTTTACATCATAATTATATATAGAGTAATTTCACTCTATAGCAAAGGAGATAAGTTGATATTTAAGTGTATAGCAAGCGGGAAAAATATAACATTCTGTTATAATTCTTTTGACTATCTTACCCCTACTTTATAATTCTCTGTGTTTGTGTCAAAATATATACGTACTCATTATTTATAATTGAAAAGCATTGTTAACAATGTTATTGTTAGTTTTTAATTTGGGTTGTATGTTTATGTTCAAATTTGTTGCATTATATTTATAATTATCACCTAAAATTTTCAGATTACTAATTTGTACAATTTGTTATTGTCTATACTTTGCATTATAATGTTAACTATATCATTATTATGTAAAATACATCATTATTAGATAGAAATATTCCAAAAAGCTATATTGACGGAAAAAGTTGCATTTCTGGAAATTTTTCTCAGATACAAGGAAATGATTCAGTTCCAAAGCCAAAGATCGTAGTTCTCGAAACAAGTAATCGGTCCAAAAAGTGCATTGTTGGAACTGGGTTGAAGCGCCAACTGGCTTTAGATTCAGGGGTTTCCGACAAAGAAATTTCAAACAAAAGGATCGGAAGTCACTGATAGGAAAAGAAAGAAAAACTTCATTTTTAATTTGTTTTTGAGTCAATTTTCTTAATTTTTATTGGTTCAAGGCTCTTAATTTTTTGTTTTTAGAACAGATTTATCACCAACCCTCTCTTATTCATCATATTTCTCTCTGTTATTTCTATATATCTAATTTGTTATTATGACAAACAAAATATTACCAATTTACATAATTTGTTAATATCACTTAAATGAATATATAGGGGTAAAATTGAATTTATATTATTGAGAAAATTTGAAAAAGGTGAAAAATTCCAATATTAATATTCAATCACCATTCGTACTAGGGGTGGGCAATCGGGTACCCGGACCCGATCGGGTCGGATCTTTCAGGTTTTGGGTATTTCGGGTCTAGGCATGAAGGACCCGATCGGGTATTTTAGAAATTTGGTTCGGGTTCGAGTCGGTTTTTTTCGGGTTCAGGTCGGGTTCGAGTCCATATAGAGAACCCGATTAATACCCGAACATATATAAATTTCGGGTCCGGGTCGGGATCGGTTCAGGTCCGGTTCGGGTATTTTCAAAATCCAAACCAAAAATGTGTTTATATGTTTGGTTCGGATCCGGTTTGTGTCTGGCTCGGGTCCGGTTCGGATCCGGTTCGGGTATTTATAAAACTCAAACCAAAAATGTGTTTATGTGTCCGGTTCGGGTCCGGTTTAGGTCTAGTTCGAGTCTGGTTCGGATCGGATTCGGGTCCGGTTCGGATCCAACACATAAATTTCGGTTTACTTCGGGTTTCAGGTTTTACCCGAACCCGACCCAAAACCCGAAGTACTCATATAACCAGAACCGATCGGGTATTCATTAAGACTCGAACCCGAACCGAACCCTATTTTTCGGGTCGGATTCGGGTTCGGGTCCGGGTTTCGGTTTTAATACCCACCCCTAATTCGTACGTTGATCGATTTATATTTTAAAGAACTTGAAAGACTTATCAATTAATTATACAAGTTACATTATGAAAGATTTATATTTTTCTGTTATTCATGTGGTTATTTAAAATAAAATTAATATCCATTTATCCCTAATTATAATAATGTTCCACTTCAGATACAATTCACTATATGGTCCGATTGGTAAATTGATTTCATTGTTTTGAAAAACAAAATTTTTTTGTAAAAGATTTTATTAAACCAATTATATTTTAGTTGTTTTAACTAAAAATGATTGATTTAATTTTAATATTATAATTTTTTTTTTCAAAATAACAAAAATAATTACCAATTGGACCTATATAATTCTCTTAGGCTGGTTTATGAAAACTAAGGGCATAAAGGCAACTAACCTGCTTCCTTTTAACTTTTCATTGATGGACTACCTAATTTTTACAAGAGAAGTTTGAGAAACTAATATAAGTTTTAGCATAATTATGAAATTAACCATTCACTATTTACGGTGTACTGTTCACTTTTTTAACATAAATACCCTTGTTATAAATATACTACTACTGTTATAGGTGTAATACATACACTTCAATCTATAAATATTTTATTTTGTAATTAAAATTATAGTGTTAACAAACATATTACATGTGTCACTACTATTGTTATAGTTGTACTACTATTACTTATATATCTAACATATAATTTACATGTTCACGTGTTTTAATTATATATTTATATTGTTATTTATATGATATAACTTACATGTTCACGTGTTTTAATTACATATTTATATTATTATTTATATGTGTAACATGTACGTATGGATAATAAAGACATTTTGGTCTTATTACTATTTTAGTGGTAAGGTCCATAATTAGTTTATTAATTTGAAAAAACTTATAATTAGTTTCTTAATTGATTGAAAACTTATAACTATTTTCTTAATTCATCATTTTTCAGAATCAGTATATTAAACATAGACTTGAAATTGATTTGAGAGTTTCTCACCCACTACAAATGTTTAGACTTTACTTATCTCTCACACTCTATAAATTGGGATGAATAAGTATTATTTTTTTTATAATCCATGTAACATATATAACACTTATTCTCAATTATGAATTTTTAAGACAATAATAGTATAATACCATTTGTCTGTTCTTGTTTATTATCTCCTATTTAACGCATTTCTCTTCTTCTCTTGAGGGTTTTCGTATTTATATTCTGATAAAATCTGAAATTATTGTTTCTGAAAATTGTGATAAAATTTTTTAATTTAAGAAATCAAATTTTGTTAATTTTTTTTAAAAAATTTTCTACTATAAATGATTTCAACTGAATAATAAGATAGCAAGATTGAAGAATGATTGAATCAAAAATATTGAATTGATAAATTTTGTTGTAAATAATCACAAAACAAATTAGTAGATGAGTATATTTTTATTTTTTGCACATATATTTCTAATATATAATAAAATCAATATTTAAAATATAGATTTGATGCATACTCTAGATAGTAAATAGTGGATTTTTTTAATATAACCAGAGGAATCTCACATCCAAGTTCACAGTAATTTGCTAAGTCTATATAATTTACGTTTTTTTCCACTTAAAATACTTAAGAGTGGTCAAGGATGTAGTGGAAGTATGTTAACCATCGAGAATGAAACACTTAATTTAGTAGGACTCGAATCCTACAAAAAAATATCGAAAATAAATTTTTAACCAATTAAACCAACTTAATTTGGTATTTGTTATTAAAAACAATGTTGAAGAAAGAAGATACCATTTATCACCAAAATTTATTAACGCATCATGTACTCCATGTGAGGCTTTGTTGATGTCATTTGCTAAAATGTTTGCGGTTTGTGTCAACAATGAATTTATTGCTAGTTTTACATTTACATATTATAAGAATAGTTGGAATTTATATTCCAACTTAGCTATAGGTATCACGGGACTCTCTTGATTATCTTTACAAATTGTCCCATAGTATTTGACTTTATAGTCTAAAGTACATGATCTTTATTATCTTAACAGAAAAAACAAATTATTTTACATCTAATAACTGTATCAGATTAGATTGCTAATCATGGAGGTTTGTCTAATTTCATTATGTGGTTGAAATATTTTCTATAAGACTTTACATCTTATATAATTATGTAGCAAATTGGATTATGTCTTTTTTTCTTTGTTTCTATTGAAGCATGAGGTAAGAAACTAATTCTACTTGTACATGTAATATTTATGATTTATCATATATAGTGGACTCTAAAAATCTTAAGATGAAATGAGACACTAATTAAGTGGCATTAAAACAATATAATGCATGCATATCTATAAGTA
Source organism: Lepidium didymum (assembly GCA_963920545.1). Classification (NCBI taxonomy): domain Eukaryota; kingdom Viridiplantae; phylum Streptophyta; class Magnoliopsida; order Brassicales; family Brassicaceae; genus Lepidium; species Lepidium didymum. The sequence goes on along the minus strand of OY986984.1, from coordinate 3,844,327 downwards.
GACTCTAAAATTCTGACCCTTAAGTAAGCTATTATAATGCATACATTCAATATTTTGAACTCCCAAATTTTTTTCCTAGAATGTAAAACAATAATGTCTGATCCTTAAGTAAGCTATTGCAAGGAAACAGATATGTTGTAGTATCCATATATAATTATTTGTTTCAAAAATGAAGTGCAGTTTTAATGATTATTATCATTCACAAATGAGTCAGCTTTGACATAATATTCGAAAATGTGGTTCATTTATAACCATAAATTTTGGTTAAAATAAGTTTGCATCACATCAACAGAAAAGTATGGAAGATATTGCCTTTGGTGAATACAAATATAAAAAATATATCATGCAGAATATGTGTCAATTATGATCATGTAAAATATACAAAATAAAAATAAAAATAAAATATTTTGATTTTCTTATTGAAAATTTATAATATTTTTCCTTATTTTTACCATAAGAACTCATTCTATTATTTTCGTGACTTCTATATCACTTATTTGAATCTTAAAATTTGTGTTTTCAAATATCTTCTCAATCAAAAAGTGTAAATATGCATGATATCAATTAAACAATTCTTGATTATTTTTAGGAAAAAAATTATATAGAACTGTCCCATATGATAACTAATTTTATATGAACTAATTAAAATGTTTAATTGATACATTTAGCTACTAAAAATATTTTTTGTTTTGTTTGATTTTATCGGTATTAAGATGGATTAATGAACCACAAATACTAATACAAATCGAATATAATAAACAAACTAAATAATGTATTATTAGATGTGAAATACAAAATTGTGGTATATTTAGTGCATATAAATAGTTTTTGAAATATATGATTACTACCAATAAAAACTAATTTACCGTTTAGATATTATATATTTGAATTAAATATAAAATTTTAAAATTGAAGGCTCACTACTAAGGTCATTTAAAATAAAATTAAAATTCAAGGTTTATTGGTAAGGCTCATTTAAATTAAAATTAAAATTAAAAATTTATTTTTTATGATTTGTTTAGGGAAATTGGCTAAGAGAGGAGGTCATCCATTTCTGTCACATACATTATGAATGAGTTGTTTTACCCAAAAAATAAAAAAAGTAAAAAAAAATGAAAAAAAAAATGTGCACAGATGGAGGAGGATATGTGCTTTCTATGACTTTAAATGGTGAATGAAAAAAAAATGCAGATCATGCAGATTATACAGATCACGTTGCCAATAATGCAGATCATGCAGAACATACAAAATAAAAGTAAAAATAGAGTATTTTATTTTTTCTTATCGAAAATAAAATATACTTAAATATAAATTTAAAACGACAAAACATTATTCTAATTAAAGAAATAATCAATAAATTCTAAAAATGTTTAATATAATTTAATATTATTTTAATTACACGCACGGTGAAGTAAACTATTTTTTGTTAAAATGATTTAAACAGAAAGTTATTATTTTGAATTTAAAAGTAAAAATAAACTGTTATTGTGTTAAAATAATTTAATCATAAAGAAAGTAAAAAAAATGAAAAATGAAAAGCAAATCTAGTATTTATAACCCATTTTCGAAATTAAAAATAAAATAAAAAATGAAATAAATGCAGATCATTCACTAACAGCTTCCATCACTACATGGTTATTTTTTGACTAATTATTGTCCTGCATTGAGAGCATCACATTTCTTTTCTTTTTTAGTTCTGTATATTTATAGTGTGAATGGTAAAGTTAATGCAGATGTAACCCCACTTATAGGAGAACTGCATTTCCCTCATACACTAATATTTATCTTTTGAAATGATTAGTTTGAAGAAAAGCATTGACATTTGTCTCTAACTTAGTCTACAAATAAAAATAAACTTGTATCGCATAAAAAAAATTAATATGTCTGCAAAACAACGAGTGTACTAAACAACATGCTTACACAAAAATGTCGGAAAACGGCCTATTTATACTTAAATTTTTTCAAAAGGGTCATTTATACATAACTTATAGGATCAATTTTATCATACATTCAACTTGTTTAATTTGGTCAAAATATTAACTCACTGTTAAGATCATTAATCAACACTTAATTATCTATAATTAGTATGTTAACGGTGATAGGTAACAAAAAAATTAGTCTATCAGATCTTATGTGACAAAGTAATCAAAACAATGTCATTTTGAACCGTTTTAAAAACTTGGGATTAAAACCCTAAAAATCATTCTTTTTCTCTTTAAAAAAACATATATGAACGCTCTGAGCTTAAATCTCTTTGAATTTCATTATTGGCCAAATTTAATCTTTTTTTTGCTTTTCGATTTCTATTGTAAAAGTTAAAGAGATTATCATCCCTTATCGATAAAGAAGAAATGATATGAGGTAAGTATTGTTACTATTTCTCTCGCATATTATAAATTCCATCACATTTTAAAAAACAGTGATAAAATCCGTTACTAACGCTATATGTTTATTTAATAACTTCGACTTTTCAAATGTTATTTATTAAATTAGAGAAATATATACGTAATAAAATAACTTTTCCATAATATGCTATTCGAATTTTTTTTTTTGGTCATTATAATTATTCCACCTACATAGAATCAGATTTTCTTAAAGAAAAAAGTAGGTGGAAACATATGAATTTTCCTGAACTGAACAAGCATAAATCAACACATAAAAGTGGAACCGAACTCGAAACTTCCCAAAGATTGAAAGAAAAATAAAACGAAAAAAATGGAGACAAATGAAATCCAAGTGGGTCCCATTATCCATGTCGTCTCGGTTCGTGTGTTCCTCAAACTCCCACTTTCACTGTTCTTTTTCTTGGGATGTCCGAAAAATATAACAAAAACCAAAAATCAAATTTAATAAAAATCTCATATCTTTCACACAATTTCACTAGCAGTCTCTTGCACAGTGTCTCCCATGTTACTGTACAAAGTCCACATCTCTTTTTATATAAATGAACCACCCTTCACTCATCAACCTCTCTTTTATTCTAAACCTTATTCCACATCTCTCTCTATTTCTCTCTAAATCAATCTAGAGACATTCATTTTTAATGGAAGAACTTGATTTTCGTTCAAAGACTTTGACTTCTCGACTTAAGCTATTTGGATTCAGCGTCGATAGTGAAGAAGATTTCTCTGATCAATCTGTCAAAACCAACCAATCATCTCTTTCACCTGATCAAACTGAAGATTTTCCGGAAAGAAGTGGCGGTGCTACACGAAGCCAAGGAGGAGGAGGAGGAGGAGAACGTAAGTACGAGTGTCAGTATTGTTGCAGAGAGTTTGGTAACTCACAAGCATTAGGCGGTCACCAAAACGCTCACAAGAAAGAGCGTCAACAGCTAAAACGCGCTCAACTTCAAGCTACACGAAACGCAGCCGCGAATTTCTCAAACGCTGGATCAGCGTCTCACTATTTACGAAACCCCATAGTCTCTGCTTTTGCTCCTCCGTCTCATCTTTTGTCATCATCATCCGCCGTGTCTCCTCCGGTGGGAGGTCCTTGGATGTATCTTCCACGTGTCTCTCCTTCTCAGCTCCACGTGTCACATGGATGCGTGATCCAAGATGGTTCTGGTGGGCTTTCGTACGAATGCGGGGTTCGTGATTCTGGATTTGGTATTGTTGGGCCTCAAATAAGACACGTTCAGGCCCATGGACCAAGACCATCATCGGTTAATGGGTTTTCAAGAGAAGTGGGACCCAGTTTCGATGATGGTTTAGGGTTGGATTTGCATCTGAGTCTTGCACCAGCTGGTCATTGAAGTTTTTTTTTTTTTTTATCAACTTTAATATTATAGTTGGATCGACAAGACCCGATCTATAACCAAAATTCATATACTAAAATCTCTATTTTTTCTTTTCCAATGCATCAGAGAAATTTTTTATGGCCCTGTTATTGTTGAACGAACTGAGCTCTTGTATATTTTTTTCTTCTTAATTCTAATTAATTAATTTATTTTCTTCTTAATTCTAACTAATTACACACTATTTGGTTAGACTGAAAGTATTCTCATATCTAGGGATTGTAAGCGCCCTGAATCATTATTATAATGATGGTCATTAGATATGATTCAGCAATTCCTCTAGATTCTTCAATTTACTCGGTTTGTATTAGCATACATACACTACTAACTCGAGTTGGGTTCAGTTTTTTTTTTTAATACGTAGATTCGATTTAGTTTTTCTTAGCTCGAGTCGGTTTCATGTTCAGAATTGATATATAGAGATATTAGCTTAGTTTTTACTATCATTTTGAATCATTTCATATCATTTAGAGTTCATTAATCTTCATTTTAGATTAGCTTTTGCTTATTTTACATTTTACAGTTATAGATAGATCGAATTGCATATTTTCTATTTTGAGTCCATTTTAGGTGAATTGGAACACACCTTGAAGCATTAATGACTTTGGAATGAGATGCACTTTCATGTTATGGAAATTGGTGAAACAAAACATAAAAAAATAAGGAAAATGACGCGGGAGGATGGGACATCGACCCATGGACCGACGTGATGGACTCAACCTGGGACGCACGATCGAGAAGCCTTGCAGATGCACGAGACGTCACCCCTCGACCCGACCTGGAGGTGCTGACGCTAGACGCACGATCGAGAAGCTTGCGGGAAGCATGGGAAGTCGACATGCTGCCCGACGTGGAGTGTCCAACCCGAGACGCACGACCATCATCCTTGCGGGTGTTTGCCTCATCGACCCCCGTCCCTACCCGAGGGACCGGATGCCAAGAATGTCCGACGTGCAGTCTGGAAGCACGGGACATCGACCCTCACCTTGACCTCATGACCTTGCGAAGCCTCTTGCACGTGGTTCACTTAAGTTGGTTTGACCCGGTTTGTCCCAGGTCAATCCGAATCCGTTTTGTAATGTTTAAAAACCCTAACTTTAAGGGTTTAGGGATCATTTTTAATTTGTAGCCACTTAACATATTTTGGAGAGTGAGTTTTTGACAAAATTTTGTAGACTCTTTTGGATGATCCTTTTGGATTGTTTATTTGAAGTTTATTGAAGAATCTCATTACCTTTCATCTTCTCTTTGCATCATGTTTATGTTTTTGTCATTTGTTTTGTGTTTTCTTGTTGAGATGTATGAGTAGTTTCTAGAGTTGATTGAGGCTTGGTAGATTTTAGGGGCTAGATGATTAATTGCGATGTTTAGGTTGATAGATCCTTCATATTAGGTAGTCATAATGCTAGTTTCATCTTGGCCATTTGAATCTAGAAGCTAAGAGTTTTGTTGTCCGAAAGGTGTTCGATGAAATTCCTGAGAGACCTTTTTATGAGTTTTTCTTCCTTAGCCATTGAGAGATGATGTTAGGGTGATTAGTGAACTTAATGGATTTGTTTGTAATGCTTATTGATCTTTGAATCGGCAAGTGAGAGTTTAGCTAAATTGATTGATTGGTAAAGTGGTTAATGCCATGAGAGTGGGTTAGTCTTGATTTTGTTTCATGTTCTGGGTTGAACTTAATTGTTCCTTGTTGCATCTTCAGTCAGTTGTCTTCCCTTTTGATCAATTGCCTTGCCTTAATCCATTCGCTTTTGTTTATTTGTCTTTGCATCATTTTCGCTCTGTTTTTGTTTAAGTTATCTTGTTGTCATTTTTGCTTAGTTTATGCTTATTTGGTTTGGTATAGGCTGAGTAGTAGCAATTGTATTTCAATTCTGTTCATCTTGGATTGCTTTAGCTTAAGTGAGAATCCTATAATTTTACTGTGTTAGTTCTAGGTTCCTTGCGAATTCGATCCTCAAATACTTGCAATGATAGTTATTTGTATTTATTGAAATTAATTGAGTGTAAAAAGTAAATATCAAAAATCGAGTTTCGGGTAAAATGTTCGTAGACCACAAAACCAGATAAAATTTTCTAAGTTGCATACACGATATATTTTTTTTCTTTGTTCAACTCATACACAATATAGTTAAAAGAAGTTAAAATTTACGTAACGTATTACCGCTGTTTAAATTTTTTTTTTTCCTCTAGCACTCATAACGAACGTTTGGCAAAATACGTTTGATCTAAATAATTTAACAAAAAAACAAAAATGTATTATTTTGGAGAATAACAGATATTTCGTACGTATGTGGATCTAATGTATCGCCAAAAGAAGAACGATTGTTTAGTAACATTTAAAAAATATTATAAATCACAAGCTTAGGAGAAATTCCCGGGTACTCCAATTTGAAATATGAAACTAGTCTAAATTACAATATGTTTTATTGACTAATATTTAGGGGCTAAATTAGCACTTTTCGTGGCACCATGAGCCAATAGAATATAGAAAATAACTATAGAATATATATATACATGACACAATGTATATTTATTACTTTTTAGATTATTATTTTTTCCATGAAGCATATTTCTTTTCTCATATATTTAAGCTTTGTTTACAGATATTGTTTTTTGAGAACTCATTATACATTGGGCATGAATACTATGCTAAACACACATTATATATACATTATTGCTTTCTAAAATAAATCATTAAATTCTACGTTATAAAGATAATAATAGGTGTATACTCGTACGTACATATACAAGGTACGCTTTTGTTTAGGGAAAGTGTTTTTTCAGTGTCCCGAAAACGTGCTTGTTTGCTGCACCATGTGTCCTTTTTAAGGAATCATCAAAGTCTTTATCACACCATCAATCATGCAATATATATACCATAATCTAAAAGACATCCACTAAATTATTATTCTTCAAGGCTATGCGTTTGCTTTATCAGTCTGACAGTAACACATTATACATTGTATATACTCTCATTGTCGTAGAGTATCAAAAGCACTCTTTCTTTAATAATGTATCATGCATGCACATATGCATCCCCACCCAACACAAAAAAAAAATTAAAATAATACAAAAAATTATTTCTTCTTTATTCTATTTATATTCTTATATTTATAATACAAAACTTGTATTTATATTCTCTAATAACATACATATACGAAAAATTAATGTATAGTAGTTAGTATATGGTCTTCATCACATTGAAGTCCGGTTGCATCAAACCCAAGTCCTTCTTGACTAGGTTACAGTAATTTTTATCGAAGAAAATAAGTGAACATTAAAATTACCAGTATTATTTTTGTTTTCTTTTGCAATTTAGGGGTTATCCAAGAGAAAACTGAATAACTGACACAATTCTTGATAGATGTAGCCACTGTTGAGCATTTCGACTGGAAAATGATAGTTGTATACATGTTTAGGCATTTGGGTATTTTTTCGAGTTTTTTATTAGATATTTTTAGGTTTTGGATTTTTGATTTCACTGATTTAAAATATATTTGGGTATTTTTGTTTCTTTGGGTCTCGTCTGGTTCAAATATAGATCACACTTGGGTTTGAATATATATATATATATATATATATATATATATCCAAATTTTATAATAATTCAAAAAAAGATAGAAAAACCTAAAACTGCTAAAATTTAATTAAAAAAAATCAAATTCATTTGGTTTTTAATTCGGCTCGAGTTCAACATCATATATATATATATATATTTATGAGAACCTAGACTTAAGATCCATATCCATTTGATTATTTTTTCGGATTCGGTTGTTCCTCTTAATTCAAGTCAGATTTTGGATATCGAATTTTATGTCCAGGACTAGATGTCGAGAATCCATATGGACTTCTCGACAAGAGCCATCCATCTCAAAAATTTCAAATGGATTTTTGATGGTTCTCTAATCAATGGATTGAATTCATAATTAATTAAGATATAAAATAATTAATTATATATATATATATATATGTGTATGTCAACTTGGAAAAGAGCAATAAGACTAAATAATTGTTGATCAATTAACCATAAGTTAATGTATTAGAAGAAGCAAGTGCCAGGCCACTGTTGTGTTTGCACAAGTTCTTTAACATGTGTTTTGTTATCTTTCCCTCCTCTCAAACACCAAGTTAATAATTGTAGATCTTTAAGAAGTAATGTGGAGATAGGGTAGTGGTCAAAGTACGATGTGGTAGGTTAGGGACAAGCACTAAAATGAAAATGCAGATTCCATCTAAGAACATGATACGGCTCACTTGTAAAGTGATTAAGACATGTGAAAGCAGGACAATCTTTAGGGTTTGGCTTTTGTCGACGTGAACTATGGAAAGAGGAGAGAGATACTGTTGATGCGTGTCGAAGCCTCGTTGGTTCCAAGTAAGTCTGTGGCTTATATATACATCCAAAGAAAGTTCTTTTCTCTTTAAACGTTTTTGCAATTATGATGTCAAATCGTCAATGGAAGAATCGCATATATAGGATAAGAATAAAGTACTAGATCTTGTCGGGATAAGCCTTTTTCCGCGAATCACAGCTACAGTGATGACATGGAAAATTAAAACCACTAAGCCATCAACTCCTGCTACAACTCCATGATTTATATAAGAATTTCCTAAAATTGTGTAAAATATAAGTCAAGTGTCTATATATATAATTCAATAGGTTGATGATAGATGAAATTTTTTAGATTAAATATGGTGAAAGAAGGTCTCAGTCTCTATTACGTATATACATTCCAAGTTAAGAAAAAAGAAAATATAAAAAGTTGCCTCAAGAAAATGATTCTGGCTGACTGTTTATTAGCAAACAATGGCTTAATGTTATCTTAATAAAATATTCCAGAATTCTAATCCATTCACATACAACAAAATCATTTTGGTCAAGTAGTTCTACAACTTTTTCACTGGATTTTAGACTCCACGTAACTATAACATCGCGAATTTAGAGTTGGAGTTATGTATCATACATCATTGATGAAACTGTTTTAAAAAAGAATAACAATATACAGCTACAAATACTATTAATTTTTTTTAGTAACGTCCCAGTTTAATTAATTGTCCGTACTAGAAATGCAAGAAAACAGTGTTACAAAACAAAAATTGTTGATCCGCAATAATGGTTCTTTATTGTTTGTTGGTTGAGTTTAAAAAACATTGATTGCTTGTAAGTAGGCACAAGCCAAGAAGAATCTATATATAACTTTAAACTCACATGGGGGTGGGACGTTATGTGTATTCGTTTTAGTTCATAACTCATTTCGTTGGTCCACAAAAAGATATCTTTTTGTAATTGAAGTGGCATGAGAGGACCCAAGAAAACTACAAAACAAAAGTGCACGTATGTACTAGTTCGATACGTACATAATAATAATAGATGATTCATTATGGAGACACTTTGAAGTGGATTAGCGTACGAGAATGTCCTACCAGTTTCAGAACACATTAAGATGCAAAAGTGGTTATAAGACACGTTTGTCTCTTGTCGATCTCTCATTCGTTGCTTCATTAACTCTTCCTTTTTATCACCTCAAATAATATATTTATGCGTGGGAAAATTGCGAATACAACAATTGGATAGCCCAATTCATAAATAAAACCAGTGGATGATTTCATACGGTTTTAGTTTAGGTTGAACTTGTGAGACCATCCGTTAGCTCAGTTAGAAAATAGAAAACCCTTCTTAGTAGGCCTAATAAATAAATAAAACTCTAGGCATATATATATAAAGCTCCAGAGAATCCCTAAAAAAATAGGAAAAAAAGAAACCTTAACTGTCATCTGATCTGACCACATAAAATAGAGTAAACAAACTAAAGAGGAAGCCAACTCGAAATCAACTGAAATTTAGTGAGTAAATTCTAAGTCCCTAGGTTAACATGTAGACAACAAAAGATTTATCAATTGGAGTTACAGTCAAAAAGTTATGATCAGACAGATTCGTGTTGATCGGATTTTCAAATAGAGAAAGTTTATTTTCCATATCTTTTTCGATCCAAATTCGAATTTAAAATAAATCGGCGAATCAACTTACAATCCGACGCGATGTTTTCTTTTGATTTATTTTTTTCCATTTAGGTCACGGTGAAGGTGTGATATGTAATTTTATATTTCTTATTTTATGTTTCATGATGCATAAAGTTTAGGGTTTGGTGCAATGTTTGGTGCCATGTTTGATGATATATTTGAGGTTGGTTTAGGTTAAGTAGAATATGATATCATATGTGTTATAATATAAAGTATTATGGGGGAGATGAAGTGGCAGACCATGAATATTTGTGAGTCGTGGATTCTGAGATGAAGTGGCTTGATCTGGATAGTTGGTGGTTATGGATTCAGATTCAAGGTTTAAGTCGCTTGCATTGGATAGTCAAAAATAATTGTGGATGGTTGGTGGACATGGATTTCAGTAGATATAAATTGATTTCAATGGATTTCGCGGATAAGAGGTGGACATAGGACATTCGGTGGCCTTAACTAACTTAAATAATGAGTGTTCTATGTTTCTGTCTAATTTTATGCTTGTATTGATTGGTGCTAGAAGTGAGAATATGTTATTGTGTTTCGGTGGACAGATACATATGGTCTTTTCACTAGGTAATTCGTTGCTCCCCCATTTATTCTTATCTTTTCTAAGAGTGTTATTAAGGGTTTTAGTGTTGAAGGATTTTTAAAAAATTGTTCTTGGCAAAACTAGAGGAATAAGATGATGTCTCCTAGGATTGAGAGCGGTGTTACAACTTAGTACCATAAACTAGGCACTACAAGAATACAATTTTATTGATACGTAATATTTCGGTCACAATAACACATATGGTATTTTCACTAGGTATTTTACAAATTTGTGACGATTTGTAAATCGTTACAATACAAGTGTCACAAATGTATTAATTTCGTCACATATCGTTACAGAATAAAGTCACAATGATTTATTAATATTCGTTACAAAAACATTTTGTAACAAAGTATGTATATAAAACATTATAAATTATTACTAATATTCTTAGTAACAATAGAATTTTTATAATAGCTCAAATATTTTGAGACGACCAAAAAAAGTAGCTCAAATATTTTGTAGTGAAGGTTAAGGCAACTCGAGTTCAGATTTGGAGGGTAGAAAATACTTTCAAAGTAAATTTTTGAAAACTTAGTTTTGTGAAAAGAAAAAGATGTTTCTAAATGTTTTCAATAAAGTTCTGAAGAAATAAAAAGTTTTGATTTATTTGATTGATATTGAAATGTTGTCTGTGTGCATTGATTGCTTAGTTAGTTTCTTAGTTGAGTTAATTTTGCCAAAAAATTTAGTGTAAAGTGTGTGTGCTAGTTGAGCTACAAGAAATGATTGAAATGTATGTTGGAGCTAGAAGTAAGTTTGTTCCATTGGAGATCAAACTCTCTACCAAGAATTCGAGGACGAATTCCATTTAATTAGGGAAGAATTGTGAGATCCGTCCTTTTAGGTCTAGTTATAAAATATAAAACACAACCCATTAATCCCAATAAGTATATAAAACCCTAGACATATGTGTATATATATATATATATATAAAGTTGCATGAGATCTCTAGAAAACTCTAAAGAGAATAAACCCTAGCCGCCATATGATTTGACCACATAAAGTTTAATAGATAAAGAGAAAGGAAGACAACTCGCAATCAGCTGAAATTTGGTGCGTAAATTCTAAACAAAGGAAGATAACTCGCAATCAGCTGAAATTTGGTGCGTAAATTCTAAACACTTAGATCGATCTCTATTCGAAAACGGTTTATCAATCAGAGTTACGGTCTATAAGTTATAATCATTTGCTTAAGGAAGATTTGTATTGATTAGATTTTCATATAGAGAAACTTTGAAAGTGATTTCCTAGTGAACCATAATGAGACATAAAATGATTAAACTATTGTTGGAAAGCCCTGAGAGTCTATTTTCTAAATCTGTTTTTGGATCTGATTTTAAAGTTAAAATAAATTAGTGAATTGACTTATGACTGTGCCAAATCATAAGTCAATTCGCTGATTTATTTTAACTTTAAATTTGGATCGAAAACTAGATCTAAAAAATAAACTTTTGGGGTTTTCCAAAATAGATTGATCATTTTCTGTCCCCGTTTCCTTATGATTATCAGAGAAATAACTTTCAAAGTTCTCTATTTGAAGATTTGAGCAACACAAACCTGCCCTAAATAATGATCATAACTTTTAGACCATAACTCCAATTGATAAACCGTTTTCGGCTATAGATCTATCTAGGTGTTTAGAATTTACTCACCAAATTTAAGCATATTTTAAGTTGTCTTCCTTTTCCTTTTTCCTATACTACTTTATGTGGATGACGACCTAGGCTTTCTTCTCTTTGAGATTCTCTAAGCATCTTAGAGCTTTATATATATATATATATATATATGTTTAGGGCTTTATTTACTTATTAATATATTTCTAGTAGAAATTTTTGTGAGTTTTGAACTCTATTTTGTTCAAAATGAATGCATTGACATATGTGTAACACCCCTCATCCGGTGTTGGGGTGTTGGGAAATAGCGTGTTGTTCATTTGGTTTTGGTGATATATCTTTGGAAAATTTATCAACATCAAAAACTTTGTACCATACTCTTGAAAAAAAGAAAATAAAGAAAAATGGTAAATAATAAATTACTCAATGAGGAGATCATTTTTGCATGATGTACTATTTCACACATCTATTCGAATGCATAAAATCAAGCAACACCTTACATGCATGTATCAAACATTTGGACTCTAATACTATGATATATGGTTTATGATCTTTTAACTCGAAATTAATTCACAAATTAAAAATGCACGAATTGGTCTATGTTTCCATACTGTTATAGGTGCATTCTAAATCTCATTGTCGGATTCTAACATTGATTTTCAAAAATTTAGATTTTAGATCTATTGTCTCTTGTTCGGTTATGTTCGAATTCGAACTTGATTTCCCTACAAGAAAAATAAAAGATCTAAAACATACTAAGATGGAGCTTTGCTTTCGATCGTTTATCATACTTTGCTTTATATCGGATTGGTTTGTCTTAGATTGAACGGAATGAGGAAGTCAAGTGCTTGTTTTGAAAGTAAAGAACATCAATTTTAAACCGGGCCCAAGTAGGCGTAAAACTTTTGAAAGAATTAAAACAAGCACTTAGAAGGCATAGCTTCTTGTCTGGAAAGCCCAATGTTAAATTACTTTTCTTTGTCAATAGCCCAGAGACCAATGCAAAATTCTATAGAATCAAAAAGTATAAAACTAATTTTAGCCAACTATCAAACTAGACCAATTCATGAAGTAAATTAACAGAATTAAATACCCAATTGATGGAGCATAATAATTGCGTGAAAAAAGAAAAAAAAATGGCAAAATAAATGTCTTCAAGTTCTCAAATATGACACGGAGAAAATTAATGATACAAATCACGACTACAACGAAGACGAACAAAGTGAATAAATAAACAATTTCAAAAGTTCAAAAAATAATTAACATTTGATGTTTTGTCAATCAAGCAATCCCTCGCGCTTCCATCCTCATGTCATTGTAGAACTTTTTGATGAATCTCTCAGCCTTAAGGTCAATCGAATCGTCTTCGCTGAAGTAATCCAAAGGCTGTGAAAGCTCCGTTGCAGGAGACGCAACTCCAAGGACATAATGCAGAGCCTCCATCTCCATCCAACTTTGTGCTTTTGTATCCTCATTGGACTGACCCATACACCGAGAAAGAAACAAGAACTTGTAAATGCGTTTAAGACTCGATCTAGATATTCGAATGCGCTTTCGACAACTTGTGATAAATGACTTGTGTAAAGGCGAGGATTGATACTCTTGAAGAAACCAATAGTTGTATTGTTGAAGGAGCTTGACTCTCTGAACTGATCTTCTTGGTTTTATGGGAATTAGCTTGAGTCTTGGGATAATGGGTCTCCTTAAGATTGAGACTTTAAATATTTTTGAGACCCTCTGAAAAATGGGTCGTCTTCTTTGGGACATTTTGATGTAAAAAGATTTTTGGGTTTGATTCTAAGAAGGGACATTAATGTTGGAGAATTTATAAAAGACTAAAACTTATGAGTTTTTAGATCTAAAGGAGCGCCAAGCCAACCTGTGAAAGTGATGGTCGGTTGTCTACTTTTTCAATTATATGCATATGTACATGGATGTATTAAGTAGCCGTTAGAGGCTCCTTTGAAGCATAATATTTTATGCTTAAATTATATAAAGATAGATTAATTTATATATTCAATTTTTGGTCAACAATATGAAATAGATTACCCTTTTTTTTATTATTCTCTACAAATTATTTCCACAATATTTTTTATATTTTTATAATATAAATAATCTAATGATTATCCTACTCATTGTCAATTGATTTTGAGTTAGAACCCTATAATTTAACATGGTATCAGAGCCCATGATTCTAGCCCATCAGCATACATGATGATATGCGTCTGTTGTGGGTTCTTCGAAATATTCAATTATACCACTTATCATCTTGAGGGGGCGTGTTAGAATGTGATTGACATCCCACATCGAAAATTGAAGTCATTGTAACATAATATGAATAATTTAAGGGTCACTGCATTTATTGCCAATTGATTTTGATTGGAAATCTATAATTTAACAAATTTTCTTATAGGGCTTTTAAATAAATTCAAGTTTAAAAAGTGACATAACACACACATTAAAGAAAGGTTTCTTAGTTAAACTTTTTTTTGACAAATATAGAAATAATAACAACAAACACAAAGCTTAATTCGTAGTTTTGGTTCTTGATTGTTACTGTAAATTTAGATGTAGATGTACTTAATTACATGTATATTAGGATATTGGTATTAACTATTTTGTGGATTATTATAGAGGATAATTACATGTATCTCTTTATTCTTATATAATAAACCGTAACCTTTATGATGATATTGAATTACATCATATGCCATTAATTTTTTTATAAAAAACACTACAGTTACACAAAGGTTAATTGGTACGTACTAACAATCCTAATTGTAAAATTATCTAATATCTATTGCAAACAGCTTAGATTTTGAAATTTGGATTTAGTAAAGGGCCTGAATTGGTTAAGGTTTCTGAATTTTTCTAGATTTAGGTTGTATGTATTTTAGTTGTAAACATTTTTTGCTATAAGTATTTTGCAGTAGAATTTTTTGATATATGATTTTATTTTTGTAAAGTTTATAAATTTGGATTCTAAATTTTTGTAAAGTTCATAAAGTTAGATTCTTGATCAAGAAAAGTAATATCCAATCAAACCTTAAGTTACTTAAATTTGGTGGTAAATAACTACATATGTTAATAACATCTTTTTTTTGTTGTCAACCAATATATTATAATAATCAACTCGGAAAAAGTTTACAACACTAAACCATTAGCCGACTCTCTAATTAAACGAGCGAGAGTATCAACTTTATGGTTTAGAGATCTCGGGATTACATGGAGGGAAAAAGCACGGAAAAGAGACTTCAACCTGAGAAAATCCTCCTGGTATGGTTGAAATGCCGGCCACTCCTCAGGATGCATCAACAACTTCAGTACATCTGCGCAATCGGTAGCCATCTCCACTTCTAAATACCTAGGCCACTATTAGGGATTCCATAGCCCACAACACCGCTTCCACTTCAACATAGACTTCTTCTTATTCGGCGTGCCCCCATACATCCCTCCGAAACTACGTCTGGGAAGCAGAACCAGCCAACCCCTGAAAAAAGGTCTGAGCATTTCCACGATGCATCAACAAAACAACGGTAACCCGTAAAGGCCGATTCACCGTCATCAGATATGACACCGCTTGCCAAGCTGGTGTTTTGCTGAGGGATCCTGGTTGACTAGCATTGATTGATTGACGCCTAGCCGAAAACCATTCCACCACATCTTGCTTCGCCTGTGATAAAACCTCATGGGGGTCCTTGTTCACTCCAGTAAAACAATGCTCATTCCTCGATTTCCAGATGTGCCAAATCACCCATGGGAAAATATTAATTTCTACTGAATCTGGAATTCTCCAAAGCAGGTAATCCAAATTATACCATATTGAGTTTCTTGGAAAAACCTCAACTGGCGAGGGAATATGTGCTAATCCCCAAACTTGAACCGCTGTGGGGAACTCAAAAAGTACATGATTAATGGTTTCCTATTTCGCCCCACAACGACTGCAGCGCGGGTCATAATTAATTTCCCGAGCTTTCAGTTTACGTTTAACTGCAACACATCCTGACAGCGCTTGCCATATAAAATGTTTAATTTTATTTGGACAATTTAATTTCCATATTTTGGATTGTATCGCCCAAAAATTTGGTCCCTGAGAACCAACGTCCATTAACGATATCGGCTCCTCAGTTTTATATCCTGATTTGACAGAATATCTACCCGTCTTCGTGTAATGCCATCCCCAATAATCTGGCCTTACCCGTTTTGATATTGGGATGCCCATAATTAACTGAACGTCTACATGGACAAAATATTGGCGTAGTATAACCTCACGCCAAGTCCTGGATTGAGAATTTATGAATTGGTCAACAATACGATCCGGATATATTGACGGATCTATACCAATTGCTGCTCTATGTTGAATGTCAGGGATCCAAGGGTCTCTCCAAACCGAAGTAGAACATCCATCACCAATCTTTTTAATTAAACCTTTAGAAACAAGCGAGTGAGTTGAAGAAATGCTTCGCCAACTATATGAAGGATTTGAAGTTGAGTTGGCCGTCATCGGGCAACTATTTCAAAAATAACGACCACAGATAATACGACCGAATAATGAATCATGATAGTCAATTAACCGCCAAACTTGTTTAGCAAGAAGTGCTGAATCGAAATCCTCCAGAACGCAAAATCCTAATCCGCCTTCCTGTTTCGGTCGACATAATTTTTTCTATTTTAACCAATGGACGCCTTTTGATGTTTCGGAATTGGACCACCAAAAATTTGCTATAGCTAAGTTTAATTGCTTTACAATTTTCTTCGGCAATCTAAAACATGACATGACATATGTTGGTAAAGCCGTCAAGACCGATTTAATTAGTACTTCTTTCCCCCATTTGGAAAGAAATTTCGACGACCAGCCATTAATTCTTGCATGAAGTTTCTCCCTAACAAAAGCAAATACTTTTGTTTTTGTCCCTCCAATGTTCTCAGGGATACCCAGATAAGATCCCATACCTCCCAAATGGTGAATCCTCAATTCATGATGAATCAAAGCTTTATCAGGTTCATGAACATTATGACCAAATTGTACTGAGGATTTGTCAAAATTTATCTGTTGATCCGAAATCCATTCATATTCTTTAAGTATCTTAATAATGTGACATGCTTCTTCAGTCGTTGCTTTATAGAAGAATAGGCTATCGTCAGCAAACAGAAGATGGGATAGAGAAGGACTTGCTCTTGCAATAGAAATCCGAGTAATTAGCTTATCATAGTCTGCCTTCTTTAATTTTGAAACAAGGACTTCTATACATAAAATAAATAGATACGGTGATAGCGGATCTCCTTGTCTTAGGCCCCGTTTTGGTGTTATTTTCCCTCTCGGTTCCTCATTTATAAGTATTGCGTATTCCACACTACATATACAATGCATAATACATTTTACCCAATTATTACTGAATCCAAGTTTGAGTAGAAAGCCTTCGATTAAATTCCATTCTACCCGGTCATAAGCTTTACTCATATTTGTCTTAATGGCCATATATTTACCTTTAACCGCCTTATTTGTACGTAAGGCGTGGAACATTTCTTGCGAAATTAGAATATTATCAGAAATCAAACGCCCAGCGACAAAGGCTGATTATGTTTCCGAAATCAATTTTGGCATTAGTTTCTTAAGCCGTAAACATAAGACCTTCGAAATGATTTTATATCTCACATTACACAGACTGATTGGTCTGAATTGTGGCATCCTAGTTGGATGTGAATTTTTCGGGATTAGACATATATTTGTCTCATTTAAACCTTGTTTAAATACACTAGTGGACAAGAAATCATTAATTATTGGATAATATCTGCTTTGACCACCTCCCAGGATTTTTGGAAAAAAAGAGCAGTCATTCCATCGGGTCCCAAGGTTTTACCGGGATCCATCATAAAAAAGGCATTCTTGACCTCCTCTTCCGATACACTACGTAACAGCATTTCGTTGTCACTTTCTGTAATCCGAGTCTCGATCTCAGAAAGTAATTCTGGACCACAAACTCTACCATTTGTATCGAATAGGTTTGAGAAATAACGAGTAGCTTCTGAAGTCACCTCCTCTGAATTGGATACCAATCTCCGGAATCATTAAAGAGACCAATAATTCGATTCTTCGCACGTCGTTGCTTTGTCTGAGCATGGAAAAATTTAGTATTTTCATCTCCCTCTTTAAGCCATTTATTCTGACTTTTTTGTTTCCAATATATCTCCTCATCTTTGTAGGCCTTTTTTAATTCTGATTTAGCCTTCGCTAGATCAACCGGCCCAGCAACGTTTGAATTTTGTAAATCCTCCACATGTTTTTGACAATTATTAATAACCTGTCTTCCTGAAGGAATATATATGCTTCGCCATTGCGATAACTCCTTTCTACATTTTTTGATTCGACCAGTAAGCGTTACATGCCTTCGACATGATATACCTTTCCATTCTTTCTCAATTGTTTCTTTTAACCCTTCTTTTCCAATCCATCGCTTATCAAAAATAAAGTGGTGACGTAGGGTGACATGTTGAGCATTGAACCGTTCCACAATTGGTCGATGGTCCGAGCCTATCATATTGAGATATTCAATCTCTGACATAGGGAATAATTCATGCCACTCTTCATTAGTATACGCTTTGTCTAAGATACACCTGACTACACCATTATTACGAACACCTCTCCACGACCATGGGTTCCCTAACTTTGGAAACTCTAATAGTCCACAATCTCGAATCATTTGATTAAATGATACAAACGTATTTGGGTGTCTTATTACCCTACCTTGTTTTTCGTGATTTTCCGTTAATTCGTTGAAATCACCAATTATTAACCAAGGGAAATCCCGGATAATCCCCATTCTTGTTAATCTCTCCCACACTTGGTCCCTCATGTTTTGTCTCGGTTCACCGTAAATAAAAGTGATATTAATGGGTTTACCATTTACCTCACATGATACATCTATCATTCGTTTGTCTTTATGGTTTATAGTAACATTAGAATGATCATTATAAAATAGGGCCAAACCCCCACTAAGTCCGTTTGGTTCAACCACACTCATTAAATTATAACCCAAGTGTAATTGAATTTTTTCCATAAAAGAAAAATAATTTTTAGTTTCTGAAAGAAATAAAAATTGAGGTTTATGAATCCGCCAAACATCTCTTAAATAATTTATTGTTACCTTATTGTCAATACCTTGGCAATTCTTCCAACATAGGGTCTTAAACATAAAAACTAAAACTTCATGGAGCCTTTTCCTAGCTCCTTATTCTTCTTTGCCTTAGGTTTGTTTTCCTTCGGCATTTTGGAAGGGGACATTGCAAATAATGTGTTCATCTTGCGAGAGGAGACCCCACGGAGTGGCGTGGCTGGTTTTGAGCCCGGTTTGCTCGGTCCCAGCTGAGGCTTGATTGCTCGTTCCTCTTTTGCTTTCATTTCCGCCAGCTCATACTCTTTATGGAATGCCTCATGTTCAGCTAACTCTACTTCTGTGCATTGAGGATCATCAACACTATCATCATTCACCAAACATAATTCCTGAGTCGGATTCACCTCCTCCATAGCATCATTTTCAACATCTGCGGGTGGGAGTTGTTGGCTGGAATCACCTACATCATCATTTTTTACCCCTTGAGGTGACACTTGCATTGGTTCCTCTTCCAGCTCTGTCATCAAATTTCTTTTAAGCTTCTTTGACACTGTAGTATCCGACTCCTTATTGCTAGATATAGAATTCCTCATGACATAAGGAGGTGAATCTTGCAGACCCACTCCTTGCGAGCTCTCACCCGCCAACAAATGTGGGTTTTCCTTAGTGTCCTACAAAGGTCTTTTGGACATATACTTGTCATTAGATTCAGCAACCATTAAGGGACCAGAAGTACCTGATGGTCTCAAATCCTGCGACCCTCTTGTTTTCCCCCGTGAACCAGCTCGACTCGAGCTAGCATGAATATTACCCACAGCCATTGCGTTCTTATAGCTAAGGGGTCTCGACATTTCAGATTGTTTTCCTCTTCCATTTTGGTCCACTTCCTTCACCTTCTTCTTGGCCTTATAGCAATGCTCTGCATCATGAGTCATGCGATAACAGAGAGAGCAAAACCCCTCGAGTTTTTCATATTCAATCAGCAGATTTGATTCATTTCCTTCCGTAAATTTAAGAGTGGAAGAGAAGATCAAAGGCTTGGTACATGGATACTCAATCTTCACCCTCCCTTTCTCAATATCAATGGCTAATACATGGCCTAATGAATCACTAATAAGGCGATAAATCGCATCCACTATGTACTCAAAGGGAATCCCAGTAATACGTGTTGAGAGGCAAATAGAGCAGAAGTAGTTTGCATCCGCTAATGGCCTCCACTGAGCATATGCCACCATCCATTTATCAAAACGCATGGAGCCGTAACAGAGGACTTCATCACGATCACTTTCCAAAGTAAATTCGAATTGAAAAACGCCCGTTGCCCAAATTCAGGCCCTGTGCTCTTCCTTGAATACGCCAAAACCTTGGCATCATGTAGATAAAGGCATATACATCCTGCACCAATGGATTGAGACATCGCCCAAGAATCACCATCTTCCCCCTCACCATCAAATTGGTATTATCAATCTTCGGGACTTTAATCTTAAGTCGCCGTGATGGAGAACTGGAACTCGCAGCCTTTGAACCAGTATACAATTGAGCCATTACGATTGATCTCTCCTTAGGAAAACAAAAAGGAGTTGATAAGAAAATGATCAGTACAAGAGAGATATAGCAGCAAATACTCTCAAATAAATTTTCAACAATGCGCACAACATCGATTAAATATATCCCACTTAGAATCAAACAATCAATCATGGATGATCTACATCGAATTAATGTATTGATACTTGAAATTAGCCCCAAATCGTGTGTTGAAATCAAGCTATCAAACATCATAAAGCCTTAATTATCACTCTTGATTGACGGGGATAATCAAGGCTTTATGATGTTTGATAGCTTGATTATCCCCGTCAATCAAGAGTGATAATAATAGTGAATAATTATATAAAACCCGAAGATAAGGATCATAATAATCGTTTGAATTGGAGCAAAAAATTAGCTTGGATTCTCTCAAAATCACGAGGAATAACAAATCAAATTTGAAATCCATCCAAAGATCTATAGGGAAATATAAGACACGTACCGCTAATAAAATAAGTAATCGGACAATAACTTCATAGCAACAATCAAGCAGGCATGGGAGATATTTTGCCGGGATTTCGTTTTGAAAATCCGATCGCAAGAATTGAATCGCCAATCGCACATGCAATGGAGAGAATACGGCAAAAATCGGAAGCAATAATAACGAATGACATATTCGACTGAAAGCTCGGATCCATGACTCATCAGACCAAATACGCATGGCCCAATGATTCTGCTCCTCATTAACATAATCAGAATCTCCACGGTGGTCAAAATCTTCCTTCATCGTTCGTCATCGCCCTTCATCCGCCGTTACTTTCTTTTTGCTTTCAATTTTAAAAATTAATAATAACATCTATTTAGCCAAGCTTTGTGAGCATATATATTAAAAATATAATTATTTGTATATTCATTAAAAACTAATGTAGTAAATGACAAAAAATTATTGATATTAAGAAAATAAATTAAATAAAAACGGCAGAGGAGAGTAAATGACCAAAATATTCTCATCCATATTTGATGGAAGAGAGAGGGGACATAATATTAAATACACTATCCATATATTTAATGACTTGACCTTTTTCTTACTCGATAATGCATATTGTATATAGATAATACATTTAATAACTTAAATATAATGTCCGTTAATATATTTGTTACCAGGATAAGATATTTATTATCCGGTAACTTAAAATATATTAGCTGTTAATAAATTTATCCACTAACTTAAATGAATTACCGTTAATACATTTATTACCTCGATAACATATTTATTATGTGCTAACATAAATATAATACATGCTGATACATTTACTATCTGCTAACTTATATATATATATATATATATTACCTGTTAACACATTTACTATTCGCTAAGTAATTTTACCCCGTTTACACTTATATTACATGAGTAACACAAATATTATCCGCTAACTTATATATACTACTCATTAGACCATATATTAGACGTCAACACATTTATTATTGGTTAAATATATTTATTATTTTAATCATTCTTTCTTTTCTTTTGAGATCCCAACAAAATCGAAACAAATGTCTGTCATTGAGGGCCAGATTCAGAATTCCACAAACCTCAATCAGTCTTTCCGATAGTGTCTTCTGGTGGGAGCTAGGCTGACCGGTAATGGCGTGGGTTAGATTCAATGAGAGATTTGGTTTGCGAGTTCGAGAAGCTTCGTTGGGATGTCAATTTCGTCACCAACATTGTCACCACTACCAACCCCGACCGCTCCACCATCTTAAATACAATTTCGCCATACTTCTAAGAGATCCTCATCGCATATCAAAACAGAATGAAAAGTCTTTTGTTATTTGATCTCATGACACAACCAAATCAAAACTGATGAAAAGTCTTTAACATATCCTCATCACATATCTCATTGCCAATAAATAGTCTCAAAATGATTTATCCTGAAATCAATTTCTATAAAAAAGAGAAAAAAAAGGGAGAAAGATAAATTTCTATGAAAAAGAGAAAGAAAAAAAGTGAAAGAAAATAAGAAACATGAAAGAAAAGGAAAGAATAGATCGAAGAGAAGAAAGAGAAAATAAAGTGAGAGACATGGATATAAAAGTCATTAGAAGAGTGACAGAGCCCATGATTCATAAACTAAGGAATCATCTAATTTACATAAAAATGATGGATTTTTTTTTCTTGTGAACCAATAGGAGAAAAACTTCCACAATTTTATTCAAGAAAAAACAAGAAAAGTTACATACTAATTTGTCTCAGCCAACTAACCTGGAGAACATTATTAGCTAAACACAAACTAACTTACGAAGGTCATTGTAAACCCAAAGGTAAGGAAAACGAAAAAAATACCACTTAAAACAAAAATATATGTCAAATTTTTTAATACAATTTGAATTATGGTTCGAAACCACAAATTATTACTACACAAAGTTTATTCAAGTCATTAATTTATGATTTTCATCGTTTAAAATGCTTGTCATCAAACAAACTTATAAACTATATGGGTACTACCATCTAAATTTTTAAAATACGATGAACAATATATCAAATAAAAGTATTCGAGCGAGTAATCCATATTGAATCTTAAAATATATATATATATATATATATATATATTTTTATATCAACAATAGACTACAACTGACCGGGCTAATAGTCAAGTTTCTATATGTAGGTAGTGAAATTCGACTTCTAGATGTGCAAGTACATTTACCTTTAGTGAACTTATCATTTCCTACTAGAATAACTGCGAATCTTAAAAAATTTAAAACCTAATATATAAGATCTTGAAAGTATGCAAAGCTCTATAAATATCGCTAAAAATTAAGAAAAGGTATGCAATTATTGCTGTATATACATGATAACTATATAAAGACAAATTCAATATTTGTAAATCTTTTGTAGATGTCTAGATTTCAATATAAACTAATTATTAAAAATTACTCAATATTAGATCATGTATTTTTAATATCATTTACTTTTTATAGTTCAACTATTTTTAAAGATAAAATGTTTCATAAATTTGTTTACACACATTTGATAAATTTAGTATTAAATAAATTTATTTAGAAATGTTTTTCCGGGCTATTGCAGACGTACCAAATTAGTATTTATAAATACTTTCTCTGTTGATATTTTGATTACTTAATCCTTTATATATCTTCATAAATATTATAATAAACATTTAACCATTTAATCTTACAAGAGAATTTATAAAAAATGAAATATAGGTTTACATGAGTTAATAGTAATCAATTCTTCCTAACTATATTAATTGAAAAAGTCTTTTGATTAAATGGTTAAATGTTTATTAATACATTTTTAATACCATAATTTGATTTCAGATAATTGTATAACTATATAATTGTATAATTTATATAGTGATAATTTAATTATGGAAAAAAACTGGTCAACTAGACCAGTTAGATATACTTTCGTTTAATTGAGGGAAATTGACTATAACCCTAATGTAATTTAAACATCATGTAATTCGATATTATTATTTTTTATCAACATTAGATCGATAATATTCTATTCATAAATAAATTTTTTAAAACTCCTAACATATCATATGAGACAAATACGATTCTCTAAAGTCGAAATTTAGTGGAAAAGAGAATAAAAATTGTATTTAGCCACTTAACCAAATATAATTCTCCAAAACCAATATTATTCATAAATTGAAAATCTCTAAAACTAAAAAAAAATCCAATATAAACAAACAAAAACCAAAATATTTAATAAAAAAAAAAAAGCAAAATCCTAACTGATAACTATTAGCAATTTTTATTATATAATAAAGTGACACTTTTCTAATTTATTTAATACTTTGAGAAAGGAATTATATAAATTTAGTACAACTTAACTGTAATAAATGTAATATATTAGTTAATAATATAAAAAGAAATTTGTGTGAGAAAAGGAAAGTGATTTTGGTCTAGTGATTGAATGTTTTCTTTTAGCTGAGTTTGTAACTAGGTAATAGTGTTTGTTCATATGATATTACTAGGAGTTTATATGGTTTGACTATGGATCAAATCTTGTTAATCCAACTTTTTGACCAAAAAAATTGTGTACTAAGATAACGAAAACAATATTTAGATACTTGCCTATGGTTATGTTGGTTAGGTTGTTATCGTTTGTTTAATATTTGGTAAACCCTGCCTTAGCTATAGACTAGTATTTCAAGTTGTCTTCGATGATGGTTGGTGTGGAAGGAGTTTCGCCGTCAAATCTCGGCTTTACCGTGGTTCTTGTTGGTGGTTATAGGCCTAAGAATTGTCATTTCTTTTTTCTGGTGTGTGCCTCTTCTTCGACCGAGTCTTTGAATAATATTCAAAAACTTTAGTTTCGGTAAATTGTATTTTGGCTTCGTTGGAACTCCATACATCTATCGGCTATCTCTGTCGGATGCCTTCCACATAATTTGAGGATTCGTTAAAGATTTGCCGCCACAATTACTTGTCACGATTTGTTAATTTATCCTAGCTTTCATCTCGAGTTGTGGAGTGTGTTTTGCTTGCTTTCTTTCAATATGGTGATAATTGTTATTTTTATTACTCTCTGGTTAGATATTTAGTATTCTTTCCAAGTTTGATTTAGAGCGTTTCTCCTTTGAGATTGGTTCTCCCGTTGCAGAATTTTGGTTTACTCCATATCTTTACATTCAAGACTTAATCGAAGTCTAATCTTTCCAAAACTTCTTTCTATAACTTAATTGGTCGCTTGCCTTGACTAGACGTTAATTGGTCGCTTACCTTCAAATTGTGCGATGAATTTAAGATCTACGGACACGATAACATGGGATAAAACTAACGGCTGTCAAACAATCTATCACTGCTGCAAAATAGATCAATCCAACGGTTGTTAGACAATCTATTACTCCTCCGAAAGAATCTAACGTTTGTTAAGTAATCCATCACATACGAAAGCAACTCGATTTCCCGATAATACCCTCGGATAAAAAATTAATTCCCGAAACTACCCTTTGATCAAACGTTAAAACGGCCGTGATTCGCCTTTGTATATAAGTTCGTCTTCTTCGTTTCTCAGGAAGAAATTCATCTCTGTGAGTTTTTGCGAAGAAAAAAGACGAAAAGAGCGAGAGAAAAGAGTTTAGGGCTCGGATTCTAATTAATGGCGTTACCTAGTGAGTTAGCGACGACTGGACATGAAAGGTCGAAGACTCTTTACAATTTCTCTCTCCCGAACTTGTGGGGTACTCAGAGACATATGAGGTGTAGTAAGGTTCATCCCGACGGTGGTGGTTCTAGTTCTGGTGATCAACGATCTCGACGCCGATATTCTAATTTCGGATTCGACAATTGGATTCATCGACGACTGAAGGCGGAATCATCGGAGAAAGAAGTAGAGGATGAAGGGATCAAAGAGTTTAGGGAAAGGATTATGTCGGATCTTAGAAACGTTGCTGATAAGATGACGGAATCGATTGTCAGGGAACAAGCTCTAGGCGACGACGAAAACGAAATTCGACGGGAGGGGGCGAAGGAGAGGGAGAAGGAGAGGGAGATGGAGGCTTCTCCGCCGGAAGCACCGGGATCACCGGTGGAGGATCGGCCGTGGAATTTGAGAAAGAGAAGAGCAGCTTGTGAAACTCCGATTCAAGAAACCGATGCGAAGCAGTATAATAACCACAAGGGATTAGGGATTGAGGAGAAGAAACGAGTGAATCCGTCGTGTCCTGGAAGCGAATCGAAGAAAGATCGGGCGATATTACTCTACACGCTTTCGAAGAAGGAGATTGAAGAAGATTACGTGAAGATGTTCGGTCATCGACCACCGCGTCGGCCGAAGAAACGACCAAGGGCCATTCAGAAACAGATCGATGTAAGTTCCAAATTGTCAATTCTTATTTGATGCAAATTGATTTCAAATTGTTGATGTTTAAGTTTTCTGATTCTGGGTTTTTTCTTTGGTTACAGTTGTTGAATCCAGCTTCTTATATAACTGAAATTACTAGTGATCTCTACAAAGTCTCAGATCAAGCTGAAAACAGAAAGGTATAATCTTTACAATCCCCAAATTCATGTTTTGTGACCAATTTGAAAACTGTTTACTAATTTTGCGTTAACTAATTCTGCAGAGATGATGAAGATGGAGGATAAGTTCGTGCTGACTACTGGAAACTCTTCAACTTTGGAGTGAGATCAAATCAGAATGTTGAAGTTGGGAATTGCTTTTTTTTGTTGTTAATTATTCTTTTTTAGGTTGGTTTTCTTCAGTTCATTGGCTTAGAACAATAACATGTCCAAAGATTAGGGACAAAGGTAGGTTATGTTCCATTAGAACATACTCTTAATTTTTTTAAGGTCAATGATATTGAATAGTAGGATTTAATTCAACAATTTTGCCTTCTGTGATGATCCAAGCTTCATATATTTAGAATCTTGTAATTGTTTTTAGATTTAGACCATCCTGTATAGTCTACTTATTGATGCTACCATATACCAATTGTCCATCTCGGAGTCAGTCTGCACTAAATACCATATTGGCTCGGAAAATGTGTTAAGACTCGTGCGTTTTATTGGATCACGAATCTTGTTTTGGGTGTATTGTATTGTACGGTCAATGAATAGGATGTTAGTATAATCCATTTCAAGGAGACTGCTATATACAAAACCAAAGCGGACTAAAATGATTCCGTGTGGGAGCAAATTTTTTCCCGCGTTAGATATGTTAGCTTTCACTATGACTCGGTCTCTATCGGTTTACTTTTTTCCGGTCTCGTTACTTACCCAATTGGTATGGTTGACTTTAATTTTAAAGGTTGGCTATAGGCCTGTGCGTTCGAGGGACCAATCGGTTATCTGTTTGGTTACTTCAGATTTTCGATTTTTCGGTTTTAAGGTTTAACGTCCATTTGGTTATTATTAAGGTTCGGTTCGGGTTCGGTTTGGTTTGGATTTGGTTTGGGTTCGGTTCGGTTTTGGAGTTGTATAATATCAATAGATTCAGTTTTAGATCGGTTATTTCACCTAAAAGATGTTTATAACTAGTTTTTAGTTTAAATAGTTCGGTTGGATAGATTTGGGTTCGGGTATGGATTTTATGCCCTACGACTTTGGTTATATTTCGGGTTCGGTTCTAAACAAACCCGAAATAACTTGTAATAAAAAATCATTCGGTTATTTGGATACATCCGAAAGTTTAAATGGTTTGGATTTGAGTTTGGATTTTATGCCCATGATTAATTAGGCTAAATGATTAACTGAATAATATGAATTTTGAATATCATGAATAATTAATAATTAAAAATTATTATTATCATAATTATTTTTAGTTCAATTTTTTTTATCGTCTAGTATTATTAAGATGGCGCAATGGACAAAGTTACGATACAAACACAAACATGATAAACATGCTTCAATAAAGAAAGTGGCCCAATCGGCCCAATACAGAAAACCCTAGAATTTCCATGCGTGCAGCCATCTCAAGCCACGTGTTTGACCTTTGTTAAGTTCAGCATGCGTCGTCTTAGCGGATTTTCCGGCGTGCAACCACCAGATTCTGAAAAAAGCCGCCGAGTCCGCGATCTTCTGCACTTTTCTTCGCCCAATCGTCTAGCTCCTCTGCAATTTCATTATATCAGTCAAATTTTGAAGCAACCCAGCGTTGAAAAACAACCTGCAACAACCAACCAGAGCAACTCCGACGGAGAGTTGGAGAAACTACAAGGACATAAAATAAACAACAATTATGGATGAATTTTATGCTATATCCGAAACAAATCAGATCAGGATAAAGAGGACGACTAAGATTTGTAAACAAAAATACAGACATGTCACCAAAAGGGGAGGGAAATCCGATCTTAAATCGGAAACTTCACTAGTTAAAAGGTAAATCTCATCTTAGTAGAAGACAAAAGTGATAAGAACCTCACCGGGAAAAGAAAAAACAAAAGAAAAAAATAAAATAAGAACCGGCTAACACCGGAGGAAAACTGGAGCTAAGCTCTTTACGGAAACCGGACCAGGCCGGAAAGAGACTCAAGCCAGCCGAGGTGAGGACTAGCGCTCTGAAGGATCGAGATGTCAAAAGAGCGGCGGTAAACCAGATCTCCGGACTTGAGAGGTTAACCTCTCTCTAAGAAGGGAGAAGAAGATAACGTTTTTAGTTTCAAAAGAATTAAAAATTATTTAAAACCCTATAATCTAAGAAGTTTTTTGGTATTGGTAAGATGTTTAATGATTTCGAAATAATGCATTGTAATTTATTTGTAAACAATAAAAAAAAATTATAAAAGCAGAAAACAAAAATTATAAAATTTTATGATTGTATATGAGTAGTTCTTCTTTAAACAAGCTTGGTAGCTTTTACGTACATCACCAGAGAGAACGATGATAATAGCAACACATTAAAGAAAATAAACTTCGAATTTGAACCTAAAACCCCAATCAAACAGTAAATCTTTTAAACGAAAAGAGTCTTTGATTTGACCAAACCGGCTCACACCTAAACCAATCAAAACCAGCCACAACTTACTATATGACTGAAACCTTAATCATTGTATTACGATGCCGTACAATATTTATAAGAGATTACAAAGAATCATTAGGTTAGATAGAATGACAAAATAGTCTTTTCTATACTTATATTCTACATGCTCCCTCAAGATCAAGAGAGATATCTCACGCCAATCTTGTTATCCAATTCTTGATATCGTATGCGTAATAATGGTTTGGTAAGAGCATTCGCAAACTTGTCCTTTGTAGAGACATGGGAGACACGAAGAGCACCCGGCTGGATATTGTTGCGAACAAAGTGGTAATCCAATGCAATGTGTTTTATTCGGGAGTGAAACATTGGGTTGACACATAAGTATGTAGCACCCACATTGTCACAATATATGATGGGAGTTGCTAGTAGTTGTATTCGTAACTTAGTAAGCAAAGAACACAACCACCTAAGTTATGTTGCGGCATTAGCAACCGCTTGGTATTCGGCCTCTGTTGATGAACAAGAGACTCTTTTTTGTTTCCTCGAGGAACATGAAATCGGTGTGCTTCCCATGTAAACAATGTATGCATTGGTAGACACAAAATCATATGGATCACAAGCTTAGTCGGCAACAGAATATGCATGTAAGATCAGTGGTGAGTCCGCACAAATGAAGATACCGTGTGAAATTGTACCAGCCAAGTAACGCAACAATCGTTTAACTACATTCTAATGATCGTCTGTGGGTGAGCGCATAAATTGGGAGAGCTTGTTGACAGTAAAAGCTTTGTCCAGAAGTGTGAAAGCGATATATTGAAGGCTCCCAATGGTGGCACGGTACAACGTGGGATCAGACATAAGAGGAGAACATGTGAGCTTCATTTTTGGATTTGGAGCCATCAGAGAACTGACGGGTTTAACACTATTCATCTTTGTCCGAGTGAGTAAGTCATTGATGTACTTACATTGCATTAGATGAAGACCATGAGGTGTGCATGTTGCTTCGATGCCAAGAAAATAACTCAGTCCACCTAGATCTTTGAGTGAGAAACATGTGGAGAGCTGAGAGATTACATGTTCCATAAGTGTATTGTCATTACCAGTGATGACAATATCATCCACGTAGACCAACATGTATAGTAGAGCATGACCGCGAGTGTAAACAAATAGTGAGGTATCAACCGTTGAGTTCTCAAAACCAACTGTGAGCATATAATTGCGGAGTTTCTGATACCACGCTCGCGAAGCCTGTTTAAGGCCATATAAAGCTTTCTTCAAACGACACACATGTGTAGGGCGATCTGGATCAACAAAACTCGGAGGTTGACTCACATACACTTCATCGGACAAGGTGCCTTGGAGGAAGACGTTATTGACATCGAATTGTCGAATAGCCCAGTTCTTTTTCACGACAATATCCAAAACCATACGAACAGTGGTGGATTTGATAACAGGGCTAAATGTCTCTGAATAATCCACACCATATTGTTGATTAAAGACATAAGCGACCAATCTTACTTTGTACATATCAAGAGAGCCATTAGGAAGATATTTTAGTGTGAATATCCACTTGGTAGGTATGACATTTTGACCAGGAGCCGGAGGAACATAGTCAAATGTTTGATTTCGAGTAACACCTGTGAATTCATCACTCATTGCATTCCACCATTTTTGATCACACATAGCTTGAGTCACAATGGTTGGAATCGTATGTCGGGTTTAGACATTTAGGCAGAGTTTTTTTGTGGGCTTTTTGATATTGTTTTTGGATCAAGTAATCATTGAGTGGCGGTTTGTTGTGGTGGAGGATTTTGTGGAGCTGGCTCGGTTGTTGTGGGAGGTGTTGGTAGTGTTTTGTGGGTTGATATGAGTGATAATGGTGGTTCGGTGTTTAGGTCAGGTGAGGGAGGTGCAGATAGTGGACTTGCTCTCTCCAGCGAACCTGCATAATTAGAATCATAACCCAATTGAGTATTATTCTTAGCATTTGACAAATCTGGTGTCGTAGCAGTAGAGATATCACCGTGTGGTGACATCATTAACACCATTGGGTGAAGATCCAAGCGTGGGGGCAACAAAGCAGGAAGCATTACTAAGAGTGGAATACGAGTGACTGGTAGTGTGTATGTTGGTGGTGATGGATCGGGTTCGGAAACTGGTTTCACAGTAGCAACAAATGGGAATGAGCCTTCTTCGAAGTGTACATGGTGTGATGGGTAGATTCTTCCTGAATAAATATCAAGACACAAGTACTCACTTTGATGCACTGAATATCCCAAGAATACGCAAGGTAGTGATCGATCCTTTAGTTGGTGCTTCGAATACGGACGAAGCCAAGGAAAACAGAGACAACCAAATATCCTTAGCTTGTTGTAGTTTGGAGGATCACCAAACAACTTAAAATATGGAGAGTCATTATTGAGAATAGGAGTAGGCATTCGATTGATGAGATAGATATCAGCTGCAAATGCGTAAGGCCAATACGTCTTCGTCATTAAGGCTTGGGATAGAAGAGATAACCCACTCTCAACTATGTGACAATGTTTCTGTTCGGATAACCCATTGTGCCCGGATGTGTGTGGTGGTGATGTAAGATGAGAAATACCATGTTGTGTGAGATAGGGCTGAAGACCAACGTACTCACCACCGTTGTTAGAATAAAGATGAGTGATCTTTGATTGAAATTGAGTCTCAACAAACTCTTTAAAGGCAATGAAATGTTCTTTGACTTGAGACTTTTGCTTGAGCGGGTACAACCATGTATACCGTGTGTAGTGGTCAATGAATATCACATAATACATGTAGTGATCAAGTGAGAGAATTAGGGAAGTCCACACATCTGTATAAATATATTTGAGAGGTTTTAAAGATACGAAAGAGCTTGAATAAAAAGGCAATTTGTGGCTTTTATTGATTAGACATGTAGAACAAAAAATTGGTTTATTGGAAGAAGAAGAAACATGTAAATTAAAACGTGAAATAAGAGAATTTAGAATTGGAGCTGCGGGGTGGCCAAGACAAGAGTGCCATGACTGAAGACACGTTTTTGGTGATGGTGTGGTGTGGAATGCAGAGATGGACGTGATTGGGATTGACCACTCGTATAACGCGTTCTTAGTTTTGTCTCGGAGTAAGGGGACCCCCGTGCTGAGATCCTTCATATGAAAATTTACTGGAAAGAATTCAACGGAGACATGATTAGAATTACACAAGCGATAAACGGAGACAAGGTTCTTTTGAAGATTAGGAACATAGAGAACATTATTCAAAGCAAGATCTTTAGATAGAGTAGGGAGGTAATAAGAACCACTGTGTGAGATCTGTAGACTGGATCCATCAACCATTGTAACCTCATCTCCACCATTGTAAGGTTAATGAAGAGAGAGGTTTTTGAGATCCGTCGTAAGATGATAAGTCGCCCCCGAGTCAAGTAGCCAATTTTTAGCATCGTATGGAGCTGCAACAACAAGATTTGCGTGTGGCTGCCAAGAGTTTTTAGGCTGGTAATTGTTGGACTATGATTGATAGTGCATCATTGGACCACCAGAGACTTGGAATTGAGGGTAATGTTGGGCACTATGACCAAAAACACTGCACAATTGGCATTTGTCTTGGTAGCCACGACTTGTACGTTGATCACTTGTGTTGTCGAATTGTTTAGTTTGTTGCCAAGTGGGAGCTTGATTTTGGTCACGTGGTGGGTAGTCATT
The DNA here is from genome assembly GCA_963920545.1 of Lepidium didymum. Classification (NCBI taxonomy): domain Eukaryota; kingdom Viridiplantae; phylum Streptophyta; class Magnoliopsida; order Brassicales; family Brassicaceae; genus Lepidium; species Lepidium didymum. Next base: position 3,811,501 of record OY986984.1, on the reverse strand, counting down.
GCGATTGTTGGTCGGACTGCGAGATTGATTATTGTTCTGGTTGGGGCGAGAGAAAGTCTGATTAGCCGCAATGGGAAGCGTAGTCACGGTGGAAGCGAACTGCAATTTCACTTCATGGATTAAGAGACGTTCATGTATTTTCAGTAGTGTAAGCAGTACGTCACAACTTTCCAATTAATCGATAATAGGCTTGTAGTCGTCTGGGAGACCTTCCAAAATGAATTCAATTTGGTCCTCATGTTCAACAGGTCTGCCAAGTAGTGCCAGTTGGTCAAAGCGAGTTGTAAGCTCGTGGAAGTAGACATGAACGGACTTGGATTCCTTTTTCCACTTTTTAAGCTGTTAACGGAGTTAGCGAATATGAGCACGGCTCGGTTTGGCGTAAGTATCTGTCAGAGTACGCATAAAATATGTGGAGGTGATGGTGTTGGAGAGCAGAGGGTAAAGAGAATTGAAGATAGTCCCAAGTAGAGCACTATAGATGAGACTATCTTGTCGTTGCCAGAGAAGATAAGCATGATTCACAAAAATCTTGTTTCTATGACAAGCGTAGGTGTGAAGGCTTCAATAGAACCGTCGACGTACCCCAAGAGAGCATAACCATTGAGCAAGGATTCAATTTGACGGCTCCACATAATAAAGTTGGATTCAGTGAGTTTCGTGAGATTTGAGATGTTCACATTGAGGAGAGTATGAGTCTTTGTTACTGTGATCGTTTCACCAGAGGTGGTAGGAGAGGGTGAGGGATTGGCCATTGTGAACAACAAAGTGAGGAAAACGGTATGATGGCGATAAAATTTTAGAGAGGTCTAGGTATCTTGCTCTGATACCATATATGACTGAAACCTTAATCATTGGTAACAACGTTTGAAAAGACCATTTGGAAAAAAATGAGCGGTTGAAACGAAGGTCATTTGAAAATAACTGTTTGAAGATAGTGATTAACAAAAGAGGTTTTTAAACGAAGATCGAAAAGAAAAGATTATATTTGATTGAAAGAACTTCTTATTACCTAAATAATCACGATTACAAGCACGGAATTGATAAAAGAGATACTAAGGAAAACAAAGAGACAAAATGAGTGTTAAACGTTATCAAATAAGTGTTTAGATTGGACTTATCTCTGGGCTTCAACTCTTGGGTTGTGGCTTCATTATACTTTCAACCATCCCCCCTCCCCTCGATGTTGGGATTTGAGACAACTTTCAGTTGGGAACGAGGAAGAGATGTTGTAAAAATATCCGCCAGTTGCAGAGTAGTAGGAATCTGATGAATTTCAAGTACCCAGAGTGCCACACATTCAGGAACATAATGATAGTCAACTTCGATGTGCTTAGAACAAGCATGAAAAACTGGATTCGCAAAGAGACATACGGTAGATAGATTGATTGTCACATTTAAGCATAATAAGGTAAGGTTGAGAAACACCTAAGTCACGAAGAACAAAAAAAAGCCAAGCCAGTTTGTACTCCGTGGTAGCGAGAGCACGATACTCTACTCTGATAGAGGATCAAGACACACTAGGTTGCATTTTGGCAGGCCAAAACACAAGGTTAGACCCTAACAAAACATAGAAACCTCCCTTAGATCGGCGTGTATCTTGACATCTGGCCGCCCAATCACTGTCATGATAAAGTTGCAAACCCATGGTTGAAAAACCTCTAAGATAACGAAGGAGACGCTTCAGCGAGTTAGAATTTGTGGGTGAATGTATCCGTTAAAAAATGAAGTTGACAGCAAATTCGATATCTGAAAGAGTCAAGGTAAGATATTGAAATTTGTCGATGTTTGTATACAACATCAAGACGAAGTGGAAGAGGAGTGTGAACAGGCTTGCACGCAGACATATTAGCATGGTGAAGAATCTCCTATGCATATTTTGTTTGATAGAGAAAAAGCCCTTGTGAATTAGAATGAACATGAATCCCCAAGAATAGTAGAGATTCCCCAAGTCCTTCATCGAGAATTTAGTGTTGAGTTATGCAATTAGAGACTTAAACATTGACGAATTAGATGAGTCTCGCCTTTTAGTGAAAGACAAATAGAAACGGATCAGCCTTACTACAAGCAAACCCATACTTAAAAAGAAAATTAGTAAACTTGTCAAACTAAGCCCTTGGAGCTTGTTTTAAACTATAAAGTGCCTTCTTGAGAGAACACAAATGATTGGGATTAGTAATATCTTCAAAGCTAAGAGGTTGAGCCATAAAAACTAGTTCTTTTAAATCACCATGGAGGAAGACATTTTTAACATCTAATTGTGTAATATCCCTATGTTTCGCAATTGCAATAGACAATATAGTTCTGATTGTAGAAGTGCGGACCACCGGACTAAATGACTCGACAAAGTGAACACCTTTTTTTTGGTGAAACCCTTTAGTAACAAGTCTTGCTTTTAATATACTTACAGCCCCATCAGCATTAACCTTTACAGTAAACACCCAACGACACCCAAGAACATTCATATCATTCGTCGCTTGTGTGAATGTCCAAGTACAATTCTGATAAATTGACTCAAGCTCTTCAATTATTGCTTGACGCCAACTAGGATGTGCCAACGCCTCTTCCACATATTTCGGTAAAGATGGTATTGTTTTACTGGCAACAAGAGCATAATGCGAGTTAGGTTTACAAATACCATGTTGTTATCGTGTAACCATAGGATGACGAGACTCTGGTTCAGTAGGTGCATGCACAATATTGATAGATGCTTCATCCACTGTACCTGTTGATAAGGAATCATCGATATGAGACTAAAATCTGGCACCTGTTAATGAATTTTCATGTACTACATATGGTGTCGTAGCAAAATCAGGAGAAGACTGTGAAATATTAGCAGTTGGAGAAGCCTGGTCTTCCACAATATTAGAGCGTAACACAACAAATGAAGGAGAAGCAAGAGTGATATCATAAAAAAGGATAGTCTTCACACAATTTTAAAACAAATAACAATGATTTCTACATTGTAGGACATACCAGAACATCGTTAAGAGGAAGGCTACCCGTTGAAGTAATAAGGGCCATAAAACCAACATAAATGATAAGTTGGAAAGTCCCATGTGCAACCAAGACATTCTCATGTCCGAAATATGGCATTGCAGTTGTCAATAGAGCAGTGGTAGAAGTTATATGAACCGAGGCACCCTAATCAGGAAACCATTTTCCACTTTGATCAGAGACACGCATAGCAGCAAGAGCTTCAGGAACATCATCACTTTGATAAGAAACATCAAAACGATTTCAACATTTAATACCAGAATGTCATGTACAACCACAAATTTAACAAACAAGTCATGGATTAGTAGATCCACCAGCAGTCTGATTCCATCCCAAAGAGTTGACTTGTTGAGAAAAACCACGACCACGAGTTGAGAAGGCACCATGTCCTCTATTACCATACTGAAATGAAGAGTTTCCCCTGCCTCTGTTATTGAAATTGGTATAGTTAGATCGTTCTGTTTGAAAAGCTAGATTCGGTGAAACATCAGCAGTGACTTCGTAGAATTGAAGACGAGTGTCAAACCCAGCAACTTCTAAGATAACATCATCAAGTAATGGTGGAGGGAGACATGTCATTGAACTTTGAATAACATTGGCAACAAAATCATACTCACGCCCCAACCCATTGCTAAAAGAAAAGATCTTCATGGACTCATGTATAAGTTTTCCGATAGAACTAAGCTTCTCACAAACAGCTCAGAACTCACGACAATATGGGAGAAAATCTTTACCATGTTTGGTCACGACAAAGAGTACAACGCAATTCGAACTCACGAGCTACATAGTTGTTTTTAAAATTATTGGCAACAGATGTCCTGACATCGTGAGATGTAGCAAGATAGTGAACCGTGCCAAGAACTTCTTCAATGAGAGTTCCAAAGATCAACGAGATAATTAGTTGATTTGTACAAACCAATGCCTTGAAGCGTGGATTTTGAGTCTGGACAGGAACATCGTTAACAGTAGCGGTAACGTATTCCACCAAAGGAACAATCTGGTCATTGAAAAAGCCCATAAGCTTTTGATTGCGAAGAAGATACTCCATTTGAGTCTTTCAGAGAAGATAGTTACTGTCATTTAACTTGATGGTGACAGATTTAGCAACATGAAGGATAGAAGGAAAGGGATAAGGATCATTTCTCTCAACCATAATAGCACCAGTTAAGGTTTATGAGAATTCTGATACCATGAGAATGAAAAAAAAAAGATTCTATTTGATTGAAAGAACTTCATGTATCTGAATAATACTCACAGTTATAAGCAAGAAATTTATAGAAGAGATTCATAGGAAGACAAAGAGACAAAATAAGTATTAAACATTATCACATAACAAAGAGTCATAATGGTTGGACAAAATAATTCCTTCAGATTTGCATCTTGTGTTCAAATTGGACTTGTCTGTGGACTTCAACTCTTGGACTTGTGGCTTCATTATATTTTCAGTTTGACATCGGTTGAATACTATAACGAAATAAAAAATAGTATGTGAAATTATATTTAAAATAATTATTCTAAAAAAATAAGCAATAATATATAGTTGTACATTTTTGATACAAAATAAATATATAGATTACAATTACTATTACAAAAATAATAAATTTATATTAGCAAAATAACTAATTTTCTAAATATAAATGAATAATTCTTCTTCTTGAATGATAATGTGAATCATATACTATTTGTTTTAAAATCATAATTATGCTTAAAATGTAAAAAGAAATGAGTTTCTCAAACGATCGTAAATAGTTTTGTTTGCAAATGATATTTTCAAACAACCTAAATAAGTCAAACGGTCATTTGAAAATATAGTTTGTAAAAAATCGTTTAAAGCGAAGTGATGAGTGGTAACTATAAGCGTTTATAGATTATGAGGGTAATTTTGTAATTGTCTATAAGTTCCATAGGGTTAATTGTATGTGTATAAATATTGTAATTAGTTAACTAATGAAATCATTCAACCCTTAAACCTACATGGTATCATAGCAAATATCGACTTAATCTTTCTTTCTAAAGTCACCACCACACGATAAATTCAAATTGCTCTCTCTTCAATGGCTACGCCAAGTCTTTCGACTGTGTCCCCATTAGAGATTATTCTAGTCACCAATCAAACAACCCTACTGAATATCAACATGACCAATGTGACAAAGTTAAACGCCTCTAACTTTCTCATGTGGTCTCGCCAAGTCCATGCCTTGCTCGATGGGTATGAACTCTCGAGCTTCATCACTGGCTCTACTCCTCTGCCACCAGCGACCATCATTACATCGTGTGGTCTCTCCTAACCCTGCGTTTCAGATCTAGAAGCGTCAAGATTATCTTATCTATAGTGCTCTCTTAGGCACTATAACAAACACGATTCAACCAATCATTTCCTCTGCTGAAATTCTTGCTGAGATTTGGCAAACTCTCAATGCCATATACGTTGATCCGAGTCGTGGCCACCTCAAATAGCTCCGCCAAGAAATTTATCAATGGACCAAGGGTATTAAATCTGTTGATGAATACATTCAGGGCTTCACTATGCATTTTGATCAACTTGCCTTGCTGGCAAGCCTCTAGACCATAAAGCCAAAATTGAATGTATCTTGGAAGGTCTTCCAGAAGACTACAAAGTGATTGTTGACCAGATTGAAGGCCGTGAAAACTCTATATCTATCACGGAAGTTCATGAGAAGCTGATAAACCATGAGCTCAAGCTTCAAGCCATGTCTGACTCATTGTCTCTTCCTCACAGCTAATGTGGCTTCTTACAGTGGACAAGCTCCACCTCGCTCCAATCAACCACGCTACAACCATTCTTCATAGGTTCTTAGAATTGGCAGCAACAACAACAGTACACTGCTCCTGCCAACAATCAAACTTGGCAGCGACAACAGCAGTTCTCTACGCCCAACAACAACCAACAACAACCATGTGGATAACAAGGAAAATGTCAGGTTTGTAGAGTCTTTGGTCACAATGCTCGAATATATAATCAACTACATCTTCTTATTGGATAAAATGCACTTCAGCCAATAGCCATGTGGCAACTTCGTCCCAATATGGCTATGACACAACCATATAACCCGAACAACTAGGTAGTAGACAATGGTGAAACTCACCATCTCACAACCGATCTCGCCAGTCTGTCTCTACATCAACTCTACAACGGAGGCGAAGAGGTCACAATTACTGATGGCATCAATATGCCGACCACTCACACTGGTTCTTCATCTCTTCCAACTTCCACTTGTTCTATAAACCTTAAAGATGTTTTTTATGTTCTACATTTACATAAAAATCTCATTTTGGTGTATAGATTGTGCAATACTAATAAAGTGTCTGTTGAATTCTTTTCGGCTTCGTTTCAGGTGAAGGATATGAACACGGGGGTCCCATTGTTCCAAGGCAAGGTTGGGCGCATGGTATATGAATGGCCACTTCCACCGTCCTTTATCACCTCTTATTTTGATTCACCATCGCCTTCCACTACTAGCCAAAATTGGCATTCTCGTCTTAGCCATCCTTCTTCCACTATTTTGAATTCACTTTGTTCTAAATTTTCTTTGCCTCTTTCAAATTCTTTGAGGAAACAATTCCATTGTTTTGATTGTTTAATGAATAAAAGTCATAAGTTATATTTTACCAACAATACTCTCTCCACTACAAAACCTTTACAAATTATATATTCCGATGTGTGGACATCACCTCTACCTTCTGTTGATTCATTCAAATACTACATCATCTTCGTCGATCATCATACTCGCTACACATGGTTCTATCCTCTCAAAACAAAAAGTTAAACATATGCTACATTTGTCTCCTTCAAAGTTTTAGTCCAATGGAAGTGAATACATTGCTTTACGTCAATGCCATGCAGATCACGGTATTACACATCTCACTTCTCCGCCTCATACTCCTGAACATAATGGCATATCGAAAAGAAAGCATTGTCACCTTGTCGAGATATGTCTTACTCTTCTCACACAAGCTTCGATTCCACCGACATATTAGACCAATGCCCTCTCCACGGCTGTATACTTAATTGACAGGCTTCCCACACCTGTTCTTGAAGGGTCTTCTCCGTACCAAGCTCTCTTCCAACAGCAGCCGAACTACTTGAAGCTCAAAATCTTTGGTTAAGGCCCTATACGAAGCACAAATTTGAAGCTTGCTCTGCCATCTGTGTGTTTCTTGGATACTCACTCACCCATAGTGCGTATATTTTTCTTAATCCCAAGTCTGGCTGAGTTTATCTCTCACTTGATGTGCAGTTTGTAGAGACGACATTTCCATTCAAAACAAATCAGTCAGAAACATCATCTCTTCCTGAACTTGAGCTGAACACTTTCACCTTACCATTTACTAAAATTCATGTCCGGTCATCTCAACAGCTCGCAGCTCAACCCCCGCGCTCAGCTCCTCCGCTTTTCAAATCGTCACTGCCTACAACAGACGCCGCACCACCATCACCAGAATCAGACTCAACGGAACATCAAACAGATTTATTACCTAATGATACTCTGCCTTTGAATGTTTCAGGTCAAAATAAAAATGCTATGACCGATATTTCTGCAGATGTGCAAGCAATTCTAGAACCTCAGGTCTCAACGAAAACTCATTCTATGAGGACTCGCAGCAAGAGCAACATCATTAAACCAAAAAAGAGGCTAACATTAGTTGCTGTAATGAAGAAGAATGATGTTCTTGAACCACGCACTATTAATCAAGCATTAGCTGATGATAAATAGCATGATGCTGCCACCTCAGAGTTCAATGTCATTGTTCAGAATGGTACATTTGTTTTGGTGCCTCTATCTCCGACTCAAAACGTGATCTCCACCAAATGGATCTTCACGTTAAATTACAATCCAGATAACACGATCTCATGTCACAAAACACGCCTAGTGGCGCGAGGTTTTGACCAAGAATATGGTCTTGACTATGCCGAGACGTTCAGTCCTGTGGTGAAATCCACAATGATCCGTCTGGTGCTTGAAATAGCTGTTGCAAAAGGCTGGTGCATTCGACAAGTAGATGTCAACAATGTATTTCTTTAAGGAACCTTAACTGAGGAGGTATATGTCTCTCAACCTCCTGGCTTTGTTGATAAAGATAGACCTGATTATGTGTGTCGCCTCAAGAAAGCTCTCTATGGACTTAAACAAGCTCCAAGAGCGTGGTATGAAGAGTTACGTGCGTTTCTCATCTAGTCTGGTCTTCAGAACTCCATAGTTGATGCATCGACTTTTATCTACAACCGTGATGGTATTCTCATATATGTCTTGGTATATGTTGAGATATTATTATCACGGGTAACTCGACTTCGTTTGTCAATCAGTTCTTACTGCTTCTTGCTAATTGGTTTTCTTTGAAAAATATGGGAGATCTTAGCTTTTTCCTTGGCATAGAAGTCAGCCAGACATTTCGTGGTATTCATTTGATGCAACACCGCTATATCATTGATCTCTTGGAGAAAATGGCTATGTTAGATGCACGTCCAATATCGACTCCCATGGCAACTCAATCCAAGCTAAGTCTACCCTTAGATTCTAAACTTTATGACCCCTGCGAGTATCACCAACTCATTAGAAGTTTGCAATACTTGACATTTACAAGACCCGATATTACATATGTTGTGAATCGTCTCTCTCAGTTTATGTATGCTCCAACGAATTTTCATTGGCAAGCAGCCATTGCCACGACAACGTTTCTTCAACTCACAAACAAGATTGGAGTGACGTTAGTCCCTCCATCTTGATAAAGCGTATAAGAGTATATAGATTATGAGGTTACTTTTGTAATTGTTTATAAATTCTATAAGATTAATTGTATGTGTATAAATATTGTAATTAGTTATCTAATAAATCATTCCGCCTTTAAATCTACAGTAGCTAGATAAGCAAATCGTTTGTAAATACATTTTGCTTGCTACCAATCAAACCAACATAACAAGCTTAGCTGGGGCTCAGCTTTATACTTCTCGAGACTCGAGCCACTGGCCACGTAAATAGCCGGTCAAAGTCAACCCAGGATTATATGCGTGGACAATAATCTATTATACAAGTCTTAATAATCACCACGACGATGCAATTTTCTTTACACATATCTTATCTTTCTGATAAATTTATCTTAAACGTGTTGAATAAATTACTCTAATCTTACCTCAAAGATCCAATCAACGAAGCGTTCCTATTCTTCTGCTACGCCTAGTTTGTGAATTATTCTTGTTTTTTGGTTTTTGAAATTACTGACAAAAATCACATGCTGTCTTAATCTTCACATGTGCTGACGATTATTCCATCATTATTCTTTTTTTTTAACATTAGATCGACAGACCCGATCCATACCTAAAACCCACCCCAATAATTCATTTTTTAAGTTACCATAATGCAGCGGGTAGAAATCAAATCTTGATGCCAAGTCATTAGCTGGATCATCCTAACCACCAGATTGAGAACAACTCAGCATTTCATCATTATTCAAACAGTAAAAAAATAAAGACATTTTATGTTTGAAGTATTTTTTTCCCTCTCCGGCCACAAAATTCCAAAAGATGTTTTCATACGTTTGTCTTCCTGTTAGTCTTACCATTACAGAGTGATCCAATGCTGCAAAATCCTCCGGCGACGTTTGAGATAAACGTCGGTGGTGGGAAATTCAGGACCGGACTCACTCGAATCCCACCATTTCCGTTTCTAAAACTCTTTCTACCGAGTGGCTTCGAGTAATAAGAGACTGAAGAAGCTGCGAGTGAAGATGATCTTATTAAAGGAGACGTGTGTTTTGGTAGATTGTGAGTTCTGTGAGGGTTATAAGTTTCCTTGGGTAGGAAGTTTAGTTTAGGGTTTGGTGCAGAGCCTGTAGAGTTGCTTCGTGGGAGAAAATGAAACGATCTGATTAGTCTTTTACTGTTTCGACTCTTGTCGTAGTTGAGACTTATGCTTCTCTTAAACTGCAAGAACAGTCCTCTTCGTTTGTCTTCGAGATCAGGTTCAGGATCCGACAGAATCTCTTTGAGTCTCATGATCTTCTTTTCTGGTGCATTCGATGAAGATAAAGAGGAAGAAGAAGAAGATGATGAAATAGAAGCTGATCTTTGAACCCGAAAAGTTACTGTTTGAGGAAAAGATTCTTCTTTCTTAATCTGTACAGGAAGAATCTTACCATCGGAGAAGAGCTCATCAGCCGCAGACACCTCTTGAACAGAACAACTCGAGCCAAAACAGAAATCAAACTCTGAACCTGCATCAAGTAGTGTTGAGTCCAATCTGATTTCACCATCTTCCGTTGAGTCTAAATCGTAGGAAAAAGAGATCCTTGGACTGATTCCCGAATCAAAAGCCTCCGAACAACAAACATCAATAGACATAATCTCTCTATGTAATATCTACCTTGGTATTAAAGAATGCAAAATGAAGAAGATTATGAAGTCAAAGTAGAAGAAAGAAAGTGAAGATTCTCAAGTCAAAAATGGCAGCTGCTGTTGTTTTTGGTAGATTTTTCTTATGAAAAGAAGAATAATGAGAAGACAACAAAAGATGGGAAGATTAACAAGCTGTTATGAACTGTATAGGTTTTCACAATAAAACAAAAAGAAAAAGAAAAGATAAAAGGAAGAGGTAAAGAACAAATCAAATAGAAAAGTAATATTGAGATTTCAATCTATTTGCCAAAACTAATATAAAAAAAGATACCTATTTATATTTGTCATCGTTCGTAAAGATGCTTAAATGAATGTAGCTTGACAGTTTATGCAACATAAACTAATGTTGATGTGTTTAGCATATCCCATGTAAGACAAATGATTTTATACAATAAATATTGTAATGATGACTTGAATTTATCCACCTTTAATTAAATTATTTAACTGTTTGAATGATCAAAATTTATTTAAATTGAGAATATGTCTTATTACACCTACGTTTTCTACAAGTCGCACGAATACACTGAACAGCGATCACTTTGAGGTCTCCTCGACTTGCAAACTAATACATGTCTAAGATTTTGAAATAGGTAGATAACTAGTTTAATAATAGCTATTCTTTTTTAAACAAGTAATCTGGTTTATAGCTTAAATTCTTTAAATGGAGAAATGTAAGATTCGAATTCACTATCTCATGTCTAGTTAAATTAATTGCAAGCCAACTGACCATATATTTTTTTGGCAATAATAACTAATTTAATAAATAGATAATTTACATTTCATTTGACACTCCTTATTTAGTTTCAAGATTTATTCTATGAGTGAAAAAACATTTAAGGTTTAAATTGTTAATATTCTAATTTTAGGATTAAATATAATATTTTGTTTTGAAAGTGAAAAACATTCGAGGTTTAAATTAGTAATGAATTTAACTTTGAATGTTTGTTTTGATATTTCCCTATACTTTTCTATTAAACTTTTGTTTTTGTAATAACCCTTAACTATTTTGGCAATAGAATTTCAAGAAAATTTATAATTTTTTATTACCAAGTGATTCCTTCTGTTTATCTTTATCTTTTCTTGTCGATCAGCTGTTTATCTTTTTTTTTGATAAACTATTTATCTTTTACCTTTTTTTGTTGGAAATGACATCTGATAATAGTGTATGTATTTAAATCTACATAGTACCACAATTATTAATAACTGAGGGTATCATTTGATACATTGTACTTGATCATTGCCATACAATGTCTGAAAAGTGCAGTAATAATATCCACTCTCTAACAAAAACTGAATCAGCAATGCATGTTTTCTGGTTCGAAACATTGCAGCTATAAACTCGGGAAATGATCTAAAAATGTAATGTATATATAAGTCATAATTTGAATTTAGATGTTAAGGTATATATAGAAAGTATTGAGTTTGTAGATCAATTGTTGGATCAATAATAATCCGTTGACCGTTAATCTGGCTTTTATAGGTTACTAATGTTTTGTGGATACGTCGTGAAAAAGTTCTGATATATATTTCGGGATAGACTGGTTTTGTTTCTCTGATGCTCTTTCAGAGGGTTGTAAGGGGGCGAGGCGAATACGTTGGAGTCTATATGCTCTACATTCTGAGGTGGAAGCTGTCCTTTGGGCTATGAAATCTATAATTTTCATACAGAATCTAGAGGTGGAGACGGTCACGGATTGCACGGATGTATTGAAGTTGTTGTCCCATCTAGACGAGTGGCCGGCTTTTCAACCATACCAAGAAGAATTCGTTAGGTTAAAGTCACTTTTCTGTGCCTTCTCTCTCTTTGTAGTACTGCGATCTCTAAACCATAAAGTTGATGCTCTCGTTCGTTCTATTAGATAGTCAGTTAATAGTTTAGTGTTGTAAATGTGCTGGTTCATCCTTTGATGTTTCCGATCTATTAATATATTGGTTGACAAAAACAAAATTGTTGGATCAATAATTACTTTTCATCTATGTATAAATTAATACTTATTGTTGGCGACACCGTTATAAGAGAATAAATGAAGAGTCAGGATATGTTTCTGTGAATTAATTGAAGTCATTTGCTTTAATCATGTGAAGAGTAACATCGTTCACGTACGTTACTATAATACTAATTTTAAGAAGTTTATAATATAAATGCGATCGTAAGAAAATCGCAAGGCAAAGGCTAGTTAAGCTTAAGGTTGTAAGTTTGCATTTATCCTAAATAATATAAGTAATTATTAACCTTTTAATTGATATTTTACCTTTTTGTGTTTAAATAAATAAATTTAATTATTATTAATAATACTATTTCATTAGGAAATTTGGGTTTTTATCATGGAGTTTTTAGTCTAAAGAGCAAATAACTTAAACCTAAATTCATATATAAAATAAAACCCAATTGAGTTGTTATAAAAAACCTCAAGTCCAATATCCAAACTCCAAAGTAATTTGGAACATTTGGGTTGGTTTTTTTCCAGCCTAACACATATAGCCAACCCCTACTTAAAAATATCTAGGCTTGAAATGCACGAAAATCCAACAACTATTTCTGTTCATCATCCTGAATTGAAATATGTTAAAAGAATTCGTGAAAGTCTTTGGTCAAAATTGTAAGCTAGTACGTCAACATACAAACCATAACCATTGGACCTATCTCTCTTTTTATAGCTCTCAACTATAGTGTGATGTTGATACTTACTGTCCTACAAAGTGGCCAAAAGCTCTATGGCAGAGACTAAAGAGAGTTTAGTCTTGTCACGCATGTGATTTTGATTGACTCACAGATTGAAAGAGATTGTTATATTATGCAATTATTATCTAGCTTTTGTTTACCTCCATCCACATCATTCAATCTTTCGTTTTCTACCTCTAAACTTTAATAATTGGATCGACGAATCTGGAATTTATTGTGTAAAAATGAATATTCAACTGAGAGTGGCACATGGAAATATTACTGATTTTGGAAAGGAATAAGGTGCCATTTGCCTTTGGGATTTTTAAGGATAATATTGCTGACGTTATTGTACTTCTTCACTCTAACCTTATTCTATATTCTCTTCATGTGTAGTGCTTGTGGCATCACTTATCCTCTTCTATATCTTTTTTTTACTTAATCGGACAGTACAATATTCTCACATGATGAGATCAAACAACTAAGCCCATTACAATATCTTATCCCCAATTTTTTTTTTTTTGAAAAAAAAGAATCATCGCATATTACATATTTAAATTTAAAACACATTGCTGACAAAAAAAAATTGAAATTCATATGCTATTTTTGCGGTGTTGATAGAGCTATGAGTTTGTCAAACCGTTGGTGAAATTGTAAGTTGTGTTTCTTTTATTCTTGTCAAAAAAATGTTAGCTTATTTGTTTTCAATAAACTATATATTCTTTTAATAAAATTATCATAAGCTCTTTTCATTTTGATAGTTAAATGTTTCAGCTAATAGTTCATATATAAGTTTGACTCCGTCTACTATATATGGTAGTTAATATAACGCTCTAGAAATGACTTTGATTATTGATCGAATTTTGTTAATCTAATTATTGAAAGAGAAAAATATATTATTTTTTATTCGGTCTAAGAAAGAAAAATGTACAACCGGAATTATGTAAAAATCATCAGAAAAGCACGTGCCAATACAGAGTCGACATGTGAGAATAGGTTGCTTCACTATTCACCGAAACATGGGAGTTTCTTCGTGTCTTAGGTATGACTTAATATGATTAAAAATAGAATTAACTATGGAAGTAAGGAATTATGTTTTGAATAATGAGAACAATATGAACTTCATCAGGAAAATAGGAACAAAAATTGAGCATTTATATGCGTAATACGTCCTAACGTGCGGTCGTAGGTTTGGTGCCAAAATAACACTGTTTGCTTTAAGAGACGATCATAAGTGTTGTCAAATGTCTTGTTTCATGAACCAAAACCAGCTGGTCTTTTCTTAAACTATACTCATCTTGACTTTTTGACTTTCTCTAGTCTTAGTTTCATACAAACATATCATTGAACAATTTTTTTTTAAAAACTCTACCTAATTATACCAACATTAATATACCATTTTACTTCACCATACTTTGGTTTTTTTGTTAACTAAATAATATTCTTTTATCAACAATTACATAAATCTCAACCCAATAGCCAAAACTTTACTATGCAGAATAACACAATACTTAACCAAAACACTTTTCTAACCAAATAATATGATTAAATTCAAAATTCATAGTTTCTTTAAATCAAAGACTAAAACATGGTAAATTATCCAAAGCTCGTTCATAACTGTTGACACTTGACACCATATTGTCTGCATTTATTTTTGTTTTATTTTTTGGGACTTTTTGATAAAATGAACATCTCTCGACCTTAACAAGCCATATGGTTTTACAATTTGAGAATGATTATTTTCAGACTTAGGTTTGATCTGACTATTTGGTTGTATGTACCTATCCACAGATCAACTGTTCAAACAAAATAAAATTGAGCTTGGTGATATATAGACCAAACAAAGAGTACTTCATTGTAAATTTATTTCCAAAACAATATTTTAGAAAAAGATCAAACCATCTTTTGATTACAGTAAACTAAGATAAATGTGAGTGAAAAGTTGGGAAAATATGACATTATGGAGTATAAGTCCTAGTAAAGTATTATAAATAAAATTCCAAGATGCAGTTAATTTGGCCTCCTGAATATTATTTACATCTATAATTAATAAACATTTGACCTATACAGTAATGTTACTGTTTACATTGGGTCCATGTTACTCAGCTTTTTTTCTATGAAACAAAATAAAAATATAATCATTGGTGAAGTGATTAAATATTTATTTTTCTTACAAATCATGTTACCTTGCATTGTATTATTTATGGATATGAGATTGAGTTATTATTGAAATTAAACTTGATTTTGGGCTAAGCATAATTATGAGTTTATAATCCAATATCTCATATTGGATTAAACCCAAAGTTAAGTCTAATCATCATCACTTCCTCAAAGAGGTCTAGAGAATTCTATTAAATAGATATTTAGATAATTATGTAGATTAATCTAGAAGTTTGTAAGATAGATACTTTAGAGATAATAGTAGAATAATCTTAGAAACTTTTGTAAGCTAATCTTCGGGCCTATAAATACCCCATCACCCTATCATTTGTAACTACTTGAAGAAGTGAAATAAAAGGAAGTTCAAAGAAAGAGTGTTCTTTATAAGTCCTCTAAATCTCTTTAAAAGTCTTTCAAGTATTTTCTAATTGTTCTTCCAAGTATTTTATCATACTTAGAGGGTTTCTCTTCTTAGTTCTTTCAAGTGTCTCGGGGTATTACGGTCTTGGGCTAGTGCTAAGTACTATCAAAGTTTTTCTTTTTCTTTACATGGTATCAGAGCCATTCTAATATAATATTGTGTTCATTAAGATCGAGATTATAGAGAACTCGGGTTTACTATAATTATGGAATCTATGGGTCGTGTTGTTGGATTAGGAATGGAAGTCTTGATCCAATCTAACTATCGGTTATGGAAGTCATGTATGGAGTCATACTTGGTAAGTGAGGACTTATGGGATGTCGTCGGTGGAAGAAGCACTTCACCACCAACTGGAAATGCTGCAACTGCGGAAGCGACAAAGGAGTGGACACGAAAGAACGCCAAGGCGGAGTTTTCTTTAAAAAGGTCAATTTCCTCTTGGGTTTTTGAGCATGTCTCAAGGTGTACATCCACCAGTTCTATTTGGCAAGCGTTAGATCGATTGTTCAACAAAAAGAACGAGGCTCGTCTACAATTGTTAGAAAATGAGTTGGCGAATGCGAAGCAGGGGGAGTTTTCAATCTCAAGAGTTTTTCATCAAGATCAAGAACCTTTGCTCTGAGATACATACTCTTAATCCGGAAGAGCCAATTTCTTATGCTCGGTTTAAACAGTTTATTATTCGAGGTCTACGACCAGAGTATACACCGTTTGTGACTTCGGTTCAAGGATGGGCTACACAACCTTCCTTGGAAGAGTTGAAAATTTACTTGCTTCGCAAGAATCATTAGCCATACAGATGACGGGAGTCAAAATTCATGATGACTCCGGGAGCACTTTTGTAGTTTGATGACAACAAAACTTTAAAGCCAAGTCCAATGACGGTGGTCCAAGAAAAAATAACAGACGTGAAGGATCTTCTATGGGAGATAAGAAAAAATTCAGGTGTTATCGGTGTGGAAAGCTTGGGCATTTTAAAAAGGATTGTCGAGTAAAGCTAAAGGAAACAAACATGGCAGAATCGAAAGGTTATACTGAAGATGAAGAATGGGGGAAATGTTTCTCGGTGGAGTCTACATCTTCAAGTACATTTACACCTAAGAAGATGGAAAACAATTGGATCGTAGATTCGGGTTGTAGCCATCATATCACTGGAGACGAGAAATTATTTTCTAATCTCCAGTGCCATGAAGGAAAAGAAGCTATCATTACTGCAGATAACTCAGTCCACAACATTGAGAAGGAAGGAACTATTGTCATAAAAGGAGATGATGGAAGCCCAATCATTCTCAAGAATGTTTACCACATTCATGGAGTAAGAAAAAATCTTCTCTCTATGGTAAATGTGGTGGACTCAGGAAACTATGTTTTATTCGGCCCAAAAGATGTTATATTCTTGAAAAATATTCAAGAGTTAAAGGCGGACGTGGTATACACTGGAGCACGGGTTAAAGATTTGTATGTTTTATCGGCCTCAAACTCTTATGTGGAGAAGATGAGTACCAATGATAATGCCTATATATGGCATGCTAGGCTTGGTCACATAAATATGACTAAGCTTAAAGTTATGGTGAATAAAGATTTGGTTAACGGACTCCCCAAGTTGAAGATCCAAGACGAAGGCACGCTTTGTGAAAGATGTCAATATGGAAAGTCTCATAGGCTTCCATTTGATAACTCCACCTCAAGGTGTAATGTTCCGTTGGAAAGGGTCCATTGTGACTTGATGGGTCCGACAAGAACACTGTCATACTCCGAGTATCGCTACATGTTGTTATTCGTTGATGACTTCTCACGGTACACTTAGGTATACTTTGTGAAGGAAAAATCTGAACTATTCTCAAAGTTTCAAGAATTCAAGACTACCGTGGAAGGGGAGTTATGTCGGAAGATCAAGATTTTAAGGACATATAATTGAGGGGAGTTTATGTCTAAGGGGTTTTTCTCTTTTTGTCAAGAAAATAGTATCAAGAGAGAATTTACATGTCCATATACACCTCAACAAAATGGAGTACCAAAAAGGAAGATTAGACATATAAGTGAGACTTGTTGAAGTTGGTTATATGGCAAAAATTTGCCTAAGGATTTATGGGTGGAAGGCATGAGATGTGCGACTTATGTCATCAATCGGATGCCACTTAGTCCAAACAATATGAAGCCTCCTTATGAGATGGTACATGGGAAAAAGCCAACAGTAAAACATATCAATATATTTAGATCAATATGCTACGTCCATGCATTTGATTCTCAAAGAACCAAGTTAGAGGCAAAAGCGAAGAAATGCATTTTTTTTGGCTATGATGAACAAAGGAAAGGTTGGAGGTGTATGGATCCTAAGACACACAAACATGTTGTGTCTCGTGATGTTGTCTTTGATGAAGTTTCATCATACTATGGACCACCTCAAGTCTTGGTTGAAAAAGATGGTGCGAGTTCCTCCAGTATCAATGAATCCTCGACCTTATCGTGCTCTTGTGGGGAGTCTTCTATACTTAACCATTACAAGGCCGGATATTGCCTTTGTAGTAGGTCTTCTAAGTCGATTTATGCAAGCACCAAGGAAGCCACATCTAGAAGCAGCAAAGAAGATCTTGAAGTATGTCAAAACAACTCTTGGCATGGGCTTGATGTACAAGAAAAATGCAAAAATTTCACTTCATGGTTTTACAGATGCTGACTTTGGTGGAGATCCAGATGACCGAAAATCAACTTTGGGTTATGTGTTTTTATGTGGAGACACAAGCATTTCATGGTGCAGCAAGAAGCAAGCAACAATGTCATTGTCTACCATTGAAGCGGAATATAAAGCTTCGACACTCGCAGCTCAAGAGTGTTTATGGCTTCGAAGACTTCTTGAAGATTTGTTCGAGCCTACAAATAAACTGATGGCTGTCTATGGAGATAATCAAAGTGCTATTAAATTTGCTAACAATCCGGTGTTTCACGCAAGGACAAAGCATATTGAGTTAGAACATCACTTCATAAGGGAGAAGGTTCTTGATGGAACAATTGAAGCCTTGGAAGTTCGAAGTGGTGACAACGTTGCTGATATCTTCACCAAATCAATACCGAGAGGCCAATTCGAGTTACTTCACTCGAAGCTCGGGATGGTTGACAAAATCAAGTTTAAAGGGGAGTATTGAAGTTAAACTTGATTTTGGGCTAAGCATAATTATGAGTTTATAATCCAATATCTCATATATTAGATTAAACCCAAAGTTAAGTCTAATATCTAGATTTCTCTAGAAGCATGATGAACATTATCACCTACTCAAAGAGGTCTAGAGAATTCTATTAGATAGATATTTAGATAATTATGTTGATTAATCAGCAGTTTGTAAGATAAATACTTTAAAGATAATAGTAGAATAATCTAGAAACTTTTGTAAGCTAGTCTTGGGGCCTATAAATACTCCATCACCATATCATTTGTAATCAACTTGAAGAAGTGAAATAAAAGGAAGTTCAAAGAAAGAGTGTTCTTTATAAGTCCTCTAAATCTCTTTAAAAGTCTTTCAAGTATTTTCTAATTGTTCTTCCAAGTTTTTTTATTATACTTAGAGGGTTTCTCTTTTTAATTCTTTCGAGCATTTCGGAATATTACAGTTTTGAGTTAGTACTAAGCACTATCAATTTTTTTTTTTCTTTACAGTTATAAAAAAGAAAACTTCTAAGTATATCCACATAATATTATAATTGCACGTTCGTGGAAAATTTCATATACGTCTCAGGATTTCTTTTATATATTTTTCAGAAATATTAAATCTTGATATAGAAAAATTCGTTCGTTATTCGAAAAAGTTACATGAAATGTATAACATTTACACATACAAAATGTGTTTTTTCGTTCCGTTGGTGACCTCTAAAAAGTGCATCAGTGTTTTTTCTAACTTTTAGCGATACCTTTGAGTTCAAATCATCGTGGAGTTTCCATGAACGTATGAAAGGCTCTTGAAGTGATGACCTTCAATAATTCGATCCATCAACAAGACGTCTCTAAAGCCACCTTTCTCCATCATTTTGGTTGAAGCTCTTTTGGGATAATAATAAAAAATAATCACTGGGTCCTTTGTCTCTATCATCTTATTGAATACTCTCATCACTGCTGGTGCACAATAGCATAAGGCATAGATAAGATAAAAAATTATAATTTCACCCAAAAGTTAAACATACAGTACGATTTTATATCAATCATAATGATCATTTGTATTGCAAAATTATTTGTTTACATGTATATTAAATCTTTTCTTTTTTGTCAAAAATGGTCGACAAAATGCGATAGAATCTACTAATTGTAGTGAGGAGGGTTCGAACCTTTATGTCAGGATCATTAGCTGGACCATTCTAACCACTAGAGCGTGAAGAACTCGACCATGTATATTAAAACTTTATGCAGGAGGAATAAAGATCAGTACTTCACTTCTGTTAACTACTGTTTCTTTTGATTTAACAAATATAATTTATGTCAATTATTAAACCAACTCTCCTGTAATATCGTCAACGTTCTTCTAAAGAAAACAACAAATTTGGTGAAGAGAGACAGAATATTATGTCCTTGAATGATCTCTCAAGTCTCACCTATCTCCATCATTTTATCGCCTTGGATATATAAAGTACTTCCAATCTTTTGGGTCTTCTCAAGTGTTGAGGTGAGATTAGATGTATAATAATCTCACTAAAATCCACATTAAGCCACGAAATTTTCAAGACAAGAGACGACCCTTTACTATTAAACCAATCTTAGTTATCATATATAAAAACTTAACCTGATTAATTCATTAAATTCAATACACTCCCATACATAATATTATGAAATACAAAACTTATACTATATAACAAACTATCATTATAATTTATAAATATTTCTCCAACAACTTTGACCAAACACTAAAAATAAAAAAAGTAATAGGTCTAAGGTTGGGAACTCGTAAAATATTGTAAAAATAAGTATAGTAGTATAAAATCTAAATCCATAGTAGTGGGATCCACAGTCTCTCATCTCTCTTGACGACTTTGATTACTCCCTAAACTGCCAAATGTCATCTATGTTCCACATTGGATCTTGTGTAACATCCTCGTACGTTGAATAACCATTAGCCACGTGGCATTCCATTGCAATGTTCGAGTTTCCCATGTAATCATCCAAACTAGGGACATATCCTCCAAGTTCTTGACCATTGCCTTCATTGAAACGCATCGAAGTACCATCAACCATATTGGTGTTGTAATCCATAAAGTGTGGAACTGTCATTGAATCAGACATGAAAGTGGAAGTTGAAGAGGAACCATCCATGTTGCTGTAACTTAGGTTGTGAGTCGACAAATCTGAATCGTTTTGTAAATTCATGGGGACGTCTTGATGAAATTGAGAAGGACAAAGAAGAGAGTTATTGTTTTGTGGACAAGGATAAGTAGTAGCGGATGAGTTTTGTTCCATCTTCTCGATCAGCCTAGGAACCCAGAAACTACGAACAGCATCAAAGAACTTGTCGCTGTTAGATTCGATGTTGAGCTGACGAGCTTGTTTCTGAACTCTTGTCCTCCAATAGTTTTTGATCTCGTTGTCCGTTCTTCCTGGTAAGTACTGTGCAATTTTGGACCACCTTCATAAAACAAAACCCCATTAGAAAGAACAAAACAAATGAAAGACTCTTCTTGAGACCTTGAGAATTATGATTCACTTACCTATTACCCCATTTAGAATGGAGCTCAAGGATCAAAAGCTGTTCTTGAGGAGTTAGATTCCCTCGTCTGATGTCTGGTTTCAAGTAATTTAACCATCTTAATCTGCAACTTTTTCCGGTTCTCTTTAGCCCTGTTTTCATAATATGAAAGAAGTTAAAGATCATAATGAAAAGTGAGACAATCAAATCGATAAATCAATATAAATTAATTACCAGCACATTTGGCGACGAGATTCCAACGACCTTCACCATTATGAAGAATGTAATTGGTGAGAAGAGTGTCTTCTTCAAGAGTCCAAGGTCCTCTTCTTAACTCTGTATTTTCACTTTCTTTAAGACTCTTTTTTTTCTTCATTGATTTTTCCATACTTAAAAGTACTTAAAGTTTCTTAATAGATGATTGATTCTCTACTTTGTTTTATTGGGTTTTGGTATCTCCTAATGAGCTCTATGCATGAATGAATGTGTGGAGAAAGAGAAAGAGACTTTGAGTGTTTTGAAAGTGAATTTAGAGGTTCTTGGGAATTTATAGACTCGTGGTATTGGAAAATGTTCACACTTTAGCCATCACCTTTGCTTTTTCCCAGTGACAGAACTTAGTATCACACGTTTTCAAGTTAACTAATTTTAATAGTAATAATATAAATAATTGTTTATTAGCTTATACTAGGTTTTTTTGTATCTCTTAATAACTGGTTACAACTTACAGTATAATTAATACAATATGTAATAAATCATCACAAGATTGCTAACAATATTATTATCACGTTTTTATTTGTATTGTATGTTTATCGTCAAATTTATTGCAATATATTTATAGTTATCGACCTAAATATTCCATTATTCTTCTAAACCTCTTCTTCTAAATTCCCTCATATTCATCCTAATTCTTCCCATTGTCCAACTTGTTACAAAACATTATCAATCTACACAACTTGTTATCGTATATGATTTTTATTATACTTCAAAATTAATACATATATGCAACAACAAACAATTTGGTTTTGGTTACGATTTAACACCCAAACATTAATTAACTGTCAAAACTCAAAACATAACAAAAAACAATATTTTTGAAATACATATTTATATTTGGATTAATAAAATCTGCTATGAACCAGGTTAGCTGGTCCCAGGTATATGATTTATATAAGAAGTATATAATATATTTTATACATTTTCATGAACGTTTAATTGTGACGACGAAATGGAAAAAGGAGTATGGTGACTTAACTATATGGATTAGATGTTCACGTGTAAACGAATATGGAACTGATTTTGAGAAGAGTAAAGTACGATTTAGATTTTATTTTCTTGAACCATTCAAATATTCTTACTCTACAAAATCACATAGCTGCATTCAGTAAAATAACTTACTTCTTCCTGAATAAATTAAATATCGTTTAGGACTAAATATTTTTGTTTCAGAATTAAGTATTGTTTTTTATTTTAATGTGAATTCAATAATAGAATTATGTACTGTATTCAATTGAATTCAAAATATAATTTAAAATTATATTTTCAATGTGTGATTTTCTTTTTATAGAAAAACGCTAAAAATAAAACAAAAAAGAAAAAGTTATAAATTATAATATTTTGAACTTAGTAGACAACCAGTTTAAGCAATTTTAGGATGTATGAATAACTTTATTCTAAACATAGTAATTTTTAAAAAACAAAGATAATTTAGAAAATTAAAATAGTATCGAAACAATCCAAAAAAAAACTCTAAAACAAACACACCCAAATGTTTTAGCCATCAAAGACCATGATTTAAATCTATAGACTGGAAATTGTTATAGTAAGAAAATCCATATATAAGCCGGATTGTTTTCAATCTTGTGGTTAGGATGATCCAGCTAATAATTTATGGTACCAGGATTTAATTTTTCCGCACTACACTAATAGATAAAAAAATAAAATTAAAATGTGAGTTTTAAACCATGTTTGACAAAAAAAAACCCATATATGAACACCGACATATATTAGTTAAACACAAATTTAAGAGTTAATTATATAATTTACAACTTTGATGTAAATAGTAAAGCTAAAAGACAGCTAAATTTTTAAAACTCCAAATTTCTAGAAGACAGCTAATTATTCGGACTTCGTATAGCATATATCCTTTCAAACTTTGAATATTCAAAGATTCTTCATCTACCAATTCTTCATTAGTCATTAAAACTATAATAGATCAGACTGAATTTTATACAATTTGGTTAAACAAATATAATAATTTTAGAAAAACAAGGAAGAGTCGTGTCACTTTAAACTGAGAAGTCAAAATGTCTATGTGCATGTATTAAACATACGGTATTGCAAATACTTCTTACTTACTGTTTAGACCAATCTTTTGAAGATTGATAGATAATAACGCACACAATAAAGAGCAAGAAGAAGTTAATAAAGCCTAAAGACCAGGAATAAAGAACTTAAAGTCGATTTGACATTTGTGTCCGCATTATCCATCTTATTAAATAATCAACAATCACGTCATACTACATTGTTAATATTACCAATCTGACTTTGAAGAAATATTTTGATCATAATGGTTAGGAATATACTTCGAATTGTTTTTTTTTACCAAATCATGTTGTTCTAACAAGAATTAGCACAATAAATATATTTGTTTTGAGCGAAGATAAGAAATTTTACATAATATATTTATTTGGCGATTACAAGCAAGTTTGACTCTACAAAAAAAAAAAAAAAATTTAAACAATAGTCCGCTAAGTATGACAAGTAATGGAAGTGAAATGTGTGTGATGAAGGTGATGTGCTTTTTCATTGCATATAGGCAAGAAAATGGGTCGTCAAAGACTTTTCTAGTTTCAAATACACAAAAGATGATAGATTAGATTTTGCCAATCTATTTCATGAAAAAAAACTCACATTTTCTTCTTGATCACAAATAAAACTATATATTTTACAATTTATTAGGGGTGAAAATTTGACCTGACTCGAACAAAAAATTTGACAAATTGGGTCGGGTACATAAACAATAGTCGGACAAATCGGATAAATTTGTGAGCAAAGTTCGGTTATGCATTTGGGTCAGGTCGGATCGGAATACCTAATCAGGTAACCAAAATTAGTAACCCTAAATTAACTACGCTATTTTCTTATTTTCGTCCTCTTCCTCGATCTTCTGCGATTTGCTTTTTCTCACACTTCTTCTTTTTCTTCATCTTCTTCGTCTCACGCCACTTCTTCTTCTTCTTCTTCATCTCACGTGTCTTCGTCTCCTTCGACTTAATGTTGTCTATTACTTAATGTTGAATTTTTTTTTAATTGTCCCAAGAACTCCATCCTAATTATTCAGATTAATAACAACTAAACAAAAATATATAATTTGTACAATAATAATGGCGTTCTGGAGATAGTTGAGAAAAATTATATACAATATTAAGAATTGAATTATAGTTAGTATTAGTTATCTCTGAAATTTTAAATTGTAGTATTAATAATTTCTTTACACTCTTAATTGTAGGAAATTTTTACAACTATGATCACAAGGTAATTCAAGTAATATCAAGTTAAGTATTATTCTTTTCAATAATATTTCTTCTATGCGATGACATTTATTATGTTTATGTATTTCAAATTAATTATTGTTAATTAAAAATGAATATTTTTATTATTTATTTATACTTTCGTAGAAATTGATGAGAAGAATTTCCATGTTTA
Source organism: Lepidium didymum (assembly GCA_963920545.1). Classification (NCBI taxonomy): domain Eukaryota; kingdom Viridiplantae; phylum Streptophyta; class Magnoliopsida; order Brassicales; family Brassicaceae; genus Lepidium; species Lepidium didymum. Next base: position 3,786,479 of record OY986984.1, on the reverse strand, counting down.
ATTCCAAATGGTTATTATTATTATCATTTTATAAAAGTTGACGGTTTTTTAGTACGAAATAAAATTAGTTTATGAGCTATAATTTTCTTATCACCTAACTATGCCTTTTTGTTTAAGTTTATGTAGGGCAGAGAGGACATGTGTATTTTGATCGGCGAATACCAACTATTAAAATATTTTTTGTTTTTAGAGTAAAATAGATGTAATAAATTAAATACTCATTTATTTGGATATTAATTTTGCATTCATTATTTCTTTTATATATTTTTTTGTACAAAAACCCTTAGTCGAAAAATATATATTACAAAATATGTGAATAAGAAAAACAAATTCGCAAATACAACATGGAAGATTATACTTTAAAAAAATAAAGTGTGAATTAAATATAGAACTTAAAATAGTAATCCACGGAAGAAAAACAAAGGTGATACATAAGTAAATTAGATAATATTTAAAACGTAACTAACTTCATACATTATAAAATTAGAAATGAAAAACAAATATAGCAAAATTACATAGAAAAAAAGATACATTGAAACTATATAAAAAACTTTATTCATAGTTTATCCATCCAAAACTCTCTATCTAGTTTATCACAGAAAATCCTATCCCATAAACACAATCGGTAAACAGAAGATGAAGACATATCTTCATTTACACCATAGTTATGCCATGGAATGCTGATGCGAAGGAATATTTTAGTTGATTACACCATAGTTACAACCTTGCGACTTCATAACAATAAAATTTTAAGTAATTAACCATTGACCAACTTTTATATATTTTTGGAATTTAGGCACATGATGTGTTCTAATATAAACTTATTCAAGAGATCCTTGAAATACAAAAAATTAAAAACAAAGATAAAATTTGATTAGCATACAAACAATTGACAATCAAAACATAATATGAACATGGATAACTAACCAAACTATCTCATCGGTTAAAATCATATACATGGTATCATTTACAAAATTATCAACAGATTCAATAAATGAGAAATTCTAACATGAATTCTCCACGTATATTTGAATGATTTAAGATCCAAAATATTATCAAAAAAATCCATGAGAAAAAAAAACTAAATCGATGAGAATAATGAATGAGAGAATTGCTTTGAGAATGCACTAAAAAATAGAGTATTTATAGATGAAAATATTAGGTCAACTATTAGTGCTTAGAAAAACTGAAGTCGTCAATAAAATATAATAAAAATATATGATATATGTAGATAAAATATTTTGAAATTTATTTTTTATAAATCGAAACTAATATTTAATTTACATTCATAGAAACATTTTGGAAGCTTTTTTGGCATATAATTAAGAAAGATATTATTTACCAAAATTTTGAATATAATATTTATGGGAAATTTAAAAATTAGATAGGATCCAAATTCTAAATTATTTATAAATAAATAGAATAAACAATTTAATGTTAATTAATAATGAAAGAGACTTTGCATTTAAGATATTATATTTAATAATTCGAATTTAATAATCATCATTTATTATTGAGTATCAAATTTTTGATTTTATAGTTAAATAATTAGTAATTTATTTATTTATTTATATATATTATTATTATAAAAAAAATTTATTATAAAGGAGCAAATTTAGGAAAATAAATATTATTGTCTTCCACACTATTGTTACCACTATTGTTATACAAACTTTTATGAACATGAACTTTAATAGAAAAAAAAATGAAATTATTAAAAAAAAAGTTTTAAAATTATAACCAGGTGAAATGACATTAAAAAGTTTATACAAATTTTTATAAAATATAAATGTGAGAGGGTGAGCATTGTTTGGTTTTAAATTAATTTTCCTAATTTTTTGAATCCACTATTATTGAGCAATGGTAATTAGTGAAGGTATAAATTATTCGAGTAATATTATTCAAAATATATTATATTTCTTATTAATTTCGAATTTAATAATCATCGATTATTATTGGGTATCAAATTTTTAGTTTTATAATTTAAAATTCGTAATTAATTAATTAATTTGTAAATATTATTATTATAGGAATTTTCCTTTAATAAATGAGCAAATTTAGGAAAATAAATATCATCTTCTCCAAATATCATCTTCTACACCACTTTTTCCACTATTGGTATCCAAACCTACGTGAATGTGAGCTCCAATGTCAGAAACTTGAAAATTACTGGAAATTTTTTTTAAAATATATGCATAGGTTAAATGGAGTAAAATAAATTTTGATTTTTTTTGAGAATTTATATGTGATGAAGTGAGGTTTGATTTGATTTTAGATGAACATTTTGTATTTTTCTGATATGCTATTAGAGAATTATGGGTGATTAAAGGAAGTTTAGCTATAATCCGTAAATAAAATTAGTTAGTTTGCAAAATTAAATTTTTGATTAATTAAAAAAACAGACGATAAAGTTTATTTTTTGCCCTCGTCGAATTTAATGTTATTTTTTTTCCGAATTTTTTTTTTTCGATTGGTCCATTCTCGAGGAACAAAAAGAAGAAGTTTCCAAATTGTATTCCGGCCTATGGAGATTACATAGATACTAATAACCGTCATAAATTTTCGGTTTGGTTCATATTGGATCAGGCCCATCTCGTTCAGTACGTGTTTCTCAGCTCCGTTGTCTCCGTCAGCTCTCTTCACCAAAAGACAAGTCAATTACAACAAGTCTTTTGTTCTGTTTTTTTCCTTTTCGGACGGTCACGAAGAAGAAGAAACCATGGCAGGAGAACAGCAAAGCAGGAAGAAGCAAGTCATGGTGGCGATTGATGAAAGCGAGTGCAGTAAACATGCTCTTAAATGGGCGCTTGGATATCTCAAAGATAGCATCGCCGATTCCGATATCATCCTCTTTACCGCCCAACCGCCACTTGATCTCAGCTACGTCTATGCTTCTTCATATGGAGCCGCTCGTTAGTATCTTCAAATCTTTATCTTCTTCTATTCTTAGCAATCGATATCGGTGATTTCATTGGTTTGGGATTTTGAATCAGTTGAAAGTTGTTGCCTTTTAATTTTCTTTTTTTACAGCGACTGAGCTGATACACTCAATGCAAGAGAATTACAAAAACGCTGGATTGAATCGGCTTGACGAAGGGATCAAAATTTGTGCTGAGCTTGGGGTTTGCCTCCACTCCTTAAACGCTTCTTTGTTTGTTTGACGATCTTTCAATCATATGAAATTTAGTCAGAGAATGGTCTTTTGATTATTCTGTGATAGAGCTGAAAATAAGCCAACGGCATCGTTGGTTTAGCATGCTATGGGTCAAAACCTTGCGTTGAACTTACTTTGTTTTGGTTGTGATATATCAGGTTACACCTAGAAAGGTAATGGAAATCGGAAATCCTAAAGAAGCCATATGTGATGCTGTTGAGAAGCTTGGTGTTGATTTGCTTGTAGTTGGGAGTAATGGTAAAGGAGCATTACAAAGGTGTGTGGACCAAGCTTTGATGTTTTGAACTCGTAAACAATAACATTGGGTTATGCTTTTTCGAAGATTATAATGTGTCTTTACATTCTGTGTTGATAGGACTTTCCTTGGAAGTGTTAGCAATTACTGTGTAAACAATGCTAAGTGCCCAGTTCTTGTAGCGAGGAAAAAAGCTTGAAGACCCTTCTGTCTCTCGCCTGAGTTTGAGAATCCTGGCTTGTTGTGTGTGTGTGTGTATGTGTTGTGAACATATCAATTAACAATACTCTACTTCGTTTACTACTGTTTTAGAGAAACTTTTATTATGTTTGAATAAAAAAGAGTGCTTTGTCATGCTCGGGGCTTGCAATCGGTAAGATATGCAGTTTGTGTAATCTTATACGATTACAGGCTTATAGCCTTATACCAATAAGATGCTTTAAACTTTCAACCGAAAATTCTGTTTAGAGTAGCTGCAAGTCTCACACCTCCCTGTGCTAAGCGCTGATACACTATTGGTAGACCTGAATAAAAGTATTCATCTGCGAAGATGACAATATTATGTTCTGGTTAGGTTCATCATTTTGTGAAACGTCTTAGTTTTTGGGTGAATTGTTTACCTTCTAGAGTGTCTCCTTCAGTTACCCCTTTGTATGCCCAGTCACAGGCTGCTTGAATTCCTTCGGATGCGTATCTGTATGAAGTTTGCAGGGAAAAAGCAGATGGGAGTTAAATCTATATCTTGCTGGCTTGAAGAACAATAACTTCTATACAAAGGTACTGTAATCTTGTATCTGACTTACATGTCAGGGCAAGCTGCCTTCTTTGAGCAACACTCCCATCTCTTGACTTGATCTGCCCATTCTGTCTGCATGTTTTGTATACATTTTGTCAAGAATTCTGGAACCCCTTGTAGAATGGAGGTAGAGAACATAGGACCAAACAAGCTTTTTGATTGATGAGTACCGTGATATTCTTTTTGATTGCATCTACCATTCCTTCTAATTCAGAGTTATATAGATCTTCATCAGCTGTCTCTATAATACTTGAATCCCATATCTGTAGGAATCTTTAAGTTTAGACCTTTGTATTATCTGATGCTCATATATAATATATCCGTTTGGCAGTTCTTACATGGTGGAGGTTAGCTTTTCTCCTGTACCAATGCACTTCGATGGCGTTCCCTCTTTGTCTGAAGCAAAAGCCACATGTAGAGGCTGCATCCACAACTGTGGTATTCAGGCATACCCAGATAAGAAACTGGTAATCTTGATCTAATTTATAGCTGTACCTGATGAATATCACCAATGAAATGAGACAGGAAGAGCAGGGCCTCGGTTAAGTTGTCTGCCAAGATGTATGAAAAGAACATAAGAGGAAGATTAAAAATGAGGGAATTGGTGAAAAGAAACACGGTGGGCAACGTTTTGGTACTACATTTTGACTGAGATGAGGCTGCGGTGTTGTAGGTAAGAAGCTGTGTGGTGTAATTGTAGATGGCTCCTGCAACGCATCTTCCTTTCTGACCATCTTGGTCCTTGCAATCCCCTTTAGACCCAAAACAAAAAATTATCTAGTAAGAAGGATATGATTGAAATCTTCCCACTTATGTTTTGATGTTTTAGTGAAAGAGCTCACTATTGTATAGGTAGGAACATGTATCAGGAGTATTGATGTAATAAAGAGGAGAAGACCAGTGGTATCTAAACTTGACACGATCAGCCCAAAGAAACAAGCTAGACAAGTCTCCTTCTGCAGATTTAGGTAACAACTCCTTCACTGCCTTCGATGCAGCTTCATCCAACCTAGTCTGTTCTTCTCCTTACTAAATTAGTTATTACATACCTTTGTTCATAAACTGAAAGACAATAAAGACGATTAATCAAAAAGAATCAAAACCTAAGCGATATTGCAGATGATTTCATGACCTTCTTTTCCCCAGCCATGGATGGTAGGAGTTACATAAAGAATCCAAGCAGTGATGATGATCATCACAACATGTTAGCTTCTTTGTTTTCCATAGAAAAGTTAGCTCTTTGAAACGTGTATTTTGTTTTTCATGGTTATGAGATACAGTTCATCCATGTTTATATGCTGATGAATTATAGTGGAGACGTAGAAGGAAGTAAATCCGGAGATTAATACTAAAGGAAAATGTGTAGGTGTGAAAGGTTTATTTTTTCTTTTTGCCAAGTGGATGTGAAAGCTTTTAATGTTCAAAGAGAGAAATATTGCTGTAGTATGTTTTGTTGATACGGTATCTTTTGTTTTGTTTTGTTTGTTTACTGTTTAGGAAATGAATCGTGTGTGAAATCAAATGGATTCAACTGGACTGGAGGACAACAAAATTATGGCCCCTCCTCTTCTTCTACAAAATTAGTACCATGTCTCAGATTGTTGTATATTCAATTCATTACTTTGAAAGCAGAGCGGAGACAAGTTTGTAGTGAAAGCAAGGGTATCTGGGACATCTGCTACGCGTATTTACTTCGATCATTTCATCTTTAAACTTCCAAATCAAGAGGTTAAAATTTCATTGCTTTCATCAATGTCTTTTGATTGTTAAATCTGTTTATTTGATCTAACCTGTTTCATTTACTTGGCTCCGTTTTGGTATATATAAAGTTATCTTTGTATTGATTAGAAAATAACCTCAAAACTAACCAATTACACAATGGTTTTGTTGTGTTGATCACAAACTCAATCAACACTTATATATATAGACATCAATTCCTTTGATATCTTAACTAATCCTATTCCTAATAGGTTTCTATTTACCTTGATCCTATCTAGAATATATTTATGTCTATCGTAATCTTTAATTTCCTTTTTAAAGATATCTTAGACTTCAAGATACATGAAGCTTATCCAACATTCACCCCTCTAAGCTTCATGTCTTCTTTCGAAAATTCTTGAACTCCCACTAAGTTTCTCATTTGTTTAAACTTGGTTCTTGCAAGAGCTTTCGTCAATATATCCGCACATTGTTTCTCACCCGGGACATGTTCAACACTTACTTGATTGTTTTCGATACATTCTCGGATGAAATGATATCGTTTATGTATGTGCTTATTTCGGCCATGGAATACCGGATTCTTTGTGAGTTCTAGAGCTAATTTGTTGTCAATTCGAATGACTATCTTTGCAACTCTCTTTTCCTGTGATTTCGTTCATCAAGTCTCGAAGCCAAATGGCTTGTTTTGTGGCTTCAGTTGCAGCCATAAATTCTGCTTCGCAAGATGATAGGGCCACCGTGTTTTGTTTCTACGAGCACCACGTGATTGGTGTTTCTCCGAAGTAAAACATATGCCCTGTTGTGCTCCTTCCATCATCTATATCAACATTGTGGCTGCTGTCGCTGTAACCAACAATTTTGTTTGATCCACCACATTTGAAGTTAAGACCATAGTTCATTGTCCCTTTCAAGTACCTGAGAATCTGTTTTAGTGCTGAGCCATGAGACTCTTTCGGATTCTGCATATATCTGCTTATCATGCCTACTGAAGACGCAAGGTCTGGTCTCGTGTGTAAGAGATATCGTAGGCAACCAATTCTCCTTCGATATATTGTTGCATCAATCTCTGTTTTCTCTTCATTTGACTTTGATAACTTTAATCCAAACTCCTTTGGTATATGAGTTGAATTACAATCATCTAAACCTGCTTCTCTTAGAATCTTTTGTGCATAAGCTTCTTGTTTTATCTCAATTCCTTCTTTAGTTTGATTAACTTCGATACCGAGATAATAAGTAAGTCTTCCTAGATCAGACATTTCGAATTTTGTAGACATTGCTGCCTTGAAATCTTTGATGATCTTTGTTGAGTTTCAGCAACAAAAGAACCATATCCATTGTTACTTAATTTTCCCCATGTCATATGAAACATTCCCGGATCAGTTTCTTCTTGTTCTCCCTTCCAATTCCAGAATGCGTTCTCATTAAAAGTAACATCTCTACTCACAATAATTTTCTTCGTTGTTGGATTGTATAGTCTGTATGCTTTAGATCCGGGTTCTATGCCAAGGTGAACAAGAGTTTAAGACCGATCATCTAACTTCTTGAGGTGATTTGTTTCGATTTTTGCATAAGCGAGACAGCCAAAAACTCGTATGTGACTTACGCTTGGCTTTCTTTTCTTTAAACATTCATAAGGAGTTTGTCTATCCAAGGCTCTTGTGGATACACGATTTATCAAGTATGTTGAATGCCTAACACCTTCACCCCAAAAGTAATTTGGAACTTTCATTGCTTTGAGAATACTTCTCGTCATTTCCATCAAAGTACGATTTCGTCGTTCTACCACACCGTTTTGTTGTGGTGTGTACGGAGCTGTGAGTTGTCTCTTGATTCCACTCTCATCACAGAAGTTTTTGAAATCCTTTGACGTAAATTCTCCACCTCTATCTGTTCTTAAGTTTAGAATCGTTTTCTCCAAATCTTTTTCTACTAATAATTTGAACTCTTTGAACCTTTTCAAAGCTTCATTCTTTTCTTTTAGTAAGATTGACCACATGTATCTAGAATAATCATCAATGATTACGAAGATATACCGATTATGAGCTGGTGTATGAGGCGTGATCGGTCCGCATAGATCAGCGTGGAGGAGTTCCAAAATATTCGCGGCTCTAAATTGTGTTATCTTAGGAAAACTGTGCCGAGTTTGTTTTCCAACCAAACACGATTCGCAAACCTGTTTTTCTCCTCCGATCATAGGCAATCCTCGGACCATTTTGTTCTTTGACATAGCTTTAATGGTTTTAAAGTTTACATGTCCGAGTCTTGCATGCCATTTCCATGATTCTTCATCAATTTTTGTGAGGAGACAAGCAGGTTTTCCAATTGTTAAAGGAACTTTATATAACCTATTCGGTGATCGTTTTACTTTGATAAGTAATCTACCACTTGGATCATATAGGGTTAAGTAATCTTGTTTCATTATTACTTCACACCCTACTTCCGTGACTTGCCCTAGACTCAAGATATTGCTTTTGAGATCAGGTATGTAGTAAATGTCTGTCATAAGCTTTTGTTCTCCATTCTTAGCTTGAAAGATTATCGAACCTTTCCCCATAATGTCAACACATGAACCATCTCCGAACTTAACTTTGCCTTTGATTCTTGTGTTTAATTCCGAGAAATATGATTTTTCTCCCGTCATATGGTTGCTTGCACCATTGTCTAAATACCAAACTCCATCATCTTTCCTTTCGTTTTGATATTTCTTTGGTATTACTTTCTCCTCATTGAGAAAAATAACTTCGTGCATATATAGAGACCCTTCTGCCTCCTCTGTTTCATAGTCCTCTATTTCTACTTCGTTCATCATCTCCTCCATCTTCTTTTTTCGTTCTGGACAGACTGATGCAAAGTGACCTTTCTTGTCACATCGAAAACACAAGATTTGTGATTGATCTTTCTTTTCTTTGCTTGGATCTCTTGAAGTTGATCTCCCACGACCTCTTCCACAACCCCTTCCTCTTCCTCTCGCGTTTTCGTACCTTGAGCCTCCTTCTCCGTATCCCTCGTTACTCACATACAACAAATTTTCATCATTGTTTCGTTTCTCACTTAGAACAAGTCGTTCTTCATAAGCTTTAGTTCGTCCAACAATATCATCATATGCTTGTTCAAGGGATGCAACGATTTGTATATACCTTTGAGGAGGTAAGCTGTTGAGAAATTTCTTGACTATCTTTGGTTCCTCAACTGTATGTCCCAAGGCAGCTGCGTTGGAAATAATCTCCGATAACTTTCCCGAGAAGCTATCGATTGTATCTGTCTCTTTCATGCTCATTCTTTCGAATTCAGCCATAAGAGTTTGTAATCTCGCCTCTTTCACTTTATCCGCACCTAGATGTCTAGATTTGATAGCCTCCCATATACCTTTTGCGGAATCTTGTTCCCCTACTTGTAGTATGAGATTCTCGGGTATTGATTGAAATAGTAACGACGTTGCTAGGTCATTCTTTTTAGCAATAGATGTTCCCGGTTCAATCGCTTCCCATGCTTCGTGAACTCGCAATAGAACTTTCATTCTCATCGACCATACCGTATAGTTCGATGAGTTTAGCATCGGACATACTACCGATGAAGGCACATATTCCTTAGCCTTTTGTGGTTTTTCGTCTCCCATATCTCGTTTTGGTTTTCCTTATACGATGTGCTAGATCGATTGCTCTGATACCAAATAAAGAATCAAAACACACTTTGTAGAGAAAAGTTATCTTTGTATTGATTAGAAAATAACCTCAAAACTAACCAATTACACAAACTTGTTTTCGTATGCTTTTGTTGTGTTGATCACAAACTCAATCAACACTTATATATATAGACATCAATTCCTTTGATATCTTAACTAATCCTATTCCTAATAGGTTTCTATTTACCTTGATCCTATCTAGAATATATTTATGTATATCATAATCTTTAATTTCCTTTTTAAAGATATCTTAGACTTCAAGATACATGAAGCTTATCCAACAATATACATGTGTAACGAAGCAGCCTATATTGGAGGCAAAAGGAACAGCTGCGTGGCTTGACAACAAGTACCGTCCTATTCGTATACGGTCAAAATTAGTTCAGTTCTTACGCCAAGACGACGCCGTTTGATTCTTACAGTACTAAATGACCCTCATTAGCCCAATTAACGTTATTTAATGGGCCAATTTTTAGTCCATATATAGATGTACATAAACTTTGTGACTGATTAACAAAACAAATGTTAAAATTTTTAAGTTTCTATTGAAAAAGAATGCAATTACGTCAGTGGCTGATATATATTGTTGTTGTTAGTACCTACAATTTACTGTTTTCATTGTTGAAATTTGTAGTTGCTGTTACTTATTGGTAAATGTGAAACAAATACTACAAGTTAATTGCTAAACAGCATCGTTGTTTATAATGAAACCGAGTTACATATGGATAATGCAAACTTGGATTTATCCCGCCGTACCGGCCAACGAACCTGCACGTAAGCAACTGACGAAGCGGCACATGAGAAAACATAAAAAATATAGAAAGGAAAGCTAATATAATATGTGTATACATCCAAAGTAAGATCTGTATAATTCATGTGAGTCAGTAATGGAGCGGTGGGTCATGAGCCTCGTAAATTCTTTTGTGTACGTTTTTTTTACGATTGTTAGGATTTAATACGATTTTCAAATTTGTATCACACGATAACAGAAAAAAAAGGGTAAAAAATATAAAAATGCATGCTAACACATTAATCAATAAAATTGGGCTACTATACGAATAGTATACTATAACTAAAGAAAATGAGAGCAACAAAATTAAAGATAACTTGATAAGAACACAAACAATTTCATGTACTTTTGTTAGGCTCTAATATACATATATTGGATATTAGAAATTTTGCTTTAAAAAAAAAAGAAAAGCATCAAATTTAAGAAAGAAAACTTAAAACCAATTCAAATTCAAGGTCTTGGTATGGAAATGTATTTCCAATATATTATGAAGGCTATTACATTGTGTGACTTATATACAGAAGAAGAGAATCAAGACTAATAAATACAGAGAATATAGATACATAACTTGGTCGAGTGGTTGCATGTGATCGAGTAGTTTATTCGAATAGGTTGAAGTTCTGTCGTATATGTTAAGTCGAAAATGAAATGGCAAGAAACAAAGTTTGTTTTCTTTTTTTCTTTCGTATTGATGTCTGGATCAATCTGGATTCCACACGGTTATTAATAAAAACAAAAAACCAACAAATGTTTTAAAAATAGAAATATGTTTCATTGTAAAACCTTAGATGTCAAACAGTGGCACCTTCACAGAACCATAATCTTTGTTTTTTACCAAAAGAGTATATTCTTCATAGAACCAAAAAAGTAGATTCTTTAGGATTCTTTTAAGATTCTTTAACCAAAAAATAAAATAAAAGGATTAGAATGCGTCACTAATTGATTTTTTTTTTTTAAAGATTGCGTAACTAGTTGTAGTCTTTAAACTTTTTTTTAAAAAAATCTGCGGTAATAGTCTACAAACAAACAAAACTTTCTGACGAACCCAAAATCATTAACGTTTGTGAGCTTGCTATCTAACAGTTGTTTATTTATTATTAACAATTGTATCGGTACCGTAACTCAAACTTATATATATATATATTTTTTTTCAATTTTATTTATTCATAAACAAATAAGAGGATCATGATGTCGGTACATTATTCACAAAAGCTTGATTCCTAGATAATGCTCTAACACTACAAGCTAAGAAGTCAGCTTTGTGGTTGAGAGTCTTCAGGATCCGAAAGAGGGAGAAGCTAGTGAAGCAGCTCCTTAATCTGGAAAATCATCTAGATAAGAAAGGAAGGCGGACCACGCAGAAAGATCCTCAATCATTGTCATGAGCTCCGAACAATCTACTAGGAACTCAATTTCTTTTAGCTGGAGGGAATTGAGGCATGTCATATCCCAAAGGAGTGCTTCGAACTCTGCATGGAGCAGTGAAAGACTTCGGCGAATACATTGCGCTCCCATGTTTTGTCCACCCACTTCAAAAGGGAAACCATACCAACCTAAACCAGTAAAAAGATTGGAGTCCTTCCATGAGGAATCTATCATGCATCTATATCCAGTGAAATTTGGGTCCGTCGTCAGGGGTCTAATTATCCTCTCTTCCTGAGAGTGTCGTATCTCCGTATTTGTACCTGTATTAATACGGCTCCCCTGTTGTGATAGAGTCCATACTTTCGCTTCAGATTCTGCTGCCATAACTAATTCTCTAGGATCAACATTCTTATTTGAGAAAACCTTTTCGTTTCTTGCATTCCATAGGAACCATAGAATCCATGGGAAACTTTTAAATTCTTCCTTTTTGGGAAGTCTCCAGAGTAAATGATCGATATTTGCATATATTGAAGGACCCGGATAGGAGGGCCCTGTTAGTATCTTTGATAATGCAGACTTGAATAGCTGGGGGGGGCATTCAAACAAAACATGGTTTATAGTTTCTTCGTATGTTCTGCACTTATCGCACCTCTTGTCACATTGTATACCTCGTCTTTCTAGATTAGCTTTGACAGCTAGTTGGCCAGAGACCACTTGCCATGTAAAGCACTTTATCTTTTGCGGTGCATTTACTTTCCAGACTTGCGATTGTAGATCTTGAAGATGGGGACCATAGTAATCCGTCGAGTGTTGGAAAATATTTCTTTCCGTCTAATAGCCTGATTTGACCGTATAATTTCCGGACTTGTTAAAATGCCATCCTAGACGGTCTAGAGTCGGTAATCTTGGAATATGTAGGCCAAGGATCAGATTCACATCCCTGGGGTCAAAGAATTGTCTGATCAAGGTTTCTTTCCAGAGACGCGTGTGTGGATCTATCAGATCCGAAACTCTTAAATCAGGGTAAATCATTGGACCTATCCCGATCGGTGTTCTTGGTATACTATCAGGAATCCATGGGTCAGACCATACCCTAATAGTATCACCGTTACCCACCCATTTGATTAGTCCTTTCATTACCAGAGCACGAGCTGAAATGATGCTCCGCCATCCATACGATGGCAAATACAGGCGCTTCACCTCTAATGGATGTGATCCTACAAAGTATCGACCCCTTAGGATTCTAGATAAGAGAGAATTTGGTTGATCCAGTAATCTCCATAGTTGCTTCGCGAGTAAAGCGGAATTGAAATCCTCAATTGCCCTAAAGTCTAAACCTCCGTTTGTCTTATCTTTACATAAATGTTCCCATTCTAACCAATGAATGCCTCTTGAACTCCCCGAATTTTGCCACCAGAAATTTGCTATGGCTGCTGATATCCTGAATGTAACCATTTTAGGTAGACAATAACACGCCATAACATATGATGGGATAGCAGTAAGCACTGATTTTATCAGCACCTCTTTGCCTCCCTTTGATAGGAATTTAGCCGACCATGAATTAATTCTTGATTCTATTTTTTCCTTAATTCTTGATCGTACAAAGTCCTTCCGGGAGTCCTAGATATGAAACCATACCCCCAATGGTATGAATGCCTAGTATTCTTTGAATCTTCTGCCTTCGAGACTGTTCTACTTCTTTACCAAATTGTATTGATGATTTCGAGAAATTAATCTGTTGACCATATTGCATTTCATAGTCTTTCAAAACTTGTAGAATAGTTGTTGCCTCTTCCATGTTAGCTTTACAAAAGAAGAGGCTATCATCTACAAATAAGAGATGTGATACTGTCGGGCTCGTACGTGCAACTGTGATACCAGTTAATTGTTTTTGTGTCTCCGCTGATCGTAATTTCGTGATCGGAACTTCTGTATAGAGGATGAATAAAAATGGCGACAAAGGGTCACCCTGTCTTAGCCCTTTTTGGGGTGAAACACCTCCTCTCGATATCCCGTTTATTAATATCGAGTATCGGACTGATGAGACACAATACATTACTCCTTTGACCCAACGTTCATGGAATCCTAGTTTTAACAGTAGCTTGGTTAAGAATCCACATTCTATTCTATCGTACGCCTTGCTCATGTCAGTTTTTATGGCCATATAGGACCCTCGTGCCTTCTTATTTGTACGTAGGGCGTGGAACATTTCTTGAGCTATTAGTATATTGTCCGAGATTAATCACCCCGAGACAAAAGCTGATTGTGTATCCAAAATAAAGTTTGGTAAAATCTTCCTTAGCCTTAAGCACATGACCTTGGATATTATCTTGTATACTACGTTGCAAAAGCTAATTGGTCAGAATTCCGACATTTTTGTTGGGCGCGTTATTTCGGGATAAGGCATATATTTATATGATTTAAATCCTTGTCAAATAAGCCGGTCTCCAAAAAATCGTTCACTAACCACACCACATCCTCTTTAATGATTGACCACGACTGTTGGAAGAAAAGAGCCGTCATTCCATCCGGTCATGGCGCTTTTCCAGGATCCATCAGAAAAATAGCTTTCCGCACCTCCTCTATGGTGGCTTTAGCTAGAAGAATTTTATTCTTATCCTCAGAAACTATAGGTTCTACTTCCTCCAGTGAGTAATCCTGATCTGAGGAAACTTGTGATGTAAATAGAGAATTAAAGTAATGCTCAACCTCCTCCTCAATATCTTTCTCTTGGTCAATCCATTTGTTGTGTGTGTCATAGAGTCCTACTATCTTGTTCTTCGCCCGTCGTTGTTTTGTTTGTGCGTGGAAAAACTTTGTATTCTTGTCACCTTCTTGTAGCCATTTGTTACGGTTTTTCTGCTTCCAGTAGGACTGTTCTTCTTTGTAAGCTAAGCAAAACTCATATGTTGTATGTTGGATATCTGCTGTAGGACATGAATCTGAATTTTTCATATCCTCTAGTTTTGTTTTTAGGGCCTCTATCTTTGCTTTCCCGGGTAGCACTTCACCCTTTCTCCATCTAGATAGCTCTCGTCAACAATTTGATATTTTATATGAAATTTTGTTGCGCCTCAGGTTTGCATATCTTGTCCAATCTGATTTTATGGCAGCCTCAAAACCCGGCTTCCCAACCCATCTCTTATCAAAATTAAAACATGGTCTTCTTGTATAGTCACTCTCCTTCAGTTCAACCAATATGGGTCTGTGATCCGATCCGATCATCTTTAAGTAGTCTATTTTGGAGTTCAGGAATAACGAGTGCCACTCCTCATTTCCGAAGGCTTTATCCAATTTGCATCTTATAATCTCATTCTGTCGTACCCCTCGCCAAGACCAAGTGTCACCCGTACAAGGGAATTCGATGAATCCGCAATTTTGAAGCATTGTGTTAAAAGGAACGAAAGAGCTTATACTTCTTAGTCGTCCCCCTTGTTTTTCGTGGTGACCTGAGATTTCGTTGAAATCACCTAATATAAGCCACGGTTCTACGCGTTGAGTCCCATATCGCGTTAATCATTCCCAAACTCTCTCTCTCTCTTAAATGATAAACAGACTCCCCATAAATGAAAGAAACAAATGATTTTTTCCTTTTAAATTTAAAACTATATCAATAATATTTTTATCCTTGTAATTTACAGTTACGTCAAAGTGGTTTTTATAGAATAACGCTAATCCCCCGCTTGTTCCTATAGGTGCCACCGTAATTAGATTGTCCATGTTAAAAATGCTTGTTAATTGTTCCAAGTAAGCATCATTTTTTTCGTTTCCATCAAGAATAAAAAATCAAATTTCACTTGCGTATAAATAGCTTTTAAAAAACTCAAACTCATGGGATTTCCAATACCCTGACAATTCTAAGAAAATACTTTAATCATAAAATTTTAAAAGATAGAATAATTAAACGGACGATGCCGTAGTGTGAGATGTGGCTCCGTCTTCTCCAATCTTTAAGCCCTTTCCGACCTTCTTCCCTTTATCATGCTTCTTTGATGATGTTTCCACTGCCTGGACCATGTTTTGTTTTTTGGAATTAACTCCTCGGAGTCCTCATGCGGCCTTATTACCCTTTTTGGATGTGTCTATTGATGTTGCTGGTTGTGCTGCGGCATTGACTTTCTTTTGGTGCAGGATAGGAGGCTTGCTTACCCTGTTAATCCTCTCCAAATTTTTTAGCAACTCTTGTTTTTCCTCCACAGCTATCGTCCCGTATTCCTGCAGCTTCTCTAAGTCATCGACGCTTAATTTGTTTGAATCCTTGTTACCAACCACATCAAAATTTTCAGAATTCGAGTTCCAATTCATTGGTGCTGCTTCTCCTTCTTGTATCCCTAACTTCATCACTTCCTGTTGGGAACCATTCAAGAGTGAATTAGAATTGAGGTGTACCAGCTTTGATGAGATTACCTCAATCTCCGCTTCTTCTTTCTGGCAGCGTTTGGTTTTGCTTAGATGTGAAGTGTGCTACAGACAACTCCTCCGAGTTGCTTAGTTGCATTTGAGCAGATGGTTTTACATTTTATATTAACTACATGAATTGAATTCTAAATATTTGAACCATTAGTTAGAGCAGCATAATTTTACTAACTGTTAAAATACTTTCTAAATTAAAATACCATTAATTTAAAAGCTAATTGGATGTGATTTAGGTATGACCACGCAGGCCATAGCCATCAAGGAATGAACGGACTTGAAGGCTCCATACAAAGTAGTTGGAACTGTTGAGCTTTGAAACATAAGACATGTTTATAGCTAGTACATAATCGCTAACAAGTGGGACACGATATGTATAGATAGTTGGGTCAAAGGTGTTGGTGGCCATAGAGGCTAGCGGAAAATAATTTTTAGGTTAATTTGAAGCGATTGCTTTGATACTATAAAAGTGTTTATTGTATTGAATAATTATGAATGATTTACATAGTATATATACAAGAGAAGCAACTTAATGTAAGGCTAATGAGAGATTACAATTGATGCCTAATATATACACTTAACATATTTGGCTAATAGATTTGTTATTAGAATTCAAATAGTTTATAAGAATATATTCCGATAGTGGTTTGGGATTAATTAAATGTTGGTGTGTGGTAACTGAACCGAAATTCCGAAAATATTTATATATGGACCAAGTTTTATCCCTGATTCATAGCACTGTCATTTTACATTTCCAACATAATTTATTAAGCCAATAATAAATAATTTGCACTTTTTTTTCAACCAATGGCTGACTTAAGAAAAAAAAAAACGCTACAAATCAAAAAATGCCGCTCATGAACGTAAATGACGTTTTGCTTCTCTGTTGGCTTCAAACTAGTGCCTAGAATTTCAAGAAAGAGCGAGAAACTAAAAGACGAAAAATAAAATGTATTTTTCTGTCTCATGAATCGATGTGTGTTAAATATAAATTACAAAAAGAAAACATAATAATAATCCAATAAAATATGAGTAAATTTGTTGCTTATATAATCGACTATATCTATGTTGGAGAAAACCATAGGACGAAGCAGATATCATCTGTTAGTTTCTTCCCACTCAATTGATGCAACATGTAAACTCATCTTTTTTAGTCTCTCCCCAAAAGCTTCAGTCTCTATAGTCTCTCTATTCACAAACTAAATTTTTTTAACTTATAGATGATCATTAATGGAGATGAACAAATACAAGAAGGAGGACAATCATGAAGAAGAGTTATGTTCGTTGTCTGAGATCTTTTCTTCGTTTTGTTCAGAAGATGATCGTAAAGAATTAAGCCCTTTGCAAGAGATTTTTGGTGCTCACTTGAGTTCAAGGCCTAAAGATGTTGTTACCAAAAACAGTGAGGACGAGAGAGACAAGAAGAGGCGACGTTCTGTTGAATATCGTGTGATGATGGAGAAGGTGAGAAAGGATAATCAAAATATCTTCTTCTTCTTACTTGCTTCTCAAGCTAATTTCAGTCTAAATTATGCAGAAAAGAAGACGGCATATTAGAGATAAATTGGATATATTGCATGAGATGACACCTAATTGCGGAAAGGTTTAAATTATTATTTATATTAAAAACATAACACAAAAATGGAGTTTTAAGGTAAGTTTGCTGAATTCTTCTCAGTCTGGTGGTTAGAATGATTTAATTATTTTTTATTATATATTAGAGATTTTAGAGTATATGTTTTAGACTATGAATCGGGTCATATCATCCGATTGTTTAGAAAAAAAATAGAAGCGCTTACCTAGTTTGCATTTATTCAGCAGGCGGATCTTGCAACCAAGCTTGATGACATTGCGGAATACATAAAAAGCCTGAAACGTCAAATAAATGTAAGCTAAAGATATTATTATATTTTTCAATATTTATATATAGTATAAATATATAAAACTCTTATAATGTGTCGTGTTGTAGATGATGTCAATGGCGTACACAGCAAATCCAGATTACACGTCACTATTTTATGGAGCTCAAGCACCATGTATACCTCCAATGGGCTATTATGCGCCAAAATTCCCAATGATGCCTTACCAAAATATGCCTTTCGTCATCGCAGCTTCATCAGGTCTGATGAAGTTTGACTCTATCTGATTCAACAGATCCTCACTTCTACCATCAATCAACATCACAGGTGGCATGACACGACGCCGCCTGATCAAACTCAAACGTAGTCTAAGCTTTAGCTTTGTCGCTTTTTAAGACCTTGCAGTTTTGGACTTGTTTCTTTTTTTCTTGTAAAGATCATCGTTGTAAACTAAGATATATATATAGATATAGTTTTTCTAAACTGAAGGATGAGTTTTTTTTCCAGAGATATGAAGTTTAATCGATGCCTAACTTGTGACAGCACTTGGAGTTCCTCTGTTTTTGTTTTTATTTTGTTGTTTCGATATCCCAAGAAGTGCCGAACCAAAACCCATATACTGCGAGGACCAGACCAGAGCAGTGTAAATTGGTGCTTCAAAAATGGGTCCCTGATCCGGTTACTAGTCTGGTGCTACCGAGTTCTAGTGAGATCACTTCTGACTCTGTTCTGTTTTGCGTAACATTTCTCTTAGGCGTATGCAGAGTAAGAAAAAAAAAAAACAAAACAAAGAATTTTTAGTTTTTAACCTTGAATAAATGAGAGCGAACTAGAAATTATATTTATTAATGACTAGAACTTCTCACCTTACGAATACTGTTCTTAGTTATGAAAAATGACACAATTTGCTACAGAATTGTTTAGTACTTGGTGGAATCAAAGGTTATTCACACAACTCTAGTACTTGTTTAGTATTGAAGCCAATTTGCAGGAGTTTGACCTTGAGATCAAATACAAGATGGAGATCGCAAACGGTGTTGCACTAGCTAGTTTTTTTACCATGAGTTGAGATATATATATATATGTAATGATCCATAATATGCCATAATTATTAGCTAGATCATCCTAATGTCCAAACTAAATTTTTGATACTCGAACAATAATTTAGTATATTAAAATATAATTATTTAGATATTTTAATTTATTTTACCAACAGTTTTGTATATTAATAAATAAATAAATAAAGATTTTAATTACAAAAATTGCCTAGTTTTTTTAGTCCCATGGTTAATTAAAGAATTTCAGAGGTGAATATTAGGTTATGGCTTGGTTCATGTCAATCCAATTGTTGACAAAAAAAAATTAAGAAGATTGAAAAATAATATTATTAGAATTAATGTGTACTAACTCCACACAAGAAAAAAAAAAGAACAAAAAAATAAAAGAAAAGCCTATGTTATTATGACCAATACTTGAGGCTGAGGGTGAACCCGGGGAAGAACCATCGTGCACGTTTGTATAAAAACACCATACCCATAGTCCCTATAATAAATGGAATCTTTTTTGATTCCCACAATGCCTTTTGCAGGCACAGTAATACCCAAATCCAAAAGCATTGCTTCACCACCCAAAGAAACAATCCTCTCCCACTTCTTTGTACTTGAACTCATCTTGTAGATTCTGAATGACAACCTTCTATGGCTTTTCAATACCCTAAAGGTTATCAGGACATGTCCACTTACAGTGACCACAATGTTTTTTTTTCATAACGACTTCATCATTAATATAACTGGACTCTGGAAAGGAGAAGGAACCAACATACTCATCACTGTCAATAGCTTTAACCGGAAGCTTTCCAGACAAATCATAGATTTGGGTAGTCCAATAACGAAAGACATAAACTTATGATGCTTGTATACCATGTCAGTACATGGAGATCCGTCGGAAAAGTCTCTCCAAATTTCATCTCCTTTTCTGCAAATAATCGCATACGATGTGTATTACGACCAATTGTGTTTTCTCAAAGTGAACATAACTAGATAATCACTTGCTTCTTCGTTTTCTATCCATAATCAAGGAGATGTAATTTCGAAGCCTGTAGACTCATCAGCTTGATAATATTGAGATCCAATCGTCTGCATAGCGTGAAACTTATCATCCACGACTCTCTTGAGTTTTGTCTTACCAGATTGAGACTCCACTGGCGGTAAATTGATCCTCTTTCGATTCACAATATAGAGATTATAGAGACTGTTTCGCATTAAAAACCAACATCCATAAGTCGCAACACAAACACTTTCTCCAAACCCGACACATAGATCTTGACTTATGTTGTACAACTTGTCTTGTTTCTCTGGATTGAACAATTTACACTGCCAAATTTGTTATTAGGAAATAATAATCACATAATATTTTTTATTTCTTATAATAACAAAAATATGATATCTTTATAAGATTCTATAACTATGATATGTTCATAAGATTCTATAACTAATTATATTATCTATATAATATTATTAGTTTGTTTTAACTCTAAATAAATATAGAAAAACGGAAGGCAATTAATATGAGATTTTTTACTCGATGTTAAGAATTAGTATAATCTATTTAAATTATTAAGCCTATTATATTAAAATATAATAAAACGAAAGACAAGTAGTCTAACTTAGATTGTTTACTGGATATTAGTAATTAATATAATATATTTAAATTAACAAGTCTTTTACATAAGTAATATAAAATATAATAATTCACCCACTAATATAAGCGCATGTTTTGTATAATCATAGGTTAAATAAAATTATTATAACTGATCATGGATTAGATGAAAAAGTTATGAAATATATTTTTACATAGGAATTTTATAGTATCTTTAGTATTAACTTTAAACATAATATTTAATCTCAACTAAGAGATTTTAAATATTTGTAATTATTTTTTATCAAGGTTAATAAAATTTTATTGTGTAAATTATTTTGTTGATTCATTCTAAATTATTTTCTCAAGGCTAATAAATTACAATACATCAATTCATTCTATTCATGTTTTACGTATTTTTATACTAATCATAAAAATTAATATGTACAGTAAAATTTAATGTTTAAAACCAACTTAATGTTTTAAACCAACTTAATGTTTTAGTTTGAGTAACGGTTTAATATGTTAATTAATTAGATAGTTTTTTTTTGTTAATTGGTAAATTAATTAGTTAGTTAGATAATAATATAATTGATGATAATAACAATATCATGTATATTTTTTTTTATATTCTAAAATAATAATTAGTATGAATGTATATTGTCCAAATTCGTGTCATACACATCTCTAATATCTTATTGTATAAACAAACTCAATTAATAATCGATAAAATTATCATTAGTTAGCTTTGAATTTTCAAATTTTGTTATTATCAATATGAATGAATTCAATTTTTCATGAATATCTTATATTATTTTATGATGATGTCACTTTAATATCACCTCCATACGATTAATTAATTATTTTAGACATATGATATAACACAATAATATTCATATAATTTATATGAAAAGTTTATGTAGTTAAATATAATAAATACGATAAACTAATTATTTAATATATGATGTAAGACATACACAAATCATATTATTGATCAACAGTTTTCGAATATATTTTAAGTTTATATCATAACTAATTCATAATATTTAGTTTATATCGTAAAAATATCTCTACTCAATTCATTTTAAAAACTTTAAATCTTATCCTAATAGGGTAATAACTATTTTTCTATTTAAATAGAGAAATATAATATTCAATTAAGCCATAATAGAATTCATAAACATCTGACTTCTTTAGATATCATACATATAAACTATACCATAGAATATAAATTTCCATAACATTTTAATATTGAAAAAAAATGATTGACAATTATCAAATAATATTTGTATTATGTTTAATACTATACAAAAAAAAACTTTCCAAAATCTTGATTTTCTATTTTTTTGGAAAAATATTTTTTTAAGATTGTGATTGGTTTTAAAGTAAAGCGAAAAAACTAATAAGGTAATAAGGTTTTAATAAATTATGTATTTTAAGAAAACAAATCTATACTTTGCAGCCTGGTCCGTAAATCCGCGGACAAAATCTGCTAGACCCACAATCTGTCAACAAGTCTTTTCGTCAAGCTCGGTTTTTAAACAAGCCAAAAATATATGTCTATATCTGCCCGACCACATGCCAAGTTGGATGAAGCATGTGGTCATAAAAAAAACCTAAATAAACAAAGATCAAAAAATATTTTGTGTACAACATTGGTCATCATTAAAATTGATTTTTAATGATATACATATACAAATAAAACCATAAAATAAAGAAAAAGAAAAAAAAATATCACAGATAAATGTCATAAATAAATAAAAATAATTACAAATGTATATTGAATGCATGGGACATCATCTAGTTAAATAAATTAAAGTAAAATAATATACTTGATTTGCAGCTTACCCGTTAACCTCTTAACCTAAATCTTTGGAACACACATATATAATATACATATACATAGTTTCATGTTTTTCTCCACTTTCTTTGAAAGATGTCCTCTTCTTCTCTACCTCCAGAAGTTATTCTGCAAATCTTTTCTTTTCTTCCAGGCAAAACATTACGAAGACTTCGTTTGGTTTCAAAGCAATTCAACTCCATAATCTCCGATCCTTACCTCCTTCGTCTCCATCACCGCCATGCCCTAAACTTATCCTCTATCACAACCGCTTTCACATATCCTTACGGATCCCTAACTGTTGAGTTCAGACTCTTCCTCTTCACCAAACCCTACGACGTCGTTTCCACTCGTAAAGCTTTTTGGATAGACCACTTCCTTGAATCTTATCGCAACATTCATCAAACACTAAAACCTATCACAATGCGCTTCCTTGGACACAAAGTTAGAGTCATTTCTTGTAACCATCAGTTTATCTTTATCGTGACTGATAAGGAACATTTACTTTTTGACCCTATTAACCAGAAAACCCTAGAAATACCTCAATCATCATCATTTCCTCATCCTCCTGACTCAATTGTCTCATTCGGCTTCGTTTCCTCAACATTACATTAATACAAAATCATCAGATTTTTCTATCCTTATCACTCACTCCGCAAATTCGAGGTACTTACTCTCACGATCA
Source organism: Lepidium didymum (assembly GCA_963920545.1). NCBI lineage: Eukaryota > Viridiplantae > Streptophyta > Magnoliopsida > Brassicales > Brassicaceae > Lepidium > Lepidium didymum. Next base: position 3,763,283 of record OY986984.1, on the reverse strand, counting down.
CAGGAAAACATTATAGTCATCATCTCGAAATGTCTACTTGGAAATCAAAAGAAGAACAATGTCCTTACGTTCCAGAACCATATCCTCCAGTTCACGCTAATGGGTTTCTTTACTGGGCAATAAAAAAGGTTCCAAATATCGTGTCTTTCTCTCTAGAACAAGAGAAGTTCTATGTTCTATCTTCACCGCCATGTTTTGAAGATAATCCTAGTCACAACTTTAGCATATGTGAAATCTGGGTAGTAGACTACAACTCTCTTGCCCCAAACATGGAGCTTTGGATGATGAGTGGCTCTAATGGATCTGCCTGAGTTAAAACACACTGTATCAACCTCAAAGAAATGTTTCGCCATTACTACCCATCGTTTCCGATTAGGATTCTTAATATACAATCTGATTTTGTGATCTTTCAAGTTCTGTTTCCGAGTTGGATACATGTTTATCACACGAACAAGAATGAAGTGGACGACTATGGTACATCATCTTGCGGAGACTTGAGGCTTTGTCATTATACTGATGGTTTTTTTTCTCTTTGAATTGTACTTCTTAGAAATGTTTTAATCAAAGCTCTTTAATTTTTATATGATGTTTCAAACATGAGACTTAGCTCTTTGTCATCATCTTGTGGACACTTAAGGCTTTGCCATTATATTGATGTTTCAAATAATGCATTATTTTATTCAATTAAAAAGCTTTATATTGCATTGTCAATATATCTTGAATTATATTAAAACTTATATATAGTATCTTGATCGAGTAATTTATTATGATTATATACACATTCTTACGATTATTGTGATAATATATAAGTTTCTAATATATTAGAAACATAAAATTAGTACCAAATGATTAAGTTGGTTTGCCTTTGATATAGATTGGTATTACGTGGTGAAATCGAATCCACCCAGCTCCGATTAGAACATTTAAGTTATGGAATCGGATCTTATCGATCCAATTATTGATAAAAAATGAAAGAAATGAGTTTCTTATATTTTGAAACAAAGTTTGTAAAATAGATAGGAAGCCCTGAAATGATAGGAGGCCCTGCGAGAAGAGGCTCGACTTTCTGGGATTTTACGAACATGATTTCCAATTGTAAAATTACTGAGTTTCATAGTTCTGGGAATAAATTTGCGTGGGCTGGTTGGCGAGATCATACGTGGATTCAATGCTGTTTGGATCGTAGTTTTGGAAATGATGCGTGGTTCCATCAGTTTCCACACTCTATTCTTCAGTTTTTACCGCGTCGAGCCTCTGATCATCAACCCATTCTACTTACCTTCATCGAAGGTGATTCTCTAAGAGACAAGAGACCATCTCCGTTTTACTTATGCTAGTCGTTGGTTTTCGAAACCAGGAATTCGTGAGGCAATCATGTCAGGTTGGGACTCTGAAACATACCATGATGGTACAACTATTTCGGATAGGATTATGAATTGTCGAAGAACAATTGCCAATTGGAAGAAGTCAGCAAGTACAAATTCCAGGTCTGAAATTCAAAGTTTACAGAGGAGATTAGAGAGTGAATCGGCCAAACAAAATCTGAACAGAATATTGCTTCAAAAGCTCAAAAGTGACCTAAGCGCAGCGTATCATGAGGAGGAAAAGTATTGGGAGCAGAGGAGTAGAGAACAATGGCTTCAAACTGGGGACAAAAATACCAAATACTTTGACAGTTGCGTTAAGAGCAAGAGAATCTGAAACAGAGTGCATATGCTGTTGAACGAGAACAATAATGAACATTTCGCTGAGGGATCAAAGGATGAGATAGAAGTTGAGTATTTCAGGAAGCTCTTTACAAGCAGTGAACCGCAAGATATTGATATGATCCTCTCGGATTTTCAACACCGTGTGAACAGCGATATGAACAGAGTCTTAATGGCTCCGATATCTGACCAAGAGGTGAAACGTGCAACCTTTACAATAAATGGTGATAAGTGTGCTGGGGCGGGTGGATTCTTAGCAAAGTTCTATCAACAATTTTGGGATATTGTTGGACATCAAGTGTGTACAGAAGTTAAACGCTTTTTTAGGGAATTATAACCAAATATGTTTAATCTCCAAGACGTCTAACCCCACTAGTATGACAGAGATGAGACCTATTAGTCTCTGTTCGGTGCACTATAAAATTGTCTCTAAGATTATATGCGTTCGCTTAAAGAAATTATACTAGAGATAATATCTGAAACTCAAGGAGCCTTTGTTTCTGGGAGGATCATTTCGGACAATATACTAGTGGCACACGAAGTAGTACATTCCCTTCGGACTAGTGCGGGTAGTGCGGGTAGTGCAAGTGGTTTCATGGCTATAAAAACCGATATATCCAAAACATACGATATAGTAGAGTGGTTATAGATGGTGTAATACGAATTCCTTTAATCCAATAATTCCGTATCAATCGAGTTAGGGTTTATGGAGAAAACCTTAAAATTCGATGACGAGGAAGGACGACGGAAGATGGCATCACATACAAAGACGAAGAAAGAAATAGACGAAAAATGATTTTGAAATCGACAGTTACGAAGAAGCGACGACAAGAAGTAGAAGAGACAAATTAGAAAATAAAAGAAAATGAATTAAAATACTAGTGAAAAATGGTAGAGAAGGTAGATCGAGTTATTATCACACTTACGGATCGAATTCTACTGTCTACATAATGTAGAAATTAGGCTAATAAACTGATCAATTGTGATCAAATGTGACAAAAAAAAAAGGTATATGGAGTTATATATTGGGGTAATGATAAAAGTGTATAAATAGTTTTGGTTTAAAGGATTTAGAGATTTATATTTTGGTACGAGACCGTTTAGTGGGCTTTATTTATTTTTGTCTCATCATTGTTATTAATAAAAATTACGAGATACAAATATTGGTGGAATAATATAGATTTCCCGAAAAAGACATTGAAAAATTAGGAATCGGAGAAAACCAAAAGATCCCCAGGAGAGTACATCCAAAAGAGGGGAGAAATTATATGATACTAGGACCAGAAATTATTTAGGAAGAAAAGAAAACTAGACTCGAAAGTTACTCTCCAACCCGGCAAGGCAATGTCATCACGAAGCAAGCAAACCGAAACGTAGACGACGAAACTTCCTATAATGAATAAATACATCTCACAGTTGAAGAAACTAGGCTGTTGAAAAGGTAGGAAATGAGACAATAACTTCCGGTAATGGCAGAGACACAAAGGACTGTCATGAGCGACGTCCAGAGACTCATTGACGCTACAACAAACCCTATGAAAAAGAGACCTCAAACAAGTCTTCTACATGCAAACAAGGAGTGAAACCTTCCGTGACCACTAAAAGTCGAACACCGGAAAGAACTGTTTTAGAACGAACCCAATAAGAAAAAGAGAGCCCAACCAGAATAAGTAACTAAGCAAGAACGAGTGAATCACTTCCTAACTAAATCAAAACCAGTCTGAACCAACCTAGTTGGGGGCTAATAAGATATACTAATAATATGCATAATAAAAAGACACACCTCTTCCGATCCCAATCATCTGGTAATCCGGTGACCGTTTTGTCAAGAAAGAATCTGGTGGCAACGTCAATGAACTGGACCAAGCACCACCAGACCTCCAACAACCTTGCAAAAAGAAAGATTTAAGCTTTCAATAACTCCGACAGCCACTTACCAAGGTTGGGAGTAGCTACACCATCGGAGGCCATATTTGAAGTTCTGGCGTTCCGACTAACCCAAACAAAAAAATCCGACATATCCAAAATTGTGATGCAGTTCAGACATAGATTTTTACTGTGCGATCTTCAACAAACAAGATAAGGAATCCACCACTCACATAAAAATGCACTACCATAACCACGCTCTTGATAATTTGGTGAAAATGACCGAAGTGACGTAAAAGCACTTGCAGGGCGCATCGAAGAGAGGAGAGCAACCATGTAACTAGGAGAAGAAAAAGTGGATGAGAGATGTTTTTCTGACAGCGGTGAAACGGCCAAACCTCCGGAAAAAGAGATAGTTGCCTGAGTTTGGGCTTTATTTTATAATCACATTTTATTTCAACTCTATTATTATGTTGACTGTTAGTTAACTTTATTTTATTGTATACGTACAAACTAATACAATATACGAATTCGTTCTCATCCATTAACAAAATCCATCATTTTCTCTAATAGTTTATAGGGTATATTACTTTCATCTCAAATCTTATTTTTTGGAATCTTCATCTCATCCAAATTTCTCTATAGAAACTACAAATTTTATATTGTTGGATTTGATATCCACAATTATCTACACACTTTAGCTTCTTCTTTAAGCAAGAAGCCCATATTGTTTGAATCCTCCTTACATTAATGTAAGCAAAAACTACTTCCAGTGAACGGATTAACCTCCACACCCACCGCCACAAGCGGCGGCGCAAGCAGAGCCATTGATGTTATCGTCAGTGTGAGATTTAGAAGCTCCATCGCTACAAGAGAAAATCACGGCGACTATGACAGAAAGAGTCATAACTGCTGCCCAAATGTAGAGTAAGATAACGGTGCCTCCGCCGTTAGCCACCGCCGTTACCACCGAGAGTCCTTGTCTCACCATAGAAGAAAAGTATTGAGCATTGCTTTGACAATTGTTGATAAAGAGAGAGAGAGCAGGCAATTGTGACTTTTTATATGTGAGGTTTTTTTGCTTTTTCGAGTCGGAAGTCACCAATGACGTTCATTGACTCACTTTATTTACTTTGCCCTTTGGTTTAACTCTAGGGTCAAGCTAGTTTACCACTTTGTGTCTGTGGCCATTCCTCATATCTCACTACTTAATGGTCCAAGCCCCTAGGAAACTATCCAAGGAAAAGCTTTTTGTTATCCTAATCCCACATAATAATAAACGAATTAAAGATTTTTCTAATTACATAAATAAATTAACAACGAAAACATAATTAAGTATACACAATAAATCCTGAAATTCCTTATGATTATTCACATGATTACACAGTATAAGTTTTAATATGTAAGATGTACAAATTCAGAAGATTAATATACATAAAGTTACATATGTCTCTTGTTTTTAGCTTGGGCTTTAGGGATCTTGTTGATGACTTTGGTGTTGAAGTTGTTTAATAGCTTCTTCATATCTCTCCCGCTTTTACTTGCTGCATATGTCAGCTCTTCCTCGTATAGCTCATACAACATTAGTATCGTCTCCAAACCCACAAATACTTCACCAAAAAACACAATATACACACATAAATCTTTGTAATTGAATTAATACTTAAAAAATGGCTTTTAACCAAAAAAGAACAAGATTTGGAAAATCAACCAGTAGGTATGTGTGTGAATTAGATAAAATCATAGACTCACCAATGTATAACAGAGTTAGAGAACTAAAATAGTTTCCGATCACTGACAGAATCCATAGTGAAACAATGGCCTGAAACGGATATGAGACAGAAGTTTTGAATATCCAAACAATCTTGTGATGAAATTTAAGATTGAAATTATATATCTTGTCTATTGATTTACCAGAAAAAGGATTCTGAAGTCTTTGCCATTTGAAATATCATATAATGTAATGATGAACCAGTTATCTTGTTAAACAAGTGTCTTCAAGTTGATTCTGAGATCTTTAAATCATTGATACTTGGAGGTTTTCTATACAATATGACATTCGTTGAGAGCTAAGGTTTCAATAAAGAATTATAATCCAGCAAATGTGAATGTTCTTACCTCTGGATTAGTTGTCAAGAGCCAATGTAAGACCAAATGAGGAAGATGAAAATGGAGATCACGAGGATCTGACAGAGGAAAGTTATGAAAGGATATTCAACCACTTCGAACAAAAACCATATCAATGTGAATATCGCCAAGATTGTTCCTGATTGTTTCTTATTCTTCCAGAATATTATATCAGCAACTACAAACATTTCAATGAAACATATTTTAGAATCGAAGATTAAAGACTTAAGAGTAATTGAAAAAAGACAGAAAATTACAGCGTCCTCCTCCAAGATTGTGGTATAGAGATCTTCGTCTTCTCGAGGAAGAAGCTCAATGTTCATCCATTTCGTACCATAACTCGACATAATTGTGTTTGGTTTCTGGTTTTAAAACAGCTGTAGCCTAATTTTGTGACCCTAATTAGCTCTATGATTAAATGTTTATTATATAGTTTCGAACTTAGGAGGATAAGAAAGATTTTGTTCTTGGATTTATATAGAAGAAAGCTATTTGAGAAAAAAGGAAAGGTATGACTTTAGCATCTTGCAAAACTCATCTCTTTATATTCAAAAATATTATATTGTTATATCTTATGAAGAATGATCGGAAATGTATTCCAAAAAGTTATTAACATTTTGATCATAGCTCTTCGTAGACCCTTGTGTCATGCAAGTATATTCCAAGGTGAGGCTAGGAATCTTATCATTAGGGCCTATTAGGCCCACACTGTTATGAGCTTAGATTGTTTGTTCTGGCCCAGACCAAATAAAGCATGTAGGCCCAACGAAATTGCTTCACCAGTTTGTAGCGGATGGTAACACATCCCAAGTTGAGATCAAGTAGGAAGCTAAGCTGATTGATGAGCCAATCCAAATTTCTTATAGACATACATAAGCCGACATTACATTCTGACAATACAAGTTTATATCAACAATTAACAAACAACTTTAACTTTTGGATCAGCCAAACAGACAGAAACTAGTTTAGACCTTGTTGAACTCAGTGTTCTGTTGCTTTGGGGCATCTGTTGGATCAGCCATGCTGATGCCATCGTTCTGATGTTTCTCCCATCCACCAGTGTCAGCCTTGGAATGAGCCAAGTAGTAAAGAATGGTTGCAATCAAAGACAACAGAGTCAGAGCAGCTCCAGCAGCAAAGACACCAACAGGTAAGACCGCGCACGAAAGCTCTTTTCCTTGGTAGACGCCTTTACTTTTGGTGTGGTACGCGTTTTTTGCTGATCCAGCCAACAAACATGCCTCAGCTCCTAAAAAGCTTACCCTGAAGATTCGTTTTCCAACCACAAGGATTCTGATAAGAAACTTACACAATACTAATGATTTAAGACAAAGATACTTAAACATAGAGATGAAACTAAACAAGTCATAATTGCTGTTGAATCAAAACAATCTTGCAACCAAATAATCACATACCTTGGAACAAATACACACATGGGATATTCAGTTGCGATATTGACAACTCCACAACTATAGAATTCCAGGGGAGAGTAATCTAATTATCAAGATATCCACAACTCTGACAAGTAAAGAGCTATATAAAAGCTAAGAAGTTAAGTTTGCAACAAAGTAACGTTTAAATCATGATCAAATTACCAAAACTTTAATACCCACTAATCTACAAGTGTTTACTTTCAAGTTCACAATACCAAAACGAGTTGGAAAAAACTCTCCTTTTCGCTTCAAAGTTAAAAACCCATATAAATACAATCACATCAAACAATCCTCTTAACTTAGATTCAAAGAGTAAAATTGGTTCAAAGACCACCAACTTAAAAGCCCTAATCATGAAATTTTCAAATCATGGTTGCCAAATTAAAGCCTAAATCCACTAAAAATCAATACAAGAGGAAAAAGGAATAAATTTTACCAAGAGACGACGAAGAAGATAATCGCCCAGACGGTATAAGAAGTACCAGTAAGGAGACCCTTTCCAAAACAGAGACATTTGGTCACCCCGTTAACCACCATCTGGCTAACAAGAAGCAATCCAAACGCCGACATACCGTACACCGTCGAAGCTTCTGATCCGTACATACAGAAAGTCTTCTCATCGTACTGGTCCGGAACTGGCACAGCCTTCAAAAAACAAAAAATCAAAATGATAAACAAACACAAATCGAAAGAAATAAAGACAACATTAGAAGGAAAAAGGAAAGAGATAGAGATAATGGTTACGGTGCTACGGCGACGCTCAGCTCCGAAGGCAAAGACAAAAGCAAGGAGGTGAAGAGCAGTGACGACGGCGATAATTGAAACGGAAACCGCCATAGATTTCGTTTTCTACCTTCTCACTCTTTTTTTTCTCTTTGCTCGACTGTCTTTACTCTTTTTGTCTTTTTCTTTAAGAGCTTTGGTCAAGTGAAGAGACGTTAAAGTGTCCGGACAATAGTTTTTCTTTTTATTTTTTTTATTTTCCGAACTCTAATGTCAAAGTGTCTCCATCTAGTCGTTTGTAGTTTACCAAATGGATTGGTTATTGCTCCAACTGTTGGTAAAAAAAAAAATTTCTCAAATTCAGCCAATTTTTTTTATCATTTAAATTTAACTTATTTAATATTTGTTGCAAAAAAAAAAAAAAAAAAATTCAGCAAGAAATATTTTTGCAAGAAATTCAACATTCGTTGCAATTTTTATCTTTAGTATTATCAAAATAGCTTTTGATGAATGACATGACTATATACAACAAGAAATATTTTTAAAAATAGACACAAAGAGGTTGTTGTTATTGTGATGAGAGATTTTTCTTCAAATAGCTATGAGACATCTCGTGACTAGTTGTAGGAAAAATATTGTCAATACAAGTTGTGTCTAGCTATATGTGCCACGAGATAAATATGGCTTATTCGTTATTTTTTTTTCCACAAATTTGGCCCTGTTCTTTATATGAACACTGCGTCAGCGACAGCGACCATATTAACACCTACACTTTCAGTTTTAATTATATGGAAAATAGTATAAGTATAATAAGTACCACCGTAACAACTTTAGTTATTCAGTCGCACGACTAGTTTTACGGTCGCCGTTTCATTTAGCGACGAGAACAGTACTCATAAAATAGTCGCAGCGACGTCATTTATTTATTATCATTTATTTTTGACTTTATTAAGTCTTATTTTAATCGTTAAGTGGTGTCGCCGGCGACACATAAAAGAACGGGGCCTTTGTGTATAGCTAACTGTTACCGTATCTTATACTCACAAAGTAGTCATTGTGGCTAGTTAGCCACAAACTTACCACAACATAGCCACAAAATTCAGTTTTTTTAAAACCTGTGTTTTAGTTATAAAAGTAGCTAATTCATGTCTATTAACAGTATTTTTTGGAGTATATATATATATATATGTATGTATATAAGATATAATATGTACTATAAAATTAATACAGTTTTTGAGCACATAACAAACAAAACAATATTATAAATCTCTTAGTAATCTAATTAGATTTATCTAAATGTTTTGTAAGAACATGGTATGCTTTTGGTTTTATCCTTTTTGATCAAAATTTATAAATGAAATTTAATTTGTAAAAGAACAAATATATAATTTAAAATAAACTTACCATAATATAAAATTTATCATGCATGTCACAGTCAAAAACTTTTATAAGTCTACTACTTTTTTTTTTTTGTCAACATTGGGCCACAACAGGCCGGCCCATTAGCCAAATTTCTACATAATGTAGGCGGTAGGACTCGATCCGCCTGTCACTAGACTAAATACCACTTGCTATAAGTCTACTACTTAAGAAAGTATTATTTAAGCAGTTAAATTATTTGAATATTTTAACTCCAAATTTTTTGAAAAGATATATTTTTAAACATTGTACAGATATTATGATGAGCATTAATGCTAGTTTGGAATATCAAAGATTTATATAAAATAATATTAGTTGAGAAACTATATATGAAGACAGAAAAATAATAATAGTGATATTTGAATAAAATGTAAAGGTAATTTTTTATTTGGTAATAAGTTATTTTAAGAAATGTTTTTGACTAAATTAGAGTAGCTAATTAGTACTTAATTTTAGCTTTAACTAGACTTGAATTTAATGGAAAGACTAATCTTATTCAAATTTAATGCATTTGACTAATTTATAAATGTAAAAATTGATGACTGAAAAAGTATATGAAAATGGAATCTTAATAACTTTAAGAATCTCCAAAATTATTGTCTACGAGCAACATACATGTAAATGTATTTTATTCAAATCCATTACGCAGAAAGAAAAAAACTTATGTTAATATCTTTCATTATCTCTTCAATCCAATCAATGTACTCACGATCATCATCAAATTTACCTCATCCCTCAAGACCTTCTCTTTGATAATCGCCGGACTCCATTATGTTACATAGTCATCAATGAAATACCTTGTTGACGATGGATTTTTTTATTTCAAGAGAACCATAGTATTATCTGCCGTTGACAAAAAAAAAAAAAACCATAGTATTCCAACCACCAAGGAATATCCATCTCATTGGTGTCAAAGTCAAAAGAAATAAGATCTTCAACGGAATTTGATTATCTTCTTCGCAAGGAACATAGTTCATCTCTTCCATATTGGTATCAAAAGGAACCATGTTGTTCAAAGCATCAAAATTGTTTCAAAAGGAGCCAAACCCATTGGGGATGTATTTGCTTCAAAGCAAGTTATATTTTCAGGAGAAGTATAACTTCCTTGGGGGTTATATTGGTTTAGGGTTTCAGAAATATTGTCTTGAAGAGGGATTTCACTAGAAACAAAACCTACATTGGTCATATTAGTGTCATCTTGAGGAAGAAAGGTCTCTCCAAAAGAAACATTGCCTAAATGCCCTATATCGAAATGAGAGGCCACCCTATTTTCAAGAGGAACATAACCTTCTGAAGAAACACAACCCATTGGATCAATATTGGTTTCAGGAGAAACTATGTTCATGCAAGCTTCAGGACTAACATAATTATCTGTTGAAGGAATCCAATCCATATGGTTCATATTGCTTTCAAGATGACTATAGTTCCCTACTGATGGAACCCAACCCATTTGGCCTAGATCAGGTAGAGTAAAATTATCTAACAAATTAGTAAGGTCTCTTTCTAATTGGTTTCTATCAATCTCAGGAGTGGAACTAGGTGGTTGAAATGGATTAGGGTTAGATTGGGGAATGAAAATCCTAGCAGGTTTTGTCTGAATTAATGTGTTTGTGTTAGATGGACCAACACTTGATAGTAAAGTAGATTGAGGAGAAAGGTTTTGACTACCTAAACCAGTTGAAACTAGACCAATATGGTTGTAAGGTGGGTATGAGTTCTTACTTGAAGAAACATGATTGACATCTATGGATGACTTGTTTAACACGTTACCAAAATGTGAATGAATATTAATATCAAATTTCCCACCTAAATGAAGCTTTGGCATCTCTTCCTCCCTAGAGGTATCAGGTTTCTTAAATGAAACTGCATTAAAACAGATGATGTTAATACAAATATGAGACAAATTGTTAAAATTATATAAAAGTACATAAAGTTAAAGAATACTTGCATTGAGAGATTGATGATGAAGATGAGCTTTTGTTTCTCAGAGAATTCCACAAAGTGTTGGCTTCAATGAGATTCTTTCTTAAGTTAGTTGCTTTGAAAGGATACTCATAATCTGAAGGACAGTTGAAGGTTTTATCGGTGGATTTCCATTCATTTTTTGGAAATGTATCCATTATTCGATCAACTTGGGCTTTGTATTTCTGAAACAATAAGAAAATAAATAAATTTATAACAAAAGGATATAAATATATCTAGATATAAACCTGAAGGTGGCTAGCGACTTGGAATGGTTAGTTCTGGGTCTTATAATTCTCAATATGGATGTGGGACGAATATCTGTAAAATAAACAAGTATAAGAAAATGAAAGAAACAAGGATTAAAATTGATCAAAAATATAATATAAATCTGTCAAGGATAGGTGGCCTAGTGGTAATGGTCACTTCGCAAATCCTCAGTCACCGGAGTTCGATTCCTCCCTGATACAAGGGGAAGGAAAAAAAAAGAGATTTCAGGATATAAGATATAGATCGAGTGTTGTCAATCTAATTATTATTTGAAGAAAAAAGAGTAAGGTTGACAAAAAGAAATTATAATATAAATCTTACTTTCTTCACCCAATATAGAGAGAGCAGCCAAAAATTCATGTGACGTTCCTTAGTCCATAGATTGCATCGTCTTCCAATGTCATTCTCCATTATTTTCTTTCCCGTGCTCTTATTCACAATTTCAATGGGACAATTCTGATTGTTTCTCCATTCAACGTCTGTTAGATTTCTTCTTTGTTGATTCGTATCAAGACTTGTGAATGTACTGATGAATGGTCGACGTTTTCCCAACAAAGAAGCTTGGCTTATTCCATGCCTCTTAAGAGATTTTCTGAAAGCTTCCATCTGGTTTTTCTGTTCGTCTATAACATTCTTAGGTAACAAATATTCCCACGTGTCTTTGATGTCATCCTCAGAAATCGGCTTGTTAAGACAAAAGCGTGCTTTGTTTGTCAGAAGATCCGATGTATCATGATTCTTTTTCTTCGGATTCAGCACTATAACATAGAAAATAAAGGGTTAACTTGTGGAAAAAATCACATATTGGAAAATGTAATCGAAAGAGAGATGTAAAAACGGAGTTACATGTGAGAGTAATATCGTTGTGAAGCAAAACATTGAGAAAGGAATCAGAGTTTAGCTGAGGCATTTCAACGTTGGCTATGACAAGTCCGATGTCTTTGTGTTCTTCAATCATTGAGAGAGCCTTACTTGCCACATCCACACTTAACACTAGGACATTAATTTATTTATTAGATGTTTAAACAACCAAAAAGATTGAAAACATATCTATTGTTTGTATTTAGTTTTTCATTTCATAAAAAGATAAACTCAATGAACTACTAAAATATTAGTAATATTACAAATCAAGATCCACATTTTTTATTCAGAATTTCATTTCTTAGAAAAGCAACTCAATAAATACATCAAAAATTAATAATATTGTAATTTGATGATCAATCTATATATATAAATACAATATTATAGTCGAAGTTATTTTTTCGGATTACACCAAATATTTAGAAATCGAATTATTCGACAAAAATAAATTGTATCTTAAGATTCAAAAATAAATTTCTAATAGCAACACATATGTAGAAAAATTTCCATATATAAACCATTGAGATCTAAGACCAAGTAACCTCAAACATTATATTCTATATAATTAATTATAGCTTATTATTATTATTATTATTTTTGTCAACATTGGACCACAATGGGCCAGCCCATTAGCCAAGTTCCTACATAGTGTAGGTGGTGGGACTCGATCCCTGGTTGTGCAAGTGCGCATGTCTTATGTGGACTTACCGTCTGCCACTAAACTAAAAGCCACTTGCATTAATTATAGCTTATATATTTTGGAAATATATTTTATATTCTTTTATTCGAATTTTTAAAACAAAACATTGCAATATATACGTAAATACTGAATATTTAAAAATCTTATTATCCAACAAAAATATAAGTTGTATCGAAAATCCAATTTATATAGGACAATGGATATGTAGGGCAATTTATATACGCAAATCATTGAAATTTAAGACCAAGTAACCTCGAACATTATATTTTATAATTGAAATTATAGTTTATATATATTCTGGAAACATATCTTATGTTTTTCATTTCAATTTTTTAATTATTAACTAAAAATCGCAATAAATACATAAACACCGAATATTTAGAAATCTTAGTATCCGAAAAAATATAAGTCGTCTCTTAAACTCAAAACCAGTGTCAGGAACTACCTAATCTAGTGGGAAGACACCATTTGGACCGCCCAGGCATAGGGAATTTGATACCCAAGTGAAAAGAAAAGCTCAAAAACAGGTACTCTAATAACAACAACAATATATGTAAGACAATTTACATATATAAATTATTGAAATCTGAGACGAAGTAGTCTCAAACATTATCTGTATTGTATAATTAAAATTATAGTTTATAAACCCGTGTATATTATGGTTTTGAGTTCTCTTCAAACTAGTTCAAAGATTGTTATCAATACGGTGCAAAATACACACAAGATCTAGAGACTTAGCGTCGCATAAAATCAATAATTGGTAAAATTTAACATAACAAACGCAAAACTAGGTAAAAAATGGAATAATTCGATATATATAAATAGAAAAATGATCAACACTAACAAAAATGATAAAAGTAAAATAAAATTGCAAGGATTGGTTGTTTTTTTACCTTTTGTTGAAAACTTTTCAAGCATTGATGTGAGAGATGCAGTGTCATGATCAATGATCAAGATGGAAATGTCACCAACACGATCAGAAAGTCTGCCTCCAACCAAATTTCCAGCCATTCTCTTGAGAGAAATTTGTACAAAATTATATGATTTAAAGTTGAATACAAAAAGGAACTAGGTAGAGGAATAGAGATGGCAATGCACTGACATATATATAAGATGACGAATTGAGACTCAGAACTCAACTTGGTCCACTCCAAGACACTAGAAAAAAAAATCTATTAATTTCGTTCTCAGTTCTTTTTAATTCTTCAATTTTGACCCTGTAATTTAGAATTTATAAAAAAATATCGATTGTGTTCAACATATAATTTCATTATTTTATAAAATTGTCAATTTTTTCTCATAATAGTAAAAGAAAAGATTTTTTATGTTTTTATTATCATTATATAAAAATTTATCATTTTTGGAAAGCGTGTAAAATAATTTGACTGTCATTTAAAAATTTACAATATTCGTCTTTTATAATTAATTCATATAAATTTAATTACTAAATTTTGAACAATAAATTTTGACCAATTATTTTATACCGTGTTTCGACAAAAATTATCAACTGTTAAAATATTTATATATCCAGTGAATTATTTTTTACCATTAAATCTTTCATGGAATTTTGTATTTAAAAAATATAAATCATAAGTTTCTTACGAATATTATAATATATGAAGATTTGAATTCACAAGTATAGACACATCAATATCACTAACAGAAATTACCAGGCTACCAATTTTCGCCATAATATATAGGTTTTAAATTTATGGAAGTATAAAATATTCTTAAAATATAAAGTATGATCAGAAAAATATATTATAGTTTGTATGTAACTGTATACAGATATGTTTTACAACTACACCATTACAATATTTGGGTAGATTTAGTAAAAATGTGGTGGTCAAGTTTAAACCATAAATTAACTTCCATATCTGTTGTAAGAAAAAAATTCCTTTTTTATTTAGAGGTAAAAAAACAATCAGAATTTTTTTAAAAAACCTATGTTCATGTATGACCTAAAAAGCTACTCACTCCAAAATAAAAAGAATTGTGACCTCTTTTTTTAATCGCTTTGGAATCATTATTGCGTAAAAAGTATAGGACTATACAAAATGCAAAAATGATGAATTTTGAGTCCATTTATCATATTTTCCAAAAATATTAATGTAATTTACTTTTACTGAGATTCGAGTTGACCAACAAATGTTGATGATTTGTTTCGACTAAATTCACTTTCTATCATATATATCATATGTTTATGAGAGATAGCGTAACCATATTTTTTTCACACAAATTAAGAAACGAAACTAAAAATCATTTATATCTCTAATAATTATAGGTAATAATTTATTAGATATCACATGAATAATTTTGATTGAAGTTTAAAAATGAAAACATTTGCTAAATTTTACATTGACATTCTAAAATGACATTCTTTTTACCTAGAATCACACTCTTTAAAAAATGGAGGGAATATTTTGTTATTGCATAAAATTTTAAGAAGTTGTACAAAATAAATACTTAAATTTTTATGTCTAGTTTAAAAAAGAATTCTTAAAGTACTAATTATTCATATGAATTGAGCCTAATAACTAAATTTAATTATAATTATCTCATAAAACAAACAAAATCCTTATTTATTATAATATAAACCAATTAAAATGTGTAATAGGTTAATAGCACTAGACTTTTTGACAGAAGCGGGAAAAATATATTTTACATCAAAAACATAAATTTGATTTTTTTTTGCCAAACATACTCTACCAGATTACCAATTTGTGTGTGGTTTCGTTAATAGTAGGAGTTTTAACTTGTACACAGTATGTATAGCTTTGGTTTACTTATACATGGCATAAATTAGATGTTGGTTTTGGTTCATGTTTTTTTGGTTTAGGCGTAGGCTACACAAATATGGTATCAAAATAAAAAGATTGAGCTTATTCATAACAAGTTTTTGCGCATTCTTGTGTTTTCTAAACTCTCATCATATTTTCACTCGAACTCTTTTTTTCTCGGGTCGCATACCTTCGACAACATTGACTAAGCACATGAACTGCATTTTGATGCTACTTTGAAGCTTAGGTCTCATGAACTCAGCAGCTAAAAGGTCGACGATATGTCAAGTAAATTAGCAGTCTGGCCAAGCATGCATTGAGAAGTCCAATCGTGATTAAAGTACTCGGACAAGTATCTTTTTAAATGATTGATAGAGCGAACCCTACCAACATTCTGAATAGGGTCTTCACCGTAAAAAAAATGTCATAACAAGACTACACAGCCTTAAAATTAATATAAATCATTAATTAGATATTTACATGTTTGTTTATACAATTTTAAAAGTTGACAAAAGAATATATATATATCTTTTAAAAGTAGTTTATACATTGGTCGAGGACATGTGGCTCAGTGGTGTTGTCACTTTATAAATTCTCAAGGCACTAAGGTTCGAACCCCCTACCTGCAGTATAAAGGAGGGGATTAAAGGCCACCAGGCCAGTTGACAAAAAAAAAAGTAGTTTATACATTGATGTGTTTTTAGGTCCATTAATTAGGCTTATTTGATTCAGATTATTTAATTAATTAATAGGTAAACTAATATGGTCCATATTAGGGAATCGTTTTATGGTTTTTTGATATATATGTTTGTTTGATAATGAATAAAATCAAAACTGGACAAATAGTAAACTTTAGAGAGATCAAAACCCTAGAGGATGTACTTTTAAAAATCCTAGCCGTTTTTGAGTCTAGCTCCCACGTGTCTGGAAGGTTGACTAGACGTGAATTTTGAGTTCTGCTACTTAGTAGACGGTCCATATAGATCTTCACAGATCTGCGGGTTGAGCGTGCACATCTCGGTGTATGTGCTACACCAACTTGGTATCAGAGCCAACGTTCAAGCATTCCAGCCGAACACACCGTTTGTGAGCCACCACCGCCGCTGCCACTGAAGACTAAGGTAACATCTCGGGTACCTTAAGCTGTCCATTTACTCTGACATGTTGTCCGCTTGCAAACACCGTGCGCAAGCCATGTTCTATGTGAGCCACAAATATGTCGTCCTTGCTTTATCAATGGCGTGGATCCACAGATCTCAGTGATGAACTCCGCAATTCAAGCCCTTGTGAATCATACTGTGACCACTCCGTCCTCTACAGTTGTGAGTTGTGCTCCACGCACACTGAAGCTAGCCGCTGCCACCATTTTTGCAGTAACCTTCTGACACACGTGATATGCATGAGAAGCCGAGTTGTGATACACACTTTTTCAATATCAATTAATTAACAAGTGCAACATATCGATGTAACACTTGAGGTTCGAATCCACATAGAATATACAATTGTCACAATAAAACTATAGGATTCTCACTTAAGGTAAAGCAATCCAAGAGAGTGAAACTAAACTACAACTACCACTCAACCTAAATCAAAACCAAACAGAACATAAACAAAAGTAAACTCAAACTGAAGACAACTTAAACAAAAAATATAACGATAAAGAAACGAAGACAATTAGACTAAGGCGAATGGCTTTAGGCAAAGTAATTGATCAAAAGGGAAGAGAACCAATTGATGATGCAACAAAGAACCATTAAGGTCAACCTAGGACATGAGACACTCAAACAGATCAACCCACTTCCATGACACTAATCCCTTTATCAACTAAAGAATCTACCTAAACTTCCACTTGAAAATTCAAAGGTCAATAAGCATTACAAGTAAGCTCATTAAGTCCACTAAACACCCTAACTTCATATTTCAATGGGTAGGGAAGCTTAGGTCATAAATAAGGCTCTCGAGAATTTTTACAAACACCTTCCGGATAGAAAATAACCTAATGTCTATTTTCAAATGGCCAAGATGAATCTAGCATTAAGATCACATAATATGAAGGAATCTAACAACCTAGGCATCAAAAGTCAATCATTCAACCCCTAGGATTTACCAACCTTTTAACCACTCTATGAATTACTCACACATGATCACAATAAAACACAAAACAGAAGATGGAAATATAAATATAATGGAAAGAAGAGAGGTAAGATAAAAGAGATTTCCAATTGATTTAAGAGAATGATCTACATAGGATCATCCAAAGAAGTCTTAAGTATTCTCTCCAAAACTCACTCTCCAAGAGGTTCTAAGTGGCTAGAAAATTAAACTTAAGGTGTTCATACCCCTAAACTTAGGGTTTTAAAATATTAAAAACAGATTCGCGTCGACTCAAAACAAACCAGGTCGGATAACTCAAAATGAAACGTGTGCTTGTGAGGTCGAGGTGGTGAGGTCAATCTGGGGGTCGGCGTTGGGTGCTTCCAAATGGTTTAGTTCAAGCGTTTCTAGGGTCGAGCATCCCAGGTCGGGTGCTGGGTTAATGTCCCACGCAACAAAACACTTCACGTGCATGTGTTCTTGGTCGGGTGTCTCACGTCTGATCGGGGGTCGACGTCTCGGGCAACCAGAGGCTTCATGTTGTTATGTTCCTGGGGTCGAGCTTCTCACGTCGGATGCAGGGTCGATGTTCCATGCAACATAATGTTTAGAAAGCATGCTTCTCAGGTCGGACTCCTGACATTGGATTAGGGTCGACTTCAGCTCCTCTTTATTCATTTCTTTCATTTCTTCATGTTTCCTCAACTAATTTCCAAAGCTGGAAAGTGTAACTCAGTCCAAAATTCAAATACTCCAAGGTATCTCCAATTCACCTGAAATAGACTCAAAACGAGAAAATATGCGACTTGATCTATCTAAAACTCTAAAATACAAAATCAAAGAAAAACCTATGCTAAAATGAATGAATGTGACTCTAAGTTATGAAAAATGTTCAAAATATGCATGAAAATCTATGTAAATATGATGCAAATCAAGTTGTCACACCTCCATTGCGGGATCTGACAACGAGGTTATCCTTTATGAGAGAGTAAGTCCACCTTCAACCCTCTCTCTGTTCTAACAGAAGACGAGCCTTGTTTCTCAAGGCCACATGACCTACAACGAAGACTTGTACTTTCTAGCACGTGAGGATCGCAACGATCTCGTCCGTGAAGGTACCCTAAGGTTCGTGAGATTCCATCAATTGGGGTTACACCCTTTAAAACTTCTCTGCCACTGCTCTTTGCCATAGCTGAACCATCCACTTATGACATGTCCTTGATGTCCGAGAGATATCATCGTGCATCACAAGTTTTCGGGTTGTCTGAAGACTACACGCGCGCATCCCAATCCACCAAGAGCTTATGCTTGGTGAGGAATCATATGCCTTTTGTGGTTCCATTTACTTTTGTGTGCATGTTGACAAAGAATCGAGTTTGTCAAGGATAAGTGAATTTTCAAGAGCAAAGGAATGCTTGATGAAGCCGAAACTGTTGAGATCCTAAAAGGATACGGTTTGTAGGTGACTGAAGAAGCTTTGGGTAAGCTCTAACTTTCTGTGAGTGAGATTACTCTACTCGAGAGGTTTGAGAATCTGCCTTCTCTCAACCATGAAGCTGTGGCACATCTAGATATCATCATGCGCGATGTGCGCATTCCTGAGAGAGTCTCTAATGTCATGTACTCGGGCTGTGAGGCAACCATGTTGGTCACCAAATTATGGCTACATGATGACGATCTCAAGTATCATATGTTTGTGCCTACAAAGAGGAACGACTTGGTTAAGTTGTTGGACCAACCAAAAGAAGGTGTTGTGAGTGAAGCTAAGCACACAAAGTCACCTAGGCTGAGAAGTGTGCGCCGACCTTTGGTAATAAGATTTTTACGCGTTTGTGCAGTCAGATTAAATGAATCCTTAAAACACTAACATGTCGATGTAGTATTAAAGGTGTCAATCCAAGTCAAATGTGATGCTAACAATCAGAAATTATACGGATCAACCTAATCCAAGTTCGATATTCAGTTCATCAAAGTGTCACGGAACTGAAGCATAGCAATAACAATAAAACAAAGGTGGAATAAGCATTAAAATACGTAAGCAACTCAATAAGCAAAGTAAACGAAATACGAAACAGACAATAAACAGAAATAAGGGTTCAAGAGGATTTAAATTATAGATCAACGCTACACTAGGGACTTTTAGCTTACTTAACAACCTATTAAGGACGATTTCTCGAAAATAAGTTCAACGATAACACAGCCACTCCCGTGGACAATGCACTCAACAAGTAGGGATCAAACCTAACTTCCGTTAGCGGAATCTGAACAAGCAGGGACTAAGAATCAACTTATTCTAGCCAATATGTTATCTACGCAACCAATCCCTTTGGGTAGACAAACATATCTCATACTTTGGTTGTATCACACATTTAATCGAACACCTTGCGGGTGAGACAAGCCAATATCAGATTTCTAGTGATAAAGTAGAAACAAGCATTAAGCATACAAAATCTAAAGAAATCCTAGCATGAAAGAGCTTAAGCAAGCTGGAAACATCCTAGTTTCACATCAATCTAACTATTTCTTCTTAAACCCTAAGCAAATCTACTCATTAATAATGGTAATCAACTCAGAAAATGCAAAGCTTAACATAATTAGAGAGCCCATGGAAAGTTTAACAAGATTAATTAAAGAAGCAAAAGCAAAAACTCAATGCATTAAACTCAAATCAACATTCAAATTCTGGAAATACAATAGTCTAGAGAGGAAGAAGATTCAAACTTAGCCAAAACCAGAAAGAAAATCGTGTCTAAAATGTAGGCTATCGCAGGGTATTTATAGCCCATATACAAAATAAAACCTAAAGAGTCAATGATGAAAAAGTCAGCACAAATTTGTGCGGATAGATGACTCGACCAAGTGTTGGTCGAGTCCTTCAATCCAGTGGTTGGATTTCCATGGTTCCTTCGGTGGACTCGAGTGTATGTCACTCGAGTCTGTCGGTCGAGTATGAGTGTTGTGCTCGGCAGTTTACGAACTTGAGTCTCGGGAGATGGGTCCTTCAGTCGAGCAGCTCTCCGGATGGTGTTGGTAAAGTTGAGACTCGACACATCCGGTCGAGTGTTTGGGTCGAGCTGCGGGTGAATTCTCCCGGAAATGCCTAACTTGACCAAGTGTGGTCGAGTCGGTTGAGTTCTATCACTTGGTCATTTCCTCTTATCATGTACAACACTCCGTTCAGGTCCATGTCCATCCTCACGTCCATCAGCTTCCAGAATGGTCCAAAATCCTTCCCAAGTACCTAATAGCATGTATGCTATGCAAGTACAAAATGTACAACAAGGACCTAAAATGACTCTAAAATGGTGAGAATGCTATGATATGCATGCAAACTAAGCTAAATGAGACTCTAAAACATGGTAAAATTCATGTATATCAACTCCCCCAAACTTAGATCTTCTTTGCCCTCAAGCAAGCAGACCGAACCAAGATAGAGGAGAAGGTGCAAGCCGGGATTCAGAGCCAAAAACGAGCTGAAACGAAATGCTAAATTCACAGTCCTAGATACAAATTCTAAGATGCACAACTAAACAAGTTGTATTCCAAAAACTTTAACCATGTCAATAACAACCTATCATAAGTTCAGCCTTGACCTATACATGCATTCACTTCAACCAATCCTTTTAACATTCAATTAGCATATAACATGTTTCCTCCAAATGATGTAGCTCAAATCCCGTCCTTTCCTCCCATTAAAGATGTCAAAGACTCATGGAGTTGGGTTTTCTCTCGTGAAGGAAGTTATACAGTTAGAAGTGGCACTTGGTTAGCCTCGTAACCATTAACATACATGAATCCAGAACCTGCATCTACCCAAAGAGTGAATCAAGTGAAGAGAAGAGTTTGAAAATTGAAAACGGTGCCAAAGATTAAATTCTTTTTATGGTGTATACTCTTTAGTGCTCTTGCTGTTGCAGAGTGTCTTGTCACACGGGATTAATGTAAATCCAATTTGTCAGGTATGCAAACAAGGATCATAATCCATCAACCACGTATTGTTTGAATGCATTAATGCGGTTGAGGTGTGGAGACCTACGGGATTTTCTTGTTCAATCTCTGCAACTGATGCTGATTTAACTCACCGTATTGATAAACTACTCTCCTTGGTTGAGAAAAATGATTCAAGCAATACAAGATATCAGACGTTACCATGGATTATCTAGGAAATTTGAAAGCAAAGAAATGGTAAAGTATTGGCAAATAAGGCGAGTGACACATACATCCTTATTTCTAAAGCCACAGAGGAGGCCCTTGAATGGAAACATGCTAATGAATGGTCTATAAGTAGAAGCATCACCTTCATGAATCAAAATTGGTCACAACCTTATGTTGGAATAACTAAATGCAACGTTGGTGTTGCATGGTTAAAACCTCCTATGTTGTGTGGTGTATCATGGATCAGTAAAGATCACGGTGGACAGGTCATACATCATGCAAGAGATGCTTTGACACCATCCCACTTTCGGCTGATTGCAGACTAGTGTGTTGTGTTATGGACTATGCAGAGTGCTCTAGATTTGAGATACAAGGATGTTGAGATGTGGACTAAGAATGGAAGCATCACAAAGGCCATTTAACAACCGAAGTTTTGGCCTAGATATAAGGCTTTCTTGCTAGAGTATGAAAAGCTGAGGTTAAGATTCAGACATTGTGTGGCTAGACTATCGGCGTATGAAGCTAACCTTCCAGCTCAACTAATAGCTAAAAGTGTCTCACAAGATGCAAGGTTTAATTCTTATGTAGCCGCGGGTGGTCTTGCCTGGTTGGAATCACCACTTAATGAGGATCTCAAGTCATGACTCTACAACAGAATTTTATGATTCATTTAGCTTTGTTTGTGTTCTTGAGTTACAAAAGTTTCGGCTCTGCAAACTATGTTAATTCTTCCTCTTGGTGAGGTTTCCATTTTAATAAAATAGATGACAAAAAAATATACCTAATTTGGTGTTAATTTATATCAAATTTGATGTGTGGGTAAACGTTACAAATAATCTTAATGGATCTCTTTATCACTTTTTTCCATTCTCTTCTTTTTATTTTCTTTTTTTTCTAAGTAGATAGACAATGTCCAATTTATATCTAAAATATCTTATAATCTCCCTTTATAAATTTGTACTTCCATTATACATTCCATGATATTCTTTTATTTTATATTTCTTTTTCATGTCAACAAATAACCATTGGATCGACAACAAGACCCGATCCATAGCATAAATTTTCCAAATAGAAAAGGATGATATTCGAATTTACCACCTCATGCCTAGCTAAATCAGAAGCAAATCAAATAGATTACTTGTTTCTTGGTGATACTCTTATATTCTTAGTTTTTATTTCTTTATTCCATAAATTCTAACATTGAAATAAAAATCTAACCTTTTGAAGATTTTCATATATTTAGAATATTCATTAAATATTTATCACCCGGAATTAAAGGTTATTGTTGTCACCTGAATATATAGTAAAGTGAATTATGAATACATAAAAGCCCATGGACGTTTTGATATTTCTCAGAATCAAAAGTTATGAGAAACATCATATCTCGGATACACACTAGAATTGAAGAAAGTTTTTATTTTAAATTGTTTATTATAGAGTTAACTACTAAAATAAAATTTCATATGTTTCCTAGTTCCAGAACTAACTTATATTAATTAACAAAAAAAAAAACTAATATTTTTTTCTTTTTTGGGATATTAACTAATCTTTGCCGTTCTTGAACTCCATCAAGACTTGTTCTGACTAGACTCGTCCTAATATATGTATATATCTAGTGCAAAAGTAGAATAAAAAAAAGGCTCAATGTATTAAAAAAAATTAACTCAAATTTTATTTGGACCTTAAATGCTGAACAAAATAAATTTTGTGAATGAACCATATGCAAATGCACTCTTTGTAGATGCACAGAGCCAGACCTGATTCTGACCCTTCCAAATTCACGACTGCGGATTAGATATATGTTTGTTGCCTTTTAGTTGAATCCTAGTTGCATCCTCAAGAGGAGATTATTACACATAAATGGTTCCTGGACATACCGGAGATCAATTTTCATCAGGTATAATATGTGTATGATTTGATTTGTCTCTTTCTTACGTAAAACGGTTACATGCCCCGCCAAAACTAAAACTTTTAGTTCAGATTTTTGTATTGTTTATATCAAAACCTAAGGTCAGCAAAGACATGGTTTTTTACCCTCTTCTTATTGAACGCTTGTTTATATTCGAAGAGACTCACAACAACTTGTTATCTATTAAATGAAGATCAGCATAAAACATACCTTGAAATTGTAGAAACAATATCTACTTATATTTTTTTGTGATAAGTATTAAGTAACTACAAGAGGACAATACACATCAAATCCGAACCAAAGATTTAAGAAGCCCCGGCCGCTGGCAATTTGGCATAAGCAGCTGTTTACGGTATTTTCATCAAAATAATTCAGAATTTTATTTATACATAAATATGTTTTTAGTATATTGAAAATATACAGTTTTAACAAAAATTAATTAATTATTTTTATTTTTATTTTGGATAAAAAAATCTACAAAATATAGTGTTGATTACTTGAAATTCTTCCGTATTTTGATGTTTATTTAAACTTTCAATCCACTTTAAAATTTATTGTGTTTAATACATTTATAATCATTATGAATCATAAATCGGACCAAATGCTTGTACGCCCTCACCGACACAAAATTTTGCTCCTTTACCCTCGTTATAACTTTGAATTTCTTTTTCTATTTTTCTAATCTGAATAATAGTTAAATGACAAAAAAAATATAAACTTAAACAATTTATAGACCCAACCACATTTTGGGTCTAAACTCCATGGAGCATTCAGATCCAATTGGGTAAAGTGAAAAGAATCTGAAAAAAAAAAATCAGATCGAACCCTTATCTTCGTCTTCCTTAGGCGATTCTGATTTTTTTTTTTTTTGAGAATCCTCTTCTTTTCTTCCTCTTTTCTTGTTGTCCTCTTCTCCCTCATCTTCACAATTCTTTATCTGGGTGTCTTGGCGTCCTCCTTGTTTGTCTCTGGCCAAAGTTTAAAGGTACAAATCAACCCTAATTACACTAAGTTGCTTAGTTCGATTTGTGTAATTGTGTTCTTGTTTTGTGATATTTTTACGATTTGAGAATGATTTTAGCACAATTTGATGATTATTTAGTGTAATTAGAGTTGATTTGTTTTCAATTTTGTTTTTGTTGGAAACGTGATGGTTTTAGGGTTGTTTTCAATTTTGTTTTCTCAAAAACCTGATTCAAACTTGTTTGTTTTTTTTTTTAAAGTTGTTTTCATGTTTCTACATTATTGGTTTGGTATTTCTTTTGCTTTAATATTAGGATACAACTAGATAAGTTGCTGTGATTTTTCTGTTTTTCATTTTAGGACTCATGGTTCATACAAGAAACTCGTCTATCGGAAATGGTCGTGTTCTTCGTAGGTGTTCTGTCCCCCCCAACAGATTAATCCCCATCATCCATTCTTAGTCGGCCTGGGTTTTCGGTATAGTCGGGTTATTCGGTTCGGTTTAATCGGATTTTCGGTTTATTCGGATTTTAATAAAATAGCCGAATTAAACCGAAATAATTTTGGTTTAAATCGGTTCGGTTTTATGGAAAAATTTAAATGCCGAATCTAACCGAAATTTTAAAAAAATTCGGTTTCTTAACCCGAAAATAACCAGAATTAAAAAAATCCGGACAAAATAGACATAAACCGGTTTGAACTGAAAATATACAACCGATTTTAAACTTAAAACTTTGTTCATCACATGATGAACTTCATGTCTTCAGTTCTTCACTTCTTCACTTCTTCCTTAGTAGACGGTTCCTCTACTACATTAACAAAAACCGAAAAACAGCATTAACAAAAACCAAAATGTATTTGAGAGATTACCAAATAGCTAAAAATCACATTACTTATCCTAGGAGGGTAATCTTCGAACTTCCAATTTGATTTTTCAACATCACCAATAATTGGAATCAATCTTTTCAGCCACTCAATTCGGGCAATGAGCTCTTCTAAATCCAAAACAACAGCTTCAATGGAATCTGATTCCATGATGTTTAGCTTCAAAGCTTCATGGACTTTCACTTGATGTATTGTTTGCTCTTTTCCAATGGAATCCGATTCCATCTCTTCGTCTAATGTAAAATAAATTTAACTCAATGTTCCCAGAGTACTTTAAAAGAAACCAAATAACCATTAGAGAGAAATCTTACCTTCACAGTATGGACAATGACATTCTTGATACTTTTCCTTCGGTTTTGGTGGTAAGGCTGCGGTTTCTGTTCTCTTTGAACCACTCCCTTCTGGCCCGTCAACCTCAATCGTGTTTGAATCCATCTTCGAGGCATACAATCAAACAAAAAAAGTGGTTACAAAACAGATTCAATAACAGAGTATTAAGATAAACAAACAATCAAATTAGAAAAGCAAACAATCAAATATTTAACAATAGACACTTAAACAGACAACTCTAATGCAATTAACGTTAGATTAGGTGTCAGTAACCTTCAATTACAATCAGAAACTAAAAACCCTAATTTTGAAAAAACCCTAATTTGTCATACCCTAAATCGAAGAAAATAAACCAAAATTCGAACAACTCTAATGCAATTAAGGTTAGATTAGGCGTCAGTAAGCTTCAATTCAACTCAGATTTTAAAAACCCTAATTATGAAAAAACCCTAATTTTGACAAACCCTAAATCGAACAAAACAATCCAAAATTCGAACTACTATAATGCAATTAACAATCGTTTAGACCTCAGAAAGCTTTGATACAATTCCGAAATTCAAACCCCCAAATTTTGAAAAAACCCTAAATTTTGAAAAAACCCCCAAACCTAAATCGAGACAAATTGAAGACCGAAAATCGTTAACCTATACGAGGTTTAAGTTGGAAACGAAACGGAAAACCCAAAAACAAAAAATCGAACACAAAAAAAAACAGAAATCTCCGAAGAATGTTAATCGGTGGAACAATGACTTACCTGAACAACTGACTCGGTTGAAGCTTGGAGATGAAAGAACGAGATGAAAGATCGAAGAAGAAACAAGAAAACAAAGATCGAAGGCGGAGACGAACGAGAGAGAAGAAGAGATCGGCCGCTTGGAAGAGAAAGGGAGAAGGAAAAATGAAGATGAAACCCTAAAAACTTTAATATATACGTCGGTCTAATTTTTGGTTTAATCGGTTAAATGTTTGGTTTGACAAACCGAACCAAATAACCCGATAACCAAAATCAATTTCAAATTTGGCCAATCGGTTTATTCCCTTAAATTAATTCGGTTCGGTTTAGCAAATTTTTGGTTCGGACCGGTTCGGTTTGTTCGGTCCGAACCGAAATCCCAGCGCTAATTCTTAGTGAGGTAATTTATGCTTGGATTGTTCGGTTACAATTGGTTGTACTTTACTTTGTAGCAAAAGTAATAAGAGGGAAAACAAAGCAGGTCGATGGATACATAGATTCTTTTATACTGCGAGCTGTCGACGATTTGGAATTGTGTAAGACATTTCCATGGGGGCGTTTGACGTTTGAAGTTAACATCAACGAAATTATCAGACTGTTGAATCACTTGGATAGAAAGGTGCCAAAGACAACGTCATTCCAAGGGTTTAGTATTCCTCTCCGGGTAATGTAATTCTGTATATTCAGTATTTTGTGATAAACCTGATAGTCTAATGTTTTTTATATGTTGTATATAGGTTTTGGCTTTTGAGTACATTTCTGTTTTGTCCAACAAATATCTAGAGGATGGAAGTAATGTGCATAGTGGAGCAAGAAGCAGAAATCCAGCCACCACATGGGCCCACACTTGAAGAAAGGTTGATGAAGGCTATGAAGGATGGGTTTAAGGTGTTACATAAGAAGATCGATGGTGTTCATGAGAAGATTGATGGTGTTGCGAATAGGCTGAAAGTTGTTGAGGACTCATACAAAAGGAGGGATGACTTCTATTATGGTGAGGGTTCTCATGGAGGGAGAGAGTATGAGTGTGATACATGTTTAGGAAGAAGTGAATCTGAGCATGAGAAACAAGAAGAACTAACAAAACCTGAGCATCAACAAGAACAACAAGAACATACATGAAATAATGAGCAACATGAAGAACAAGGTTTTGATTTTGAGTGTGATATGGGTTTAGGAAGAAGTGAATATGAGTATGAGCAACAAAAAGAACAAGCAGATCCTGAGCATCAACAAGAACGCCACAAGAACAAATAGGAAATAAGGAACCTATACTACTCTTAACTTATTTTTCCTATGAGTGAACCTGAGAATGAACAACAAGGAGAACAAGGTTTTAGCTCAGTTTTTGTTGCAGGTGGAGGAGAACAAGTAGAAAAAGATTTTGTTGCAGGTGGAGGAGAACAAATAGAAAAAGATTTTGTTGCAGGTGGAGGAGAACAAGCAGAAAAACGTTTTAAAAAGGTCATCCAACTGACACATAAGAAGTGTTCTCGAATTAACAAAAGGAAATTTAATCCTTCGAAATTTGTCCAATCTCCTTACACAACTGAAAAGAAGAATTGATGTATCCATTCTCCTTACCCTAGCTTTTGTTATACTTTTTGGATTTTAGAAGAATCAAATGTTTTAGAGTTAAATTTTTTATTTTGGTAACATCAGATACATTTTGGTACAACAATATTTATGGGTTTTGACTATGTAATGTTTCTGTTTTAAGTTCCAGACAAAAGTGAAATGAAAAAAATAGAAGGTCAAATATTCTAGTACAATTAAAAAAATATAAAACCAAAATAACAAAAGTAAATTAAAATATTACTTTTTGTGCTGTTATATTATATCTGAAAAAAGTAAAATTAAATCATTGTTATTTTTTATGTCGTCATACTAAATTTTTGGATTTTAGCGCCGTCAAAAATGCACATAGTTGTACGGTTGTACATGGTTATACAACATAAAACATAGTTGTACATTAGTCTATTATAAGGTAAAATCGGTTGTACTCCATTCTAAATAAAATTTTTCTAGTTGTACATGTGATATTAAGAAGTAATAGTGCAATTAAAATGATTTCATGTATTCATTTTTTATAAAACACAAAATTTGGTATTTTTTATATTTATAGCTCCCAAATATAAAGTAACCATGATAGACTAAGGGTATTGGTAGCATAACAAAGCCATAATGTAAAAAATATTTCATTTGTTGATTTTTCCTCATATATTTTATTATATTGTTTGTTCCTTATATTATGAGGTTTTAATACATTTCATTAGCGTTTTGATATATTCCTACTAGGATTTGTTTGTCTTATATATATCATTAAAGTTGTACCCATTTTACCTAGTTGTACAAAACAGAAAATAAAATCACACAAGTAATTAATAACAAAATCTCCAAACAAATAAAAATACCTTGAAAGTCTCACAGTATACCGAACACAACACCAAATTTAAAAAATTCAACAAAGAAATACAAATGAACATCTATGTACTACTCATACTTTGGAACCATGAATACAACCCTCTCGTTCTTCCTCGATGTTCTCCAACAGATGGGTATCTTCTTTCTTGACGTCTTCCTTTTTTCTTCACACAATTTGGAGGTAGAGCATACAACTCTCTTATCTCATCTAGAACACTCCACTCAGACATGTGCAGAAATGGATATATAGTCTCGTAATAAGCTAGTGTCCACTGCTCCACAAGATAATATTTGGAACACAAATCATGCAACTTTATTTCAGCTTTTCTGGCAGCAGTAATAGTATGAACACAAGGATATTTGTCTATGTCAAAATATTTGCAACTGTAAGTTTTCATCTTCAAATTAACCAAATAGGTTTTTCCATCAAGTTCGATCACAGAAAATGCAAGGTTGTAATTGTTGAGCTCACGCACCTTCAACTTTGTTGCTTCAAAACATCTTGTATGCATTATACCTTCCACAAAAGGCACAAGTTTCTGTGTTGGTGGTAACTCCCCAGATTTCTTCCTATATTTATTAAACCACTCAGCCAATTTTGCAACAATGGCATCAATCATTGGCAACAATGAGTGCTTTCTTGCTTCCTTAAACACACTATTAATAGACTCAACACAATTGGTGTTGTCTATGTTGTACTTATCTCCTAGAAAATAACATCTTGCCCATTTAGCCTAGACAACACTACTTTCATCAAGATACTTAACAGCATTAGGATACTTCTTTTCAAATGCATCCAAAGTGCTAAGAATTCAGCCTCAGTATAAACCTTAGAGCATTCTCTGAACTTTGTTGCAACTGTTTCCCTGTTGACGTTCTAGCATTTACTTTTCAGATTTTGAGATAAATGATAATTGCAATATCCATGCTTAGACAATGGAAATACCTCACGAATTTCCTTGATGAGACTCTGATTTCTATCAGAGAGAAAAACCAATTTATGCGCATCTTCAATTACACCTTTCAACATAGTAAAGAACCAACCCCAACTAGCATTATTCTCCCCATCAGCTACACCAAAAGCGATCGGGTAATGGTGATGATCGGGATCTTTAGCTGTAACCACAAGCAACACACCACCATGTACTGTCTTCAAGTGAGTTGCATCGACAATTAAAACATGTCTCATCGCTTGGAAACCTTTAATGCACGCTCCCAATGCAAAGAATAAGTACTTAAACTTATGTTTCTCGTCCAATTCTACACGTGAAACTTTATCCGGATTCATCTTCTCCAACATATACAAATAAGAGTATAACATCATATAGCTCTCCTTCGGACTACCCCAAACATCATTGGCAGCTTGTTTTTTCCCTCTCCAAGCGGTAGTATATGAAATTTCAACTCTAAGTTGTGATTATACCATACTAATCAGATTTTTTGGGGTTAGGGTATCAAACCGACCATGAGATGTTTCTTTCAGCATAGAAGCAACTAAACCTCGTGTTCCTTTTCTTTTGTTTCTTCTTGTACTTATAGTAGACCGTCAACAAGAATGTTTCTTATAATGCGTTCTGACTGAGAAGTAGTTCGAGTCCTTTAGCTTTGGCACTCGTACACCCCACTTGCAACCATTTTTCCATTCACAACATTTCACCACATACCTACTCTTATCTTACTTTATTATTGCAAACTGAAAACAATTTTTGTGTGCTGCTATTTCAATGATATCTTGCACAGCTCGCTTCGTTTCAAATTTCTCACATAAAGTAAAATGCATACCATCTTCCCATTCGGTACCTACGAAATCTTGAGATTCTGTACTAGTAACAACAACAATATCATCTCTGTTGTACAACGAAAATCATCTTCATTATTGTTTTCTTTATCAGTTTCTACTTCATAGTTGTCCTCTGTTGTCCTAATTGTACCACGAAAACCATATGCATCATTGTTTTCTTCCTCAGTTTCTACTACAGTCAGTATCCCATTATTATTCTATCTTGCACCTGAAATCAGCTCTCATGATCCTCCCAATTTGATTTCCCTCACACTATATATTTTGCTCAATCACATGATTTTCTTCTACTTGTTCTAGTTCCACATGCAAAAGACATCTACAATGATCTTTATAGGTCTTTAAATATACCAAAACGTCAACATCATCCATAATGTATATCGGTTGTTGAGGATTCACTATCAATGGGATGTAACTCATTTTAAGCTTTATCGTAGCTAGATCGATCTCCATCCTTTGCCTAATTCCTTCAACTAAATCAATATAAGTCATCTCTTAAATAAATGTCCTCAAACGCATCGAGACATACTTCTTAGTTGATTTCCATAGTACTTCATTCTCTTCAGAATAATACCCCAACTGAAAAACTACAATTGTGCCGCATGACTTATTGTTCTTTATCACCTAAAAAATCAGTTCGGTTGTACAAGTTGTACCAAATTGTACTAAATAGCGAAATTAGAGAGATAATCGTAATAACAACTAATGAACAATTTTATTACATATAATATCTACCCAACTCTACTCTAAATAATTATAACCACAAATGAGAACGTATTGGTGCTATAATTAGCTCACATTGCAAAATAAATCTAAAATTTCTTTTGTGGCTATAATACCCATCAAAACCCACGAAATATTTTGTGGCTATAATACCCACCAAAACCCACAAAAATTTTCGTGGGTAATTATTTATTCTTTAAAAAAAGGATTCGAACTCGGGTCTCAAATGAGTGCTTTTAATCCCCTTTTTTGACAAAAATGGGACTCGAACTCGGGTCACTTATGGGACATTTTAGAGTTGTTACCAGCGGAGCTAGGGACATTTTAGAGTTGTTACCAGCGGAGCTAGGGACAATTCTTGGTAAGCAATACCATTATTAATATATATCATTAGTAATGGATGTTCGTAATTATTTAAGATGGTTTATTTTTTAATACGGTCATCGAATTTTTATTTCATGTGACTTTTTTTTATAATGATGTACCAGTAAATGTATTCTATAGGAAAAAAAATTTTAAACATCACGACAACAAATTTTAGTAGAACAGAGCAAAGTATATTAATAAATATTACAACGTACTTTCAAAATTTGAAATTAAAAACACAACAACTACAACACACTGCATATAGCTTAGGGATGGGAATTAGAGTCGGATCTGGTCGATCGGTAATCGGGTTATTCGGTTAGTAGAAAACCGGTCCGAAATAACCGAGCCAAAAAATCGGGTCGGGTCGGGTCGAAATTTTTTTTTTTTTTGAATAATTCAAAAAAAATTCGAAAAACCCACGAAAAGCCACGAAATATTTCGTGGGTAAAGCAATACCCACGAAAAACCCACAAAATACCACGAAATATTAGTGGGTAAAACAATACCCACGAAAAATTTAGTGGGTAAAATAATACCCACGAAAAACCCACCAAAAGCCACGAAAAATTTCGTGGGTAAGTAATTATTGTTCATCGTGAGTTTTCGTGGTATTTCGTGGCTTTTGGATTATACCCACGAAAATTTTCGTGGTTTTTTTGTGGGTATAGCTCTTTTTTTATTAGTGGTGGGTGTGTTTTTTTTTTTGCTGATTGTTTTTTAAAAAATTAAGAAATTAAATAAATTGAATATAATATGATATATTAAGTGAAAGAGAAAATGGGAATTATGTTAAATAAAAAATATAATATAAATAAAAAAGGGAATAGAGAGAGAGCATGAAGCATTTTTTCTCTTCATTAAGGGTAAATGGGCATTTGTTCCTCATAAATCCCTATGACATCATGTGTTGCATGCACCGCTACAACCAATCTTTAATTACAAAACACACCCTCATCTTTTATACAATTATGAAAAGACCCTTCACATAACATTCTCTATATAAACTCACAATACTTGCTTTCTTTAAACCACTTTTAACATATATCGAACATAAGAAAATGAAGACATCCCACACTACAACTTTCCTTATCTCTATCCTTCTCATAGCTTCATTTTCATTCCCCACACAAGGACTCACACTTAACGGTCTCCGTATCGCTTCCGTCAGAGTTAACGGCGTCGTGTTCTGTTCCGCTGACGGTAACCACATCGGAAATAGCCCTCCGCTATCGGGAGCCATAGTGCATCTAACATGCGCCGGAGCTAGAACAGATCTTGGTCAAGCTGTGACAAATCCTGCTGGAGCCTTCGTTATCGCCGTGAGGCTTCTTGACACAATTCTCTTTGATCCTTCCACGTGCTTCGTCACACTTAATCTGCCTTTAGCCACGTGCGCAGTTTTTCCACCGGAAGGAGCTCTCACTGCCTCCATAAACCTTGTCAATATCGTTCAAACAGTTCTTGGCAACATCGCTAATTTCAACATCGGCCCTTTTGTCAACTCTGTCCTTTGAATTAACTGAAAGAAAAGTGGCACGTGCATGTAGTTTTTGTTTCTTGTTCTTTCTAGTTTAGTTATGATGATGGTTATGTTGGAGGGAAACAAAAAAAAGGTTAGTTTTCTCTTTGTTTTGTTGTTACTATGTCAATACGGACAACCTAATGAATAAAAGTTCCGTGCTACATACGAATCAAATGACAAATATTACCGTCACCCAAATTAAGATTGAGGTAGAATTTAGACATGTGAATTTAACACAATATGTTATCAATTCATAACAAAACATCTCAATCATATCACTAACAATCCCGCAACACAAAAAAATTAACCGCAGAAACATTTAGCTAGTATTGGATTTCGTGGCAAAAAATTAAACAACAAATCGGCCGTTTAAACTAAAGCTATACAAACCTTAGGTATATAGTTTTGCTATCATTAACAATTAACTTGTTCATTAGAAACAAAGAGAATGGTAAATATAGAAAAGAATCGTATTTATGTATTAATCAACAGCCAATGTTTTCTTACTACGTTGGACAGCATAAGCATCTGACGGCAACTTGCAACCCACGTCACGACCCGGGCCACCGAACTTGATCATCGCTATATATTGTTGTTGACGACGAATAATCAGTAACTAAGCTATAGAAATATCTCTACGTCAATCCTAGTTTATTACCCAATCTTGTTGTGTAGTATTGTTTGCGTCATGTAAAGTATATATATATACATCGATTACTGAAAACATCTCATTTAGAAAGTTACAAATCCCTATATACACATAACGTTTCTTTCTTAATCGGCATGAAATAGACCTCCATTTAGGCTCTGTAAAAGTATCTCAATATATCATATATGCATTGTCACAACTCGATCTGTAGTACGAAAAGACTATTTGTATAACTAGTTGAATTCAACCGACGTTATTTCTATCGGGTTTAAAGTCTCAGAAAAATAGAGATAAATCTCAAACAACTAGTACACTCAAAAAGAGTTTCGAGGACGCTCTTACGAATGCACATTATTCACCTCTTTTTACCATATGCTATTTGCCAATCGTCTCAATAGCTAAGAAGTATCATCAATGTACTAGGTTGTGGAAGATTATGTATGAGTATTTTGTATATATTTACCTTGATCATGTGAGCAGCTTGAAGGAGGACTTGGGTTTAAAACCAGCAGCCATGAGCTTCTCTTGCTCGGATAGTGAGTGGCGGAAGTGACAACGATGACCATAAGGACAGATATCACCAGCAAGAACCATTCTGCACACTTCAGTCTTGTAACGAGGATGACGGATCACTGGGCGAAGTTCCTTTATCCCGTGAGCGAATTGGCAATGGTCACCATATGGACATGTCCCTGTCTCTTGCCATTTGTTGCACAGCTCTGTCTTTGTCATCCCTTGATTGTACACCTCCACTTCTATTTCCTCCTCTTGATCTTCTTTCTTCCCTCCTCGCAAGTACACCTTCTGCTGCATTTCATTCATTCAATATATCCACCATTACTCTTTACATCTATACTTCAAAGAAAGCAGAATAAATACAAGATTATAAATTGCAACTCAACTTTGACAATTATGCAAGTCTTTACTCTATAATGTCTGCTCAATGATTACCTGTTTCCCAAAACACTAAACCAAAATTGACTCTCAGATTAACCAAGTCTATTAGTGTCTCAATGATTACCTATTTCCAAAACTATTAAACTCTAATCAAAGCCTCCTGACAAATTTACTTGTTTCTGCATTTCATTCATCACCATTCTCTTTATATTTATAGTTCAGACTTCAGAGAAAGCAAAGAGCATCAAGACACTTTTGCTTTTGTTTCTTCTCCTGCTCAACAGAAAAAATATATTACCTACCTACATCACCAAACGTACAATTGTTACAAGCAACCATAAATTCAGAGCAATCAATTGTTACCACATCACAGATGATTACCAAGTAAGATTTGGATTCTAATCACATATGCAGGCCAGATTCAAAAGTTAACCAAGTCTATACTCTCAACGATTACCTAATTCTCGTAACACCTGTAACCGACTCTCACTAAAGCAAAATTTCCTCAAGTTCCCACAGTTATCAAGTAAACAAAGGAGAAAAGAGTTAATTACCGTCGTACTGAGTTGACCACCACACGTCCCTGGCTTAGATATGCTTCCTCGAGGCTTTCCACATTGAGTAGCCCCACCACCTCCCTGGCTGTTCTTCGAGTAACCGCTAGATCTCACAGAGATGCTCTTTGGAAGCGAAGAACGGTTCAGATCCTCATCCTCCATAACACTCGTCGGACTCTCATTGCTGACGTCATCTCGTTTAGACGTACGGTTCTGATTCTCCACTTCGTCAGCGTCATTCGCTCCGATCGAGAGGTTGCTAAGCCTCCGAAGCGGGACCCTATCGTAATCCAACCGTCCCTGAATCGAGGATCGGATTAGACTGTTGAGTTCGCTTTTAAGGTGAAAATTAATCGAACGGAGCTCTGTGTTCTCTAGACGAAGTGCTTCTGCTTCCCGCGAAGCCTCATGGAGACGCGTGAAACACAACGCCTCGCGATTCACCATATCTTGACGCTGCTGCATGATGTTGCGACCTGATTGGTAGTGTTGATCAGAGAAGAGGGACGACTTAACGACGCCATCGACACCGGACGGTTCTCCTTGAGACTTCATGATTCCGGCGGAGCCTCCACTGTAAGTATACGGCGCGATTTCGTTTTCCATATTTCGCGGTGAAATTAAGACAGTTCTGTTTCAAAAATCACCAAAGAAGGATTCGAGTTATTAAACTGAAAAGAAAGCACGCGAGATCAAAACTTATGCATCTGTAACGGAATTACGGAAGGAAAGCACAACCGTATATGTAAAATTCTTCGAGAAAATGATAATCGGAAGTTCCAAATCCGTTCAAATCCTGGAAACTAACTCAAGAAACTCAGATCTAGCTTTCGCGAAGGATAATCTGATCTATAGTTCCACACGGAAGCAAATTCAAACGATATAATCAAGAATCGGTGACAAAACTGACGTTTAAAGCAGTAGAAACATACCTAGAGAATAGAGAAACTGTCGAGAAAATGGAGGAAGAGTAACCGAGAAAATGAAGAGGAAATTTTCTTGCTACAGAGAGAGAGATTTCAAGTTAGAAAAAGTATCTCGAGAGAGAAAGCTAGAGAGTATTTATATTGGCCTGGTTTCGTTGGAGGGAAATTGAGTAGAAATGATTCAATAAACATTTTTTTAATATAAAATAATAAAGGAAAAATTAGTGGTTGTTACTAGTTTGAAAATATCCTAACTGGATCTTAATTTTATATATATTCGGTATTAATTAGGTTCACTATACCGATTCGAACCCGACCTGTTACCGAAATATACCGATCCTAATTTGACCCGAATTTCTAAAATACTCGATCAGATTCTTCAAAATATCCAAAATTTGAAAGACTCGATTCGATCGGATTCAAATACCCGAATGTCCAGACCTAGTTGTTACGGTTAACGGAACAAACCAAAAACCCCTCCGGTGAATTCTTCAGTACATCGAGCACACCCAATCACAGCCCTCGAAGTCTTCTCCTATAATTACAATTATGCCACTGTGTCAATAATTACTAAATAATACTAT
Organism: Lepidium didymum; assembly: GCA_963920545.1. Classification (NCBI taxonomy): domain Eukaryota; kingdom Viridiplantae; phylum Streptophyta; class Magnoliopsida; order Brassicales; family Brassicaceae; genus Lepidium; species Lepidium didymum. The sequence continues at coordinate 3,725,918 of OY986984.1, read as the reverse complement.
ATATTAAAATTCTATTTTATGTAGCTAAATAAGAGGAATGAGTTCTTTTTTGATAATAATAAGTAGGAAGAACCCATAAGTAGCTGGAAATAGTAATAACAAGGCCCAGTTGTAGTTAGTGAATCATTTGTTTCAACTAATTGCTTGATTTTGAAGATTTTTTAAAGTGATAAGATTGGTCTTTTTTCACAAAACTTGTCAATTTTTTTGTCGGCATTTTAATTTCTCTTATTAAAAGTAGAAGAAAAAGTGTTAAAAGAGAGGTTTTGCTTATTTATCACAACAATAACTACCTATTTTTAGTGGTCTTGTCAACATTGATTAAAAACACCAATTATGGTTCTGATAATACAGAAGTTTCCTTATTATCATCATCATTGTCAATGTCATTGTTTGTTAAGTAACCTTTTTTTTCTGATTTAAAACATCACTGTTAAAGATTCCATCTGGTGAATTTGGTGCAAACCAGTGATTACAAAATGAATGGTGAAGCAAAATAATCAACAAGTGATTCATTTTCATTTAAGAAACTGAGTCATGTAATAAAATAGATGAAGAGCTAGATTAGTGTCTTTATGTACAACGGCATAATGCAAATCCAAATCGTATTACTGCAGTTTTCTCTGAGACCAAACTAAGCTTGCTTCTCCTCCCTGAATCCATAAAATGTAGATTACATTAATATAAGCCTTAGTAAGAATTCAGATGATCTCTGTTAAGACTTACGCTCGTGCTCTCTTCTTTTCCTTGAGCCTTGAGATGGCCTTTTGACGTGCATTGTTAGAAATAGGGGAACAAAATGAGATTATTTCTTGTGTGTGATTGTGAGGGTAATCGGATTCACTGCTTGAGAATGAGATTGATGATGAAGCTGGTTCGGGTGCAAATATGGAATGATTGAATGAAGAAGAAAATGACTTCATCTGTAACACATCAAAGATAGAGAGAAACCTAAGGTTATAACAAGAGAAAATGGTTGTCGATAGTTAGGTGGAAGATATTCAAACCTCCTGTGATTTGTCTTGAGAAGAAACGAAGAAGACGTTCTTATTGTCTGCAAGTACTGGATCTTGGTCAGCTCCAAATAGCTCTTCGAAGTTTCTGAAAGTGAGATCAATGTCAGGTATATGGAAGTCGTCATCTTTACAAACAGTATCTTCACAAACTCCAATGTCTTGTAGATTTTGAGTCCACAACTGCAGAAACAGAGCTAATCTCATGTAACTAATGGTTCCACAATGACTATGTAATGTATAATATTTGTTAACCAAACCTGATTGTTCTTATTATATGGGCTTTTGCATTCCCAGAAGGAATCACCAAGTGTGGAAGACGAAGACAAGTGTGAAAAGTCAACCATCAGCTCTTTTCCTGTCTGCGGAAGATCCATTAAGCTTTCTTGGGATTGCTTTGGAAGCTTCAATGGAGATGGATTAACTGGTTCTATCAAGGAAAAACCACCATTCTCTTCCCTCAGTTGAATCTTCTCTAATTCGAGAATCTGTTCCATGATAAAACCACCTTCTCTTTGCACCTGAAACCACCAGAATCATCGGTATCTACAAAGCACACAAATATATACAAAGCAACCAAGAGCATAAGGCTTAATGGTTTGTTCGAATGTTTCAAAGCCAGATCTCGAGTTCCTCATCATTATGGTTCCTTTGGTCACTGTAGACGCCTTACATGGTAAGTTTACCATTTCGGTCTAAGATCTACTTCGGTTATAAACAAAACAAAACAGAGAAAGTTATAAACAAAACAAGCATCAAACCTTGTTCATTTCGGATTTTCCTTTAGGTTTAGCCAATCGAAAAGATTGCTCCAACGAGATATCATCATCATCGATAACTCGAAATCCCCACATAATGGCAAAATCTTTAGCAGAAGGGCAACCAGTATAACACCTCACATCACGTTTATGATGCTCAGAAGAAAAACCACCATGAAGCTTATCATTACATCCATGGCAAAGAAACATTTTGTGGTCAATACATCGAACAACACAAGGCTGGTTTTTACAAGAATCACATAAAAGTGTGCGTAAATGTCGTCCCGAGAGTGAATTAGCTGAATGAACCTTTGCATCACATGTTAAACAAAGATTTGCTGCATCTGCTATACAATAAACCACTGCTCTATATGCTTTACAAAACTCACACACTCTTTCCATTTTTCTCAATGATAATTTAGCCAAAATCCATAACAGATTTGTTCCTGTTTCATCAAATTCATAACAAAAGTTAGCTTCAGAGATCACAGATCTAACAGTGTTTATAAAAAGAACAAAGATTTACCGAGAGAAGAAGCGTAGAGTAATGTTCTTTAAAATCAAGAGAGATTCGTGACACAGCTTTCTTCTCCTCTGTTTTTGAAAGAACTTTTTTATCTGATAAAATCCGTCGGTTCGGGTGACGTGGCAAGGAAGCCACGTAGATATTTTGAGTGGGACCTACAAAGTCGTGATTACGTTATCCTAAAGCACGTGAGATATGGGGAAGCCACGGACGTATGTTACAATGTGACAGCTGCTTTCTCAAACCCCATCATCATCTAAGCTTACCTTTTCCTAACCAATCAGATCAAGCCACATGTCTTACCCAAAATCGGACCAAACTAAGTGCCACTTTTGATCAAAAGATAAGAAGATACTTTATCCGTTTCCAATTCGATGCAGTTGTTGGCATTTCATACATTTATAAAAAGGAAAAAATACATATTTTTTTAATAAAAATATTATTGTGATCAAATCTGCTTTGATTTTTGCTCCAGCTCAATTCAGTTTGATTGTACTTTCTCAAGAGGTACAGACAGTACAATGATTCGATCCGAACTTCAAATTCAGTTGGAATTTCAGATTGAATTTCTTCGGTTTGGAAAATATCAAAAAGGTTCATTTTATTTATATATTAAACACTTACTCAAAAGATAAAACCTGAATTAGCTACCAGCAGATAAAATAAAGAAGGGACAAAAGAATTCCGACAAAATGAGAAAGGTCAATTGTACAAACATCAGTTGTTAGCAGAGAACCCTTCCATGTCCATATTGATGTACAAACTCTGGTTTTGCAACAGTTGAACAGATTGACATTTCAGATTTGGCAGGCGTATGCAACTTGCAAGGTGCGTTCAGTCTGCAAAGAGCTCACCAAGTCCGGAAAGTGCCCCGACTTGAACCCAATTAAAGACAATGAGCATCATCGTATTATGAAAAGGCCCGAAAAGATGATAAGGAGGAATTTATCAGTTACCTGTTTGTCATCTATTTTTGGTGTGTACTTCAATCATATCATCATCCTCCATGCCAAGTTCATCAGGAGTGGTCGATGGATCTATCTTGTCACCGTCAAAAGTAAATACAAGATTTTGCGGATCAAGCTTAACTTTGTCTGTATACATTTTGAAAACCCGCTCAAACTTTTCATCCTACAAGAACACGGTATACACGAAATCAATATCAATATACACACTGATGAGAGTACATGATATGTTGTGATAACACACTGATGAGAGTTAAAAAGCCATTCTCTCTTTTTTCTACATGAAATTATAGAAAAGTTCAGAAACAAAAAGGAGTTTTCTCTAAAGATCCATCAACTAAGCCTCTTAGACCCCTAAAAGACTTCTCAAATACTCGACTCCTCTTCATTGATCTTTTGAATCCCAAATTTATAATCGTGCTTTCTAATATCTACTACTGGATTTTAGCAAGGGTGCATAACAGTTACTTTTTATCTCTACTTATCAGTTATCAGACAAACAAAGTTTGCACAGCAAGCTTTTTGTTGAGGGAAGGTTGGTTAGTAAGTGAGAAGTAGCCAAAAAGCTTACCGAATAAACCCGGAACTGCTTCTTTCCATCTTTGTCCTGTATTGTAATGACAATCTTGGCCCTGTCATTTGTTGGCGCTGGTGGTGCCTGAACAGCAGCCTCTACAGATGGATTGCGGGATACTTCAGCTTCCCTTTTAGCAGACTCCTCGACTTCCTGCATCACATCTGCCACAGTTTTTGTGAATGACAAGAGCTCCATCTTCTTCGACCTAGAATCCATATTTCAGTTAGAAAATTGAATAAAAGTGTCACAATAGCACTCTTTGGGGATTAGCAAAAATAACTTTACATTCAACGAAACCATATCATCACGGTGCATTAACAAATACTTAGAAAAAGTTAGCACTTCATGGGAAAATGAAATTGACCAGGAGCTATAAGGCTCGACAAAACCGTAGCTTCTAATAGTAACGTGGGAAGCCTAGAGATAAGAAATACTCTGCAATACAAAACTACCTCAATGCCTTAATGGTTGAATCTTCAATGGACTCTTTATTATTTTTAAAGATAACCTTTGGCGGAGGAAGCAACCAATCTTCGTCACCCACCACTTGAATCACTTTCACATCCTCAGGTGCCTTTCCAACCTATATAAAAGTAAATCAAAATATTTTAAACACAGAAAGAAAGGTTTGAATGACTCAGCCAAAAGATAAACGTAAATTCACATCCATAAAAAGGTTTTATGATTCTGAGAAGGAGTGAATAGGTTCAGACTCTGGATTGTCAATAACAGAATCGAATTATTCCTTCACTGGCTTTGAATCGTCGACAAAAAACTTGGAATAAACATAAACAGAACGAAGAACAAAACCAAACATTGAATCATAGAACACACTTTCAATATTTCATTAATTTATTCTCCATCCCCATGTGGATATCAAGTTAACACAAAGAGCTCAGAGAGCCAGCCAATCATAAAGATCAGATCTTACTGTTTGTGAGGTTTTTGCTCTTTTTGGAACTGGTGTCTCCGAGACATCATCATCGTCGTCTACAATATTTGAAGCGAGAAGATGAATAAGAAGAATTCATCTAAAGCGCGCTCCGTGACCAAGTATATAAATGACTCAACTCACCATCAATACAAAAGAAACTCGCCGGTTGAACACGATGATAATCAAAAAGTGGCTCTAGATCTTCTCCTTCACCTCCCTGATCAATCAATAAAAAAATTCAGAAAACAGAAACAACACAATCCCTAACAGGGGGAAAAAAAAATCGATTCCAGAAAAAGAAACTAGGGTTTTGACGCAATCCGAAACCCAGAAATTCTCACCATCGTAGCAATTTTCTATCGCCTTCTCCTTTTTAGTCAGAAATGCTAGATGAATTGAATAGATATTGGCTGGACAGAGATCGGTTTTCAGCTTTATGAACTCTTGAGTGATTTTGAATAGCTTCACACCCCAATAAACAAAAAAAAAAAGGGAAGTAATTTTGAATTTTGAGATGAAGAGGCACGGCCGATTCGATTGACGCGCGTGAGGTTACTGGCAGATGGGTTTATTTTAATTTTGGGCCTGTATATGGGCCGAATTAATGTAATCTATGTTAAACAAAATAAAAACCATCTAAGATCCAACTCTGATTTCAAATATTAGAATGAATTGAATTGAATATTACTCACGTTATCAATTGTATTCAATACTTAGGTTCTAACAATATCTTATCTCACAGTCTCACCGCTTACATTATATAAAATCATTTGCGTAAAATTTAGTTTTTTTTTTCTTGTCAACAACTTTATCAATAACGTCAGAATACTGATCTATAGCTTAACACTTTTAAAATGCTAAAGTCATTAATTGAATCATCTTAACTATCAGATCGAAAAAAAACTAGATCCATAATAAATAAGTTTATGTGTATAAATCAATTTAACAACATATTTGCTTCACTCTTTCTCTATCGGAATTCTGGAAAGAGACTGGATTGATCAACCAAAAAATCCAATCTATAGCACATTTTTTAGGATTCATTTTTCTATGATTATGTCTCTATAATCTAAAATCAACCAAATATTTTCCAAAAAAACAATTTTATCAATATAAATCTCTTTTGAAACAGGAAAATGTAATAAAATAAAATGCTAAATTAGTAAAATAAAAAATTATGAATGGTTTCAAACACCTCAAACAATTCCTTTTTTATATATATATAAGTTTTTATTTTTCTGCTCAAACAATGAATTCCATGAAACATTTTCTCTCAAAAGATTATAAGAAAAACCACTAGAGCAAGATAGCTCTTATATAACCAAATGAATTTCATTTAAGGAGGCTATCGTCATGTGATCTAAGCCAAATATTGATTTATTTTAAGTGTGAAATTATTAATCATTTTCATTTGGTCAAAGATTTTTACATGATTTTCCCTAGATCCTAAAGAGATTATGAGATTCGACCTGGGATCTCCTAATTAATCAAAAAAGATAAATCTTATAGAAAATATAACTAGCAATCTCATGGAATGTCAGATTAAAGCTAATTGCATAGAAATGAGAGGAAGATACTAGAGTTAACTAGGATAGTTTACCAACTTCCCATTTAAATACTTGTATTTATTTTCTGATAACAATAATAAGACAAAGAAAGAGAGCTTATGACATCCTCTCTCGTGACTGATGCATATGTGCATCGCTTATTTTCTTTTCAACAACAACAATAGATAACAGTACACATTCAAGGTCGTGCAAGCAAATACGAGCATGTACGTGTCAAATAATGGACCATCAACGAACTATACGTATCGGTCCAGTCAGAACCAGACATGCTACATTTCCAAGAGTTGACTGGATTGCTTTAAGTAGGCTTAGGGAGGCTGTGAGGAAACCACTGGTGGATCTAAGTTAACAACGTTCAAGAGTCTAAGCATGATGGTGAATGCTCCTGATTGATCTGTGACTGCTTGGGCAAAGTTTGTGTTTGAACCGTCACATACTAAGTTAACGGCGAGGGCAGAGAGTGGAGGAGCGTTTAGGTTTCCGTCGAGGGAACAGTGCAAGACACCAGTTATTTGAACGGCGTTAATTTGGATCACCGGTAAGTATAAGACCTTGGGAAAGCAATGATAATGTCACCATTAAGACCATTAAAATCAAAAGAGCACTTTTCGTATTCACCATCTTTAATATTATTATTTTTTTGTACATTTGCAAGTGTTTTTATTATTTGATTAGTTGTGAAATTGCAACGGACGTCAAGGGGCCGGGTGTGAATTTATAAATATAGGATATTATTATTATTATACAACTTGGGTGATGGATGATTTTAGATATCTTGATTTTGTTATGGGCTTTGAATGTGTTGTCTTTTTCGTAGTTATGGTCACTTTTATCTTATTCAGGTCAACTATTTAGATCACCCAACTAAAACTTTTTATCTACAAGATTTGTTTTTTGATATGTGAGAATTTCTTTAGAATGCATGCAGGCCTGAACTTTTTTGCACCTAAAACAAAAAAAAATTTATAAAATAAAATATATTTTGAGACTTCAAACCAATTCTCTAAGTTGAAATGGCCATATTGGCACTTAAAATGTTGTGTCCCTATAACTATTTATAGATATTGGCACTTAAAGTCCATGTTTTATGTGTTTTAACTCAAGACCACTAAATTGAGAATTGTAAATTACAATTGATAAGTCATGGAACCTATAATAGAGAAATGAGCTTTTTATTAAGATTTTTATTTACATGTGAATTATAAATTACAAATAAATCAAAGAAAATGTACGTCCTGTTAATGCCAAGCTTTATTTTAAAAAAAATCCATAGTTCCTTTGCTGCTCTCATAAATATGTAATTTATAAATCATTCTCTTAAATAATATTTCGTCAAGGTTTTATATACATTCTTGTCCGCAATTCTTTTATATCTTTTGTCAAGAGTTTATTATTCTAACATCTGCGATACATAATTAAGAGCTAAGCTTCAATATTTAAACATGTTAAAGCATAATACGATAGCCATGAAAGTTAAATCAGGAGGAGGAATCTTACCGAGAAGATTATGAACCCAATCAAACATCATTCGTAGAGGCCACAAAGAACAAACTCGATTTCGAAACCGATTTGATCGATGTTCAATATTGTCAATATGATCATGAGACTCTCCTCCTTCTACGTTACTTTCAGAACCACCTAAGTTAACCTCAAAGCGACAAATGGGACAAATGTTGTTTAACCAAGACACAATACAACTTGAATGATACAAATGCATACATCTCAACTCTTTCCCTTCTTCTCCAACTAGAAACTCTTCCTTACATATTGCACAAACCTTTTCTTTTACCAAGTCTTCTTCTGCAATTGTCACCGTCCTTACATCCTCAATGGCAGATTGTGAGGCTGGTGGAGGACCAATCTGTGCACTAGGCATGACATCGGCGAATTCTTCGTCGGTTGTATAGACAAGATCATCGTGATTGAACCGGTTACTTCTCGATGAGTTGGTTAGATGGAAAGTGATCCAATCGGTATCAGTATCCCAATAAGGTCGGTTTGGTCTCATAATGTCAAGCTCATCGTGAAGATTGATCTCTCTAGTACAAAAAGGACATAATGGACCATATAAACCAAAGCTTCTGAGTCTAATTGTACGACTACAATGACGACAATATAAGAAATGGAATGTTATTGTTCTTCGTGTTCCATTCACAACAACTCTTGGACGAAACTCCGATGTCATCTTTTCAATCTATGTTTTTGTTATAAGGTCTAATTAAATGCATTTATACTTGAATTATACGCGTTAATGTTTTTAAGAAGAACCAAGACAAAGCCTGTACGATTGAATTGAGGTTATTCTTTTCTGTGTTTAGGAAGGTATCTTATGGTCTCTGCTATGTCAACTCGCGAATCTTTGGTGATTTGTCTTGTAGGAATCATAGATTCAAAAGGATTGGAGAATCAATTATGACAATGGGTTTAGTTTTTGCAATTATTTAAGCGGCCCATTAGTGACCCAGTTTCAACTTATTAGTTAAACATGTACCCTTTGTCCTTTATCTTGCTCCACCCGACGACTCAACAAAGACGACCGAACTAACTTTGACATTTTTCTTCCTTTCAGCCTTTTTTTTTTCTCTGTCGCAAATTGATTGACATTGTACTTTGACATTTTATGATTGACTGGGATAGAGTAATATACTGATCATACCACACAAAAGTGTGTAGAATATAAACTGTAAATAGAAAGAATTCACATATAAATAGGTGATACGATTAATAACGATTAATAGGAGATAGTTTGTGAGTGAATTCAAGCAGCATTTGTAGTTAATGTGGGGAGGTTGTTGAGGGTGATGGCTTCGCTAGTCTTATTAGTTTCAGTATGATCCAAAGTCGTAACGTTTCTCTTCATTTCCTTGTGTTTACCCCATAGTAGAAGGTATAATCCTCCCACGATAATCACTGTACCAATTATGCTGTAATGTTGCCATAAAAAAAGATAAACCATAAGCAAATCCATCTCCACAACATTCATCTATATATACAATATACATGAGTTTTGTAGTACCTCCCCAAATGAAGTGTTTCACCTAGAAGGAGTGATCCAACAAGAGCTACGATTACAAGACCTATAGGGCTAAAAACCGACACAAATAATGGTCCTCTAAACTCCACGCACCATGTGTTCACTGCTACCACCATCCCGGATATTACAATTGCCTGCAATACACAACTTAAACTAAGGAATCTTGTCGACTTTTATGAATATATTGTTATATTTATACTCAACAACAAGACATATATAGATACTTAAACTAAGGATTGAAATTTACCGCATAAGCGACCGTTCAGAGTCTGATATTCCACCCTAATCTCCATTCATTTAAATGGCTTTTCCAGCAAACAGCAACAAGAAAAGCCACTAGGCTTCCCATCATGTTCGTAAGTGTCGCGTTCCAATAAGGCCCTCCAAAGTTTTGGCCTATTTTAACCTATAAACCAAAATCCATAAGTATATATATAGTGAATCAACCTTTTGATATAGCTTTTAATAGTTATGCATATATAATTTATAACTTTAGATAACACATATAACAGCCAAATATCATCTGCATATATATGGTCTTGTCTTTTATATCACAAAGTAAAATTATGTATGATATATATTTGAGAATTGAGTTAATTTAAACCAATCTAGGTGCCTTAGTATAAAAATCTACATGAGACTACATATGGAGAAGGAAAAATGAACAAAAGCTTGCCAGCAATATTATCCAAAGTGAATAGATAATGTTACCGCCAAAAACAAAAAGAGCCCCAAGGATGGAGATGTGATGAGTGGTAGCATCACGTGAGGAGTCACGTGGTTGGTGCCCTAGGGCAACGTTAGTAAACCATAGATGAATCTCTTGTCCTCTACAGAATGTAAAGACAAGAGCACCACCAACACCAAGCAATGTCCCAAAAACCTTAGCCTTCCCTACACTTGATACTAGCTCATTACAAGAAAACAAAGGCATAACCGACGGCCATTCCCGTCGATTATCGTCGGATAAAGCTCAAAACCGATAGATACCGACCGCATATCGTCGTCGAATATGCGTCGTTGGTTATTAGGAATCCGTCGGTTGCTGTCGGTTACAACCGATAGCAGCCGATGAAAATGTCTGTCAGTTATGCCGTCGGTTAAAGGCCGTCGGTGTACATCGGTACATAGCCGTCGGTTTCCGTAGGTTTCATTCCGTAGGTTCCCGTCGGTTCATATCCGTCGGTTCTCGTCGGTTGCGTTCCGTTGGGTTTCGTCGGTTTGTATCCGTCGGTTGACGTCGGTTATAGCCCGTCGGTTGACGTCGGTTGTTGTTGGTTTGGATCCGTTGGTCGTCGTCGGTACTTGTCCATCGGTTCCCGTCGATTTACTGCCGTCGGTTTATTATTTAATTTTTATTTTAAATTTAATCGATTTATATACTAATTTTTAATTAAATTAATTTTAATATAATAATTAAACAAAATTATATACTAATTTATAAAAATAAAATTTAAATTGAAAAAATGATATAGATTTAAAAGTTATATAAACATAGTTCAGTTTATAAAATAACTACGTTCTAATCAACATCCGGTGTTTTGAGTCGGAGTGAAGTCTGGAGTTGCAATTTGGGACTTGAGGAACTGCATCATTTCAGCTATCTGAGCCTCACTCCTCGCCTGTCTCTCCTGGGTCTCGCGAAGGGCGGCCTTGGTCTCCTCCATCCTATTTAGCCACACCAGATACTTAAAAGAGCTTATTCTTTTTACGATATATTAAATTGGATTAAACTGTGAAAATTTATATGTATTAAAACTTGGCTAAGAAGTGCAGAGAAGATGAAAGTGATCAATGGAATGAGAACAGTAGCTGCGGTGGCGAATGTTGCTGAGGTCATAGCCAGACCCGTTATAATTAGGATACTCGGTATCACTCCACTGCTCAATTATTACCATATTAATTATTATATTAAAATTCAATAATTATCAACCTGTACTTTTTGTGTAAATCTATAGGCTTTGTTTGTTTCTGGTCGCGACGACCAAAACTTGTTTGTATTCGTGATCGATGGTTTATCGAGTAGTCGCTAACGATCAATGATTAATTGCTAATAATCACCGATCAGTCGCTAACGACCAGCAACTAAAAATTTGAGTCACTTAAAATTTTAGCGACTGGTCATTGCGATGGATCGTTGGAAACCGGCAACTGCCAAACAAACAATATAACAATATATAGTAGTAGCAAACAATTTTTTTTAATATTAATTAAATATAAATTTAAGTAAATAAAATTTAAATTTAAATTAATAATAAAAAATTATGTAAAATATATTTATTAAAATATATAAAAACAATTTTAAAAATTAAATTAAATTTACATATATTGAAAAGAAAATTAAATTTACAAAAAATTGATTTTAATTGTGTACAATTATTCATTACTTAGTTTTACAATTTAAATTAACATACAAATTTTTCTTCCATTTTTATAAATATTTGTAACTTTTTATTATAAAATATTTTTTAAAAAAAATTTCTAAATAGTTGCTGGTCACTGTGACCTATAAACAAACAACACAGCGACTGGTCCAACCATTGTCGAACGAACAATAAATCTTTTAGATTATTCTATGTTTTGGAACATTTTAAAGTTACGTTTACATGTAGTCATGTGTTATATAACGTACCCGATTGATCCTGAGAGAAGTGCTAGTAACATCAGACGCATGTAAAGTCTGGCCTCTTCTTCCTAATGGAAACGAGACAGCTAATTAACCAAAGTAACATACATAAACGTAACCATGTTATATATAAGAAGAGCAACCTTTGAAAGATGAGTGAAACAGGAAACATGACAAGTGTAGCGAGCAAGAGACGATAAGTGACGAGTACTCTTAGGTTCATACCATCTTCCATCGCAAGCTTGGAAAAATGTTTAACCCAGCCATAGCTATCTGAACCATTACCATCGCCATTACTCTCTTCGATTCTCTCCAAATTTTCCCCATAGCTACAGCCTATTACTTATCAATCAATAGTGCTATGAGAGAAAGAGAGAGCCCAAGGGCAGTATTTTATCACACTAACTTATCTTGCTTTCTATTTGTTCCTCGCTGTCCACTAAATTTTAAGTACAGAAATGAGTTATGTGATGTAAGCAATGTCAATGCTACATATTCAGATGACTGTGTTTCTGGAATATTAATCGACATTTGTCATATCCCACATTAAAGGCCGAAAACATTAAAAATAAATGTCTTCAAATGCACCCCCCCCCCCCCCCCCCAATAAAAAAAAAGTATGTGATAAGAATTTTTGGGAAAAAAGTTATAAGACCTGGAATTCACAGGTATGATGAAGTGGTGCACTACACCAAATGCAGACAAAAGACGTTCATGAACAAGTGAGAAAACGTTTGTATTTTTGTTGTGTTTTGTCATGTAATAATAATTATTTGACCAAAAAATAAATTTAGCTTTATATACAAACTGAAAGGAGTAGGAACAAAATAAGAATCCAGTAAAACGTGTCCACATGCTGTTGACAAGTGTGAGGCATGCTTTATTTTAGTAGGTACACAGAAAAGTGTAATCAATCAATGGACGTTTTTTTCTTGTCAATTACTACAAGAAAATATGACGATGGAAATAATGTTTGGAAGCCATCCGGAACAAAGCGTTCATACAGTGACCATAGAAATTTTCACCATTTGAAATAAGGCGTTGGAAATCCAAAACTGTCGCAAAACCATATAAAATTCTCGACCAGGTATCATTGATTATAGCCATCTGGTCTGTCCAACTGATGGAGAATCAATTCTGTAAATTTAAAATTCTTTTTTTTTTAAGTAAGTTTAATAGTATATGATCCAGCTAATAAATTTAACATTAGGTTAGACTCTTTTTTAATGCAAAATATAGATTAAAAGTGGTTTTATGATGAAATTTATGTTATGAATCGGTTTTGTCCGTCCAATTATTGGAAAAAAAAATCACACTCATAATTATACGTTCATATTTACAAATTCATAATTTTTTTTGTCAAACCAGATGTCTCTAATAGGCTTATATTAGATTAAAGATCAGAAAATACAATAACATAAACCATAAGGAAATATATATATTAACATAATTACTAATTCATAATTAAACATTTATAATTACACATTAATATATTAAACATTCATAATTACACATTCATATATTACTTTTTATAATTAAACATAATTACAAAATCTAATAACAAGTAGACTAATAAATTCGCCAAAAAGCTATAATAGTGTCTTTAATTTTCGGATTACGGTGTACATACACAAATTCAAGGATGACCTCTTATCACTATTTGCTTTGTGTGCATCATTTCCTTTCGGATCGTGGTGGTCGCTTGCCTCTTGTTTAATTTCGTTGATTTGTTTTATTTTCCTACAAATCCTATACATTTGGATATAGTTATATCAATATTCCATACAAAATATCTGTTCGGAAACTGTATGGAAATACAAAATAAGCGAAATTTTGAAAATTTTAATTGTATGTGAGGTAGTAAAAGTATATATTCCAGACGACAATATTACAGTATAACAGCTGAGAAGATAAACCAGAGGAAAAAAAACAAAGTAACCATTCGGATTGGCTAAATAGGAAATTGTCGGGAATTCGTATAGAAATTGCGATGGTTCCATCACGATTATACACTATTGAGATTTGCACATGGTTTCCCAAAAATTGATATTCTAGTTATAATTTCGAGACAAACCACCACTACGTCCAGATCGTGGTCACTTTAATCAAGTTTTTTTATACAAGACTAAGTGTTTATAATTTTTTTTGTGTATGAAGTAAAAAAAAAGTTTTAGATTAATTTTGTATTTATTCGTGTCTCTTCATTTTTGTTTAATATAAATTAGTGTTCCTAATGGTTGAGAATCAACTAGTTTTATCTTCATATAAATCCGATTTATAGTTTAAATTTTACAATGTAATATAATAAGATTATCAAAAATCTAATTTTGGTACTCAAAAACAAAAACAAAATTTTTTCTCTCTCCTCTATGCAACTAAAAGAGTGATTGTCTTTGTTTCCCTTCTCCTCTTTTCACTGTCACCAGTCCCTGGCCTCCGTTGCCGGCCACCCCAATAGCCAAATCCAAAAAGAAACTGTCACACAAATCACCGTCAAAATAAACCACTTCAAAATTGTCTATCTCTACTGCCCCCGTTATAACCTCCACATTGGTGAATCCTCTGTCCGATGGCCCAAATCCTAGACCTCAATCGAGCTCTGAAACCCAAGCTACCGCCACAGTTGCAACCGTCTGTGCTGTTTCTCTGACCAAATCCGTATCGAGCGCTACTGCTTCTGGATCCACCGAACTCATTTCGGATCCAAACCCCTCTTCGAGTCCTGCATCAAACGATGTGGCCTCTCAAAACTCCAGTTGGTCTCATCTCGTCTCCACATCTGGTACCCAGCTCCAGTGTAAAGGTCAACCTTTTACCCTTGCCTCCGGAGAACCCTCTGTTGACATCCCAGACGAAGTCATTATCCGCAACAGGCATCGCTGGGCCAACTTCATCATAGCTCAATTCCATGGTACACCGCCTTCCCCTGGAGCTCTACATTCCATTATCAACGGTATTTGGAGCAGAAAACTCCGCGATATTACGGTTTCCACTCTCACCAATAAGGTTTTCCTCATCATAATTCCTTCTTCTGAAACTCGAAAAAGAGTCCTTGCTCAGGGTATGTGGGTAATTGGAAATCAATCCATGTTTGTGGCTAAGTGGGAACCTGGCTTAAGCCCTAAGCTTCCAGTTTTAAAATTGATTTCAGTCTGGTTGGAGTTCTGCGGTGTCCCTGACCTGTACTACTCTCCAGAAGGTCTGGAACATATTGCTAGGATGATAGGCAAACCAGTTTATCTTCATCCAACAAAAGCAAACATGACACACTTAGCTGTCGCAAAGGTTTTCGCTGTAATTAATCCTTCAAAACCTCTCACCGAAGCAGTTCATGTTCGACACTCCTCAGGAATGATTAAACGCATAGAAGTCTCTTGCCCCTGGTTCCCGCCTTCGTGTGACTACTGCAAACAACTTGGCCACGGTATTAAGCGCTGCTCTATAGCTCCAATCACATGTTCTTCTTGTAGCTCAATGGTGCATACAACTGACAGTTGCCCCAAGCAAAATAAATCCTCTCCTCCACATCATCCCCCGCAACCACCTCTCAGTTCTCCTACTCCTACCGAGGCAAAGACCTTGTCTAACGTCGTAAAGGATCTACCTCAAGTGACCATTCCGCCTACAGTTACTTCCACTCTCGGGGTTAAACTGGGTGCCTCCTCCCCCCCTGAAATCCTTGCGGCTGTTAATCAACCTCGCGATGCACCCAGGAAATCTACTAAACTAATGGCTGATCCCAAGGGTAAAGCAGTCAAGACCAGAGGTACGAATCTAGTAATTAACGAGGGGGCAGCTTGTGTGACAGTTAGGAAGCTTATGCCACCTCATCCTTCTAAAAAGGAGAAGGAAATAGCTGCTCCTCCATCGAGTTCTGACTCTGAATCAAGTTCAGAAGAGTTAACTGCCGACAAAGGGTACGATGAGGATAAATTCTTGATGGCCATCTCAAAGAGAAAACAAAGGCATCTCGCCAGTAGGGAACGGCACCGGGGCAATAGCCCCAAACACTAGTTTTGATGATTATGCAGAAGCTTCCGTAGTTGGTTTAAAGCTTCAAAGGCGTCTTTTGGTAGTATTATAGAAACCAGAGTGAAGTGTAGTTGCTCCTCTCGTATTTTAAAGTCCACGTTCCCGGATATGCATTTTGCCAATAATTATAAGCATGCCGAGCTAGGGAGAATTTGGGTGGTCTGGGAAAAATCTGTTTCTCTTTCAGTTATCTTCAAGTCCAGCCAAGTTATCTCATGTATTGTGAAGCTCCCGAATATTAAGCATGAGTTTGTAACCACTTTTGTTTATGCGATCAGCTGTCCTACTGACAGAACTAAGCTATGGGAAGACCTCACTGCTATTCACAAAGACTCGCATACTGCCAATAAAGTGTGTGTCACTCTCGGTGACTTTAATCAGTCATTGAACCCAATAGATGATGCAAGGGATGACACTGCAATCACTGCTGGAAGGAGCCACTTGAGAAGCTGCCTTCAGGAGGCGGAGCTATTTGATCTTTCTTATCGAGGGCACCACCTCACTTGGTAGAACCACCAAGATCAAAATGTCGTTGCTAGGAAACTTGACAGAATCGTGATTAACGCAAATTGGCTGCAACTCTTTCCAATTTCGTTTGGTGAATTCTCAGAGCCAGCTTTCTCTGATCACACCCCCGCGTGCGTCCATCTTGGTAGCTTCGTCCCTGTAACTAATAGGCCATTCCGATGCTCCAACTTCCTAACTTTGCACCACGATTTTTTGTCTATGCTAAAAGAGAACTGGGATGCTCTAAGCTTCCAAGGCTACAAAATATACTCCTTAGTGAAGAAGTTAAAGGTCATAAAGTGGATACTTAAAGGCATTAACAAATCCCACTACTCTAACTTGGAACAGAGGGTGACCGAGGCCTATGAGAATCTGTTAACCTGCCATATAGTTCTCCTACAGAATCCTACTCCGTCTCTTGTTACAGACGAAAAAGTGGCTCATAAAACTTGGTACACACTTGCTTCAGGTGAGGAAAGCTTTACGAAACAGAAATCTCGAGTCTCCTGGCTTAATTGTGGCGATCTCAATATCTCGTTCTTCCACTGCATGATATCAATAAGAAGATCTGGTAACCAAATACACTACCTACTGGATGATAACAATGCCACAATTCACGACCCTGCTTCTATTAAGGCACATTGTGTTACATACTACTCCTCCTTGTTAGGCAGTATAGTTCCGTAACTAAGTCCTGCTTCTATCTCAAGAATCGGTGAGCTTACTAAGTTTTGATGTACTCAATCTATGACCGAGATCCTTTCAGCACCAATACTCTCCGTAGACATTAAGGCTAAGGTTTTTTCGCTACCACAAAATAAGCCCCCTGGCCCCCACAGTTTCATAAGTGAGTTCCTCACGAGATCTTGGGATGTCATTTGCTCGGATTTTGTGGCTGCAGTTCATGAGTTCTTCGGGAGGGGCCAACTGTTAAAGCAAGTAAATGCCACCACCATTACCTTGATCCCTAAGCATCATGAAGCAGATCGCATAATAGACTTCAAGCCTATTTCTTGCTGCAATGTTATGTACAAAGTTATTTCCAGGATCTTACCAAAAAGGCTACAAGCAATTCTTCCTGCTATGATCTCCAACAACCAATCCGCGTTTGTAAAGGATCGGCTGCTACTAGAGAACGTACTGTTAGCTTCTGAGCTGGTACAAAGAACTAATCAAAAGCATACCTCCAAAAGGGGATTACTTAAGGTCGACCTCAAAAAGGCTTTTGATATGGTTAATTGGGACTTCATTCTAGTAGTCCTCAAGTATGCTGGTTTGCCAACAAAGTTCATCACTTGGATTGCCTAATGCTTCACCACCCCTTCCTTCTCTATTATGGTTAATGGAGATCTTTGTGGCCACTTCAAAGCAACGAGAGGACTTAGGCAAGGTGACCCCTTGTCGCCCTCATTGTTTGTCATTGCAATGGAGGTCTTTGCTACACTCCTTACTTCTCGGTTTCAGCAAGGTAAAATTGGTTACCACCCTTTGGCTAAACACCCCGACATTACATATTTGGCATTTGCGAATGATTTCATGTTATTCTATGATGGCTATGTCTCCTCTATTCGTGAAATCTGCTCTGTTTTGGAAGAACTCCAAGCGCTTTTAGGCCTTACTATGAATAAGGACAAGACTTCTCTTTATACTGCTAGTTTGAACTCCGTGGAAACTGCTTCTCTCTCGCAGTTCGAGTTCCAAAGAGGTTCATTCCCTGTGAGGTAGTTAGGTTTGCCCCTTATGCATAGAAAGCTAAGACGGTTAGAATTTTCTCCGTTGATCGACTCTATATCCACTTGGTTCAACTGTTGGGCTAATAGGAGCCTCTCTTTTGCGGGAAGATTGCAATTGCTTTCCTCAGTTATTTACAACATTATTAACTTTTAGGGTTCGGCTATTCTCATTCCAAAAGGATGCATAAAGCACATTGAGCAGCTCTGCAACAGGTTCCTTTGGAGTGGGTCAATTGAAAGTAATAGGGCAACTAAGGTTTCTTGGAAAACTGTTTGTTTACCTAAAGACGAGGGAGGTTTGGGTCTTCGAAGTATTGCAAACTAGAATATTACGCTCAACCTGCGGCTCATATGGCTCCTTTTCACAAGCACTAACTCACTTTGGGTAATGTGGATTAGAAATCATCGGCTTAATCAAGCTTCTTTTTGGAATGCGACAGCAACTGCAACAAGTTCATGGCTCTGGAAAACCATGATAAAACTTAAACCGCTGGCTAGGAAGTTTCTGCACTACAAGATTGGGAATGGAACTAAAGGCAGCTACTAGTTTGACAAAGGTCGCTCAAAGGCCCTCTTATTGATCTCATCGGAACCTCAAGTCCGCAGATCACAAGTACCCCCTTAACGTGTCAATTATAGCAGGGACTGTGAATGATAATTGGTGTCTCCCGCGAGAGAACACTAGGAATTCTTCACTTGCATTGCTGAGGAATACTCTGATGTACGAAACTCCCCCATCTGCTGCTAATAGACCTGATAAATTTGTCTGGCATATCGACGGTAAATCTCAGGATACTTTCTTGGCGAATCAAACTTGGAATTCTCTGAGACCAAGGACGGACAAGGTATATTGGATGCATCAGGTCTTGTTCAAGGACAACGTTCCGAAGCTTGCCTTCCACTTTTGGGTTTCCACACTAGATCGCCTTCGCAGATGGGGTATTGCGCCTTCTCCAGCTTGCACTCTGTGCAACGCCCTACCAGAAACTCGCGACCATCTGTTACTATACTGTGAATTCAGTGAAGCTGTTTGGCTCAAGGGACTCACAAAACTAGGAGCTCGCACTCACAGGTTTGCGAATTGGACGCATCTCCTTCACTGAATGAAGCAAGGATCAAATAGAACCTCATCTACACTAAGGTGCTTAACTGTACAAGCACTTGTTTATGCTCTATGGCGAGAGCGAAACCTCCGCAGGCACACGGATACCTCAAGAACTGCAAATGAAGTGTTCAAGGTTGTGGATAGACAAGTACAGAACACCATACTCTCCAAGATGCACATAAAGAAACTTTTCTCCAAAATGCTTTCCTTATGGTTCATTTATGAGTAACTGTATTTCGTTTTAATCATTTTGCGAGCCTTCCACTATTATTCTGGAAGTTCCTTACTGCTAGTTATGTAACTAAACCGCTATTTGATATATAATTTACATTTTATAAAAAACTCATACAAATCATATATATTATTAGAGAAATGAATCTTTGAAAAAGTTTATGTTTCTTCTTTGACATTAAAATTTAGTTCATTTTTATATAATTTAGTAGAAAATAATTTTAATAGAAAAGAATTCCATATGAAAATTTAATTCTTCTGCTATAAATATAATTTCATATTAAATATGAGGTCATTGAAATTTATTATCTAATATATTATTTTCATAAAATCTATTTTATTTTATTTATGTCTTAGACATTTTACATTATATAAAATTCATCAAAACGATATTATTTTGATGTAATATAGATACAAAAAAATATACCAATATATAAGACAAAACAAAATTAAAAAATAAAAATAAAACTTATGTCCGCATGCATGTATGGGAAAGTCACCTAGTTTAACTATTAATTAATAAAACAATTTTCTAGTTTCATGAAAGATATAGTACTAAAAAGTTATATTTATGAGTTATGACAATTATTCTTCACCTTGGCCATTGATTTATGATATAGTTTTAAAGAATCTCATCTTTATTTCTATTCAAGAACACAGTTCTAATACCATAAGTAAATTTAGTGCTATACCATCTGTATACACCGTTACTTAAAAGTTATACACATTAGTAATGTATCTCTTTCTTCTCTTACAATTTCACACTTTGGGTTTTAGTGGTATGGTAATGTGCGTTAGGTGCGGTTAAGATTCCATCATCTTGGTCTTCAAGATCTCCTCGGCATGTCGGTTGTACATAATTTTGGCCATGGTTTTTTTCATGTGTAATTTACTAGTTTGTTGGTCCGTTTGTTTGTTTCGGTTTAGTTCCACTAGTATAGTCCCGATTTAGTATCTAGTTAGGCTTTGGTTGGATCTGGTTAATTGCAGCTCAGTTAGTTCGGTTAGTTTTCTTTCTGGCTCATTTGGGTGTTGGATTCGGTTGGATACGATTACTCCCGTGATAAGGTTTGGTGTTGTTTATTTGATCGTACTTTTATGAGTTGTTCGTAGTCTATCATTTTATTGGGTTCTATCTAGACATCAATCAGTTAGTTTTGTTTTCGACTTCACCATCTCTGGAGGAATTGTATTCTTTTAACTTTTGTATATGTCTGCTATTTACTTTTTCATCGGTCTTGCCTCTAGAGAGAGGCTTCTTTTCGAGACATAACGCAGTTCAGATCTTGCATTCATTTTATTTGATTTATCAGCTTGTTATTCATGTGTGAGGTACACTTATTCATCATAGGAAGTTACACTATCGGCTTGAGCTTCATATAACAACTAATGGTTTTAATATTCGAGTTTGGACATGCAGATTATCGAGTCTATTTCATCCAAAGTCTTATCTAGTTATTTTCTGAGGTTTATTTTTGTTTTTATTTTAGACTTTCCAACTATATTTTATCTTTCACCGATTAAATTTTCGAAGATATTTGTCATCCGTCAAATTACATCCCAAGAATGTCTTATATTAATTCTATGTGGTTTGTAATCTTGTATGTTTGTGTTTTGTTTACCCCTAATAGTAAAGTTTACAAGACAAGAAAAAACCATATTTATTATAAAAACAAATCCTAAATTATAGTAAAATCCTGATAACATTACAAAATTTTAGTTATTTAATGGGTCTATGTCAAAATAGTGATTTGATCTTCTTTGTTTTAGTTACAATTTTAAAACACGAGTTTAATCGTAATTAAAGATAAAACACAAAATTCAAAAAGTTAAGTAGTTTTACATGAAAATTAAAAACTTTTTGTGGTTATGAGTTCTGGACATGAACTCTGTGATTCTGGGTTTGTGAAATTTTGTATGGTTTTTTAAAAGAATCTAAACAGTATGGTTTGAGCTATTTTAAAAACTTTTATGTAATGTTATTGATTGATATAAATTCATAGTCCTAGTTTTTTTAGAGAAAGTCAACCCTCGAAGTATACAACTATTTTACCAAAGATCTCCTAAATCATTAATAAAAGTTGAAATTAAAGGTTTCATAAAAAAATAATTTCGAAATAGTTACTTTTTACACTTTTACCACACCTTAAAATAATGTAAATTAATCCCATAGAATTAAATAAAGAAAAAGCAATACAAATTTTGTATTTTTGAAATGTTTTGCTGTCACATTCACATACATTAGACTTTATAAATTTTAAGAATAGATTTGGAACTTTCATCACGAAAATTTTGATGTACTTACTCCCTCTGTTTCAAAAGAGAAAGGTTTTAGACTTTTAGTCAAAAACATAAATATTAAAGAACTCATTTATTATTTTTTAGAAATAATTTAATACTTAATTTAAATATAATCTAACCAAATCACATATGTTTCTGCAGAATATTTAAATTCAAAATATATTAACTTCATTAAATTTTGCATAAACTTATGCAAAACACCTTATAAGTTGAAACAAAATAAAAATCTTTAAACCATTTATATTTTGAAACAGAGGGAGTAACATACATCATTTACATAATTTTTAAAATTATATTGTGGTGGCTGTAAGTTATATCACATATTTTTTAAAAAAGTTTTTTGCAACTTGCTTTACTAGAAATTAAGTGGTAAGTAAAAAAATTGTGATTTTGAGAAACATTTTGGCAGAAAATTAATGTCATTTTTTAGTCCATACACATCTATTGTAATTTGTGAAATCGAACAAAATATTAGACGGCTTTAGTTGCTGTTAAAAAACAATAAATTGCAATTGGAGCATTTAGACAAGATGGGACGGGATGTGTCAAGTTGTTAAGTATCAATTCTATTGTTTTTTTTATCCAAGTCCGACTCCAAAAAGTTATGTTATCTTCACGTGATATTGTTAGGATTTTGGGGATCAAATTTTGTTGATTCAAATATTGACAAAAAAATAAACTCGGATAGAATAGTATACTGATACCACACAAAAGTGTGTAGAATATAAACTGTAAATAGCAAGTCTTTTTTTTTTTTGAAATGTAAATAGCAAGAATTCACATATAAATGATAGTCTATTTGAAGTAAATTCAATTAAAAGATACGATTAATATGTGATAGTTTGTGAGTGAACTCAAGGAACATTTGTAGTTAATGTGGGGAGATTGTTGAGGGTGATGTCTTTGCTAGTCTTATTAGTTTCAATATGATCCAAAGTCGTAACGGTTCTCTTCATTTCCTTGTGTTTACCCCATAGTACAAGGTATAATCCTCCAACGATAATCACTGTACCAATTATGCTGTAATGTTTCCAAGTTAAAAATAAACTATAATCAAATCCATCTCCACAACATTCATCTACATATACTATATACATGAGTTATGTAGTACCTCCCCAAATGAAGTGTTTCATTTAGAAAAAATGATCCAACAAGGGCTACGATCACAAGACCTATAGGGCTAAATACCGACACAAATAATGGCCCTCTAGACTCCACGCACCACGCGTTCACTGCTACCACCATCCCGGATATTACAATTGCCTGCAATATATCACAGCTTAAATAGATCGAATCTTGTCCACTTGTATGAATATGTTGTTATATATAGATCCTTATAAGTAATGGATGTATTGATATTTACTGCATAAGCAATGGTTAAGAGTCTGATATTCCATCCTAATCTCCATTCACTTAAATGGCTTTTCCAGCAAACAGCAACAAGAATAGCCACTAGGCTTCCCATCATGTTCATGAGTGTAGCGTTCCAATAAGGCCCTCCAAATTGTTTGCTTATTTTAACCTATAAATCAAAATCCATAAGTGTATATATATATAGTGAATTAACCTTTTGATACAACTTTAGATAACATATATCAGCCATATCATCTGCATATATATGGTATTGTCTTATATATTACAAAGTAAAATTATGTATGATATACTTTTGAAAATTGAGGTAACTTAAACAAATTTAGATGCCTTAGTACTGAGACTATACTTATTGATAAGGCCATTAGGAATCGTATAATCTCTTTAAAGTACCACTTCTCACATAGATTGGAAAGACTCTTACGGAGATGATTCGATCATAGACTACATTGATTCTTTACTCTTACAAGAACAAATTCCCACTTTATGTTTGTAAATAACTTTTTTTTGTTGATCAATAAATTTTACATTTTAATAGAAAAACATATACATGAGACTATATATGGAGAAGGGAAAATGAAAAATAAAACTCTTGCCTGCAATATTAGCCAGAGTGAATAGGAAATGTTACCGCCAAAAACAAAAAGAGCCCCAAGGATGGAGATGTGATGAGTGGTAGCATCACGTGAGGAGTCACGTGGTTGGTGCCCTAGGGCAACGTTAGTTGACCATAGATGAATCTCTTGTCCTCTATAGAATATAAAGACAAGAGCTCCACCAACACCAAGCAATGTCCCAAAAACCTTAGCCTTCCCTACACTTGATCCTACCTGAACACTCTCCATCCTAAGATACATAAAGAGTTTATTCTTTTTTAAGGTATATATATAAATAAGCATATACTAAGATGGATCAAAAAGTGGAAATTTATATATTAAAACTTGCCTAAGAAATGCAGCGAAGATGAAAGTGATCAATGGAGTGAGAATACCAGCTGCGGAGGTGAATGTTGCTGAGGTCAGAGCCAGACCCATTATCGTTAGGATACTCGGTATCACAACACTGCTCAATTATTACCATATTAACAAATTATTCTGACTATATATTTTATTAAATATGAACATGCGATGTGAGTTTTTTAATAATATTTAATATGTTGAATAAAACTTTCAAATTTCATAAGTTTTTTTAATAATTTTTTCTTTTTTTAAATAGTAAAAATCATAATTTATATTAATATTTAATATTTATATATCTCAAATTTTTGTTTAGACCAACAGATGATCATCAGAAAATTTATGTTATATATATACATATATATTAGTAATTAACTTTTAGATTAATATTGTAAATAAAGATAAATATTTCGTTGTATATATAAAACTTTCTATTTTTTCAAACATATATGATTTTGTTTTTTTTAAAATATATACACACAGAAAATTTCTAATCGATAAAAACATATATGAGTAGATCTTACGTTATATAATAGAAAAAGAGATAAATACTAAAAAAAATTTTGTTTTAAAATATATTAATATATTTCTTTTTTAAAATACATAAATACTACAAATTTCTTGAGAAGTCAACCTTTATATAATAAGATTTATTATATTAAAATTCAATAACTATCAACCAGTAGTTTCAGTGTAATTCTAGTCTTCTATATTTGTTGTTACATGTTGATTTGAACGTTTCAATAAATCTTCTAGATTCCTCTATACATGTTTTGGAACATATTTAAGTGTTTTAACATGTAGTCATGTGTGAAAATAACGTACCCGATTAATCCTGAGAGCAATGCTAGTAACATTAGACGCCAGGTAAAGTCTGGCCTCTTCTTCCTAATATGGAGTTAAAAACAAGACAACTAATTAACCAAAAGTACCTAATATATGTTAACATATACAAAGACAACCATATTATACAAAAGAAAAGCAACCTTTGAAAGATGAATGAAAAGGGAAACATAACAAGTGTAGCGAGCAAGAGACGATAAGCGACGAGTACTCTTGGGTTCATACCATCTTCCATTGAAAGCTTGAACAAAACGTTTAAACCTGCCATAGCTATTTGAACCATTACCATTGCAGTCACACTCTTCGTTTCTCTCAACATTTCACATATTTTCCCCATCATTTTTTTTGTTTCCTCTACAGCTTTTCACTTATCAATCTAGAGTGCTATGAGAGAAAGAGAAAGAGAGAAGAAAGAATTGACAACTAAAATTATGAGTTAAGAGTGAATCGTAATCCTCCAGAGCCCCAGGGCTGTATTTATCACACTAACTTATCTTGCTTTTGATTTGTTCTTCGTTGTGGTCCACTAAATTTTTAGATACAAAAATGAGTTATGTGATGTAAGCAATGATGATGCTACATTTTCAGGTAACTATGTTTCTGGAATATTAATCGACATTTGTCGTATCCCACCACAAAGTCTTTTAAAGCCCAAAAACGTTACAAATAAATTCCTTACAAAACATCGAGCGGTGCATGCATCCAGACAACAGAGACCCGAATGTTTCTGATAATAAATGTCTTCAAAATGGAATGTGCAAACATTTTGAAAGAATAGACTTTGAAACGTAAGGGTTATATATATAAAATAATTGATAATTAATGTAAAATACTTGATAAGAAATTTTGGAAAAAATATTATAAGACCACGAAGGTATGAAGTGGTGCACTCTCCACCAAATGCAGACAGAAAACGTATGAACAGGTGATAAAACGTTTTGTCTTCTAATGATAATTATTTGTCCAAAAAATAAATTAAGCTTTATATACAAACTGAAAGGAGTACGAACAAAATAAGAATCCAGTAACGTGTCCACATGCTGTTGACAAGTGTGAGGCATGCTTTAGGTTTTATGATTCTCCATTACGTAGGTAAAACAATATGAAAATTTCGACAAGGCATCAGGAATTATAGTTTTTTGGACTGTCGTAAATTCTAGATGGATATGAATGGATTGCGACGACTGACGAAGAACAAAAAAAAATTAGAATTTTAAATTTAAAAGACAGTAAATGAACCTCATTCATAAATATACATTCATATTTATCAATTCTTAACTAAATATTTATAATTACACATTAATACATTAAACATTCATAATTACACATCCACACTTACACATTCATACATCTCATGATTTTACATAATTAACATCTATACTCCTTCTATTTTTCTTTAATTGATGTTTTAGAGAAAAAAAATTTGTTACATTTTAGTAGATGTTTTCAGATTTCAATGTAAATTTATTATATGTTAAGTGTTTTTGACTGTTTGAGTTGTGCACATTGATTTGTGATTTGTTAGATTGTTATGGAATTTGTAATAAAGTAAAAAAATAAATAATTTCTTAATATGTGTGAAAAATCAACTATAAAAAATATTACTAAAGGAGTACTACATATTACTAAATCCAATACCAAGTAAACTAATAAATATTAATCCGAGAAAAAAGTTACAATAGTTTTTTCCATTTCCGGATCAAGGTATACAAACCCAAGTTCAATACTTTTTGTTCAGATGGAAAAGACGATGACCTCTAATCACTGTTTTGCTTTCTTCATCATTTCCTTTGGATCAGGGTGGTTGATTGCCTCTTATTTAACTCCCTTGATTTTTTCCATTTTCCTACAAAGCTAATACATTTGGAAAAAAAAAATTTAGATCAAACAACAATTTGAATTTAAAATTATTCTCAAAATCCTATACTACCAACTTAACATAAATAAAATATAAATTTCAATCCACATATTCTTCTCTAAACCCTAGACCATCAACTAAACATTATTCCTTTCTAAATTTAAAATGAAATTTCACTTACATTCCTAGGTAAATATTATTCTCTAACCAATATAAATCATCAACTTAACATATCTATCTACCAATATATAACTAAAAACAAACATATATATATTAAAAAGACAAACAAAAAAATGAAATATCCGTTATTTGGAAACTTTATGATACTAGAATGAGCGGAAAATTAAAATCTTTTAAATGAACGTTAGGCGGTAAAAGCAAATATTTTTGACGACAATGTCCCAGCAACCGTCGAGAAAAAAAACTAGTAGGGTTTAGAAGGAGGGAGAATGTGCAGTCCTCTCTCCCTACAAGTTGCTAGATTAAATAGAAATTTTAAGGGTCAGGTTAAGCTATGGATTGGGTTTTGACATTCTAATGTTGACAAAAAAATTAGTAGGGTAAAAAAAAGTTAACCTTTCAGATTAGTTAAATAGAAAATCGTCTAAATTAGTATGAAAGTAGAACTGTCATAGTTATACATTATAGAGATTTCCATACAATTTCAAAACAATATTGACAGAGCCATGCCAACAATAAATAAATCATAGACGAATTAAAAAAATATGACCTCAAAATAAAAACATACACAAAAATTCACTATCATCCCCGTACACAAAAAAAAAAGTAAATTTTCAAACAAATTATTAGCTCTAAAGTATATATTTTTCCACTAAATAGTTAACCAAATTTTTCAAATCAATTGTCTAATCCATTTATTTCAATAGAATAAATAGTCAATTAGTTAGTCGTTTGTGTGATATGAATTAGATAATCTTTAAAATTGACATGTTAAACTATTAAACTATAATCATTTGCTAATTACAACTTTTAAAATCAATAAAACAATTCAAATATTTGTAATTTTTTTTTTTAAATCTATATGTTTAGTGTATTATTTGTGATAAAACAAATAAAAATTATAACATATATGCCCCTAAATTCCCTGAATTTTATCCAAAAATTAAATGTCTTAGGAAAATGGTTAAAAATATTGTACTAAGGCACGGTCCTGAATATTGATTTTTCGGTCATAATTCCCAGACGTACTCTATCGAGATCGGGTCAATTTAATCAAGTTTTCTCATAGACAAAGTGTTTATAATTTTTTTCAGTAGTAAAAAAAAAAAATTAGATTAGTTTTTGATTTGTCCGTGTCATCTTTATATTTTGCTTAAGTGATTCGAATTGTTTACTTATGTTATTAATTTAATCTATAAAATTCGATTTGTACAATTTAAAATGATAAGATTGTCTAGCATCTAAGAAAAAACCACCATACGTACATTTAACTATTAATAGGTAAAAACATTTTTCTGGTTTCATGAAAGCTTATGAGAGGTATATATGAGTTAAGAAAAATATGCTTCACCTTGGCCATTGATTTATAAAATAGCTTTAAAGAATCCCATCTTTATTTCTATTCAGGAACACAGTTCTAATAACATACGTAAATTTAGTGCTATACTATCAGTATACACCGTTACTTTAAAGTTAAACACATTACTCTTACAATTTTACACTTTGGGCTTTAGTGGAATAAACTTTTTAAAATTTATATATATATGTAGCTTGTGGAATTTATCTTCTTCTTCTAATTGCAAAATATAGTACCACAAACATCTGAGAGTAGTTTCAACATATTGGTTAAGATTTGATTAAATGACTTTAGAAGATAGAATTTCCCATAACTACCAAAAAGGAAAAGAAAAGATAGTGATTTCGAGATGCTGAGGCCACTACCCAAAAAAACTTTTTTGGTCTTTCATTTTGTAATTAAGAACATAAAATTCTAGGTTTTTCTTGCTCGAATTCGTAAAATTATGTTCCCCTTGCAATTTTAGATTTTATTTTTTATGGATTGATTGTAAAAGCCACTATATATATATATATATCACTCAGGCCAAATGGTGCATCATGTCTATTATGTTTGATTTTGAGTTTAGGCTCATAGCATAATAGTGGTGTTAAACAATAGGTCCAATTCTTAGCCCATAGTATTGTAGTGAAACCAGAATCATAATTTAAAGCCCACATTGTGACCATATTATTAACTGATCTGAAGAATAACAGTGCCATGACTATAGGAATTTCACCTAAAATATTGACAAATGACACAAACTGATAAATAGATTTTAAAACATATAAGAAAATGGCTTTTTCAAACGGTTAAATACTGTGTTTTTATTGAATTCAGCTTCCAAGTCAATTTCAATTATAAATAAATTTTATTGATTTAACTGAAAAATTAAATGATTGAAACATATTCATATTAATATTAATATATATATATATATTTACGTAAAAATCATTAATTTTTTAATACATCGATACCGCCTACAAAATTCATGTATACCTTGTAACTAATAACAGCTATTTGTTTCCGAATTTATATATTTTTAGTTTATTTTTATTTATTTTGAAAGTGATAAAAGTAAAACGGTAAGTTTGAACAAATTTTGTAGTCGCCAATATGTGAAAAACACTTCGTCATCATGTCACTATATAAAAACTTGTGTGCTATAATAAAATTTTACAAACCATTAATTGATAATTACCAAAAAACAATAAAATTATTTATTAATTTCTAAATAGTATTAGGATTAGTTTATTTTGTCCATACGAACTATCAACTTCAAAACAAAATTGTCTATAAGTCACATAAATATGTCTGTGTTGGATATATAACGTTATATACTGACGTTTTCTTCATCAGCATTAACTTTATTAAACTTTTTGCCACGATTACAGCAAATATATATATATATATATTGGATCCAAAGACAGAAAAAAAGACTCGAGATGAAACTTTATCAAACCTGAAAACATAAAATTGAAGAAACATAGCCGAAGTAAATAAGCTTATGTGTTTAAGCAATTGAACTCTTTATCTTGTGCAAGATTTACTACAAGAAATATGTACATTGTTAGCTCACAATAAACGTTATTATACATAATATATAGTGTATTCGTAAACGCTATTACTGTCAGAACTATAATAGGATATGTATATATTATAGGTTTTTTTGTGATGTTATTACAGTAGAACTTCCATAAATTAATACTCGATAAATTAATAATTCCTATAAATTAATAAAACTCTTTGATCCCAAGTTAGGTCAGTGTAAAATTTGATCAAATTTAATAAATTAATAAGATAATAATTATTTTGAAACCCCTGTGTAAAAACATAGTCCTAATAATATCATAAATTAATAATTATAAATCTTAGGCATACATAATTATACTTAAGATAATTTAGTAAAATATGATTCTAGTGTTGTATGTCTTTTTTTTAAGTTGGAATCTCGTTGTAGTTCATCTCTAATTTTCCTTATTGCTTCTAAAACTTTTGGTTTTGTCTATTCAATCTATATCCAAAAAATTTGAAGAGTTGTAGACGTGATGATTTCTTCCTGACGTGTAATTGGTTCCAAAACTTCATTATCATCTTTGACTTCTTCATCAACATTAATTACATAAGTCACAATTTCTTCTAAAATCTGAACTTCTGGCCATGTATCATTTTCACCTGGATAGTCAAGCAGACTATTGCGATCCATTTTATTTCGATAACCAATATTATTAATCAAACCTTCAAGTTCATCGATAGCATTATCACAAGCTGATCCATCTTCTAAAATCTTTGATAGAATTTCCTTTGAACAAATTTTACAATGTCGAAAACAATTTGCTACTGTCTCTTGACGAACATTAATTGTCCAAGCCGAGACTGAAAATTGATAGCATCCAAACACTGATCTTACTAGGATTAGCATGTCTTAACTCGTAACCTTCTAAAATCCCACGGTAAAATCTCCTTCGATAATGCATTTTAAAAGCTCTTATTATTTCAGCATCACAAGGTTGAACTTTTGATGTCATGTTGGGTGGTAAGAACAAGAGCTCAACATTATGTAGTCCTTCAATATTACGTGCATGTGCTGGATAATTATTTACCACTAACAAAACTCTTCTACCATGCACTATATGATCAAACCAACGAATATATTCTTCAAAAATCATACATGTCATCCAAGCTCTTTTGTTGTCCTGATAATGACAATTCAAGCTATTCATGTTCACATTTTTGAAACAACGTGGCTTTGCAAATTTTCCAATGATCCATAAAAGAATTTTTCATACCCATCTTAATTGCAACAAATAACAATTGTTAGTTTTTCTTTGTCTTGCTTTTTTCTTTAAAGTTATTTTGTAGCAAGAGAAAGATCAGCTTGTAATCTATAAAACAAACCAGTTTCATCCATATTAAAACATCCATAGAGAACTTATCTATTTATCCCTTATAACTTCCAGTTTCTCCAAAACGACGAAATAATTTGATCCCATGTCGTAATCGTTTTCTCCAAAACTGCACATTTGATGCACTTTTGTTAGAAGAAGGGAGAATTGCACATTCTCGATTTTGCATCCCCATAAATATAGATGCGAGTAGCACATGTTCTATGACCCAAGGATCTGATGTTGGTGATTTGGTTTTTTGAAATTAAACTAATAATTTGGGATGAAACACCAATGACCAGTAAGTATTGTTTTGAACTCTTGATAGAAGTCTTAGAGATATTATTCGGCATCCGGAGAATAAACCATTTGGTGGCAAAGTTGTCGTGTTTGGTGGGGATTTTTGATAGATTTTACCCGTCATAACAAGTGCGGAAAGGCAGCAGAAGTTCTATCAACAACTAACTCATCATTTCTGTGGAAAGATTGTAAAGTTTTGGAACTAACTAAGAACATGAGGCTACTTGCTGATATTTGTGATGAGGAAAAGGAAGAAATAGAGTCATTCTCTAATTGATTACTAGCACTTGGTGATGGAAGATTGTCTATGCCAAATGATGGAAACACTAAAATCGCCATTCCTGAAGAACTTCTTATTACTAACATTTTCGATCCAATTTACTATATTGTTGAAGTTGTTTATGAAAACAGAGTTCTTGAAAATCAGAGTGGTAAATGGTTTGAAGAAAGGGGTATTTTGTGTCCAAAGAATGATGATGTCAACACCATCAACATTATTTTACTAGAAAGACTCAATGGTTAGTTTTGAAACATTAAGACTACATGTTTGAAGTTATGTAAAATTATTTTCAGTGCATAAGTGCTAATTTTTTACTGACTTCTAGTTTTTTCAAGTGAGGAAAGAACATATTTGAGTTCTGATAGTATAGACCCAACATATCACAAATCTATGAGAAATCTTGTGTATACATCTGATTTTCTAAATAATGTCAAAGCTTTAGGTCTACCAAATCATTGTATATGCCTCAAAGTCGGTTGTCTAGTTATGCTGCTTAGAAACATTGATCTGGATGGGGGTTTATTCAATGGTACTAGACTACAGATTACATAAATGGTTGATCATGTGCTGGAAGCTAAAATTCTAACCAGAATAAACATTGGGGAGAAAGTGTACATTGCACGGATGTTGATATCACCGTCTCATTCAAAAATTCAATTCAAGATGAATAGCAGACAGTTCCCTATATCGTTTTCATTTGCAATCACAATCAACAAAAGTCTGGGACATACTATTAAACATGTTGGTCTATTTTTACCTAACTCTGTTTCCTCTCATGGTCAACTATACATTGCAATGTCTAGGGTTTGTTAAAAGTCCAGACCAAAGAATTTGATCAGAGATAAGCATGGAAAACCACACAAAAAAAACAATGAATGTTGTGTTCAAAGAGGTTTTCAAAATGTTCATTAGCTTTATTACCATTTCTGTTATTGTCTTTAAATATGTTGTTGTTTACATTCTAAATGTTTAGGAAACTTTGTAATAGCTACGGTTTCAGATATTTATTTTCTTTTACCTATGTATATACTTACCTAACAATCTATAATAATCAATCTACACTTTTCAATACTTATATATATCTACATATGATAACCATTCTATACTATTATTTTTTGACAAACAAATGTTACAAACTAAGGTCATACCTTATTTTTTAACTTTTATATATTGAATATTTAGATCAAATAATAAGTGAACTTACCTCTTATCTGCTTTAAAGCTTACACTTATTGCACATTAATAGCCATATATTGAAAGAATGGAACCTGAAATAGTGATCAAATGGAAGAAAAAATTAGCATACTGTGTGAACACTAGACAATATTGTCACTACAAAGTAAAAGTAGTCAGTTCCAATTCCCTCTGTTATTATTAAAAACAAAGTGTGGCTGTGTAAATTTGACAACAATAGATATCAGCACTTATCTTATGTTTTTGACGGAGTAATTTTAATCCCATATGAAGAATGATTTGAACTATAGATAAGTACCCTGAAACAACAAACCAAGACACATCAACTACAGATAAAGTCTAATTTGGGTTTCAACATGGCTAACATAGAACATATGAAGTTCAATACATTCATCATATGTATACATAAATACGTTTCGTGGTCACTGTTTCGGTAATGGATACGTTTCGTGGTCAGATGAAAAATTTGTGTTTCAGCTCACTTGAGCAAGATCATGGTTTGGGTTTTGGGCTAAGGTTCACTGTATTGTCTGGTTTTGAACAAATTTTGTAGTTACCAATCATATTGTGATATGTAGAAAACACTTTGTCATCAGATCA
Source organism: Lepidium didymum (assembly GCA_963920545.1). NCBI lineage: Eukaryota > Viridiplantae > Streptophyta > Magnoliopsida > Brassicales > Brassicaceae > Lepidium > Lepidium didymum. Next base: position 3,692,205 of record OY986984.1, on the reverse strand, counting down.
CTAAATGGAAACTTGTGTGCTGTTAGAACTTTTTACAAACCATTGACTAATGATTACCAAACAACAATAAAATTATTTGTTAATTTCTAAATAGTATTAGGATTGATTTATTTTGTCCATATGAACTATCAACTTCAAAACAAAATTGTACGTAAGTCACATAAATATGTCTCATATGTGTTGCGTTATATAATGTTATATACTGACGTTTTCTTCATCATCATTAATTTTATTAAATTTTTAGCCACGATTACAGCAAATGTATATATATATATATATATTGGATCCAGAGATAGAAAAAAAAAGACTCGAGATGAAACTTTATCAAACCTAAAAGCATAAAATTGAATAAACATAGTCGAAGCAATTAGGCTTCTGTACTTAAGAAATTGGACTCTCTATCTTATGCAAGATTCAATAGAGAATCACTTAGACCACTAACTCCGAATATTTAACCTTTTTTTTTGGTCAACACTGTGCAAAAACTGGCCGGTCCATTAGCCAAGTTCCTACATAATGTAGGCGGTGGGACTCGATCCTGGTTGTGAAAGTGCGCATGTCTTAGTGAACTTACCGCGGACTTACCGCATGCCACTAGAGTAAAGGCCACTTGCGAATATTTAACCATTTTGAACACAATAATTAAGCTATTATCTCATAAAGAGATTAAAGAAAAAGCTAACAGAGAGAGAGAAAGATAAAACTTAGCTTGACGGAAATGAAGATAAATCAGAACTAAATCTCGAATAGATTCATCGTAACAACTTTATTTCAGCTTAATCTTTATCCGTACTTCTTTCTACTCTATCGTATCTATACTATATCAAATTTATTTATACATGTATATACATTCCTTGATTAAAGAATCAATTAGATTCTTTGTCGGTGACAACAAAACATGGACCTTAACAGAAACGAACAAGCCCACAAATTTTGTAATCAACCCAACAATCCCCCTTTTGACTCTAAAATTCAGAATACAACATTGATGTCATATAGACTTGAATTAATCTTCCCTAAGAAAATTGTGCATAACTAAATCTGTTTTATATTACAAAACAATGTTTTACACATTATACAATTATTACATATATCGTTTCTTACCTATAAGAAACTATGTAACGACATTTGTGATTTTTTCATTCACATACAACATAAGCATGAATATCTCAACATATATTGAGTTCTTATTCATCCAGCTTACAAACTATAGGCTTATCCAAGTTTTTCTCATGATTTTCTCTTTATTTGACTTTTTGAACCATGGTTTAAATTAATAAACTCCAATAGTAAGGAGCTCGAGAATTTCACAAAAACTTAAGTCCAAGTCACACATATTTCCTTTGTTGTGTCTTTAACCAATCGACCACACAAAGCTTTAGTGAAAGGGTATGCAATATTCTTCACCGATCTTACAAATTTTATTGATAAGACTCGAGCCTCCATTAGACCTCTTATTACTTTGTGTCTCATCCGAATATACCGCTTTTTCCCATTGTAAAGCTTATTCGTAGCTAGTCCAATGGCAGCTTGTGAGTTACACCTACTTTAGATATAAGGACAAGGTTTACCAACCATTGGTAAGTCTACAAATACATTCCTTAACCAATCTATTTCTTGTCCGGCTAACTCTAATGCTATCAACTCAGATTCCATTGTGGATCTTTTTATACAAGTTTGCTTTCTCGATCTCCATGAGATAGCTCCACCACCTAGCATAAACACATATCCATTAGTAGAGTTAATCTCATCATTGTCTGTTACCCAATTTGCATCACAAAAGGTTTCTATAACACACGCAGATCCATCATAATTCAGAATCCAATTTAAAGTTCCTTTAAGATATCTCATCAGGTGATCTATTGCCTTCCAATGATCATCATTAGACTATGAGTATAACAACTCAACATGCTAACTACATAAACTATATCTGGTTTAGTACAGTTCATTAAGTACATTACACTACCCAGAATCTTAGCATAATCACATTGTCTTATACTTTCACCTGTATTTTTACATAAGTGCAATGAATAATCATATGGAGTTCTAGTTGCAGGGTGATCCCAAGAACCAAACTTCTTAAGGACATTTATAGGTAATGAGACTGAGACAAACTAAATCCTTTTTCTGTTTTAGTAACCTTTATTCCCAAGATAACATCTACCTCTTTAAGGTCTTTCATATAGAAATTAGAACAGAGAAATGCCTTAGTTTCTTCCACTATACTCAAACTGGATCCTAATATTAACATACCATAGACATAGAGGCAGATAACAACATATTCAAACTTGCTTTCCTTGCTAAAGATACAAGTATCTCCGAATTTGATGTAAATCCATTCTCAAATAGCAGAGAACTAAACTTCTCAAACCATTTCCTAGGAGCCTGCTTCAAATCATAAAGAGACTTTTTCAATTTACTGACTTTATTCTCTTGTCCTTCAATCACAAACCCTTCAGGTTGAACCATATCAGTTTCCTTATCTAAATCATCATTCAAGAAATATGTCTTAACATCCATTTGATGCACTATCAACCAATGAGATGAAGCTACAAGTAATAGTAATCTAATATAGGCAATTCTAGTTACATGTACATATGTATCAAAAAGTCAACTCCTTATTTTTGAGTGTATCTTTGAGCCACCAATCTTGCCTTGAAGTTGTCAATTGCACCATATGGCTTTAATTTCTTATTTAGAATCCATTTTCACTTCATGTCTTTGCATTTCCCAAGTGTGATTAGTAATAATTGACTCATACTCACTGTCTATTGATTCTTTCTAGAAAAAACATCAATGGATTACATGGCTTCAAAGAAGGACATTGGATCTTCTTCCAACAGAAGGGTGAAGACGATTTCCCCACTTAGTTCATTTTCATCTACAAGAAAATTGGTTATTAAATCTGCTCCAAAAATCAGAAGGAATTCTCATTCTTTTACTCTTTCTTAGTTCAAATACATATAAACTCTCTAAACTTCTCTTCTTTGACACTTTTAATAAGGAATCAGAGTTGTCTATAGAGTCTGCAAAGGAAGGTAAAGAAACACAAAGCCAACAAATTTCTTGAATCGAAAAGATTCCTCAAAAAATTCTACATCATGTGACTCACATGACTTAGAGACATTGATTCCTTATTAAAACAAATGCATCTATATACATCGCTCTTACTAGCATAGCCAACGAGGATAGCATCAATAGTTTTAGATCCAATATTGCTTCTTTTGAATTCAGGTAAACCTACCTTTACTAAGCAACCCCGAACACAAAACTAACTCAGATTTGAAGAGTATCCTTTCCACAATTCATAAGGAGTAATATATATATATATATATATATATATATATATATATATATATATATATATATATATATATTTGTATGAATGTTAAATTTATTCAACAAAAAAACCAAATCGTTTGTCATACAATCAAGATCTAAGCTATAAAGCTAAGCAGAAGAAAACATAGAAATAATGATTCGCTGTCGCCTATAGAGAGGATCCATGTCAAAGACCAATCCACCCGTACGCCCAGAACAAATCACTATATACCTTTATGATGCACTCTATTAAGAATATCACAAGCAGAGATCATAGCTTCTCCCCATAATTTATCGCACAGACCTGAACTTAAGAGCATTACATTCATCATGTTCTTGAGTGTCATATTCTTCTTTTCTGCAATTCCATTTTGATGAGGAGAATATGGAGCTGAAGTCTCATGAGTTATACCTTCATCAATACAAAAACATCTAAACTTGTCAGACATATATTCTCCACCTTTATCAGATCTTAACCTTTTGATGTTTCTATCCAGCTGATTTTCAGCTTCATTTTTGAACTGAACAAACATATCAAAAGCCTCATCTTTCAATTTTAATAGGTACACACAAGCATATCTAGAGAAGTCATCAATAAATGTAATGTTATAACTCTTTCCCCTCTGCTAGAAGTACTTTTTAAATCAGCTATATCAGAATGGATCAATTCAAGTAGAGATGAGGTACGATTAATTTTATTTCTAAATGGCAATCTAGCATGCTTAGCTTCTACATAGATTTTACACTTTGATGAAATATAATAAATAGAATCATGAATGAGATCAGCTTGCTTTAATCTTTTAATCGATTTGATATTCAAATGACCAAGTCTACCATGCCAGATATCAAGATCAAAGACCAGGTAAGCAGAATCATTCACTTTATTCACTTAATTAGTTTCCAATACAAAGAGATTTTCACTACAGAAAGTTTTACCAACATAGGTTCCGTTCTTAGACAAAACTAATATCTCTGCTTCTATACACCAGCAGTCATCAAAAGAGCGCTAGAAATCAAGTTTCTATGCATATTAGGCACAAAAAGAGTTTTAGTCAAGGTCAAGGATCTCCCTGATAACAGCTTCAATTTGACTTCTCCAATTTCCTCAAATTTCAGAGCACTTGCATCTCCTAAGTAAACATTGTTACTTCCATTTTATTCCATGTTCTTGAAGAAAGATTTCTAGTTGCAGATGTGCCTAATTAATCCAGAATCCATGATCCATTCCACTTTGTCTGTTGCAACATGAACTTCAGTAACTACAGCCACAATATCCTCAGTAAGATGTGCTTGAGTCTCCTCCTTTTGTTGTTATGGAAGCTTACACTCGTGCTTCTTGTGACCCAGTTTCCCACAGTTCCAGCATTTCACCTTCTTCTTAAACTCAACAGATTGCTTCTGAGGGTTCTTATTATCTTTGTTCTTCTTCTTCTTTTCTTTCCACTTTTTTTTGTTGTTTTCCAGATGAACTCTCCACAAGATTAGCATCGGGTTTGAATGAACTAGTTTATAAGCTTTATCTTGATACATTATGTTAGCTTCTTTAATCATGATGTCAGAGATTAAGTCATCAAGATTCATTCTTTTCTTTTTGTGTTTGAGCTTTGAGTGATAGCTATTCCATGAATCGGGGAGTTTGTTAGTCAGAATTAGAGATGCAAGATGATTGCCAATTGGCATTCCGTCTGCCTAGATTCTTCACACGATGACTTCATAGTCGTGAAGTTGATCTAGAATCGGAATGCCATCTCGAACCTTGAAGCAAGTCCACTGAGAGGTAATGTATTGTTTCTTCCTTTCATCTTCTCCTCTATATTTCTTTTTGAGGTTTGACAAGATTTTTTTTGGCAGAATCATAGCTCACATAGATGTCAAACAACTTCTCTGATAAATGTCGAATGATGTGACCACTACAAGTTTGATTGTGTTCTTCGAACGATCCATCTTTCCTTTGCTTGCTTGGTTGAATCTGAATAGAATCAAATGAATCTTTTTTTGCTTACTTAATTGAATCTGAATAGAATTAGATGTATCTTCTCCACCAGTAGTTCCAGAGTCTTCAACGAGGATGTATCACGTTCGATTTCTTGAAAAAAGGAAAAGCAATTCTTCGGACCACCTTTGGTAATTTGAACAGGTGAGAGGTTGAAGCTTAGATAACTCTGGTATCATGTCATTCTTCATCATCACAATAGTCTTCTTATCTTTTCAAATGCTTAAGATTGTTAGATCCAGAAATAGAAAAAGAAGACTCGAGATGAAACTTTATCGAACCTGGAAACACAAAATTGAAGAAACATAGCTGAAGAAAATATGCTTATGTGCTTAAGCAATTGAGCTTTATATCTTGTGTAAGATTCAAGAGAGAATCACTTAGAGCATTAACTATGATTGCTTAACCATTTTGTACACAATGATTAAGCCATTATCTCATAAAGAGATTGAAGAGAAAGCTAACTGAGAAAAAGAAAGACGAAGCTTAACTGGACAGAGATGAAGATGAATCAAAATTCAATCTCGAATAGATTCATCGTAACAACTCAATCTTTATTTGTATTTCTCTCTACTCTATCATATTTCTACTATCTCATATGTATTTATACATGTATATATATTTCTACGCTAGGTGGCCAATTAATATACTCGATTTTCAAGATTCTAAGTATAAAATATTCTTATCTATTGAGTTAAACGAAACTTCATATAATTGAATTTTAGAGTATCATAAAACAAGAGTCAAACTAAGCGTTACAACCAAGTCACCTTTCGTCTAGTGGCAGTCGGTAAATCCACTAAAACATGCACATTTACATAACCAGAGATCGAGTCTCACCGCCTACATTATATAGAAATTTGTCTAATGGTCGACCAATTATGACCCAGTGTTGACAAAAAGAAAAACTAAGCGTTACAAAATTTGTCATAACTTAATTAATGATAAATTACTCAAATAATTGCTTTTTAATAGAACACTAATTAGAATCCAATTTTTTTTTTTTTTAGCATTGGTCTGGCTAATCCATCAGTCAAATTTCTACATAATAACCGATGAAACTCAATTCCTAGATACCTTTGAGTCGAATGATTTTCATAAACGCATATAATTGACATCCCATTGTACGAACAAAACAATTATTGGCATGGTAAGAAAATTGCGTATTAACAAAAAGAAAAACTATGAATCTAATTCAAATATTATAAGTTTTTGACAACGAGGACAATATAATTGATAATTCATAAAGAAAAATCTTGTCAAGTTGATAAAACTTTGGGAATATAAAAGTGAGATAGAAGCAGAAAAGGCATCAAATGCTTTGTTATTGGGATTCGCACTGGTGCTGAATAAAATTCCACCATCTGCCAACCATCTATTAATTTACCTCTTTATTTTTTTATTTTTTTAGTAAATTCCAAACTATAATAATTAGACAAAACAAAACAAAATGAATACGTTCTTAACTTTGTCCTCCCTTCACTTAGGATTGGAATCTAAAAATAGATTCCCATTCTTGCTTACAGTCAATATCCTTTAATTTTACATGTCACATAATTTTATTCTTTTGTTGTTGTTAAGATTTTTTCTTTTTAAAGTTAAGATATTAAATTATTAATCCTGGATTTAAATTTGAGTTTATCTTGATGTATCTTTTTCTATAATAATGGTGGGAAGCCATAAAGTATATATAATATATTCACTACAATATAATAGAGACAAAGACAATACTCTTGTTCTATTTTATCTTTTATTTGTTTGTCTACAAATTCTCCATTGCTAATAAGCTGTCTAATACAGAGAGGAGAGGAGATAAAAAGCCAAATTAAAAAAAGCAATTCCACAAACTATGAAATAAGTTTGTGATTGGTAAAACCAAAAACAATTTTTGGTTTCGTGGTGAGACAATTCACCCAAAAAAAAAAAAAGCTTTCCTTTTCTCTTCCATGGCGTAACAAGATGATTCACCTTCTCAAAGTTTGTCTATTTTAATATCTGATCAAAAGGGTTTTGATTAATCAGATGAGCTTAAATTAGTTGAGGGTTTTGGATTTTCTGAATTGCGATTATTGAGTGTTCTCGTCTCTTTTTTTCTTTGTTAGTTGGGGATGGTGTGAAGGAGGTTTAGCTGTTTAGGGTTTTTTCTAATTATGTGGATGGCTACTCGATCTAATTCTGGGTTCCGTCACGCGGATTCTTTGAGTTCTATGATGAGCCTTCAGGCTATAAATTTCCAATCGAACACCTCTTCAGAGATGATTCCGATGGGTCCTTACTTAGGGATGAGTATGATCAATGTTGCTTCTACTCCTGGGTTAGCTCAAGCTGGGAATTCTTCGAATCCTCTTGATTCAGTGTCTGGGATAAAGCTTGATACTTCCATGGCTAGTGAATGGTCAACTGAAGAACAATACAAATTGGAGGATGGCCTTGAAAAGTGAGTCTTTTTTTAATACTCTTTTATGTAGCTGAGATAGTTTTTGTTGAATCTGATTTGGCTGAATAGTGGATTCTGTTTTGCAGATATAAGGATAAGCCAAGTATCATGAAGTATATTAAAATTGCAGCTACTTTACCTGATAAAACCGTTCGAGATGTCGCTTTGCGCTGTAGATGGATGACAGTAAGAATCTCTGTTCACCTATCTGCAATTTTTAAGTTTTTGTTTGGGGGTTTCTTATTAGCTTTGTAAACCATTTTGCAGTCATTTAGTTCTATGTTTATGCAATACTATGTGTATCAAAGTAACACATACGATCTTTATATGTCCGGATATCATAGATATAATAGAGCATACAGAGATTTATATACTTCACAGATTGAAATGGTTTTTCATTGAAATTTTGGTCAGAGAGGACTTTGTCTTAGGTAGTGAATTTGGTCTTCTTGTCGCCTGAGTTGAGAAGTGGGAGCATAATAGTAGATGGGGTTAAACTTCTGAACCAAAAAAAGATTCTTATCTGCAGAGTGATATCTTAGTTTCACCTTATGTCTTTTTCCATTAATATTACTGGCTTTGTTGTTTTACACAGAGAAAGAGAAGAAAATCTGAAGAAATAAACTGTGGGAAAAGGATAAGTTCTAGCAAGGTATGTTGGCGATTCTTTCCATTTGTTCAGTTTGATGAGTGGCACTCTTTAATAACAAACATAACTTTTTTGTTTGTTTAGCGATATGAGATTAAGTTAGACTGAAAGATGCTCCAATGAATAAGATAGAATATCTTGTATATTTTGATAACTTGAGGTTTTTGGTCTAAAGGTGCCCTTACTAAAATGAAACTTTCTAAAAGATTTACATTTCTTCAGGACAAGCAGGCGGAATTGCCATCTATGTCAAGCATACCTTCTCTTTTGGCTGATAACAGGGCTCCATACCCTTTCTTAGTGCCCTCTAGCTCCAATAAACAAATTACATGTGAAGGTTAACATATATCTTTATCTGAGAAAAAATCCATCTGGATTTAGTAAAGGTCACTAATATGCACACGTTTATATCATATACTGTTCTCAAAAGGAATGCGTTCTTATTGCTTGTTGTGTATACTATGGTATAAGTATCCTGTTGGTATATATCTTGTCGTCTTTTGTTAGATAAATGAAATTGTAAGGGCTTATTGTATTTCAGTGAGACGTATACTCGCTTAGGGAGGGTGACTAAGTTAACTGCATCTCAGAGTAGTTTGGTTTGGAAGAAACCTTTAGGCATAGATAGTTAAGTTGGGGTATTTCTAATTTGACTGTCCTCTAAAATGCATTCTTAAGGACCTGAATTGATCTGCATATTTCCAATACAATAATGCCCACCATATGTTTATATGGTGATGAAGTCCTCTTCTGATCCTGTTACCTTATATAGCTTTCTTTCATATGGAGTTTAGTTGAAGTCGCAGTAATCTTTAGGCGTGCCCTTTCTTACTAATTCTTTTGTTTTCTGTCTCAGATTTAAGTGGCAATGCAATAAACCTCTTAGAACAGAATATACAAGCCTTTAGTCAAATTAAAGCTAATCTCTCCTCATATAAGGTACGTTGTAGATGATTTTGTTCAAAGGAATGCAAATTTGATCTTGCTAAAATCCCTCTGTCCTGATAATTTACAAACAGGTAGAGGATAACCTAGATCTCTTTTTTCAGACAAGGAATAACCTTATCGCCATCCAAAATGAGTAAGTTGATACTTTTAACATTTCCTAATAAATTTGGTGTAGCTTGCTCAGCTAATGTATCAATTCGCAGCATGAATACTATGCCTGGCTTGATGAGACAGATGCCCCCATTGCCGGTTACAATCAGTGATGATCTCTCGGTGAGTCATTCAAAGGCTGCTACTTTTGCATGTAAAGTCCATTGTTGTTAGCTATTGAAAGTCCGCAATATCACCCTTTTCTTCGTCTTTACTTTTGACCCCTATTGTAGTTTGAACCCTATAAACACATAATTATTCTGCTCGTAGCTTGGTGAGTACCATAAGATCAGTTTTCGAACATAGTTAGAGAGGTTCATTCATCTTTTAAAATCATTTTTCCGAACAAGATTGTGTATATCTTTCGCGCCTTCAATGAATCTGGTTTACTCGATCTGTACTAGGTGATGCGTTTCAATACGATGCAAACTGGAGGCTTCCATACGAAACAGGAGCATTCCGATTGACTTAGGAAATCATCTGGTTTCCCTGAAAAAGTACCTGTAAAATTATCTTAAAGAAGCTGAAGCCACACTACATCACACGTTGCAGAGTGTGCAGAAATGCGATTCTTTTGCAACACCAAAGACCTTGAAACAGGACATAACATCAAAGAATGTTGATCACGGTCCTGGCTTCAAACTCATTAATGTTCAAAACCCCTCTCGACAAGGTTCTATTAGATCAACTTAGAGAATTTCTAAGCGACGTGTATGAAAAAAAAAAGGATTCTATTGAAGATTAAATGAGTGTGTTGAGGTTTGCTTCTGTAATCTTTCGGTGTGTTATTTTGGTGCCCATTTCTTTGTAACGTATGAAGATCAAAGTCCCTGAGTTAACTTTTGTTATTTCACCTTACAGCTTAGATTATTTATACAATTGACTTTTATTATTATACTGGTGATGAAGATAACTTCTAATTTAATTGAGTGAACCTCTCGTGCTTTCGTTTTTTTCTAGAAAATATTATTTTACATACTCTGATGATTTATTATGTTTGGTATTGAAGGGAAAAAAATGTTACAATTCGGCATTTTTTGTAATTTTGTTACTATTCAAGCCAATCCAAAATAAATCTATTTGAGATTGATCATACCATTTTGATAATAGTGTAACAATGTTGATGGTCATTTTTTAATTCAGTAATACTTTATAAAAGAATGAACATCGATCAGAATAAAACAATGTGAAACCTTCAATTATGTATATACGAAACACAAATATTTAAAAACAAGAACAAGAAAAGAAAAAGAAAAGCTTATCAATTTCATTGAATACAAAAATAATGTGGCCAAAGGAAGAGTTGAGAATCGATAGAAAGAAAGGAAACTCTACATCATCCAATTTAATCGGTTTTGGGAAGATGAAACATGATTTCCTTTAGATGGATCATCAAAGCTTAAGCTTCTTATGGCTCGATTGTTTGTACTATTTTGTGGGTACGTGACCAAAGATGAGTCCATGATTGGAGTAGTCTGAAAACGTGAAGGCTGATGCGAGCGATTGTCACTAGAATCGAGTAACAAGAATGGAGAAGTGGAAGCAGTGGAGGCCATGGCTGTTGCTCCGACCGGAAGTGGATGGTTATGTGTTCCTTCGTACGTTGTTATTAGTATCGACATGTCTTCTAAACATCGTTGCACCTTCACAATGTAACAACTCATAATCAACACTTGCATTTCAATTTATAAATCTCTCACGTTAGAAATGAGATAAGACGTAATATATATAAGATACATACGAACACACAAATCCACTCATTACCAAGTAATATGTAGTTAGAAGTTTAACGATAAAAATGTTAGATGGTGACACATCCGACATCGGAAGTTGGGATCACTCTAACCTAAGATATATGATCTAAGGGTTAATCCACTCATTGTCAATTAGTTTTAAATTTGAAGCTCATAATCTATCATGGTACCATAGCCCACGTTCCTAGCTTAATAAGGCATGCATGATGAATGCGTTTGATGTGGTGTTTCGAGATGTTTGGTTATACTACCTATTATCTCGAGATGGCATGTTAGATGATGACATATCCGACATTGGAAGTTAGGGTATCTCTAATCGTAGAACTTACTTGGTTTTGAGTTGAAAGACCATAATCTATTAAAAAAACATGTAACTTGGTCTAAATGGGTCTAATCGTAGATCTTACTTGTTTTCTGACGGGACATCCTGGAGCCACGGTGCATCGGTAATAAGCTCGTGGACATGGATTCCCTTTTGCGGTTTTCTGACCATATTTTCTCCATTGACATCCATCATTCATCTACATACACAAATACATCTTTGATCTCATTAAAAATTCTAATGTTGCTAATCCCCAAATTGAGTCTACTTAAGATAGGATTTATAAAGAAACTCACCGTTGCGGTTTCACATCTCGCTCTTACAGAGACTCTGGTCTTTCTGTTCCCTTGAGAAGACGATATGACACGTGGCACGTTCGTATCTAAGCTGGTACTATTATTGTATCTTTGTTGATGATGAGATTGAACAGTTTCTTTGGTCTCTTCTTGTTTCTGATTTTTCTGTAGAGAAAGCGAAAGCCCTAATTCTCTTTCTGCAGATGGAGATCTCTCAGCTCTTCTTTTCCGAGTCTTACTTGTTATATCTACACACCATTTGCCTTGTGCTTCAAGGAACGTTTCTAGATCCTAGTTTTAAGACATCAATTAATGAAGTTTCATATTTATATATTATTATATATGTATCGAGAATAAAGACACAAGATTCTCTTACCATCTTCTTCGTTTGATTGATAACTGGAAATCTCATCTCTAGGTGATGATAATCCTCAAGAGTTTGCTCCACAAGCTTCCTTAACCTCGTATTCTCTTTTTTCACATTTTCCATCTCTATCTGCAGCTGCAAGAGCTGATCTCGATCGATCCATTGATATTAACATAATCACCCACAAAATTAATAATCTACTGATGATCGATGTATATAGAATTGCGTAGATACGTACCTCTTCACGTTTGTTTTCTTCTTCTCGGGTTCTCGAGCTTAAACACGAATCTTTGTCTTCATCTTCTTTCACTACTTGATCATCTTCATCATTATTAACATCATCATCGTCTTCTTCTTCTTTCTTCTCAGAAGAACTGTGTTTTGATGCCTCTTCATCTTTCTCTATCTTCTCAGCCTCGAACTTGAGAGAAAGATCAATACCCATATGGAGATGCAAAATCAAAACCTCTCTATAATTTTGTTTTATCTTTGGAATTTGAAAGTGCTAAAGTCAAATCCCATATTCTCATCAGAAGATCGTTTACTATTTGTATTATTCACTATAGTACGCATCTAAAGCTACCTTTGACTTTTCTTTAAATAATCAGTGTATCTTAAAGAAGAAACCAATCCATGTTACTTAATATATATAAATCACTTAATTTTGGCCTTTGAAGCAATTAAACCGAAGTTACTATAGAATCATGACATTGGTTACAATCCTAGTATTTATATATATAAATGGTGTATACATATATATAGTCACCCGATCTCTAATATAAATAACAATTTTTTTTATCAATTAAGTAACAATATATAAGATAAGTTAGATCCGGTTTCTTTAACAGTTTGTAGAAAATTAAATTAGTATCCACGAAAATTCCTGTCACATGGATGGTTAGCATGTGCAATATAGAGAAGACTATCGATCTATGTGTGTATATTTTTCAAATGGTCATTGATGTGTTTACAAAGATCCAATACGAGTCAAACGACATTGGTGAGATCAAACGTACCATAAACCTTCTTATTTTCTTTATTCATTATCACGGTATAGATCGAATTTCTTCTTCGAAGTCTAAAAGTCAAAGACTCCAAAATTTTATAATGGTATAGATTCTTACAAAAAAAATGCAGTTTTTGAAGTTTTGAAAGTTACATAACATATCTTCTTTAAGTATGGTGTTATGAAATAAATAAAAAAGCATTAAGTATAGTAAGTAACAATACAACATGTTAATAACTAATAATAACATATTAAGAATCTGTTTTCATCTAAAACCAATGTACAATGACTGAAATGATCTAATTATTTACAGTAAGTTTTCTCTAGATGTTGAGAGAAACTGTCCAAACATGTTATTTCAGAAAAATAACACATATGAATTATATATGAAAAGCCGAATTTGTGAAAACTTTCATTGTTGTATGTTTTTTTTACTTTTAATAATTGGATTGTTTGTATTTTTAAGAGATATTATAATATAATAAATATATTTATAATTACGTATGGGATGGGGAAAGAAATTCGTTTTAACGGCGCAGCCCTAATTCTACATCCAGCCATGGGAAGTTAGGTTATTACGAGCTTTCGATGTGAAACCAGTTTCTCTCTTCTAAGAAGTCAAAATACATTCTAAGATAATCAATATTTGTAGTCTTATTATATATATGTATATTTTAGTTTCTATACTTCAATACTTGGGAGAGTTCGTGATTGATTTGTTTAAAGCCATAACATGTTATTTAGATATTACTGTGTTTTTAATTTAAAAAAACCATGCATACATGTAATAATTTCATACAAAACACCCAGAACAAGATAGTTGCCTTGGGATCGGATCTTAAAATAGTCAACTAAAAGCCTTTCAGATTATTATATTTCCAGATTGTCACATTCATATAAACTATTTATTTCCTTACCAATAAAGTTTTAGGCTTTGGTCTATATCCCTATAATATAATTGGACTAAAATACTAACAAGTTGGATAGTCGTCTCTATACGGCCGAATCAAGTTAGATACTCTTAAACTCAATGTATGAGAATCAAGTTACATAGTTTATAACTCAATGTATGAAAACTGTCAATGTCCACATAAGATAAACTGTAAACTTCTTAGCTAGCCAATAGTTTTAAGTGACTTCTCAAAGTTTATCTTGTAATTTATATAAAAAAACAAAAATCTAGTGATAAAATGTTGTTTTGGCATGTTCCAAAACACTAAATAAAGGTTCATTCGTACAACATATACAATCATAACATAAATTTCTATTAACATCTTGTATAATTTAACATTTTAAACCCAAAAGAACAACTTTTTTATATTAACCGAAAAAGAATATAGACTGAAACCCAAATTAATCTTCCGGAGGTCGGACACAATTCAAATTTAAACATATAGTAGCCAAATAGAAATAATCGAAAAACTTCTTGTATAAACATTGTTTCTATAACAATTCAACAGCAAACTGATGTTACATACTTTGGATTAACATGTCAACATAACTATAACCGAAGTCCGTTTTTTTTTTGGTCGTGACCGAATTCAGTTATTTAAGCATGTGTAAAAAATGCATAAATTTGGTTATATTTACCAAAATAGAACATTTTGTTGAAGTATATATAATATAATGTACAAAATTAAAGTTTTTGGCAGAGGAAGAGTGGGGAGCAAGCGGCGCCGCAGCCATATCTTCCGTTCAATTTCTATATTATTCTATATATTTTATATAACTATCAAATTTTAATTTATACAAAAAAAAACTATCAAATTTTATTATTACAAAACAAGAAAAAATTTGAACTTTTTCTTGTCCCTTTGTATGATTTCTTCTCTCATTTACATCTGTCTTTGTGTCCTAAGTCAACCTTTAATTGGAAATCTCACAATTGTTAGGAAACAATTGTCCCCAAGTCTTCACAACTTTTTTTGAATTCCTCAAGTGTTAGGAAACTGTTGTAGTTCCTTCATAATTTCTTCTTCTTTTGAGAAACTTTCATCAAACTTCATTTTTCTTGATTCATCTGCTTGTTGGTACGTGAAAGAAAACGAAAATACCGACAACAACATAACTAAAATAAGTGTCAGAATGTTATATACTTCATATTGGAATCACTTTAATCTAAAATATATAATATATATCAATATACATACATATATATATACCGGTTTAGTTTGTAAATAAGATTGGTTTACTTCCGGTTATTTACATGTTTATATTTGTATATATACTTTAAATTGTACCGTTTGTTGTCAATTAATTTTGAACAGAAAATTATAACTTATTAATACTGTATATATTTCGATTATAATTTTTATATAATATTTTTGCTTATAGTTCCATACTTCTATATATATATATATATATATATTGTAGTTTAAGAATAATTATAACGTAACGAAAAGAACTATCTTCTCACTGAAAGAATTGATAATAACTGGTGATGCACCGATTTTTCAAATTCTCTGAAATTTACATTAAAAACAAAACAAATACGTTTACAGAACACTTCCAAATGTCACACTCTTTTGATATTCCACGAAACTACGGCTCAGGCCCAATTTTGAATCATAATAGGCCTTTAAATAGAGCCTTTTAAGAGAGTGAGCACGCGCGTCAGCCTTACGCACTAAAGGGACGCGTGAAGATCGTGGCTACGATTAACATTGTGACGTGACGAAAGAGAAACTCGCGAATCCAGAACTTGGTGGAGCCGTGGAGACGCTTCCACGCGAATCTTGCACTCCCACTCGTCTTCCTCCTTCCTCTCTACCTTTGTTGTTACCTCTCCCGTTACTCGTTTCATTCAGGCCTCTCCGTCTACGCTTTTTGCTATTCCCTAACCATTTCAATCCCTACAGGTAAAACAAGTCTATGTTTGTGTGTTCGTAGTCTTCGTTTCTACTCTCTTCGTCTAATTAACGATCTGTTAGGTGCTTTTTGTTTACGAATTTTGGTGGGTTCGTGTTAGATTATCGTGATTTTGGAATTTTGGACTCGAATTTAAATAGGGTTGCCGGAAAAATTGAATGTTTTCTAGTTGAGATGTTTCGAAGCTATGACTTTTCCGATTTCAGTTAGGTGCGAACGATTACGGATTTGGTTCATGAGTCGTTGAAATTTTGTTAAATTGTTTAATACCTTGATAATTGAACTTGTCAGAATTCATCTGGGCATTCTTAGTCCTTAAATTTAATATTATTTCTGGGGAATAAGATCCGTCGAGTTATCGAGAACATATCTCTTTCTTTATCTTAGCTAACATTTAAATAAGTTTATATGGATCTGAGATGTGTGTCAAAGGTCTTTGCTGCATGTGGATTAGATTCTAAGGTCTCCCTTTGTTTGTTTATTAAATGATTCACTGTCATGTCGCGTGAGTGTTCGGTGAAGCATGTTCCTTTTGGTTATCTTGTAACATGTTTGCACATCTTCTGTTTTATTTATTTATTTCACTTTATGTGATCTTGTTAACTTGTATTTAATCTGATGCGACTTGGTCTCTCCAGTTTTCTTAATCTATACGTTGATTCTCCATCTGTATTTTATTTTTCCTTGACTTTTGGATTGGTATTTTGGTTTCTAAGAGTCTAGCCATCGTCTTATCTTGGGAGTTTGTATCACCTTTTAGGCTTCCAAAGTAGCAAGGTATAAGACTTCTTTTGTTTGGTCCCGTTTCGTTTTGGCGAGATTTGGTTTCAGTTTAATTAGATTATGTTTATTACAATGGAGAATTTGTTCATTATGCAATTCCATTGTCATCGATTTCAACAAGTTTCTTCTAACCTTCCTTCTCTGTTTTAAGTGGATATATACTTGATTCATGTATGATCTTTTAAATCCGAGAAAGATGTTGTGAAATATCTGTTGCAGTGTATAGATGTCTATATATGAGAAGCATATTGTTTATAACATTTCTGTATCAGAGTGCACGATAACATAAATATGCATACCATAACATAGCTATGAGTGTTGTATGTTGAGTATTCAGTTGCACATTATCTGCCACTTCCGAGAAGAGATAGCTCTGCTTGTATTGTTACTGACTTTTATATGATATACTTTTTTGGCTAATCATATGAGTACTTGTGCAGGTGAGATTTGAGATAAATGGCCAAAGCTAGCAGGACAAGACGCAGGGTTCCTTCACGGCACATCAGAGCAAGACCATACAAATTGCCATCTTCTAATCGACATGTGGCAAGGAACATGTTTTCAGAAGATTGTCCAAAGTATCTAGAGAAGAGGGATTGGGAGAATGTTATATGCTCAGTTTGCATGGAGTGTCCGCACAACGCTGTTCTTCTCCTTTGCTCATCTCATGACAAGGGATGTCGTCCTTACATGTGTGGAACCAGTTTCCGATATTCCAATTGCTTAGATCAGTACAAGAAAGCGTCAGCTAAGCTAAAGTCATCAAGCCATCAACCGATCAACAAGTCTGAGCTTGGTAATCTCACATGCCCACTTTGTAGAGGTCAGGTGAAAGGTTGGACAATCGTACAGCCAGCACGTGACTTTTTGAATCTTAAGAAGCGGATCTGTATGCAAGAGAACTGTGTTTATGCTGGAACCTTCAAAGAGTTGAGGAAACACATGAAAAAAGACCACCCTAGTGCACGGCCACCACGTGAAGTGGATCCAGATGTGGAGCAGAATTGGAGAAGGCTTGAGTTTGAGCATGACCGGGATGATATTATGAGCACAATTAGGTCGACAATGCCTGGTTCAATGGTGTTTGGGGACTACGTTATAGATAGGAACAATAATGTCAATGGTTCAGATTCAGACGAGGCTGATGACCATTACAGTGATGGTGGGATCAATGCTGGACTCGGTAGGAACCTTGTGAATGTTTTCCTTCTACTGCACGCTTTTGGGGCATCAGATAATCAAACAAGGCGCTCCTCTGATTCAGATTCAAATGACTCGACAACTAGGAACCACGGAACTAGTGAGATGAATTTCTCTGAAGAAGAGGAATATGATGAGAGGCAAAGTAATTCTTTGGCAAGTCGAATGAGGCGACAAGGACGGGTTCTGCTAGGACGATCAGCTAGGAGACGTAGAAATAGAGAAGCTAACGAGAACAGAGGTCATTCTCCTAGATGAGAGAGATTGACACAAACTCAAAAAAACAAAACCCTTTGTCTGATCATGGGTTCAGGTAAGTTCTACAGTATCGTAGGTACAAATGTAGTTTCCACAAGTTCAAAACAAAAAAAAAAGTCTTCTGATTTTTCTGCTTTCACCGTTGGAGAATTTGGGAATTTGACTCAAATTTGTTTTCATAGACTCTTGATGGTGAGAGAAGCAGGTTTGCAATCAGATGTTTTTAATTTACTGTAATTCTGATGTAACTTTCTGGGGCAGAAATTTACAGAAATATCCTTGTGAATAAGCATGATGAGTGATGATGACCAATGACTACAATGAAGTCTGTTCACTAATCATGAACGTTGTTTCCTTCTGTTTATAAATTCCATGTGCCCTTCAATTTTAATTGAATGAATTATGTTTGTTTCTGTTTGTTGCTTTCGAGTATTCACTTATCTTGTATCATTGTGACAGCTTCAGAGTCAGTCAACCTCTTGCAATAAATTATTATCATTGGTTTCTGCTAATAAACATGGTTTGGTGTTTTGGTTTTGGGGGATTTAACACCAATGCCATAAGTTAAAATTTGATATCGAGTTGGTTTGATTTGGTATATTTTGGTTTAGTTTGTTTTCCGTTTGGTTTGGTTTGGTAATACTACTTTGAAATTAGGTAGTTTGGGCTAGGAAGTACCAATTAACGAAATCGTGGGGCCTTTGGTCTTACTATAAATTTCTTCTATGCTTCTCTCTTTTTCAAACTCGTCGCTATCGAGTTTTGTCGTGTCCCCATTTTTTGGGTAAAATTACAGAACCAATAAATGGAGGACGATGAATGAGTGTAATTGTGAACAAATTGACATAATTATTTAAAGAGATTTGGATTTGTGATTGAGCAAAAAGTGGTATAGCATAAGAAATGATAAATAGATAAACAAATGGTCTATGGCAATAAAAGGGTTATATAAATTAGAGTCTCAATGACTTTCTCTATTTGTATCAATCTAAAGCTTATCTTCATGTTCTTTAAAGACTCCCTACTTCATTTTTATTTTCTTTTTTGTCAACTTTTTTTTTTTTCTTTTTTTTTCAATCTTATTTTTTTCAATAATTGAACCGAGAAAACTCGATTCATAGCCAAAACTTATATCCTAAAATCTTTTTTTCCTTTTCCTTTGTATTAGGAAGAAATCGAATCTCGGTGTTTGAAAATTTATAAAATGACTACTACCACTAGACCACCTGTCTTCGGCCATATTTCAATTTTTTAATGTTACAAAACTGAATATATTTTCTTAAATGATCAATCCACAATATATTTTGGATGTAATGATCTCAGCCGAAAGCGTTATCGAGAAGAGAAAGACAAAAAAAATATAAAGGAGGAAAAACATTTTGGCTTTTTAAAAGTTGTGTTTATTTCTTTGGCTTTTGAAAAGCTTGAGGTAGAATAAAGTTTTACTTTTATAGGTCGGTTTCTTTGTGAAAATTTTAGCATTATTGCCTTTTTTTACTTTCCCTTTTTCATAACTTAGCATACCCCTGATTTTTCTTCATGTCTGCACGTTCTTTTTTGTGAATATATTAATTTCATAAAACTTCTTTATTAATTTCAAATCATAGATACAAAATTATTATACAAAACTTTGCAAATGTAAATTATTTTAAAAGAAAAATATAGTATTTTTGTCATTAAATGTGCATCTTTTTTCTACTAAGGTTTGATTTCATGCAATCAGTATTATCTCGTACAATATTGATCGGATCTTGTCGGTTTAATTTTATCTTCGGTTTAATTATTGATAAAATGCTAATTTTGACGGTATAATTTCAATTTTATCCGGTAATTTGATAAAATATTACAAGCTAAGAATAAGCACACTTTGGTAAACATACGTATAGGAATAATTGGAAGGAAGAAATGCATGAGGAAATGATGATAACTGTTTTCGTACTTTTATTGTGTTGCATCATGTGACCAATAAACGAACCAATCCATGTGAATTGACACCGCCAAAAATATACTACAATATTCAACTAAAGTAAGTTGACAGACCAAATAAATGGTGGTGCATATAATAATAAAAATGTTATCGTTTGAAATATAAACGACAAAAACAAGAAAATACACCAATTTTTTTTTTGATAAAATAAATACACCGATCTTAATTGAATTTTATTGATAATTCTCGAACAGCAAAACAAAATTCAATATGCAGAAGATTTTTTATGAACGATTTTTGAAAAAATATTTTACGCAATAAACACAAACACAAATATATCATTTGTTACAATACGTGACTAATGATTCACGGTATTAACCCTTTTTTGTAACTATTAACCCATAAAATTACATTACATCTTTTTTTGGTCAGGTAAAATTACATTACATTATTCTATCACGTTTTCATTGGTGAAAGTAAATAAACAGATATCATAACGAAAAATCCATCTTTTATTATCTCTTTTCTTTTTTGTTAACAAATAATAATTGAAGCTACAAATAATTATTAGATCGACAAAACTCGATCTATAATCTGAATTCTTCAACTGAAACATGGTAGAATTCAAATTGACCACTTAATACTATGTCTGGGCATATTATCCGACATCCGAGATCCAATCAGTGATCCGTCCAAAATTTCGGGTATTCGGGATGAACGAATCTGGTTCCGGATAATAAAAATTATGGATCCGAGTAATAATATTTTTTCTCTATATCCAATTTAGAATATTTAATGTATGATTTTTATAATGTCTTATTTCTGTTAAATAATTTTAAATGTGTTGATGTATAGATTTTTTTTTTAAAAATAAATCATATGTTAATGTTTAACATAAAAAATATTATTCTAAATTATTAATAATATTTTAATATAAATTATAAAAATTTAATATATTTAATAATTTTTCGTTTAAAATTTTGATTTTTTATAATTTTTAATATCATAATCTTATTTTATTACAATTATGATATTATTTTTAATGAAAAACTATTTAATGTAATAATGATTCGGATCCGGATATTTGAGGATCCGGATTCGAATATCCGTGGATATTGAGTTTCAGATATCTGTAGTGCTCGGATCTGGGTATCACAAAATTTTCGGATATCTGATTCGTACTAGAGCTACTTAGTACCTAGCTAAATCATGGACAAATCAATTGGACCACCTTTTTCTTGGTTTATTATTTTTTAAAATATGAAATTATTTGAGAAAAAAAAAGATGAAATTATTTGAAAACGAAAAACAGTGAAGAATATAGCAACAACAAAGCTATAAAAATATGTGAAAGAATTAAAAAGAAATAAGAAAATAGTAAATAGAGAGTGAGGATGTGACATGACAGATAAAGAAGGAGAAGAGGAAGAAGAAGGAAATCATGGAAGTGAGTGAAGTTTGAAAGAGACTGATGACTGACTTCTAACCATTTCAATCAAACTTTGGCACTGAAAATCATGGCGTTTTTTATTTCTCATCATTTTCTTGTAAACGAAACGACACACATTTTTATTCTGAAAACGACTTTTCTTCTCCTCTCTCCTTCTCTATTCATTTCTCACATTCATGATTTCGCTTTTACATGAATGAGTGAGAGTGAACATTTTTGTAGTTTGGTCCTCCTCCTATTATATAGCACAATTAATGGTCCTGCCAAGTATATATAAGAATATATAAGAGTATTTGCAATGAAATAATGTAAAACGAAAAGAGAGATTTGGTTAAAGTTGAATCTGAAGAAACCAAACCACACATGCATGTGTCAAGGAGTAGTAATGCTTCATAAGGATCTGTCCTTTTCCTTTAGTAATTATACACTCCGACATACATTCATACACACTTAACTTCAACACCCTTCACCTTCTTCTTTGTAATAATCAACTTAATCTGACAAAAAATAGTTAACCCTCTTCATAGTTGAATATGTAAATATATATATATATATATATATATATATATTTGATTATATAATTAAGTATGCCTTTCATTGTTTTTAAAGTAAAATAAAAGCTTAAAATCCTTTTTTAGCAATTTAGTTTGTTGCAAGAAATAATACTAACAATTACAATTAGATATTCCTTCCGGTTTTTAAAGAATGTAATTCTAGCAAAAAAAAAGTAATTATACAAAGAGTATTCTAGTTTTCTAATACAACTTGTTACAAATCATTTTAATTTTAATCTCCAAAATTAGATATAAGAAATCTAACTATTTATTATCCACAGTAATTAGTAGCTAGCGGAGTATTACTTCAAATAATTGCTTATAATATTCTTGCATTATTTTTGGGCTTCGTTATTATGCGGTAGCTTTTTCAATTTGGTAAGCATTAACCAATGAAGTGTGTCAAAATTAAAGATAGCACGGTCAACATCGTTCAGACTTCAGACCACTTGAAGTGGTCTTTTGAACACTTTTTAAATTAAAAAATAACTCGCAGGTAAAAACTTAATACTACTATCACATAGTAAGCGATATAAAATAAGGAGAATATCATGGGAAATGTCCAATTTATATTTTAAATTATGGAAAATGTTTTTTTTTAAATATTTTTTTGTAAAATATTTTTTTATGTTTTAAATTATAGGAAATGTTTCTTTTTGAATTGTAAATTGTATTTATAGTGGACAAGTTTTATCCACGGTGTACATATTTAATATATATATTCATTTTATAGCACTATAAGAAATATATCTATTTTTAGCTCACGATTAACGCTATGACATGTAATACATGGCTCATTCGTAAACGTTATGTCTTCGGGAGCTATAATAGGATCCGTGAATATTATAACGTTTTCTCGTGGTGCTATTAAATGTGATTATAAAATAGTGTTTTGGATTTGCTATTATTACTTGTTTCATGGCACTTATTGTGAGCTATAATATAGTGTTCCGGATCATTCGTTGCCCAACATCCTTCTGTAACTACTCTCTTTTTCCCAATAATATCCATGAGTTTGTACCTTTGATTTGCTACTTGGTTTTTACGCTGCAAACATGTAGATGTTAGTTCCAACAACTGACTAACTTCAACAAAATCATATTAAGGAATTTGAACATATATTACCGGAGATCTTCGAATCGGTGATGATGGTAACACCTTTTTTTACTTCTTGACAAGTGCTGGTGGAGTTGCTTCAGGTTTCTTGACATGCAGTGATGTTGATTCCATCTGTTGCGTTTGAAGTGGAGACTGTGTAATGTCATATGTACTATCGAACATAACACTATTGGTAGGTCATGCATCAAATGCATCAGATCCTCTATAAGAGGTTCTAAGTACACATCGATGTTGTTCCGGGCTGATTTGGTCTAGGAATCAACAATGTGAGCATTATGTTCTCTTTGTTCATACATAAATGAGGAGGCAAGTTATAGTTCACCATAAGAACATGCCAACAACTATACTTATTGTTCTTTATACTGAAGGGATTGAAGCCATATGTAGAAAGGCCAAGTCTGATATTCCTTTGTTAAGCAGCAAATTCTGGATACTTGGCATCCACTTGAGTCTAAGTCACAGAATCTACAAGATGACGCATTTTCCCATCGCCACTTTTATTACTCATATGCCACCTTAAGTCATTAGCATTTTCCTCAGCTCTAAGCATCCTTTTCAGCCTTGGTATTATTGGAAAATACCGTAACACTTTCTGTGGCACACCTTTCTTTAATGTTCCCGTGTGTGCGTTACTCTTCAACTTTGAAGCATTACATTTTAGATAGTTATCAAGCTTCTTGAACTTCTTCCTAAACAAGCAATAGTCATTGATGCAAGCGTAGATCTTTTGATAGCCCATATCAAATGACTTCAAGAACTTCTTCACCTCATACAAAGACGTGTGCAGTATATTATCCTCCGGTAACATGTCCAACAATGTCTCAAGGAAAGCATTGAAGCTTTTATCATACCAACCACTCTGTGTTTTTAATCTAAATAAAGAGACAATTGCTCACAACTTGCTATGTGATACACAACTAGGGTATAAAGGTGTCTCTGCATCAGCTAATTTTGCTAAAAACTCATCTTCTAAATTATCCAAACCCTCAGCTATATCAAAGTTCCTAGCCATGTCTGCATTTAAGTATTCAGTTGCTTGAAATAACCCACAAATCTCTTTGTTCCACTTGCTTGATTTCTCAGAGCTGTCTATATTATTGTGGTTTACATCACCATGATAGTATCACTCTTTTTGTAACTTGTAAGACTCATCCATACCCCTAGTTACTAAATGATCAACTACAACAGTCGTTGAATGACGATATATATTTCTACAGGATCAACTATATAATGTATTTTAAGAATAGGAAAATAGATAGCCAAACAAACAAAACATGACTTAAATACTATAATCCCCAACAGAAACACAACCTATATATGTAGTCAACTTCATACATGCAAAAGTGAACCCATTCCTTGTCAAGCATTATATGAAATTATCTTTATTAAAGACACAAGTTCAGTTCTATCAATTAACTAATAAATCAGCCCAAAGTTAAGTACAAGTATACAATCTCATTACAGTTGACACTCAAAAAACCATTACTAGATGAACAGAGACATTATAAATGATCAAATTTCGATATATCATTTTCATTATGACAAAATATTTCAGTCAATTCTCAGCAAAATTCCACAGAACAAGAACAAACATAAATAGTAACAAATATATTATCATCAATTCATATAGAACAACATACTAATTGAAAACAAGTCCAAACAAACACTATGGTCATATTAATAACATTGAATTCGTGTTCTAATATAAGAAGTGACAGATTTTGTCTCATAGTTACTCACAGTTTTTTAAATACCCGAATAAAAAAATAGGAACCTGATTATGAATTGCACGATGATAAGTGTAGGAGCTGAACACTGAAACAAAGAAAAAAGTAATGATTTAGGCATTCATATCAGAGAGACATAGACTAACAATCATCATGAATCTCAATCACAAATGCAAGTATCTCAGATCACAGATGGAGTTGTTCATAGATGCAACTAGTTTAACTTGCTAAGTATCTAAGTAAGTTCAATGTTATATCAGTAGAAAACAGACATTTCATATGATGGAATCTAGTTTTGTATTCAAAAAATCTTAAGTATTACAAAGAAAAATCATGAAACAAAGAGTATTACAAAGAGAATTCTAAAAAACAAAGACGACTTAGTTCTTCGTTATAAAATATATATATATATATATATATTAGAAATTGGAGAGATTATATTAGTAATACATGAACTGTATTATGTGGACTAAGATATATTGTATTATATTGTATGGAATATCTAGGGTTTTAGAAAATGTATCTAACCTACACTACAAACTATATATTTAGTTCTAAAGTCTTGATTGGGTAAGTAATTCATTCTACATTACCATATCTTTCTTAACATTCAATTTGATGGCTTCCAATCAAAAGCCAAAGCCATCAACAAAAACATCTTGACTGATAAGATAAGGAGGTCCATATGTGAACATAAGAAATAACATCCAACATTTACGCAAAAGGATATGCAAGCATGGGTGAAGGAAAAGTTTGGTTTGGATTCTAGCCAAACCACAATATCAAATACTCTCAAAAGATCAGAAGAGTATTTATCGAAGGAGATGAAAATTAGCAATACTAAAAGGTACAAATCAGCGAAGTACCCGATTTGGAGAAAGTTTTGTATGAATGGTTTCTTCAAAGACAAGAGAAAGTGAATATATCAGGAGAAATGATTCAAGGTAAAGCAAAAGAATTTTTTCAAAAAATCTATGGTGAAACAAATCAAGAGTTTAGCTTTTCAAGTGGATGGTTGAAACGTTTCAAGGCAAGATATTCAATCAAGTCCTACCGGCGGTTTGGTGAAAGCAGTTATGTGAACATGGAGGACATTGAAAATGCTTCACTTGAAATAAGGTCTAAATTAGACCAATATCAGTTGAAGGATATTTACAATATGGATGAAATAGAATTGTTTTATCTATTGGAAGCTGACCATTCACTTGCCACAAAGCAGCTTGAAGGACGAAAGAAAAACGAAAGAATTACTGTTGCGGTTTGCTGTAATGGTGATGGATCCGACAAAGTCCCCCTTTGGGTTATTGGTAAGTATGCAAAACCCAGATGCTTTAAGAATATGAACATGAACAATCTTAATTGTGAGTATCGTTTCAACAAGAAAGCTTAGATGATTGGTTTGCTTTTTCAAAATTTTTATCATTTGTTTGACAAGAGAATGAATGGTAGAAAGTTTCTATTGTTAGCAGACAACTGCCCAGCTCATCCAAAGGTTGTTGAATGGTTGAGAAATGTAGAGTTATTTTTCTTGTCCTCTAACACAACATCTAAAATTCAACCATGTGATGCTGGGATTATTCGGCCATTTAAGCTTCGCTATCGACATCATTTTTATTCTAGTATCTTGCAGAGCCTTGAAGTTGACTCATCAAATCCTAAAAAGATTAACATTCTCGATGCTAATAACTTTGCTACCTTGGCTTGGAGATTTGATGTAAAGGAAACAACAATTGCAAATTGTTTCCGACATTGCAAGATACGATCTGAAGAATTGGATGTTCCTGAAGCAAAAGTTGATAAATTAGAAGAAGATATTGAAGGATTAACGGATGTCATTTCTAATTTACACTATAGAAATGTGATGGACGTCGAGCATCTTTTGAACTATCCTAATGAGAATGATATCATTATGGAATTGACTATCGACAATGAAATTATTGAGTCTGTACTGACTAATGAGAATGATCCAGAATTAGATGATAGTAGTGTCACACCAAATGTGTCATCAAAAGAAGCATATCAAGCAGTAATCACCTTACGGAACTACCTTTTACAACACGAGCAGAATACTCCTAAAGTTTTGTTTGCGCTAGGAAAAATCAAGGATGAGATGAATTTTGGTAGAAAAAAAAGTAAAAAACTATAGACTCCTTCTTTTGTAAAAGAATGACTTATTCTACGAACATTGTTGATTATTCATATATATATATATATATATATATATATATATATATATATATCTAATGAAATGTGATGATTATTCATTTATATTTACATAGGGTCTTTAAGGATTTCAAAAAAATTATTTATTAATGTATTTAGCGAGTTTATTCATTTAGCCCCTTAGCCCAAGTCGGGACCGGAAAAAATTATTCATTTATCGAACATTCATTTATCGAGGTTTAAATGTAATTGAAGAAAAGATTCAGAATCAGAAGATTGAAGAGAAGAAGAAGGTGAAATTGTTGCAGAGTCAAAGAGAAGGAGAGAAGAAGGAAATCGCAAAAGAATAGAAGAAGGGGAAAATATTTTGTTAAAATTTTCTATGTGTCGAAATAATTTTCTCTGGAGGTTTTTTCTGTTCTTCGCTCTGCTATTATTAGGCATAACATTGCCAAAACACTGTTATAAAAAACACAAAATTCAAAAACATAATACCATAGCATTTCCATAAAAAATGCTATAAACCATTGCTATCAATACCTATATTTTTTGTAGTGTATACACACTACCAAATTTTGAGCTATTGTGATAATTGTATACATTACTAAAATAAATATATACAATGTGTTTTTTTTTATCAGTATGTATGTATGCAGTGAGGAAGGTTTATAATATAGAATTAAAATACAATAAAACTATATTTTTTTCAACTTCTAATAGTATGTCAAACTTTAATCTGAATAATAATATGCAACAATAGAGTAGAAAGTTCACCGTAATAATGATTATAACTTTTTGTTAGAAAAAGACATTTAAAATATGTATTTCATATGTACATTTAAATACCATTGATACTGAGGCATCATAATAATCTTGGATGAAATTATTTATTAGAGAATTGAATAAACCCACATGGCAACCATGCAAGCGTTTAATTTGTAATTATGACTCGCACCAAATTTATATCTTCTCTTTCGCCATCTTTCTTCTGTTCTTTATAAGTTCCTGAATCTAATAGTGATTGATTTTAAGATACTCCACTAGTTTGTATTTTAAAGCAAATCAAACATATATAATTAATATGAGTTGCGTAATTGTCTTTCCCATCGAATGATTCATATTTATTTTACATGATATTATAAGGAGTTTGGAAAGTTTCACTATAGATTATATATCATTGATCTAATTGTTGACAAAAAAGGAGTTGTGTAGTTTTTTATATCAATATTGTTTTTGTTATTATAATTAACAAATTTAAACATATATGTGCAATATAATTGATAAAAAAATATAATGTTTAAAAATATCTAATGAGGTTTAAACGTTTTATAATGATCCACAAGTTAATGTTTATAGAGTAATATAGTGTATATATAGCATGATCTGTAAACAAGAAAAATGATTTTCTAAATAGTAAAAAAAATATTAAACTATACACAAAACCAAAATTTTAAAATTCGTTAAGATAGTAATAATCTTACTTTAATTTGTGTTTTGTAATAATATTTTTATTGTAGATTAATACAATTATATTGTAAATGCCTAATTGTTCTATAAGCTCAAGAAAATTGTTTAATATTTTCGATAAAAGAGCTCAACAAAACTGTCGAACCTTTATAAAATATGTGAATACTCCTTTTGTTTCACAATGTTAAATGTTTTAGAAATTTTAGTGATATTTTAATTTTATTTATTATAAAAAAATTAATTGAGAAGAAAAAGAATAAAAGATAACTAAAAATATATATATTTAGTTAAATATACATTGGAAATACAAAACATCTAACTTTTTGATATAAATTTCTTTTTATAAAATCTATCTTTTTTGTAAACACTTGTTCGTAGTAATTAAAACCTATTAATTAAGATGCAAAGCATTAATTAACTACAACGGGAAATATAAATTTGGAAACAAAAATTCAAACCTTCTTTTGGGAAAGGACTCGTGAAAACTAAGTGGTCCTATATTTTTTTTTGTTTTGTCAAAATTGTGCAACAATTGATCGGGTCATTAGCCAAATTCTTATATAATATAGGCAGTGAGACTCGAACTTTGAATATACACGCACACTTGTTTTTAGTGGAGTTACTACATGACACTAGACTAAATACCATCAACAAGTGGTCCTAAATTATATAGCAGTAAATGTTTGTTAATTATAGTTTTTTTCAGATGTGACTAATCAGTTTCAATATCTTATGATTAATAAATTCTTTGTACTATGGAAAATGTGAAGTTTAAAAAGAATGAGCGATAGAGATCAGATTTTTGTTTCCATATATATAAAGTCCAATAATGTTCAATCAAGAAAATATCTTAATGTTTGCTGAAATGTTTTGGATCAAATTGTTAAAATTTTTTTTCAGTTTTATTAATATAAAATAGCATGGACATGCAATTCAGAGTTATAACTATGTATTTTCTACCGAAATTTAATTTTATATAATAAATATATAATTTATCTGATTAGCAACAATTTTTGTTGCTCTAAACAAAATCAGAACACTGAAACTAAACTAATCATGTTTTAGGTTTTTTTTTTTTTTTCATTGCTCTAGAAAACTAATTTTTTATTTATGCAATATTTTTTTGTTATGGAAAACCAAAAATCTAGAGCCAAAATTTATTAGTTTTACAAAAATAAATTTCTACAGCAACAAATTTTACAGCAAAAAAAATCTACAACTGAAAAACCCTACAACCTAAATTCTGCAACAAAAAACTCAAAATTACAACTCTTATAAATCGATCATAATGTAATTTTATAATACTTTAAATACACATCGAAATATAAGGGTAAAAACTCAAAAGATATCTCAAGAGATTTTGTATTTACGGGAAAAGATAGGATTCTTTTTTTTTGGTTAACTGAACTGAAAAGATAGTTGCTTTGTCACATTGAGACCAAAAACCTACAAAATCCAGAGAAAATCTACAACTGATGTAACAAAAATGTTACCATTCAATTTACTTTTGTTACAAAAGAAAAAATCCAACTTTAATTTCTTAATTTTACAAAAAAAAAAAATCTTTTACAAACTTCAGTCTACACAGATCTGAGATATGGAAAGAATAGTTTCTACCTGAGAATATTATTCACATTTGACCTAACCAGTTTCCTTCTCATTTAATGCAAAATACTTGTCTGCAGATAAAAAATATTTTGTACAAAATAATACTATTATTTTTAATGAAACAAATGAATTCTAACCGAACAAGAAAACAAAAAAAAATAGATAGAATAACCTAAACTAATGTAATAAATAAAAACATTTAAACCAAAACCAAACTGAAATATAGATTAAGTGTATGATTAAAAATTGTTTACATTTGAGAGCACTAAATTGAACGAATCATGTGTTCTAGAGCAATTAGAGTAAAATATAACCTAAAACATCATTGGTTCAATTTTAATGTTCTAAAAAATTATTTGCTTTCTATAACAACTAAAATAATTCTAAATCTACCTTAAATTTTACAAAAAAATACTCAAAACTACGTACTCAACAATATGCCCTAAATATCTCTAAGGAACAAACATGTCTGTAGCTAACTGCGAAACATATGCTTGAACTATATAAACCGTTTTATTACACTAACCAAATTACAATACCCAGCAACCAACAGACCAAACATTTCTCCTTAAAAAAACAAAAAAAACAAAAAAAATCTTCTTCTTTGGTTTTTGTTTGAGAAAAAAAACACACAACCCCCAGTGAAAAACCAACCCTGGTTACTCACAAACCAAGAATTTATATTAGAAAAAAAAAACCAACGAATATGAAAAGATGATTTTCAATTCCAATAAAAGATACAAAACAAAAAAAAGGAGAAGAATAATCTTTTTTCTTTTGTATTCTCTCTTCAAAGTTCTATGAGGATGCTCTATCACTAGCCTTTTCTCCTTCAGTAGTAGCTGAAGACACGTAGCTCACGGCGAGAGACGTGCTCTCATCTGTATAATGCGGCTGAGATGGAGGAGGAACCACCGAAGCAGCAACAGGAGCTTGAAAATGTTGCTTACAATTATGACAAGTGATTTGCATCAACGTTGCACTAATCCTCCTACTTGCTTCTTCTCTAAAAAGCTGAGCCTTATGAAGCTCAGCTCTCGCATGTTGCCTTATTCTCTTCGCTTCTGCAAACTCCAATTCCGCGATTTCGATTTGCCTCTTCACTTCTCTTCTCGCTTCTTCTCTATTTCCCAATACAAGACTCGTCTCTCCTTTCTCGTAGCTTTTCCTTTCAACTTCAGACATTGCTGTTTGATCCATCATCCCTATCGACAGACTAAGACTGGTCTCATCAGCATTATTCCTTGATGGAAGTAGCTGAAGCTCAATGCTTCCATTACTATAGAGTAAACCAGATGGTTGTTGATCCGACGGTGGAGATTGTCTTAGTAAAGGACGTCCAGGCAATATAGGTCCAATGGAAATGTCCGCTTTCTCGTTGTTTTCCGCGGTTGAAACGGTTTGTGCAGCGTTTGCGGTTTGTTGTTGTAAACGTTGGTTTGAGGGTTGAGATCGGCGTACATTGCAATTATCTTGATGCTCAATGAAACTCTCCACTCTGATCAAAGAAGAATGTATTAATTAACTAAAAATAGAAAGCTCACAAAGGAATTTTTAGTGTTTCGTGGGAAATAGTATAAAATGAGATTGAAGTTAGTGGAGTTAGGTATCTTTTGGTTTATATATATGAGTATGAGATGCAAGACTTCGACGTTTGGTACGGTATATACTTAACAAAGTGAGATAATGAAATCTATGATGGGGTCAACGTGAGTAATCAAAACAATAGTTCCTAATTATTAAATTAATGAAAGTATTAAAAGACAACATTCCAAACAAAACTTCATCACCTTCCATTGGTAAGAGCTTTGTTTCAAGATATCTAAATTCAAAACATCTACACGCCATAGTAGAAAAAACATTCTTTGATTTAATTACTTTAAAAGATTCTGATAATTATATTATTTATAAGAAGAAGAGAAAAAAAAACCGAGTTCTCTAGGATAATTCACGGAATGATTCTGGTTTTAAGGTTCAAGCTGGTAGATTATAAGGGAATTATAGGCTATGTATCCAGTTTTGTAACTATTAGAAAAATGCTAGGGTTTGGTACTAAGAATGGAACCTGGAGAAAACGCGGCCACAGTCGCAGGAATGGCCGCGAGTGCCACAGGTTTTGAGATGAGCTTTATAATCAGATTGTACCGCGTAGCCTTTCGAGCATCGTTCACAGATCCATTGCTTATGGTTACTGTGTTTTCGTCGGAAATGTTTCTTAATACCCACGAGATCTCCGAGCGCGTGACAAGGGTTGTGATGAAGACAAGTCGGTTCCGGACAAACGTAAACTCTCTTCTTCACTTCCTCGTTGGTCTCTCTCTTTAAAAGCTTCCATGGAACTTTATGTCTTCTTCTATGCATCTGTAGATTCTGATCTCTTTGAAACCCTTGGTTACAGATCTCACATACGTATCGATCCGATTCCAATAGTGTTCTCGGTGATAAAGACACAACCTCTGCCTCTGGATCTGTAAACCACAAAGATATAACTATCAATTCGAAAGAATCAAAACTCATAAATCTTTTGGTAGAATTGGTAAAAACCTGGAGTCCCTGCAGGTCTTCGTTTTCTCTTCTGAGTCACAGTGGCTCCATTAGTATCAGGAAGAAGATCAGAGGAAGATGAAGAAGGAGCAGGGTTTCGATGACTGCTTCTCTCGTAGTCTATCATCGGATGAGGTTGGTTTTGTAATCTTCTCTTTTTGTTATTTATCTTAAGAACTATGGTTTATAGTGAGAGAGGTACTGTGAGTAACCAAAAATAAGAACAAAATTGAGGAATCTTTTTGTTTTTTCATGTGGAAGATATATATAAAAGAAAGAAGAGAAGAGTCATCTTTACTAATAGAAGAAGAAAGTAAACTTTTTTTTTTCTTTCTGAATTTTTTTTTTCTAACATAAAGGAAAGAGCCCTTTTACTCTTCCAATATCTTTTTATAATTTTCCTAGAAAATTGAAAAAAAGGAATGTTTCAACTCTTTGTTAATTGTTTCATTGACCTCTTACCTTAGATGTATGGTCTTTGATGTTTCAATCTTCTTCAGTGTATTTAGTTATTAGCCTCTATTTCTCTTTCTTCTCTATCTGTACACTGTTTGTTTACAAACACAAATTAAACATAAATATACATATATATATATATATATATGTGTGTATGTGATTATGTGAAGTGAGATATGTGTATAAAGAGAGTGGGACACGGAGATTGGAGCCCACATTAGCATGAGGACAAGAAACAAGAAAACATCCCCTTTCACAACAATACAATTACAAGTCATTATTATTTCATATCATACAATATTCGATCCTACTCTCTTAATTTTTTGTTTTTTTTCAATGATAAATATAAAGAAAAGATCGGTGAAATTTTCATAAATAATCTTCAAAATTTTGATGATAAAAGAGTATACAAGTTTTAATGGTATATATATGTATAGCCTTTAGAAAGGACATGAGAATATATGCATATACCCAATTCGTATTTTACGTATATATATATACACAAATATACTATGTGGTGTCATCATTTCATGTATTTTTATGTTTTATTATAAGGAATAAACTTAATAAAATATGAATACCATAACTACTGGTCACAAACAAAAACACAAACCCTAGAGTCATATTTGGTCTTTGAATTATTTTTGTGTT
This sequence comes from Lepidium didymum, assembly GCA_963920545.1. Taxonomy (NCBI): domain Eukaryota; kingdom Viridiplantae; phylum Streptophyta; class Magnoliopsida; order Brassicales; family Brassicaceae; genus Lepidium; species Lepidium didymum. The sequence goes on along the minus strand of OY986984.1, from coordinate 3,658,187 downwards.
TTTCTTGTTTGTTTTTCCAACAATTGGATTTGTGATCTAGCGATTATAGACTATTTGAAATTCAATTTCGATAAAAAAACCTGCATAAATGAATATTTAATCAGTTGATCAAGATATAGATTTCTTCCGGGTTCGAAATGTAAGTTTAGACCAGTTCTATCTAATTAATATCTCAAACAGACAGGAAAATTGTAGATCTGGAATATGTTCGAAAGAATTTTCTTTGTGTTTAAAGTGTAAGAGTGTTTGTGCGTATATAGCATTTAGCCATAAAGTCCTCCATCTCATTAAAGTGCATTTGTCTTACCAAGTGGAACTGTTAGAGAAAAAAGAAGAAGTAAATACAAATATCACAAAGTTTATAATTCATTAAAAAATGAAAAAGAGAAAGGAGAGGGTCGAGTTGTAAAGAATGGGTGGGAGGATGGGGGAGATGGATTCTCATCACATGCTCTGCTTTTCTTTTCTTTTTTTGTAACTTGGATATTATCAATTCTTAATTCGAGTCACATTTTTTACACAGATTTAATTTGTTTAAATATCATGTTATTTGATTAGATATATATATATATATATATATATGTCACGATTGAAAATTGCTTTTATTGTTTTGAAAATAAATCTTTGTAAGAGATTTAAATTAAACTAATCATATTTTACTTTATTTTTTACTCTAAATATGATTATTTTAATTTTAATCTTTTACAAATATTTTACGGAACCATTAACTTGTAGTCTCTTTTGATATTTAAGAATAATTGTTGATAATACAACATTTATAACTTAAATTATCCCTCCTACATCTGGATGTTTGATTGTATATTACACTTATTATCTATATAATTTAAGACTAGTAAAGAGATATTATATGCTAAGAAACAAGTGGTTCAATTAGCTTGCTTTTAATTTAGCCAGATACCAGGTGCTGAATTCAAATCTTACTTTGCTCCAGTTGGAGAATATATGCTATAAATCAAGTTTTGTCGATCCAATGGTTATTTGTTGATTTTTTTTAAAATATTTTTACAATACTTATATATGATTAATATATACTAAAATAATAATAAAAATGACTATATATTATAAACTATTATTTGGCTAGGATGTATTTAGATCTGGTTTAGTTAGGTCTGGTTTTAGTTAGATTCTAGTTATTTGCTTTCTTTGATTATGAGTTATGATTTGTCTCTGGGTTTCGATCTGTTGCTGGGCTCATCTAAGTTTTGGTTCTATCTGGTAGAGGTTTTTTGTTTCTTGTCTGCACTCTTGTTAGACTTGTCGAGGTCTAGTCTTTCATTGGTTTCTATAGAAGCATTATCAAATCGTTTCATCTTCGTATTCGTTGTTTGTTCGATATCGATCACTGTATCTGAAAGATTTGTGGGATCTAACTTTTATCGGTGTAGAAGCCTAGATCATTATTTGTAAAGTTCTTTTATTCGTCATTCATTCTTGCCTTGTTTTTGCTTTGTGGTGACTTAGCTCTACCAATTTCAAATACTCCCTCTCCCTCTGTTTCATAATATAAGTTGTTTTGTTTGAATGTACACATATTAAATAAAATTTTGTTTTTTGTATTTTCTAAAAAAATCATTATTTTATATAAGCATTTAATCAAAAAAATAAAGAAAAATGGTTTAAAAGAAAATAAAAAATATAAAGAATTAAAGTTGTCTTAATTTTTAATTACTTTTTTTGTCTTGGTTTTAAAAAATAACTTATATTTTGAAAAAAAAAATCTTTTTAAAACAACTTATATTATTATGAAACTGAGGGAGAACATTTTATAAAGTCTTAGTTTAGTTGGGATCTCTTTATTTCCAGTTTTGTTGTTGTTTAATCTGCCCATTTTTCGGGGATTTCAGGTTTTCCTTCGGATTCAGTATCTATGTGATGTAATTCTACCTTCGTATTCTTACTATTTTATCAGTGAAATTTTTTTTTTTTTTTATGTTGTATGGCAGATGAGTAACTTTATTAAATAGCACAAAATGGCATTTATTTATATATACAAAGGAAAGAAAAAAAAAACAGAACCGAAAGCCCTTGAGTGGAGCTGTTCACTGCAACCTGAGGCATTAATTTGTCTCGTTCGGTCTTGTTGCCATCTCAAATTTTTCATTTTTCTTTATTTATTTATTTATCAAGTTGCCATTGAAAGTTACACCTTAAAAAGTTAATGCGCATTCTTGTAGATTTCGCTGAAACCCAAAACGGAGATTAATGATTTTTTGTAGGCTTTTACAGAAAATATATCACATAAAAGTAGTATTCTTTTAAGGTTTTTGTAATATAAGTTCAAGTTTTTCATCATAGAAAAAGGGTTGTTATTTACTATTTCGTCGTCTTAAACTTCAACAGTATTAGCTTGTCACAGAAAAACAAAACCTTCAACGGTATTAGACCTAAAAAAAAGAAAACTAAACAGTATTTTAGAGCTTTGTAAGAGAATAAACCCAACTAATGTAGTGATGACGACTCATCTAAATTTTTCAAACCCATTTGATAGATATATACTGTATGCATCTAATTAAGTATCAAAGATACTTTTTACAAAACAAAGTTTTGGAGAAAATGTGGAATACCTTCTATATTACTATATTCAATTTATAGGCATTCTCTTAACCTTAATGCAAAACGAAATTGCTAAAAGAAGTGGTAAGAAAATTGTGTTTGTTTTTATATATACATATACGATTCAACATAGTTTGCTTAGTTGAATTAAATTATCTTTTATTATCTTTATATATATTGAATTAAATTATCTTTTATTAATACATATGAAATAGTATAATTTAATTATCTTTGAATTAAAAACGTAGCATTAAATTAAATACCGTGTTATATTGATATGTTTTAGACTAGGTAGTATTGTTACTAAGAAATAATATTTACATAATATTTGTATCTATTATAATCTCTTATAATAAAAACAAAACAATTATTAAAGGTACATTAAACTAACAAACTAATAAAATAATTATTATTTCTTGATAATATAAAAGGTACGATTAAACTAACAAATTAATATGCCGAATTACTCTCCGTCTGGTGGTCAGAATGATCCAGCTAATGACTTGATATCAGAGTTCGATTCCTACCCGTTGCATTAAGGTAGCTTAAAAAAACTATAGAGGTGGACTTTAAACTATGAATCAAGCCTTATCGATCCAATTGTTAACAAAAAAAACTAACAAACTAATATAATTCTAATCATAATATAAAGTAAACAAACTTAAATAGGACTGTAATATTAAACACCTAACTAATAGTATAAAGTTAACGGACTTAAATATTATTAAAGTTAACAGACTTAAATATTATTCATTTTTAATCTTATTAGTTCGTAATTATTTTCCTAATTGGTCATTTAAATATTTCAAAAAATTCAATCAAAAGATTATTAGTCCGTTTAATTTAACTTAAATACTTATTAAGAGAATATTTCAATTTCATAGTTTATTCATATGTATAATCGTATATATTTAAAATTAAAATAATTGAAAGCTTAAATTTTTATAACTGATTTTAGACTTGCCGTCTAAGTTATCTTAAAACATGGATGTCAAGTCAGTACAATAGATAACAACTTATCATAACTAATTTCTAATATTTAGGGTATATCATACAAAAAAATATTTCTAATCAATATATATTTTAAAAATTTACTCATAATCCTAATAGAATAATTATATCAAACGACTTATATTTAAGACTCCTCCCAGGACTATTATCACCAACAATTCTGAATCTTTTTTTCCTCAACAATTCTAAGTCTCTTTTTTTTCTCGATTTTTTTATTTTCTTAATCATGTCTTTATGTGAAAATTCTTCCTTGAAACTCAACAAAGAAAACTAGAGAATTAAAGTTAAAATTCTAAAGTTCTGAAAAATATACACTAAAGAATTTGGTCAAACTATTGATATGATTTTTTGTGATTCTAAGGTATGTTACTAATAATTTATTTATTTGCATATTTTTGTAAGGACTAGGAATAATTTCCTATTAATTAATTTTTTTAGGATGATAAAATTCATTGTAATGTGAAGAAAAATCTGGTTTCCAATTTTATGATTCTTTTTGAACAAGAAAGTAATAAGATCATTACAAACCTACAAGTTTCTCATGCAACCGGAACTTACCGTACTTCTACTTATAAGTACAAAGTCTCTTTTGTGTATAATTTTGCCCTCGAAACCATAATTTTTTTGTAGTTTTGCAAGATAAAAGTATTTAGAAATATATATATATATATATATATATATATATATATCTTTGATATTTTATAATTCTAATTAATATATCATTTATTCATATATTTCATTTTCTAATATTTACTAACTTATTCCATTTATCATATGTCTTTCTAATGGTTATGAGTGTACTCAAATCTGGATTGATAATGAAACAATCGTAGAGATCTTAGATTTAAAGTATATGTACTTATTTGTTCATATTTTCACTTTTTCCGTCAATTTTAATATTTAATTTCTTACAAAATATTTCAACTTTGTTTATATAAGAGATTATAACTCATATATACGAATCTGTATTGTAGGTTTCCTAATAATGATTTGCATATTGAATTGGCCGATCATATCCAAAACAATGAGTCAAAATCTTTATCAATTAGTGAGGATTGCTTTAAACATTAATTCAAAAAAAAAACATTTCGAGAACTTCTAGATACAAAAGAGGTAAACGTTTTTTTTTTTTAAGACTACTTTTCGTTGGTCTTAGACTAATCTTATACTATTTCTTTTAGATTGATTCTTATATAACAATGGTCAAAATTCATTCTATTGATGTTGATTATGAATGGTGCTACTTAAACCGCAAAGTATGCAACAAAAAGTTTTTCCAATTGATTATTTTGAAGACATATGTGACTCTGAGATCTTTCAATTGTTAAACGCATGTGGAATTGTTCAAATTGCAATCATAGTGTGACATATATGGTTCCAAAGTAAGCTTTCTATTTCTTTTATTTATCTTTTATTTTGTCAACACTGGGCCACAACTGGGCGGCCCATTAGCCAAGTTTCTACATAATGTAAGCGGTGGAACTCGATCTCTGGTTGTGCAAGTGTGCATGTCTTAGTGGACTTATCGTCTGCCACTAGACTAAAGACCACTTGCATTTTCTTTTATTTATCAAAACATTCACTTTTATTTTTATGAAAGATTTATTACAAAAAGGATTAAATCTCTATTTTTATGAAAGATTTATTAATATTGGTGAAGCATGATTTTTGATGTTTGATTGGATAGCTGTGCAAATTGTTAAGATCGACTTCTGATTTAATAAAGTCTATCGATGAGATATGAACAATATTTTATAATATCGATAAAAATTAGTTTATTATTAGTAAGAGATAAACAATATTGTTTAGAAACTATTTTTTGCATATTGAAGATTCTGAAAATTTACTTACAGTTACCAAATTGCTTTCAGTCTGGTGGTTAGGATGATCCAGCTAATGATTTTGCACCAGGGTTCGATTCCTACTCACTACATTATGGTAGCTTAAAAAAAGGATTATTGGAGGGGTGAGCTTTAGGTTATGGATCAGGACTTGTCGATCCAATGTTGACAAAAAAAAATTTGTCTTTCCTATTTATATTTGGTGTTGAAAAGGTACATATCACTAAAAGTCATGATCATGCTTACAAGGTCAATTAGTTGGTCGATAAAATTAAACTTATTAAAGAATTCAATGACACATAATCTTAAAAAAATAAAAATAAAATTCTTAAAAAAATTGTTTTTTCATAATAATAACGATAATACTAAAAAATAATTGTGATTATAGGCTATTTCTTTATTGGCTGGTGGAGAAGAGAGTGTTGAATCAAATAAAAAAAAAATCTCAGCTTCAAACTCCAAAAGAAAGGATCCCGAAGGAATTTTTGATTTTGATAATGGCAATTCGTCATCTTCAAAATCTTTGATGATTAAGAAGATTAAGATGAAGAAGCTTTAAAACTTTTACTCAGATCTTGATTTATTTATTTACGCTTAATTTTTTATTGGCGTGTTATGAAGCTTTCTTTTTATTTTCATATTTGGTTTATTTTCTTTGGATATTTGTTTACATTAAGTTCTTAATATTTACTTTCATTTCTTTATATTTAAATTCCTTTTATTGTTTTTATCTTAACTTTAGATGCTTAAATTAGGAAAAAAACAAGTATATCTAAATAATTAGGAAAGAAATTCTAAATTCCGACAATCAAAGACTAGAAATAAATAGAAAATAACTAAAAATATATATACACATTTCTAATAATATAGTTATATTCTTAAATTATAAAATAATTCATGGTAACCAACTACTAATTATAAATAAACAAATATATATATATATATGATGAAAAAATAAAAATAAATACATATATATGTATATATATTTATTACTAACATATATATATACTTATTACTAACTTAGTTATATAAAAAAATAGTACCTAATATTGAATTTCTAATCATCTATATATGTATTAAAAAATATAATTATGTCTCGTACAAAGTACGTGTGTTCATCTAATTAATATATATATATATATATATATATATATATATAATATGTAGACTTATTGAATACTTAAATATCATGATACATGTTATGGTCGTTGAGTTTTAGTAGTTGTTTTTTGTCGGATTTGAGTTTTCGTAGTTTATACCTCAAAATGTATTTTTTTTGTTAATATATATTTTTTAATTGAAACAATTTTCTGGTTTTATTTTTGTTGCAAAAGTATAAATCTAATTTAAACAGATGGTATAATTAGCTTGTCTCTGATTTACCTAGGTAATAGGTGGTGAGTTCGAAACTCATCCGGTTTTATTTAGAAAATTTAGATTAAAAAAAATCTAGAAATGATTGGTAGGCAATGTTTATATGTCCAAGGTTTTCTTTCCCGATTCCTATATTATATAAATATGTGATCACCGCAAATTTAAACCATGCTCCTTTTGTTCTATATCACACATTACTCATAGTATTTATTTATATAGCCTAAAGATAATCCAAGAGATTTAAGTGATAATCGAAAAGCAAGATTTTCGGGGTAAAAATAAGATGCGAGATTCGTTTTAGAAAAAGAGAAGTACGAATAAAGGAGAGAGTACAAGAAACCAAAGTGTTTATTAAGTAATTAATTAAGTAGGGTTTAATTAAGGAGAAGAGAATAGTGATGACAACATGGGAGTTGGACCCTCTGTGGCTTTTTGCTTTCTAAGCAGTAATGATGAATCGGTGAAAATTTATATTGACAACGCATAAAGACTAATTATATAAAAATATAACAACTTATTTTATTTATTGTTTAATAATTATATATAGACCCAAAAAGAAAAAGAAGAAGTGACTTGTCTCTATGTCATAATCTTCATAGAAAGCATAGCCAAATCTTAAGCCCACATGGATGGTGTAAGCCTTTAACCCTACTCACATCTATTGCCTTTGCAAAATATTCATCATTATTACAACATCTCTTATAGTATTTTGTAACTTTTTTGTGTAAATTGTCATCATTATGGCTTTGTTCATTTCCTCATAAAATAAGGCTGAGTCTATTAATGCTCACGGATGAACATGACCCCTACTTTTGTTTCCCTTTCTTGTCTTGAATTTACAATTCTTTTGATGTTAAGTTCTAACTGGTTTCCACAATCAATTGCTTGCTTGCAACTGAAATATAGTTAATATTATTTCATCTCTAGTTCATTGGCTTATCAAGAGGAGTTTGCCGTCCATTTTTTTTTTGTCAACAATTAGATTAATAAATCTCTAAATACTTAATAATATTATATGAGACATGTATACCAAAAAAAAAATCGGTGGAAAATCAGTAAAAGTGGATACAAACATTTTTGACAAAAAATATTTTTCCGTTTGCAATAGATAGATTATGGTTAATAAAGAAAAAATCTTTAAATATTAATTTTATAAATGTATAACTCAAATTACTAATTTTATAACGATTTTTTTCTTTAAAATACCACAATTTATATAAGAAACTAGAATATTACCTAATATTTAGTCTTTTACAAATCTTAGAAACTTTTAATAGCTTTTGCTAAAGTCTTTATACCAATGATTCAGTAAATGTACATGTATCTCTAAAATATTTTGTCGTAATCTTTTATTGTTGAAATAAAATAGAAAAAATAGTATAGTTGAGAATCTTCTGATGAAAAAGATATTTTAAAAATTACTATTAATTTTTTTTTTTTGTATCTGATGGAGAAATGGATAGTGGTCTTATTCAGTAACATAGTTTGGAATGTTTCAAGAAAATATCAATGACTAACAAAAATAGTATAAATTTACGAGTGGTACCAACGAAAAGTCCATTATTCAATTTGTGGTGTAGTTTGTGTGTCCAATCTTCTAATTACTATAGTTACAAAATTATTATATGCAAAAAATAAAACACTAAAATCTTTGAATATGTTTAATACTTTTTGTCAATATTATAAAATGTTAATAGTTTTCTTTTTAATTTGCTTAATGATAAATTTATATATGGTCGGGGGAGCATTATGAAGAAGTAGTAATCTCAAAAAAGTTAGAAACTTATTGGTACCATTAATGATCCTTAAAGTCTTTGCATTGGCCATACCATTTTTATGATTGATACTGATTTTCCATCGACCTTATTGCTTTCGTTACAAACATTTCAGAACAAATGAAGTTAACACACAAATAAAATATCTGTATCAAAAATAAAAGATGCACATAGATATCTCGAAAAACATCATTAGCTTTCCATAATCAAAACAAACACAAAAATCTAAAAATATATTTGTAACGATCTATCGTTACAATGCTTTTCACATGGATAGGTTTGAATAATTTTAAAAGTCTTTCTAAGAGTTTATTTTACATAAACCGAAATGAATTTTTTTAGAATATGGAGTTTGAGATTATCAGCAAGCTATTTTCAGAAAAAACGTTTAGCAATTGCTTAATATACAATCAAGAAAAACAAAATGATAATTTTACTAAATTGTGGACCATGATGCTCAATGAATAAATCAAAGATCATCTAAAGGAGTATATTAGGCCTTATACATATATCTCAAGATCCCATTTCAAGGCCCATGGCTTTATTCGAAATGAGAACATTAATGCCAAAATACCAACTATGGATTTAATTTTGTGTTGTTTAAGACAAACATGTATCGTGTTTTAACCAATAAACACTATATATTGACCTTATGTTTATTTTTTCTAACTCTTTCTAAGACCGTTTGTATATTGATCTTATGTTTATTTTTTTCTTGTTTTTGTTTGTGGAACTGAGTTGGTTTGTCAAGAAAAAAACATATAATGCAGTTGACTTGTATTAGTTAGACACCAGATGATGAATTCGTATCATATTTTTTTCTAATTAAAAAACTTAGGTTGTAGATCAGATTTTATTAATTCAATAGTTACTTGTTGACAAAAAAAAAATTGTGTTGGTTTTTGAGAAAAAAATTTCTTAATCCTTTTTCTTTGGAAGAGTTTGTAACTAATCAGTTACACATTTATTGAATTATTAATTAAGGAACTAAAGATTTAATAATAGAGAAATTATGTAAAAGGTAACATTGTAGTTGTAATTTTTTTTTTATCGTCTAACTTTATTGATAGAAAACCTAATTGACTTATTTGTTACAACAACAAAAAAAATCAACGTATTACGTCAGCTACATCCCACAGAACCTCCACGTATTCACGTCAGCTACATCCATTTGAAGACATGTGTCCAGCAATGGGAGAGGCAGCCTGCTTCTGGATCTTCACGTGCCTGAATTACGAGCGTACCGGCATGTAATCACCGGACTCAAATCACCGGAAACAACTTTTCTTCGGCTCTGTTCGTTTTCTGCAAATCAAATTGATATCGATTTCCTCTGCAAAATCCATCATAGCAGTTGTATCTCAAATCAAACCACCATTGAAGACTACCTGTAAAACCAACCAAAAAGAAATTCTGACAAACGAAGATTGATTCCTCAAATCGTTGGGAAATTTTACAGGACCAGGAAATTCATCAGCAACCTTCAAAGAATGATATGCAAAATCCAATACAAAGATTGAATCTGAGCCCGGAGTAACACCAGAAGAAGGAAAATGACGAGAATTGAACTTGAAGAAAAACAAAAACTGTTGCTGGAGAAGGAAGAAAAGAAAATCATGAAGTAGAGAGAGAGCATCCGCACAGCAAACCTAATCACTCGCCCTCTGAAAAATAGGATATGAGAAAAAAGAAAGTAAACGGTAAATCCACCCGAAATTTTAATCGGAAAAGATTCCAGAAACCACCTCTCTACTTTCTCTCTCCTAATATTTTTTGTTTTGGAAGCTTATGTTCAGTTGTTGTAAATTTAAAAATTATAAAATACATTAGTTTCTCGTCATCATAAAAGCTTATTTATCAATATATTAATTAAACAAAAAGTGTAATTTTAAACAAAAAATATATTAATTTATTAGAAATATAAATTTATAAAATATTAAACCATATCCGCATCTGGAACGTCATTTCACTTCCTCATCAACCATCTGCTCCACATGTTCAGTATCTGGGGAATCCGATCCTCCACGTGTAGCTAGTGTAATCTTGCCGGCATGCAATCTCCGATATCAAAGATCAAGTCACCGAGATCCACCAATAGTCAGCTTTATTCTTCATCTTCAGGCCCAATTGATGGTACTTTCCTGTGCAAATTCCATCTCCACGGCTGAAGCTCCAATTACGACGCTTCACCAGATAGAAGCCGAAAGGAGTAAGACGGAAAATTTAAAAGAGAACAGAGAAGTCGCCGGAAACAAAATATATACAAACAAAACCGACAAACTCTAAGTAAAATAAACAGACACAAAATCGGAAAAATAATCGGCGGAAAAAGATCCGATTTCCCTATCACTAAGTTACCTAAAAGCAAAAGAAGAAAGAAACAAAAACTGAAAATTAAAAGCAACAAACCAAAAACTGATCTAATTGGAAAATAACACCGGAGAAACAAACTCCGGAAAAGTTACTGGCTAAGTTATAATTGAGACCAACGGAGACTACCGATTTCCTCTCTGAAAGATGGAAGTGAGAGAAGAGAAGAAAGATAGATTAACCGCCAGAAAAGTATAGACTCACCGGAAGTTATTTGACTTGAATCGCCTCTTTATCTTCTATCTGAAGATCTCCCTATAAGAAAAGTTTTAGGGAAAAAATTATTTAACATTGTAAGGTATATTACATATTTTTATATAAATTAAATGTATTTAATTTGTGACGATTAATAAAGCCGAATTTGCAAGTGGCCTTTAATCTAGTGGCTTATGGTAAGTCCACATAAGACATGCGCACTTGCACAACCAGGGATCGAGTTCCACCGCCTACATTATATAGGAACTTGGCTAATGGACCGGCTTATTGTAGCCCAATGTTGACAAAAAAAATAATAGAGCCGAATTTATTTTTATTTTTATGCGGAATCTTGTGAAATTAATTAAAATCAAATGTTAATAGTTGAATTTTGCTGAATATTTGGTAAAATTTTTTTTTAATAATTAGATAGATAAAATCCAATTTATAGCTAAAATCTGCTTTAGAATTCTATTTAATTTACCTTCGGTAGTGGATTGAATCCTTAATGTTAGATTTATATACCAAACGAAAAAAGAATTCAAACTAAACCGAGTTCGATCCAAAAGAAGTATAATATAACAATATATGTACACTATTTTCATAGTTAATTGTCTACTTTATTTAAAATAATTTTTATTTAAAAATATAAAAAATTAATTAAACTAATATTTAAAAATATATAAAAATTAAGAATCTAAATTAATGAATTATTTTCAAGAAATATGTAGTTCAGTTGGCTTGTCTCTGAATTAGCTAGATACCATGTGATGAATTTGAATTCCACTTAATTTTAATTAAAGAATTTAGATTATGAATCATGCTGTTATTAATCTAATGATTATTAATCTAATGGTTACTTGTTTAAAAAAAATTAATGAATCATTTAATATATTTTAAAGGTAAACACAAAATTAAAAAAATTAGAAAACCGTAAATGTAATTCTACAATAACTAGTTACATGCAAAGACAAAAGATAATAAAAAGGAAAAGCCACATAGTTCATTCAATAAAGATGATGATACCACTTAGACACTTTACCTTCTGAAATTTGTTAAAAAGATACATAGGTAAAATAATTACATATGCTATAAACATAATAATTACTTATGTAAAAATATCTACAATATTTTTAATCATTTTTACTCCATTACATTAACTTTGTGTGCTTATAAATAACATTTACCCCATGTAAATGTAATTGACTACACAAAAAAATAAAAAGAAAATTATAATGAGAACTCTCATTACGTCTCTCTTCCTAAATACTATTTTCTCTCTCACTTCAATATTATAAAATTATATAAATATACTATTTTATAACACGTTATCAGCACGAGGTGCTTCCACACCAAAAAATGTAAAATTTAATTATTTGTCAACTTTGATTTTATATTTTGTTATAATAGGTAACTTAGTTCCCATATATATATATATATATTATATTTTAATTTAATTTATAAGCTATAATAATGGCCGAATTACCGCATGAGTAATTCAGTCTCCATATTTAAATATTAATTTCGGGAAGATAGACACTGCCTTCCCCGAATCGATCGTTAGATAGGCTCTGGCTTCACGATCATGATCATATGGTAGACTATGCCTCTTTAGATCAATATTTTTATATGTCCAGAAGACATATACAAAATATTCCAGAAAAACATAAAAATCAAAAATGTCCTGAAGATATTTATTAAAACGTTCCTAAGAACAGTAAAATAAAATGGATATACATATAAATTTGTTCTAGACGAACAAGCAATAAACAAAATAAATTTTTCCTGAAGATAAATAATATATTTAAATTTATTGTTATTGCATCATATTTAATTTATGTAATTGTGTAATTTATACTCTGAATATTTCATGATTATATTATTATTAATTTTGATAATTTTATTTTTGGATATATTTTTCTAACGGTTATGAAAAAAATAAAAATAATAATAATACATATATATATTCTTCCAACGGCTCTAAACACTATTTTCAACGGCCACATACAAATTTTCAATCTATAAATACACTCATCTTTCACTCATTTTCATCACTCAAAATTTTCTACCTCCTCTCAAATTTTCTCTCTCGAAACCAATTCATTTTTGTAAAATGTGTTGGGTTTTAATTTTTTGCTTTGGTATTATTCTTTCCATTATTCCCAGGTTTTTCATCGGTGATTTCACTCACACGGAATTTTGGATGAATTTTTGGTTACTTATTTGTACTTTTTATTTTTTTGTAATCGTCTGCTTATTTTTTTTATGTGTTTAATCATTGACATGTTATTGTGTTATATTTTATTTTAAAGTTTAATAATAAAATTATGATTATTATGCAGTAATTATGTCAAATTTGGCTAAACTCGAGATCGCTGCCCTGGACATATCAGGCAATAATTATATGAGATGGGCAATTGAAACAAAGATGCACTTAAGGGGGAGAAAACTCTTTAACACAATCGATAAGTCAAAAACGACTTTAGAAGAGCAAAAAACTAATGCCATGATATTTTTGGTCCATCAATCCACGATGGCTTAAAGAATGAGTATATCACAAAAAGATAGGTTTGATCACCAGAAATACGTGATCTTACCAAAGGCAAAACATAAGTGGCTGAACCTCTGATTCCAGGATTATAAAAGCGTAGGCGAATATAATTCTGCACTGTTTGGAATCACTTCCAGGATAATGTTATGCGGAGAAAAGATCACTGATTACGACATGATCGAGAAAACTCTCCAAACATTTCATCTGGAAATGTAGTCCTACAACAACAAAACCGGGCTAATGGATACAAGAAGTACTCAGAATTAATGCAAGTTCTTCTTGTAGCAGAGCAGAACAATGAACTTGTAATTCTAACAATCAATCTCGTCCTACTGGATCAACATCATTCCCAGAAGCGAATGTTACATCATCAAATTATAATAATTATGGGCATGGACGTGGTCGATGTAATTACCGTGGTCGTGGACGAGGAGGATACAGACGTGGATATGGACGTGGACAAAGAAAAATATTTTGTCCTAATGATTTCAACAGTGAAAGAAATCATAAAAGACCAAAAGGAAAAGAAGTTGGGAAAAGACAACATGAGGAAAGTTGCTATAGGTGTGGCATGAAAGGACATTGGTCGCGTACATGCCGTACGCCAAAGTATTTCGCCTATCTACACCAAGAGTTACAAAAGAAAAAGGGAAAACAAAAGGAAACCAACTTCGTTTATGGCAATATCGGACCCTCTTCTGATAATGAAGCTGGTCCTTCTTTTGACCGTGAAGTCGAGCCGCCTCTTGATGATATAAACAACGATACATATCTCGATGTGGCTGATTTCGCTGTTGATTCCATGGATATCAATGAAAGCCAAAAAGATTAAAATCTTCCTGAAGAAGAAATTATGACATAATGTATAATTAGTTATAGTTACATAATGTTGGTTTTCTGCCTTGTTTGTAAAATAGTTTGTGTTGTAATATACAGTTTGTTTTTAATATATTAACGCATCTTTTATGAACATTTTCAAATAAAAAAATGTTGAAATTCGGAAACAATGATGGAGATATGTGTCTGACAGATAGTGCTACAACGCACACAATACTTAAAGATAAAATTTATTTCTCTTCCCTTAAGATGAACAATTCCGCCAGAAGCGTGAATACTATATTTGGTGATGGATAGATTATTATAGGCTCCGAAAGAGCTTGCTTTTCAATGCCAAAGGGAACAAAATTTGAAATAGATAATGCATTATATTTCCAAAAATCCTGTAGAAATTTGTTGAGTTTCAAAGATATTCGAAGAAATGGATATCACGTAGAAACAATGAATAAAAATGGTGTTGAATATCTCTGCATCACATCAATTAATTCGGAAAGGAAATGTATATTAGAAAAGCTGCCAGCTTTATCCTCTAGAATATATTTCACAAAAATAAATATGATTGAATCATATGTTACAGTAACCCCGAAGATTACATGTACATTCAAAATCTGGCATGAACGCCTAGGGCACCCTGGTTCAGTCATGATGCGAAAGATTGTGAAAAATACAAATGACCATTCGTTGAAAAACCAGAAGGTTTTTCAAACGAAAGAATTTTCATGTAATGCATGTTCTCTCGGAAAATTAATAACTCGGCCATCACGAGCCAAAGTTAAGAATCAATCTCTGGTATTCTTGGAAAGAATACATGGTGATATATGTGGGCATATCCATCCACAATGCGGGCCATTTAGATATTTTATGGTATAGATTGATGCATCTAGTAGATGGTCACATGTGTGTCTATTGAGCACATGGAATATGGCTTTCGCAAAATTCATTGCCCAAATAATCAGGTTAAGGGCACAATTTCCTGATTATACAATAAAGAAGGTAAGACTTGACACTGCTGGTGAATTCACTTCACAAGTCTTCAATGACTATTGTATGTCATTGGGAATAGATGTTGAACATCCAATCCCACATGTTCACACAAAATGGCATGGCTGGATCTTTAATCAAACGGTTACAAATTGTTGCTAGACCGTTAATAATGAGAACAAAACTCCCAATTTCAATATAGGGTCATGCAATTATGCATGCTGCGGCACTAATCCAAATAAGGCCGAGTGTATATAATAAATACTCCCCATTAGAATTAACATCTGGCCAGAAGCCAGATATATCTCATCTCCGTATTTTTGGGTGTGCGGTATATGTCCCCATAGCGCCACCACAAAGAAAAAAAATAGGACCACAAAGGAGATTGAGAATATATATTGGGTATACATTACCAAGTATAATTCGGTATCTAGAACCAAAAACTGGTGATATGTTTACGCCACGTTTTGCCGATTGCCATTTTAATGAAGATGAATTTCTCGCGTTAGGGGGAGAAACTAAAGAAGCTCCAAAAGACATCACATGGTACACACCATCGTTATGGCACCTTGATACCCCTACGAAACAACGTGAACTGAAAGTTCAGAAAATTGTGCATTTACAAAATATGGCAAATCAGATACCAGATGCATTCACTGATACAAAAAGGGTGACAAAATCGTATATTCCTGCTGTGAATGTTCCATCAAGATTTATTGTTCCAGAATAACAAAATGATAGAAACATAACAAATAAACCCAATGTTCACTTAAAAATGGGGAGACCAATGGGATCAAAAGATAAAAATCCCCGAAAGAAAAAGATTTTAGGAAAAATAAATATAAATAGTCCAGAAGAACCAAATTATATAGAGAAAAGTCTTGAAGACGAAAATAGAGAAAAACATGAGATTTTCATCAACTATGCCCAAAACGGAAATATTTAGGTTAGAAGTGAGATAGAGGATGATGATGGAATTTTCTCATTCTCTGTATCAAAAGAAATTAATAATGAAGGTAATCATCCAGAACCAAAGTCTATATTAGAATGCCAGAAAAGATCTGATTGAGAGAAGTAGAAAATGGCCATGATAACTGAATTAAACTCCCTATATAAAAGAAAAGTCTTTGGATCTATTGTCATAACTCCTGAATATGTTAAACTTATTGGATATAAATGGGTTTTTGTTCGAAAAAGAAATGAGAAAAATGAGGTAACAAGATATAAAGCTCGACTTGTTGCCCAAGGATTTTCTCAAAGACCTGGGATTGATTATGAAGAAACATATTTCCCAGTAATTGATGCAATTACCTTCAGATTTTTGATGAGCTTAACAGCCTCTAAAAATCTAGAAATGCATCTAATGGATGTTGTGACAGCATATCTATATGGATCACTTGATAGTGAAATATATATGAAAATTCCAGAAGAATTAAAGATATCTGAAGCATTGAACGCAAAATCTAAAGAAGTATGTTCAGTCAAATTACAACAATCATTTTACGGATTAAAACAATCTGGATGCATGTGGTATAATCGTCTAAGTGAATATTTATTGAGTAAAGGATATACCAACAATGCAATATGTCCTTGCGTATTTATTAAGAAATCTGTATCTGGATTTGTGATCATAGCTGTATATGTTGATGACCTAAACATAATTGGAGCTCAAAAGGAGATTAATGTTGCTAGAACTCATATGATAGAAGAGTTCGAAATGAAAGATCTTGGACAAACAAAGTTTTTTCTAGGACTCTAGATCGAGCATCTTCGGAATAGAATTTTTGTACATCAATCTAACTATACAAAAAGGATCTTAAAACGATTTTATATGGACAAAACAACTCCTTTAAGTACTCTAACGGTCAATAGATCACTTAATATTGATAAAGATCCATTATGACCTTGTGAAGATAACGAGGAGATATTAGGTCTTGAAGTACCTTATATGAGCGCTATTGGTGGACTGCATGTATCTCGCAAATTGCACTAGACCAGATATAGCATTTGCTACAAATCTGTTTGCAAGATATAGTTCATCACCTACGCGTAGATACTGGAATAGAATAAAGCATATATTCGTTACCTCCAAGGAACAACTGACTTGAGATTGTTTTATAATAGAAATTCTAGTCTCGATCTAGTTGGTTTTGCGGATGCAGACTATTTATCAGACCCATATAAAGCCCGATTGCAAACCGGATATGTTTTCACAATTGGAGGCACTGCAATTTTTTGGCGTTCCCAAAAGCAGACTCTAGTTGCTACCTCCTCAAATCATGCAGAAACAATTGCACTTCATGAAGCATGTAGAGAATGTGTTTGACTCAGATCTATGACTCAACATATACAAGAAGCAAGTGGAATAGTCATAAATAAAGAGCCAACAAAAGTGTTTGAAGACAATGTTGCTTGTGTCGCCCAACTCAAAGAAGGTTATATTAAGAACGACCGAACGAAGTACATCCCCCCCAAGATTTTTCTCTTACACACGAGAACTCGAAAAGAATCAAGAAGTGAATATTCAATATATTCGGTCAGCTGACAATGCAGCGGACTTGTTCACTAAAGCGCTTCCCACTACAACTTTCAGAAAACATGTTCACGGTATCGGGATGCGTCAATTACAAAATTTATGATATTCATCACTTCATAGGGGATTATGTCACTGTACTCTTTTTCTCTCATCATAGTTTTTATCCCACTGGGTTTTTCCATGATAAGGTTTTTAATGAGACAGTACATAATATATAGTTAGTAATAGGTAATTAACAGGGAGTGTTAAAGATACATAGGTAAAATAATTACCTATGCTATAGACATAATAATTACTTATGTGAAAATATTTACAATATTTTTAATCATTTTTACTTCATTCCATCGACTTTGTGTGCTTATAAATAACATTTACCCCATCTAAATGTAATTGACTACACAAAAAAATAAAGAGAAAACTATAATAAGAACGACTCTATTCCAAAATACTATATTCTCTCTCACTTCAATATTATAAAATTATACAAATATATTATTTTTAACAGAATTCTATTAATTGACTATTACAGGTATTAATGTATGTACAATTTTATTAATTTAAAATATTAAAGAATTTTATTATTTTGAAGTATAATATTTAATAAATTTTGTCAACATGTTAAATATGATCTTATCTTACTAAAATAGTACCAATCTCATCCTTTCTACCATCTTCAACCGCCCCTTTATTTCTATCTTTCTCTCTCAAAGGGAAAAAAACACCAAAAAGATCCACAATTCACCAGCCTCGGTAAGTTTCCTCTCTCCATTTTGATAAATATTTTGTATTTCTGTATTCTTTTATCCGCATCCTCTTTTTTCTCCATTGATGACGTACATCTCTCTCTATCTATTTTATGCTTCTGTTCATATACTTTTGTTCTGTACCTTGAAAATGATAGATTTCGTAAACCCTAAATCCTACTTGACGAATTTTCTTATCTTTGTTTTTTACTCTGAGCCTTGAATTTGGTTGGGTTTTAAGTTAAACTCTTCAATTGGATACTAGGGCCTTAGATATCGATTTCGCATAACAAAATGACCTAAACCCTCTCACAAAGCTGTGGCCTTTATCCCTGAGGAATTTCGAGAATTGTTGTTGATTGAACGTTATCTTAGAAGTTCGAAATGTTACTCGAACAAAGATGATTGATTTAGATTCTAAATTTAGAACCCAGATAAAAAAGGATTCATCTTTTGACGAAACAAACAATTGTGTTTGTGTTTATTTGCAGTAGATTGTATTAATGATGGATGATGATCAACTGAGCAACCGAAATTGGGGATATTACGAGGCGGCTCAATTTAGGCCGAATTTAGGGTTTCAATTTATTCCCAGTATCATAGATCGAGACGAGAAGCCATTTATTTCCCCTCAGAATCAGATTCAGAACTTCATAAACCCAAATGTGTATCGTGGTGGTGGTAGCAGCAACGTCATGTCATTCCCGCGCGATTACACAGTCTCTGATGCACCATTTATGAGCTATAGCTGGTTAAACCAACACAGAGACGGCAAGTTCTTCAGCAACATACCTACTAATCCCTCAAATCATCACAACACTCTTCTTGTTCCAGAAACTTCTTGCCGGGCTCATCAACCGATGCAGCTTCTACAGCCCGAGGTTGATGAATCACTCGAGAGAACGCAATGCAGTGGCCGGATGAGAGGTGCTCTTGCTCCTAAGGCAAAGAAAGAGACGAAGCTGAAGGGCAGTAAAGTGGCGAGGGTGCAAAGAGAGAGAAGTCCATTGAGGAAGAGTATAGAGATGGTGATTAATGGGGTTTCTATGGATATTGGAGGATTACCGGTTCCAGTCTGCTCATGTACCGGGATGCCTCAACCATGTTATAGGTGGGGTTGTGGTGGATGGCAGTCTGCTTGCTGTACCACCAATGTTTCGATGTATCCTTTGCCAATGAGCACCAAAAGGCGTGGTGCGAGGATTGCTGGTAGGAAAATGAGCCAAGGTGCATTTAGGAAAGTTCTCGAGAAACTCTCTCGCGATGGTTTTGATTTCTCAAACCCTATCGATTTGAAGTCCTATTGGGCAAAACATGGAACCAATAAGTTTGTTACCATTAGATAAAAACCTAACCTTTCTTCTTGTCTTTTTTTTTTGTTGTCGTGGGTTAATCCCCAAATTTTAGATTTTGGAACCAAATTTTGTGTCGTAATGTTCATCTCAACTCTGAAACAAAACTCGGTATGTATTTCAAAATGTACTCGTCTCTTTTTGAATTTACTTAACAAAGTGTTTTATGTACAGAACCAAAACTTGAATTTCATCCAGATTGATGTAATGTACCACTAGAAGGTAATCAAATCTGGCATTGTGTAATTGATATAAACTGGTTGGTTCATAACTATAAGAGGCAGGGGATTTTGAAATTCGTCTTCTTTTCTATGTAAATAGTAGTCGTCCTCTTCAAAAATCTCCCATTTGTCTGTGATGATTGTCTCCAGCTTATTCGGTCTCTCCAACACCATTATAGCATTCTTTTCCTCTACTTGTTCTTCTTCTTTCTTCGATTTAGGTTTTTCTTCAACGCCATTGATCATTTTCTCTATTGCTTCTACTTCCTCCTTTGGTATTCTAATAAATTGGGGAGTTTCTCGGGCATTTGAGATCCCAAAGCATTTGCAGAATTCAAAATAAATGGCGAGATCTTCGTTCTGAGATTTCGCTTTCTGGACGATCTTCAAAACCGTTGTAGCCTCAGTTTCTCCAACGTTTGGAAGGATTTTGATAATGCCATTGCAGATTCTACCGTATATGTTGGTACTCTCCAACACAATACAATCCATAGCTTCTAAGATTATCGTCTGCTTCATATTGTCAGCAATCGGCCGGATCTGTAAAATCATATCGAGAAGAGACTGGAGTTTCTGAATCCTTTCGATATCTACGGTAATCGAATCACCTTTCTCGTAAGATCTTCTGTTGTTGATACGATGGCGATAGATCTGATCGGACAAGAAAGAAGAGTAACGACCAAGGAAAGCGAAATAAGTACGAACGAAGATGTTAAATCCCCAAGTTTTGCTGAGACTCGAATGACCATCGCAGAAACTGGAAAGATCGAAAGGAAGACAACAAATTTCTGCGATAACGGAAGGGATTTTACAACAGAGAACACCATGGAGAAGCATCAAGGATTTGAGTGCAACGATCCAGCTTCGCGTGTGGTTCACACGTGAGGAGAGCGCGTGAATGAGATTCTTGAGGTTGAGAGGAGAAGCACGGATCCATTTGTAGACGCGGTGAGCGTTGGAATAGTCGACGGAGGAATCGTCGTGAGAGGTGGCTTTGATGATGGCTGCTTCGAGATCTGGATTTCGGAAGTTGCTATTGCTTCGTCGTGAAAATCCGACGGCTATTAAGCTTTTCCGGTCTTTAATTGCGGCGGCAGCTCGTTTCCACAATTTCATCGTCAAGCCCCCTCTCCCTCTCTTTCTCTCCCTTGTGCTCTCTCTTTCTCTGTAACTTTCTTCTACCTTGAGAATGAAGACTCTTCTTCTCTGTAAATGTTTCTTCTCTATTTTGAGTTCTTCTTTCCATAACCATCCGTTACAACCGTTGTAACCGCTCCGTTTTTCAAATATAAAATACAACCTGGCACACCTTTTGCTTACATTCGCGCGTACGGTGGTACACCGGATGTTGCTGCCAAATCCGGTTTAGATCGTTGAAACAGAACCGAATTTACATACAATTTCGGTTTAGGATAGATCTTTTTCCAAATCTAACACTCATATACTAAATTTGGATACTATGAAGTCAATTCAACGCAAAACTAATGATTTATTGGAAACTTTATCAAACCGAAAAAATCAAAGCGTGAAAGCGGAACCAAAAATCGGATTGAACACTATTACTTTCAATCTCTCCTTATAAGATCGTTATTGAGTAAATGAGTAAATGAGTAAATGTTTGTGTCTATAAATGTATCTAACCTCAATTCTAAATCTAAGAACTGAGTAGTATCTTTCTGTTCTCAAAATGACATAACCCGAGTTTGGGACTTTTCATATCATTGTTGTAAGATCATTCAAAAAGAGAGATGCACAGTGCAACACTCATGCCAAGCATCAAAGCTATCAAATGGCACACAGTGTTTTTGATGGTAGATTTTCCGGAGTTGTTCATTTCCGCAAGAACACCAGCAACAGCTATGTATATGAATCCTCCAGCTGTGAATCCCTGCAAGATTACAATCACCAACCAAATATATTTCGAAACATTTATATGCGTTACTAGATCGAAGCAATGCAAATATCTCATGACTACCTCAATCAATGATGACTGTCCTGGTTCATTTCCCCAGACCAAAACCTGTAGCGAGAAAACGGATCAGCTAAGTTGATTCAGTTTCAATATTCTAGAGATCTGCTTGGTTTGAAGATATTGAAAACTTGCCAATGCAGTTCCTGCAAGTGCAACGAGTGCAGAGAGAAAGTTGAAGAAGAGTGCCTTCGATACAGTGAAGCCTGACCTCACTAGAATCCCAAAATCACCTATCTGCAAGTCATTTTTCCAATTGAATTGTTGAAGGGGTTATATGTTACTGAATAAATGTTCAACTTTGTTTGGGAAATCGAGTAGGGACCTCTTGGGGAAGCTCGTGGGCAAGTAAAAATATAGTTCTTGACCATCCACCAACTGATCCGTAGATGAGAAACGCACTTCCTAATGCCATTCCATCAGTAAAATTGTGCTGCATAACAATAGGAACAAAAACAAACTCATCATCTCAAATTAAAGCATCGGTTTGGCAATCTTTCATCAGCACTAAAGCTTATTTCTTTAATAAATGACAAAGGAACACGTACTTACAACACCATCAGAGAATAAGTTGAGATAGCCAAAAACTAGGCTTGAATGTGTCTCAACCTCTTCTTGTTTGTCCAATTTCCCATTAGAAGTAGTTTCTGCGCTTGAATCTGATTTATCAGCAGCATCTCCAGCAGAAGTCTTTCTCTGCAATGAACAAACAAGTCATAACATGGATTACCCAAATAGATAAGACAGCTCAGTAAGCATAATGAGATGAATCCTACCTCAGGCTTAAGTAGAAAGTAGTGTTTGCATATAACAGAAGAAATAAAGCTCTTGAAAAAGTGCCAATTAAAGTAAACCAAACCTCTCAGCAAAAAACTGATAAAATAGAACTTCTACAAAAATTAATGTGTTCAGTTTTGTTATTTGCTTGCTTCTTGAATTCAACTCAAACTCATCATCCGTAGTTAGAAATATTTAAATAGAATTTCTGGTTCTCACCTTACGGAGAGATCCATCAGTAGAGCTGCTAGAGACTTTCTCTGATGAATTTGTTGCATCAGAGGAACATTGTTGGTCCACGTTTTTATGGTCAATATCATCCTTCAGTTTCTTACTGCTTGCATGATGGTGGTGGTGATGGTGGCCCCAAGTATTGGACCCAGATGAGTTTTCTTCAACATACCGAACCAACTTCTCCACAAGAAGGAAGACCACAATCCCAGCTGAATTAACAATAATATTGTAAGTTAGTGTAAGATCTGTCAGACTATTTTTTTAAGTGAACAAAAGAGCAAGTCTTATCATACTTACCAAGAACAGACAACCCAACAGATAGATCTTCTAAAGAATGTGAGTGTGAAGGTGAATCCGCATGAGAATGATCATGATGGGCATGGTTCTCATGGTGATCGTTAGAGTGAGAGTGACCACCACCTGCCAAACCATAAAACATGTTTCCCTTCAAAAGATATCTATAGGTACGTAACTGCAATCCACAATCTTAAATGAGAAAGAAGAAAAGGAGAATATAAAGGCCAAAAAATATGAGAAGGCTTAAAAGCCAATTCATAGAACAGTGCAAATACATAAGAGGAGATTGGGTGATTGTTTCCATGACTGTACCAAAAGCATGGGGCAATTGGTGAAGAAAAGCATCCCCCAACATAGCTCCAGCCTGGTAAACATATAGATTGATTTAATTGTGACTTTTGAAGTAGCAATACATCACACATATTTTTCAGACACTTATCAAATTCACGCAAGTAATAAACATGTGATGAAACAGTGTATAGAGATTGCCAAATCAAATATTTTGCACGAACTTACAACCATCACAGCCAAAGAAAGCTACTGTAGTATAACACAAAGCAAATGACTTACCCCGAACAGAGCCAACGCATCAACAAACCATTTTGATGGCTTCCCTTGAACTGTAAATTATAACATTACAAGTTACAACGAGAGAACTGAATAGCTACACACATGAGCACATTATGGCACACATAAATGCAAAAGAGAAAATTTTCTCCAGTACAATTAACATCAAGGGTTTTTTTATACATTCGGATAAAGAAATTTGCTTACCGAACATAAACGGAAGCATAATCAGGCAGATGAGTGAGGCCAAGCTAACCAAAAGAGAACATCCCAATGCATTGAGCCACAATGCTGAAAACAAAAACAGAAGAATAAGATATTATTATTAATCACCAAACAGAAGAATCAGCATGAAACTAGGAAGCAAAAAAACGATTTGTTAAGTGATGATTTCTAAAATCCTAATCTCTCTACTACATTCTAAAATCCAATGAAGAATGTATCCGGATGAAATCAATATACCAAATCCGGAAAGACTGGAATTTGATACGTGATTGTGATCGTGATCATGATGATGATGAAGACAAGGCCCAAATCCACACAACCTCATATCTTCCTCCTCAGCAAGCTCCTCCGGCAACTTCATCTCTACCTTCGCTGTCGTTTGCTTTACATGATAATCGTGGTCGTGGTCTTGATCATGCGAATGACTACAGCCACCGCCATGGTGATGCACGTGGTGATCACGCGCCGGCGTTGACTGAGAGAATCCGGTTTCTACGCACAGATCCAGAAACAAAACCAAAACCAGCAACGAAACCACTAGCTTCGTAAGAGAGAACGACATTTGAAATGAGCTAAGAAGAGCGGCGATTGGTGCAGGTGCCTTCAATGGTGATGAAGCAGACGATGCAGAAGAAGAGAATGATAATTCCGACTATGATTCCGAAAGTAAGTACATCCATTTGCAGAGTGTATTTTTCAATCTTTTTGTAATTTTTAATTTCTACCCTGTGTTTCAAAACCAAGTGGAAACACCCCTTTACCTTTACTGGGATTTTTTCTTTTTCTTTTTTTTGGTCACGCTTCACAGGATCACTTCAAACTTAAAAAACTGTTCGACTAATCGATGAGCCTTCTCTATGGTTTGGAGAATCTCACTTCTGAGGTACATCTAAAGCAAAGCTTAAGGTTAATATCGTTTGCATATAATGATATAACTAAATTACAATAATACTAACTTCACACTTCACAAATCCAAATAAAACTATAAGACTTTTCACTTATACGGAATCATGGACCACTTACATGTTAAAACATTTATATTGCAAGTTTTAGGCGATTAACCCAAAATTTGCGAATTTTCATCATGAAACCTAAATTTTCATCCATCTATTCGACTACTACCGCTAGATAAATATATATTATTATATATTTGCTTACCGTAGGATTTGAACTAAGATTTTCCCAAATATTTTACATAAGAAAACCACTAGAACACAAATTTTTCGGTGTATATATTATTTTTAAGGAAAAACTTAAATAAAAATTTGGTATTTCAATTTGAAAAATAGAAATGTGGACCTAAGAAAGATATGTGTTAAATTTGATTTTGATGCATATTTTATGCATCAAAGCACACAAGAAGGGAAACAGAGTAATTATCTCCTAAAAGCAAGGTCCAATGTCCACTCCCTTTGTATATTTCAAGGCAAAGCACAATTTGCCCCAAAACTATATGTCAACATCCACAAATCCCTACCCACCAACAAAACACACGAAAACAACATCAATAATATACACACACCAACAAAAAAAAACAAAAGAAAAAAAGATCTAAAGATTGAATAAGATTATCTTCGTTCAAATCTTTAGAGGAACAACGAAAAAAATGGCAACAACCAAAATACCAATGACAGTACCATCTCCTCGAGTCGATGCTGATCAGCTCTTCAAGGCCTTCAAAGGTATATTCGCAATTTATTGTGGTTATTACAACAATTTTTGTTAAATGTAACGAATCTTGCACACAATTTGCAGGAAGAGGTTGTGATACTTCTGCGATCATCAACATCTTAGCTCATCGCAATGCAACGCAAAGAACTCTCATCGAACAAGAATACGAAACCAAGTTCTCAGATGACCTTCGAAAACGTCTCCAATCCGAGCTTCATGGTCATCTAAAGGTAAACAAATCTTTACAAGAATCGTTTATTCATGATCTAACAATAAATGTAAAAAATGTTTCTTTTGATTTCAGAAAGCTGTTCTTCTGTGGATGCCTGAAGCAGTTGAGCGAGATGCTTCAATACTGAAACACGCTTTGAGAGGAGCTGTGACTGATCACAAAGCAGTAGCTGAGATTATATGTACACGATCTGGTTCTCAGCTTCGTCATATCAAACAGGTCTACTACAACACATTCGGTGTAAGACTCGAACAAGACATCGAATCTGAAGCTTCAGGAAATCATAAAAGAGTATGTTTTTTTTTTCTATCAGATCCATCTTGCTTTTGGTTGTAATAATAATACATTGACATGTAATACAAGTAACAGGTTTTGCTTGCGTATTTGAACACTACGAGATATGAAGGACCAGAGATCGATAATGTGAGTGTAGAGAATGATGCTAGGACTCTTAAGAAAGCTGTTGCGAGGAAGCATAAATCTGATGACCAGACATTGATTCAGATATTCACAGATCGAAGCAGGACTCATTTAGTCGCTGTTAGATCTACTTATCGTTCCATGTTCGGCAAAGAACTTGGAAAGGTATAAATCATGAATCAGAAACTTGTTGCTCAAGAATCAGAAACTTTTCGAAATCTGTAACTTCTCTTTCTCCAAACTTGATAGGCGATAAGAGATGAGACTCGTGGGAACTTCGAGCATCTCCTTTTGACAATCTTACAATGTGCTGAAAACTCTTGTTTCTATTTCGCAAAGGTAAACACAAACTGATATTTCTTAAACAACAAGGCAAATTGCAGGAGGGTTTGTGGTTTATGAATTGAAAAGTGAAATTGCAGGCATTAAGAAAGTCGATGAAAGGGTTAGGAACAGATGATACAGCATTGATAAGAATGGTGGTGACGAGAGCAGAGGTTGATATGCAGTTCATCATTTCAGAATATCGTAAGAGATACAAGAAGACTTTGTACAACGCTGTTCATTCTGATACAACTGGTCATTACAGAACTTTTCTTCTCTCTCTTTTAGGCCCCAATGTTTGAGTTATTTCTACATTCAACCCCCAACATTCACTTTAATTCTCTGTATCTTCTAACATGTCTTTCAACAACTTGAAATGATATTATAATATGTTTATATGTGAATATGAATCATAAGAGGAAGAAAATTATATCTGGTTCTTTTTTTTATCAAAAAAAGAAAAAGCTAGATATCCAATAGCAGATTTTTATCACTAGTATTATATTAATGGAATGGGAAACTACCGACTAACATTACACGTTTGAAATACATAAATTGACGAATGATAGAAATATTCCCAGAAACTGAACCTAAAAGAAAGAAATTAGATTAAACCGAAACCACAAAAAATAGGCTAAATCGATTAAAGATCAAAACTCGAATAAAACTACTCAAACCGATGATCAAAATCACCGCTAGGCTCAAGGAAGTCAAAGATAATGATGAATCCTCATATAATGATTGAGTGGACCTCTCAACTAAAGAACTTAGTTTACATACCGGGATGAAGAATCCAGTTGTCAGAAATCTTCGAAGCCATGAAGAGAAAGCTGACTCGAGGTGAGACCGAGACAAATGGTACAAAATGAGAAAAGATCATAACCTACAACTTATGTTGAGTGATGACTGATAGTAGTGTTAACATTACACTGTTAGGCTCTATTTAACCCCAATTGTTATTAAATAAAAAATATAATAGGGGAGAAAAAGACAAACAACTAGACATGTCACAAGTGTTTATATTGAAGCATATACAAAGGCCCAATCAAAACCAATTCTATGACCCATTAGAAGTGTAAAACCCATATAGATTAGGGTTTCCTAGCAAGTTTAGACTAAGTATAAATATGTATTTCTAAGAACAAGAAGGTAACTTTGAGGGTTGCCACTTTGTGCAACTCTCCCATTTTATGAATCTATCTACATCTATTTATACTTGGTGTTTCCATATTGAGTTTTCTCTTTTAGTTCTTTGCACAATAAAGCTCTTTATAAGCTATTTCATTTCTTAGTTTCAATTTCTACATTAATAAGCTCATTTGAGTATGAATCTATTTTGTCTAGAGATGTCAACATGGTATCAGAGCTTTAGGCGATTCTCTTGGATAATCAGAACTAGAAGGCCAAGCTTCTTCATCATCATATATACGGTAATGCTCTGTACCTTCACTTGCGACAGAACATGGAGGAATGAAACGTTTAGAGCTAGGGTTGGAATGTTGAAGCTAGGATTGGAATGAATGGTTGGTTGCCAAAGATATTGCCGACAAACATACTCTTACACCCTACCGATTGGGGATGGAGATATATCTGGTATATGCCTGTCATTGCAGACTTTGGGTCAGCAATGGATAGAGATTCTACGAAGCTGTACGACCAACGATTGGCTCATAATTGAGAGATAAGAGGTACAAAGCTCCGGAGCTTATACGTTTTGGGATAATCGACTTTGCACTTGACATTTGGGCTTTCAGATGCACATGTTAGTATGATAGTTCTTTGGTAGATTTTGGTAGAGTTAGGAAAGACTTTGGTCGAGTTAGATAGATTTTGGTAGAATTAGGAAAGACTTTGGTCAAGTTAGATAGATTTTGGTAGACTAACGCTTTGACATTTGGCCTTTCGGATGCACAATTTTAGGGATGCTAACAGGACAACCTCCTTGGAAGCAATACGAAGGGTATGGTTAAAACTGGTGGAATATTGTAAATGCCAATGAACTGCCGTACATACCAGATTGGTACTCTGACGATAGAAAAGATTTTCTCCTTAACTGTCTCAATTGAAATCTTATAGAAAGGCATAGTACAGCTACACTCCTTCACCATCCATTTCTTATTGATACTACTTTAAACGATATGTAAATAATTTATAGGTTCTGTTATTTTCTAATTTTCTATGTTATGTGACTTTATATGTTATTAACTATGTATGTGAATGCTATTAATCCTTATATATCATATCTTCAATCGGATATTATTACTCGTTAGTATCATATCCTCAATCATCATTTGTATACCTAACTCTATAAAATAATCAGAATAAGTCTGTCTAACTCTACCAAACTCTCGGAATAACTTAGCTTAACTCTACCAAACTCTCTAACAAAAATAACATGCTAAAATCTACAACACAATGTACGAACTCTATCAAATTCTATCAAACATATTAATTGAAACTCTATCCAAATCTACTACACAGTGTGACATACGAGTTCAAGATTGGACATCTGCTCTACATGTCCGGGCATTATGTCCCACACATTTACATCTTGAATAAGTCGTCATTTTCCTTGGGGATTTTACTTTTCAACCACGAGTTCTTTGGCCTACTAGGTTGGTTACGTACAACAAGAGGTTTACAAACTTTATTAGCGACTTCTTCGGGTATTGAAAGTGTTGCATCTATTGGCATAACACATTTGGCGTACACATGGTACAAGTAACTCGTATAATAGTATGGATCTGTGAGGTCGATCTTCGAACGCTGCCACGCTTCTGCTGCAGTTAAGGCATGCACACAAGGTATTTTATCCATGTCAAACCGTTTGTAAGAACACATTTTCTCCGTCAAATTAACCAAATGTGAAGACCTCGAGCATATGACAAAAACTTGATGCTCGTATATATCTTGAACATTGTACTGCGTGGCTTGTAGAAGTCTATTCTGCGTGGACAGAAAACTAAAACAGTCAATTAAACTCTGCCAAAACCAAAACTGTCTTTACACAAAACTCAACTACATTGTTATTTAAGCTCAACCAAACTATCCCAACTCTTCCAAACTCTTATCAGTCTCAACTACAGTTTCTCGATTGCTGTAGTGAGAATGGTTATTGTTGCCCATGCTTTTGCCTCCTCTTCGGGAACCACTTTGTTAACATTTCCTTAATGGCATCAATAAGCTGCACAATAGGGAAAGTTCTAGCTTTAGCTAACGCGTGATTGATATATTCTGCTATATTCGACGTGGTGAAGTTGTATCTATTTCCAGGAAAGTGTACATGACTCCACAAATGAACATCTGCCCTTAGCAAGTACTGATATAACCTTGCATCAACTATCTCTATTTGGCTTAAGATGGCATTAAACTCGTCAAGCCTATATGTAGTTGCAACCTTCTTAAATAGCTTAAAGGCCTATCCTCCTCTGAAATTGGACAAAATGTTTTTACGCAAACGGTAAGTGCAAATACCCTGAGCAGCGGGCGGATACACTTTTGTTATTGCTTTGGCTATTGATCTATGCCTATCTGAAATGATGGTCAATTCTTGATCATCAAGAATGACGCGGTTGAGTTGTCTAAAAAACCATTCCCATGATTCATCATTTTTGGTATCAACCACACCAAAAACCATAGGGAAAATGTTGAAATTTTTGTCTTGCATTGTGGCCGTGAGAAAAGTCCTTTTATATTTTCCTTATAAAAACGTTTCATCCAAAACAACAACCTTTCTCATATATGGAAATTCTCTGATGCTTGCATCGAATGCAAGGAATATAAACTTGAACCTATCATCTCCATCTACTTCCAGCTTGATAAGTGTTCTCGGATTTGCTCGTCTAATCATATACAAATATGAGGGAATATCTTCAAAACTATTCTCTGTTGTCCCTGTTACTATAGCCCGAGCTTCCTTTGATGTACGATGTGTCTTCCAATACTTCATATGTACAAAATGCAAACAGAGGGCCAAAGTTATAACTGCTTATATCTTTCTCTACTAAAGTCAAACAACCTCTACCAAACTAGTCACACAACCTCAACCAAACTTTATTAAAGTCAAACAACCTTTACCAAACTCCGCTACAATAAGATTCATAGATTCACCCAAAGTCTACCACGTACTATCATCTGTATGCCAAACTCGACCATGAAGAAATTGTACCTTCAAACTGAAACGTTTGTTCAGTGATTCGACAATATGTCGAGGAAGAACAGATGAACCAACACCACCAACAAAATCCAAGTAAAAATGACCAAGAATATCAGGCGTTGCTTGACGAGATTACCTCTCTGTAACAGAGCAAGTGTGTTCTCCACTGTAGACCCGCATATAGAAACATGGATTCTCAGCATCGTGGTGTGAAACACAGACTCTCCAAGCACAATTTTGAACCCAATATTTCACAACCAATAACATCTTCGATGAAGAGACGACATCAAAGTCAAACCTATGTAAAACAGAATATGTCTTCAACCTTGACTCAAGATCGGCTTTTGTGGGATAAATTTGTCCAACAACTAATTGAAGTGGCCTCATTTTGATGTCTAAATACTCATCATCAAACGTCGAATCTCTCTTCTTAGGAGGTAGATTTTTTCTATCTTCTTCTTTACACTTCCTCTGAACACCTATGAAGTATTCATCACCAGAGCTTGCACCATCTACATCCTCGCAGTAGTCAAATCACATTTCTGCTTCTGCATCTTCTTCAGCGTAGTCAATGTGTTCTTCTTCTTTTTTGACAGTCTACCTAACTCTACCACACGTTGAAGATTGTCTACCAAACGTAATATCAAATTTATCAAAGGAAGGCTCACATTTAGGCTCAAGTCTATTACCTTCTTCCACAGCTACGTGAGATCTCCTTGAAATCTCCACACAAAGACGAATTGTCTATTTTCGAAATTGTTGCACATACCCATGTAATTCTCGTTGGTCATGGAGATAGGATGTGTATCTTGTGGTAGTCCATTCATGAGTTCATTTGATATGCAACTCAGTTTTACCTTTAGATTTCTTGACTTAGCTCGAAATCTTCATGCACCATTCTCACAAACTCATCATAACGTAAATCTTCACTCACTTGCATAGTCTTACAACCAAGAGAAATATCCACTAAAAAGAACCAATAATTTTCGTCGAATCTCCAATTTCCACAAACTAAAATGATATGATCCATAGATCCAAAAACAAGAAAACGAGGTCAACAGATAAGAAAAGAGCTCAAGAAACAATGGTGATTTGTGTGCTTCAATGGTGTTTGGCCGACAGTTAAAGCGAGAAGCAAGAAAGAAGGTAAGTGATGTAATAATTGAGGGCTAAAATCGTCATTATACAAACTAGGTCAAATGAACTAACTCCGCTTAACTCTACCAAACTCTCGGAAACAACTCTGCCAATATCTGCCACACTAGCAAATATAACTCTGCAAAAATCTGCTACATTATACGAACTCTATCAAACTCTGTCACACCGTTATTACTAACTCTGCCAAGCTGTGACAGATAACTCTGATAAATTCTGCTACACTGGCGATTCAAACTCTGTCAAAATCTACTACAAAGGGTCCAACGTCTACTAAACTCTATTAAAATTTACTACAAAGGGTCCAACGTTTGGAAGAGTGTGGTGGAGCTTACGCTGACGTGGCACATTTCATTAATGACATTTTCATTATTACATTTTTGTTTACACATCTAAAAAAAGCAAAATGGTATTATACGATTTAATAAGAGTATTTGAGTAATTATGAATTAATATGAACTATTTGAGGTATTTCACAATTAATATGGAGTATTCTAGCAAATTACCCTAATGCCGACCAAAAGAAACATTTTTCTTAAGGGTAGTCCCAAAGTTGTACAAAGGCCAGCAATACCCCATAATCACGTACTAAATAGCTCTCAAAATACATTCGGAAATTCAACTTCAACCAAGAATATAATTGTTCGTATACAGTTCTCTTTTTTTCATAACTTGAAAATCTCAAATCTAAACTTAGACTAATCTTTTGATTTGGAAATTCAAGTTTTCTTGTCAATTAAGACATATACGAATAGTACAAAATGTTCAGCAGATAAGAAAAGTAAAACACCGTAAAAAAAATATAATTAAAAAAATCATCGAACAACTGAATTAACTCAATTTGATTCTCTTTTATAATTCTTAAAAAGAATAGTGTATAACACTATAGCAAAAGAAGAATTATGTTGGATATATGTTTCATAAAATCAATCGGTTAAAAAGAATAGTGTATAACACCATAGCAAAAAAAAAAAATCTTCATGCTTAGATATTGAGCAAGCAGAATTAAAGTGTCTAGCACTTTCTTTCTTGAATCCAGCACGGGAGACATGGATTCTTAGCTTAAGCTTAGTGATTTTTCACGGCTTTACTCATCTCCGATTCTTTTCATCTTGTTTTGTTTCGATTGCTCTAACAAAATATGTAAGTACTCTATTATGATGAATCACATTCAAGAAATCATTTGGTTCCCTAAAAAATGTTTGACATTTATGTTCAATAAATTTCCCTTTCTCTAATATCATGGCATATCACTTATTTAAGTACAAACAATGAATTAATTCAATCATCATTAAAGTGAAAATCAAATTTTAGGTACATATTTAATGCAAACTTGGCCAATTGATATGCTTCAGCACTTTGTCCTCTTGGGACTAAGTTAAAGACGGGCGAGTGCTAAGATATATGTCTTGATGTGAAAAAAAATCTGAATACATGTCATATTTATTAAAAATCCAATTTTGCCCTTAATGAAGTGTATGTGGCGTGGAGGAGATATCCAAAAAGACAAGAAAAAGCGGGGAAAAAGGAGGTGATGTGGAAGAAAGAGAAGATAAATGGTTGGTGGAAAAATTAATGACAAGAATTAAATTGGACCAATAGTATTAAACCATGCGCATTCTACAATTCATCTTCTTCTCTATTATATTCTTCTTCCAACGAAAAGCCCAACGAAAATCCTCCATTGAATAGAAAGAAAAAACTTTGTGTGAGGTAATTTTCGATGCGTTTTTAATATTTATGCTTATTCATTGTTTTGTATGAGTATAATACAATGTTGCTGAGTTGTTTAATTGGAAAAATGAAGATATAAAAATACTTTTGAAAAATAATTAAACTTCATTTATATGCACGTTGAGCTATGAAACTCGTTTTATTGATCAATTTGAGTGTTATATTGTTAATACTTGCTAATTTATGGGTTCCATTGTTGAAATCGCCATGAATCTTAGCTAGATAAAAATCAAAATCGTATGTAGAAAAAATTCAAAATCGCAGGTGAAAACTAAGTACAACTATGTGTAATTAGTACAACTAGGCACAACTCAGTACAACTATGTGTAACTGGTACAACTAAGTACAACTATGTGTTATTAGTACAACTAGTACAACTTGGTACAACTATGTGTAACTAGTTTTTGAAATAACAGGTTTTTCTTGTTTTTTCCTATAGAAAATGGATAGTAGTCGATGCACAGTCGTACATTTTTTGTATGGAGGACATTAGTCAAAAGATGGAGTTGAAACAATATGGATTCCAAGTGAAGATAAAGTATACACCGTAGTGACTAAGAAATTGTTTGAGGAGGTGACGTATTATGATTTGCTTAGTAGTATATACAAGAAGTTTAGGAAAGATGAAGCCACTACGAGTTTGATACTAAGCTACATTCCATTGCACTTGGAGTCTCTGATGACATCATATATATCTAATGATGAAGAAGTCTTCACCTATTTTATGACACTGAGCTATGAGAAACGCTGGAGTATTTTGCATGTGGAGGTTGTGAAAGATTTAAGTCAGGGGCATGGGGATGGTTTACGAGAGGATCAAGGAAATACGGTTGGTGTAATCACCGAAGTGAATGAGTGTGGTATGATAACTCTTCACGGAGAAGAACCATGGAATGTTGCAGAGATGGTAAACCATGGTGACAATTCTTTATATGAAGAATTGCGTGACTCACATATCCTTGAAGAGAATCTGCTTGAAGAGAATCCGCTTGAAGGAGATGATGCGATGGGGAACGATAGTGTCAATGTTGGATGGAAAGATGGTGTTAATGTATCTGTGGGCCAATATTTTGGAACTAAGAGGGAAGTCCAAGAAATAGTTGAAAAAGCTGCACAGTTGAATTGTTTTAATTTTGCTACAGTAAACTCCGATATGAAGATATATGTGGTAAAATGCTCTGAAGCAAGAAATGGTTATAAGTGGTATTTACGAGCTTCAAAACCCAAGAATTTAAATGTCTTCGCGATAAGAATTCACAGTAAGATACATACATGTTCTCATTCTACGATAATGACTAGCCAAGGATGTCGCAGTGGAGTTGCAAATGGCAATTTGCGACATCACTGCAACGCCCTTTGCCATCACAAATCGTCAACTTATAATGTTTGTGATAGTAATCATCTTAATATCTCTGTAACTAAAGTTATGTATGAATT
This sequence comes from Lepidium didymum, assembly GCA_963920545.1. Classification (NCBI taxonomy): domain Eukaryota; kingdom Viridiplantae; phylum Streptophyta; class Magnoliopsida; order Brassicales; family Brassicaceae; genus Lepidium; species Lepidium didymum. Next base: position 3,622,628 of record OY986984.1, on the reverse strand, counting down.
AATGAAGAAATAGAGAGAGCAATGTTATATTAAAGTGGTTCTTAATTGATCACCTGAATGCAAAACTTCAAAATAAATCCGAGTTTGGTTTCCCACCATTGCATTTATTATGGCGGATCATAAGTTATAAGTTATATTAAAATTAAGTGTCTGTTGACATGAACTTCCCCAGTAATCAAATTAAAACAAACATTTTACTATTAAAAAGTTTCAGGTTATCAATATAAAACTCATAGCAAAATTCTAAAAATAGTTTAAATTACACAAGTTTAGTCTTATTATGGAATCCCAAAAAAGTACTGTAAATACAGAATCACACAAAATTTTAAATTTCAACCTAAAACTACATAATAAGTTGAATTTAGTGTTTTGTCCTTAGTATAATTAATATCACGATATAATATTGTAATTAAAACAAACCGACCTATTATTTTTAATTTGACCCATACCTATAAAACTAATCAAAATCATGTAATTTATATATGATGTGTCCATGAACCAATATTTTGGTCTAATTAAAATTTTATGTTATAATTATAATTCCTTAATTAAAGTAAAAACCAAATAATTTGACAAAATTTTAATTATTTCAATGAGTCTGAATCAAAATAAAAATAGTGGTTTGGTTTGGTTTATTTTAATTACAATTTTAAAACATGATTTTAATTATAACTAAAGAGAAAACACAAGATTCCAAAATTTATGTAGTTCTAGATTAAGATTGAATATTTTGTGTGATTCCGAGTTTAAGACACAAATTTTGTGTAGTCATAGATAGTGGCGAATCTAATTTGTATTTAATCTGGGGCACATTATATTAAAAAAACATTTCTCAAAGTATAATATTTAAACTTAAGTAAGGTTTATAACAAAAAGAAAGTTTTACAAAATTATCTTCAGTTAATTTATGTATTTGTATATAATTTAAAAGATACTTTTATATTAAATTATTATAAACAATTACTTATCGAACATATCGCTTCTTCTTAAACTTGGAAGGAGAAAAATATAATAGAAAAAATAATTTTTTGAAGAATGATTAACTTTAAGATGGTTAGTTGTTTCTCTTTTATTAGTTTTTGTAAAAGTTTGGGTTGGGGCACTATTTTTTTTAGTAATATTGGACATAAAACTCTTATTTTCTTAATGGAGTATGAGTAAATTTATCTAAAAATATTTAAAAATGAATGAATACGGGCTCATGCCCCATTACTCCTCTTCTTGCATCCGTCCCTGGTCATAGTTTACGAGATAAATTTTGTAAAATTTCTTTAAAATAGTTAAACTTTGTTAGATTTCCATGGCTCCTCTTTCGAGCCCATGAGAACTCTTTCCGCCTGAATCGAAACATCAAACCCACGACAGAGTACCGAATTTTTGGGACATGGACTTTGTATTGTTATTTGAAAAAAAAAATTTGTGGTTCAAACTATTTTTGAATTTTAGGTAAAGTTGTAAATTTGTAGCCCTTTTCAAATATTTATGTAAAAACTTTTGAATGATAAAATTAGAAGTTCTCTTTAGAATGAATATTATTTTGCTACGTGTTACCATTAAAAAATTGCTAAGGAAAGACCTAAAAATGGTTGGTGTAGTGTCATGTGCTTTAACGTGAGCAGTTTAATGAGAATTAGGGTTTCCACATGTTAAGATATATTTATAAATACAAAATAAAATATGAGTTTTAGAGAAACAGAGAAGATCTACATTCATGTAACTTAGCCCTAGAGTCGTGTAGTGATTACCTCATTTTAAAACTGTGTTAGCTCTCAAATTTCAATTAGATTTCAACTATTATCACTGTTTTTCTTCATGTTTTTGTTTTCGCAGTCTTTTATAAGAAAAAGGTTATTATTTTCCAAGAAATGTAATATTTTAGTTAGTAGGGTGATTTGCTAGAATACTCCATATTAATTGTGAAATGCTTCAAATAGTTCATATTAATTCATTATTACTCAAACATTCTTATATACTTATATGCTTCAAATAGTTCATATTATAACGAAAATGCTATTAAAGAAATGTGCCACGTCAGCCGCGTTCCGTGCGGCTAAGTCTACCAAATTTGTATCACGTCAGCGTAAACTCCACGAAACACTACCAAACTCTACCATGTTATTATTTACCTCCACCAAACACTGTCAAAGAACACATGTACTAATCTCTGGGTTATTAAGAAGTCGTATTGCTCGGGACAAAGTGTATGAGGTGTGTTCACAAAAATTTTCAGTTGGGTAGTGTTTAGTAGACATTGGACCCTTTGTAGTAGATTTTGACGGAGTTTGAATCGCCACTGTAGCAGATTTTGACAGAGTTATTGGTCACAGCTTAGCAGAGTTAGTAACGACAATATGATAAAGTTTGATAGAGTTCGTACATTGTGTATTAAATTTTGGCAGAGTTATATCTGTTAGTGTGGCAGATGTTGGTAAAGTTATTCCGAGAGTTTGGTAGAGTTAGGCAGAGTTAGTTCATTTAACCAAGTTTGTATAATGACGATTTTAGTCCTCAATTATTATATCACTTACCTTTTTTCTCGTTCACATTGTTGGCCAAACACCATTAAAACACACAAATCACCATTATTGCTTGGGCTCCTTTCTTATCTTTTATCTTTTGAAAAAACGAACTTTCTATTGAAAATGTTTAGTATTGCAACTTATTAGATTCTTCAATTAAGCAAATGGTAAAATAGAATTCACTATTCTGATACAGATTACAGACTTGTATTGTCTGACAAGTTTTTTAAATTATATAAATCAGACGTACTGATGACTGAACAATTCATCCTCCATACATGAAAATTAAACTTTATCTGATTTGAAGCAGGATACTCTTGATTGATACTACCTTATTACTAGTTTAATTCCTTGTTATGTTTCAGTATTATTTTAAACAAAAATCTCAAAAAAAATTTGTCAACAAAATTAGATCGAATTAGATCCAATTAATAGCCTAAATTTTTTTTATAATATACCAATTGTAGTGGAGAAGACTCTGATTCTTAATATCAAAATCATTAACTAGATCATCTTAACCAAACTGAAAAAAACTTAGAAATTTTTTTTTTTTTGAATAGTTTAAATTTTATTTGGATTTTTTAGGAGATTTAGGAGTTTTTAAACTTGATATTTTTTTCTATTTTGTTGTCTCATGCTTTTTAAATTACAAAAACTATATTTTGGCTCTCTTCTCGTAAATATCTCTTATATAAATATATGGATATTTTCTGTTGACTTTTGAAAGGGTTAGAGTAATAATTATTGATATATAAAATAGCTTACATCCCATAAATTTGGTGTGTGATCCCTTTTAATATATGTGGACTCGATGTCCAAGGGGATACATTGTATTTCACACCACCTACAACTTGACAATTTTCGAATAGAAACTTGAAACTTTCAACTAAACCACACATTAATAATTAAAGTAATATATATTATGATTTTAAAGATATGTAACATAAAATAACATATCAAATAAATATATATTTATATATTTATTTCGTTTTAGTGAGATCAACTTTTCCATTTTGTGACTCGGTGTATGGGGACACGACTCCTTAAAAGGGACAAATCATTAGTGAGACTATTGATAAGTAAGATACCAAACATATTAATCAAATAAACCCAAAGTTGACCCTCGGTAATAAGTGTAATAGGCCTACGAGGCTACTATGCATAATGACCCTCACAGCTTCTTTAGGCTAATCTGGCATTCACATGTTTATATTATGTAGGATTCAAAATTAGGAACATATATGTTTTGACTTATAATTGTCGCAAAATGCTCTTATACAACAAATTAACTATTAAATTATGGTTTTTAATTCAAAATGAGTTGATAATGAGTAGAGATTTTAGTATATTATATATACTAGTTATGATATATTCCAACTTTTATTGTGAGATAATATTTTCTAATACATTCCGGAGAGATGATAACTCTTTGGTCACTAATCTCAATATGTTTGGTGATGGATCAATAACACCAATTTGGGGCATAAGTTGTCAATAATTGGACCAACTTTGGATTGGATCGGGTTGCACAACATAGATCGTTGGCTCTAATACCAAATTTGAATGTGGATTTCCAACTCAAAATCAATTGGCAATGAAATGGAAAGACTCATATCTTATACATACTAATTAGAATCTCTTTTCCAATTTTCCATGTGAGATAATATTTGTAATACAAACATATATGTGAAACTTTGTATGTTTTAACTAAATTTAACCAAAATTTATTTTCCATTAATATGAATATGATGTGTAATCATTAATTAAATAACAAGATAGTCATGTTTTATATATATATATATATATATATATATATATATATATATATATAATACACACACATTTAACATAAAACCATTCACCAAAATAGTTGTGAATTACAAAATTTAGTTTGTTGAGAACTGATTATGGTTGTTTCCTTTCTTTATATTTTTTGATAGGATAATTTACGTATTTATTATAGTATTTTCTAAGGGGTTGTTCCATATTTAAGGCAATAAAACTGTAAGCCTGAACTTCGTAATTGTCGATATTAACACTTAGACGTATTAAATACGATGCTTTACATATTTTTATATGCTAATTTGTAGGTGACTATACACTATATATTAATAATGATATAATATAGTCAACTATCAAAATATTTGTGGACCACCTGAGGGACCACTGCGCTTATTATTTTCTTGGCATTTACAACTTAAACAAATACAATGTCGAGTTTGACTATAAATTTTATGGTAGAGCGATCACTGTAAAATAATTTCAATCACATTAATTATTAATTAGTCCATATTTAACAAATTCATGAATCATGATTACGTCAATTTCTGCTAGACATTACGATATTTAGTTTATTTTCCTCTTTACTTTGGAGTCTTGGATTTTTATTACATGAATTTCGATCGCAATGTATACTATATCAAAAATAAAACTATTATATTCGTTTAAAAACTATTGATATTCTAAAAATGATTATTCGTGTGTAATTAAGGTGTCATTAATATTTTTTTCAACTTAATTCATTTAATAAATCAGGAAAGACAACTTGGTTTGCAGTATATAGTTTACAAAGATCTCTGGACAAATATCTAACATTGCATAGATAATCAATTTTGGAATGAAAGAAATAGAAAAAGATATGAAGAAACTTTGAAGTCGATGGAAATCTTCATGGCAAGAAATTCGGCTACTCCTCTAGTAAACTAACCATTTTCACTACTTTTGAGCAATCCGACGCCAAAATCATCTCTAGAATCTGAAGAGAGAAGAAAAAACATAGCACAAAGAACAACTTCAAACAGTATATGGAGCGAAGACAAGTTTCTACAGATTCTATGCACTCTCATGTTGGTTCTTTCTATGTAAAATATACCCATCTTAAAACGAAGAAATACTTAATTTTCCAAAACTCATCCACAAAATATATGTACCCCGTAAAGGCCGAGAATATCAAAAGAGGTCGCATCACAGTATTTTCTTTTAGTGTTGTGTGATGACAACCAATATCTAAGACGAGCCCATGTTCTTGATAAGCTTGGAACCAGGCTATTACTTTTTTGTCCGCCAATTTAATGATATTGTTTGGAAATTGAATGTTTTTTTTCAACATTTCGATCACAATAACCGATCCATAATCTAAAGCATACTCCCTAAAATCCCATTTTTAAATCTACCAAATTGTATAGGAGAGAGTTCAAATCCCTGCTAACAGAATCATTAGCTGGATCGTTAACTATTCTAACTATGACACTTACAAAAATTCAGCAAAATAGTGTTTTAGTTTAACAAATAAAATACTTCTATAAATGAAAATTATTGGTAGTTTGATACAAGCAAAAAAAAACACACATCATTAATTAATAATCACGCCAACTATATGCCCTTGACTCTTCAATCAACACAACATACAAAAAAACTCGCAAACTAAAATTTTATTTTCGTTTCAACGCAAAGAACAGCATGCTCTTCTCACGGTAGCTAGATTCAATCTTGTCGGTGAGTCCAACAAGTTTGGCTGTGAGACGATCGAAGACATCGTCGAGGAGATGCTGACCGAAATGATTGATGAAAAGAGATCCCATTGTGGCCTTTATGCAAACCATCCATTGCTTCACGTCCTCCACATTCAGTGGCCGTTTAAGCCAAGCCGTAGGGTCCATTAATTCCATAAGTTCGACAGTGAAGCAGCCATTTTTCTCTACTAAGACTCTTACCTCTTCAGGTGATGCCGAGTAGATAGGTATGTTGAAAGTATCTACTTGATCTTCACTGATCAAACCCTACATGCCACTTTCACTTTACTCATGAACAATCTCATTCATAGAAAACTTTTTTACATATTTGAGATTGTTTTTGTGTAGAGGTTACCTGGGATTGCATTTGAATGAGAACCTCAACCATGGACTTATACATGAAACTATCGGGAAGATTGGAGAAAGGCATTCCTTTAGGAATACCACACATTCCAACAAACAAAAGACCTCCACTCACTATTTCTTTAGCTCTAGCTTCTAGAAACTTCTCCATATCCCGACCAAACTGATCTTCATAAGCCTTCAACACTTCATCCACTGCATTTGAGTAGTGAACCTTTCCTTTGTTCCATGCCTTAGAGCTTTTGTCCAAAACTTTGTTTGGAACACTTGATAGCCAGTGTGTGGACGCCAATGTTATAACAATATGAACGGAGGATTGAGGAAGAACACGGCTGTAGAAAGATCCCGGGACCCCCACCGCAAAGTAACTACGGTCTTGAGGCAGAGTAGTGAAAAGAATGTTGAAGTCATTTTGAGGGAGATCGTTGAAGAAGACAAGAAACTCTGGTTTTGATCCGTTTGATTTTCCTAAGTTGGTTTCAACAGATTTGATAATGTCGTCAACGAGAAAGAATGTGTTTGGTCCAGTTGCACAACCAAGATCGGCTATGCGGAATGTGTTTGAGTCAGAAATTAGGGTTTTTGCATCGAGTTTCTCCATTATCAATTGGTGTATTGTCTCTTTCAATAAACTTGATGATTTTCTCTGTCCACATGATCAAAAGCACAAAACAGTATTATAATTTCATGATATATAGACTAATACATATGTAAAAGTTATTTTAAAGTATTAACTTAACGTTACGATTTAGCTTTTCATATAAACTCGAATTTAACTACGAAAATTGAAATGGTCCCTACAATTACTGCTAGATTAAGGTTAGCTTTTCGTGAGACAATGAAGCCGCTTAGTGTATATATCTTCGGTGTTTTTTTGTGTGGCTCGATGAGTTCCTCACATTTTTAAATGGTTATTTATCTAAAAGTACATTAACAAGTTCACACTAAAAAATGTTCATATACATTAGTTTTCAAAAAAAAAATGAAATCAATTACCGAATTCTTCTCAGTCTAGTGGTTAGAATGATCCAGCTAATGAATATGACATCTAGAGTTTGATTCCTCTCATCCACAAATTGATAGATTAAATAAGAATTTTAAGAGTTAGACTAGATTATGGATAATGTCTTGTCGATACAATCTTGATAAAAAAAAAGAAGTCAATTAAGTTATATTCTTTCTTTAAAGTCATGAGCTACCAATTGAACCGAATGGCCAGCTAAAGTAACATGTATCTACAAAAATCTAAATAAGAGCAAAGCAGTACAAATCTTTTTTTATATATATGTTTTACCAATCTTTCTATTTTATGCTAACTGTATTTATTTTTCTTGTATGCTACTTTCTTTTGTTGCTAACTACTATATTTTAAAAGTTATAGAAAAATAAAATAAAAAGAGAGTGAAAAGGGACCTGGAAATGTGAATTCTGAGAGTAGCTGTTGGGGCCATCTCCTCCACTCATAGGAAGTGAATTAAGAACAATCTCCAATTTTCCCATTTTGTTTTTGTATGTTTGCTTCAATACACTTAAAGGCGTGTAGCCTCTCATTTATATAGAGGCCATGCACTTAACTTGTAGTCTTATTTTTATATTTCATTTTACCAATAATTGAAACGCATAATAAAAAAAAAAGCTGGGACATCAGTACAAGAATGTGCTCTTACATTTTATGCTTTTTGTTAGAACAAAGTGAAATACAGAAATATATTTTATAGCAAAAAGATTAGGTAGTAAATCAATTAAAACTCATCTTCGAATCAGTTTTAATGGCCTATTTTGTAATGAAATAATTATCTTATTAATTGTATTATAAGTTATAGACTACGCAGAATCTCCATTCATAGTTTGTGTTGTTCAGTTCTATATATATAATTTTAAACACATAAAATTAACCGACCAACGTTTCTATTACATTAGTTAATTTTGTCACCAATTTCATTGGTTCATAGCTGGACTCAGACACTAACTTTGTACCATATTCGATGGATTATAATAAATACTATATTTTATACCTATAGAGAAGCTAATACTGAATTATCACTGATTATTATTACAGTGGTCCAACACACAAAACTACAATAAATATTATTGTTTTCTTTTTAAAAAAGTAATATATTCTTATTCTTTTTTTTTGTTTTGATAAAAGTTTTCATATATTTATTTGAAGTTGAACTGATTATAGGTCATACGTGAGAAAACTATGTAATGTAGGGACATGAAGCTAATAAATAAACAATAAGGTTAAACTACGATATATGCCCATTCGTTTCCAAAAGAGATGCTTTGTACTAAAATCCAAGATTAAATCAAAAGATGCCAAAATTTATGATAATAAAACTTAGTTTGACCAAAGAAAAAAAACCATTTTGTCATTTTGTTTTGTATTTCTAGTAATGTGACTCTGTTGATTCTTCCATAGCACTGACAAATAATTGGTACTAGGTTCTAACCTATGCTATGCATAGGATACAATTTTAAATAATAAATAATTATTTCAAAACATTAGTATCATAAATTAACCAAAAACAAAAAAAAAACATTAGTATCATAATGTTAATAAGTTTACAACTATATAAATAGAAATATAATTTCCTTTGTTATTTTTCCAGATTACACTATTCATTTGTTAGTTTATATGTAATGTAATATTTTCATTTACTAATATAAATTTTAAATTATTTAAAATATATAAATAGTTTATCAGAACTATTATGAACTTTTTATCGATTTAATAATATATTTATATCATTATAACGAATTTAGGAAAATATATAGCTATATTATTTTTTAATTATAGAGAATGAAAAAGTTGAAAATATATATCGAGAAGATTTTGTTCTCATTTATAAATATATTGTATTTAATTATGTTTGGTTACATGAATACTATAAAGAATATATGAGTTGTTTACATATATGATAAAAATCTTTTATTCTTCATGATCTTTTCTTGGCAAAATCAAAATAATAGTAGTATTATGGATGTCCAATATATAGTGAAACAAGAAATTATTAACGGGATAAGAATTCAACAGAATAGTGATAGAATGACAATACTGTTTTATTAAAATTCTTTTGCCTTTTTCGTGGTTATAACTTATAACACATTATCATAACCCAATACATAAGAGTATAGAGCACATAAAACTTACATTATTGGGATAAAAAAATTGGTTACAGAAGCACATTATATAAATGATGCGATTCTATTCCTCATTTTAAGTTAGTGCTGAATCAATTTAGAGATTTATAATATATTAAAGATGAATTTTAAAGCCATGTAGTTATGATCTAGCGGTTTTCATTTAAGGAGAAAATCTTTCTGCTAGAAATTTTGTCATATCTATTTGGTCAGGGGTATTATATTATGGGCTTTCAACTCAAAACTAATTAGGATTGAGTGGAGATGCTCATATCTTATATATATATTAGTTAGGATCTCTTTCAACTTCCGATGTTGGATAATATTCTCTAATACACTCCTCAAGATTATGGCTCTTTGGTCATTGATCTTGATATGCTCGGGGAGAGATCGACAACACCAATTTTGACCATGTGTTGTTGATAATTGATTAATATCTTATATATAGTAGAGATGATCCCTTCCAACTTTCGATGTGAGATAATATTCTCTAATAAGGGACATTCACATGGGCTTCCTTTGCTTCAAATATATTATGGTGAAAGGAGATGATGTGTCGATCCACAGTGTCGGAGATCACGGTCCTCTGTAGAAAATAATGAGAGATTTCCATTGGTCAGATTCAGTGATCCCGCTTATAAGAAAAACTAAAGATGAATTTTTTTTTGTTCAACCTAAAGATGAATTTTACTTTATTGAAACAAACATCAGAAAAAATATATAGTTATGGTTAACCCAGAGTCAGATCTGACCCATTACTATGAAACATTTGAACGGGCCTCCAATTTTTTAAGGGCTCCCAATTAGTGAAAATTAAATTATGTGGATAGCAAAATTTTGATATGAAATGTTAAGTAAAAGATAGATAACAAAATATGTGTGTGAGTTTCCAAGTATTATGAAACATTCTTGGGGAAAATAGATCGTTTACCCATTTAAATATTAAACATTTTGATTTTTAGTGGTTCTGAAATAGTAAAAATTCAGTTACATAACTATATGTACATTTGATATATAACAAAATTTTGATATATAAAATGAGAAAATATTCAGTAAAAACTAATAATATTGTTATTGTATGAATTTTAAATTAATATGATGTAAATATCAAACAATTTTTTATTTTGTATGGGACCTCAAATATTTCAGATCCGACTCTGAATTAACCATGGGCATTAAGTTCTTCGGTTCTGTAGAAGTAAGTTTATAAAATGTAACCAATAAGTACTAACGAAAATTCGGTTCTATTTCAGTTCAATTTCCAATTTTGAATAGGTAGAAATGACACTACAAGAAAACAACTGATTTGCAACCCATCTCGAAACCTGTTTACATGGTGTTTTGCAGAACACCACATTAAAGCATTATACATCGTACAAGGCTAAATATTTGGAAGCATGCGTGAAGAATCTTCTTCAGCTCTGCCATGGGAATCCTTTGCCTGATGTAGTTGCAGTGAGAAAGAAGTACAGTCAACACAAAGTAAGAAACACTCCACTTTATATTTTCTCAATAGTTTCATATAACCTCTAGGTCGAGCGTTTACTCTCTTTTACTTCTATTGGCAATACAAGTTTGTAGCAAAAAGGTCTTGCCCCATATCACTAATGCAAGAGCTCTTCCTCTGCTAGGTCTTCTCTGTTTTCTTACCTTCTTGTATTGTAAATATTGTTAATAACACTCATCAAGTCAAGCAAATGTATTCAATTCGACAGATGTGTATATGAAAATACTTCTTATCAGTATTAAGTGTTGTTCCTTTTATGTATATATATGAACAAAATTCTGAGTTACGAATGTGGTTGGGGTGGCTCAACCGCCTTTGAGTCAATGGCTATTGAAACGTTGGCCAACTGTTGTAACCGCCTTTAAAGTACTATCAATGTATGAAAGACACTTAGTTGATTGTTTAATAAATCAGTTCTTTATGTTATAAATCATTTTGCTTTGTAAGATGCAAGAGCCACAATTTTTTCAGCTAGGTCATGGCAGATCTTAGCTTTTTGAACTATCTAATGTATCATCAGCCTCAAAGACCAAAATTGTCAAAAGACTGAAAGAGATTTGTCTTAAAAGTTGTTGTAATTGTAATTTATAATCGGTAATCTTTTGAATATGTGAGAAAGTGGATTACCGGAAAAAGGATTAGTAAATTAATGGATGAAATGAAAGCATGTATGTTAACGAAATTGATTCTGACTTTACATAACTAGTAGAAAATCTATAGATAATCAGACGAATAATAGCTCAAAGGTTTATTTAGAGGCGTCAAATAGTCGATTTTGTGTTGGTCACTCGATTCTCTTTGACTTTGTCATTACCAAAAGATCGTAAGATCTAATTTTTGCCAGTTATGAAACTTAAGGTTATCATTTGTGAGGTGTCCTAAGTCGTTACAAGAGGTCTCACTTTACGCTTTCACCGTGTTTGTCTTACAGAGACTTTGTTATGCTATTTGGGATCGCTAATTCAACTATTTGTTTTTCTAATTTTTCTATTATCTTTCTTTGGATTTAGCTTATTTAGTTTATTCTACCACTTCTTTTGCTAAATTTATGGAGACATTTTGTCATCCGCTGACTTTCAATCTTGGGTGAATTACTAAACTACTCTTTTGTCACCCCTAATTGACTACAATAGTTCAAAAAGATTTTTATTACAATTTTATTTTTTACAGGATTATAATACCGTTTTATCCCTATTCTCTTTGAAAAGAAAAATATTTACAAAACTGTCATTAATGAGTAATTCCACGTCATCAGACAGAAAACCTACGAAAAAATTCTGAAGTAATGTAGGTTTCGTTCAAGTGTTGTAAGTTTTCATTTTCTTTTGTTGTAGCTTTAATTGTCTCAAGTTATGTAGGTTTACAAGTTTAATTGTCCAGTTTAGTTCTCCTGGTTTTAGTTTCTTTTTTGTAGGTTTTCGTTAAATTCTTCTCGTTATGCAGGTTTACAAGTTCAACTTTATTTGACATTTCTCGTATTGAACTCTGAACACATTCGTTTTGTAGGTTTGTGTTCGTCTTTATTGTCGGTTTAGTTGCTCGTTTTATAGGTTTTGTTTTTATTTGTTGTAGGCTTAAGTTTGCAAGATATCCTTCTATTTCTTAGGTTTATCTATCATGTATTGTACATTTTGTAGGATTGATTTTTCTTCTTTCTCGACTTAGTTCTCTTGTTATGTAGGTTTTGTTTTTGTTTGTTGTAGGTTTAAAGATTCCTTGTTGTAGGTTTCTAATGTCTTCGTTGTAGGTTTATTTTTCATTTCTAAGGTCTTTGTTGTAGGTTTATATTTTATTTTTACAAGTCTTTGTTGTAAGTATCTCGTCTTCAATACTTAATACATTTGTTTTGTAGGTTTATATGTGTAAGACATCCTTCTTTAATTCTAGGTTTACGTTTACGTCTTGTAGATTTTCCTACTTCGTCGTTTTCTTGCTATCATCCGACTTAGTTATTCTGCATTGTAGGTTTTTCCTTAGTTTATTCTAGGTTTTTTGTGCCTCTTTTGTAGGTTTTGTGGGTAATAAAACCTAGAAGTTTTAAAGGCTATTTACCCCAATATTTAAACCACACATATCTTCTTCTTCTATATTAACCACGCAATCAACAACCATTGACACCATTTTCCATCTTCATTTAAGCTATTACTTATTTTTGTAAGTTTAATTCTCATGTTTCATAGGTTTAATTTGCATATTATGTAGATTTGCATTTCAAATCCTTAGTTCAATTATTGAGTTTAGATACCTCAAACAGAAAATGTCACAAAATGTTAGAAAGAACTCAAGTCACACGTTTTCTATTACAAGTATCCGAAAAAAATAATTTAGACAAACCTACAAACCTTTAAATAAAACCTACATTGAACCAACAAACGTACAAAACTTAAATGCTTTTAAACAAAACAGTTGAATTTAAAAAGTTTTGAAAAAAAATATCATTTTTTTCTGCAAAAAATAAAAATAAATTATAATAGCATTCTCGTAATAAAAACGAAAAAAGAAACAATTTTTTTAAATCAGAATGACATTCTCGTAATAAAAATGTAACAAATAAAAATTCAAGACAATTTTACACCTTTTGTCCTAGGAAGTGTGACAAAAAACTATTCTGGTCATTAGTGGGTGATAATAGATTAATCTATTCATTCTTTCTTAAATCTTTTATAGTTGTACCACTAAAAAAAACACCAAAATAGTTTATTTTTCCTTTTTTTTCCCGATCCTCTAACTTGTTAAGAATGGGATGTTAAATTTCCACTGATTTTTACAAAATTTTAAATTTAATATTTTAAGAAAAAATAGATTTTAGAAAAAGATTTGAAAACTAGCTGACAAAAAAAATTGAAAACAAAAAAGAAAGTGTTAAATTTATATTTGGTGAAAATAAATTGAACTTAACACCTCTAACGGACCAAAAAAGACTAAAGGACTGGATGTTAAATTCGGTTAATTTTTCATAAAATAAAAATTTAACACGTAAAACAAAAAAAACCAAAAAGAAAGAAAAAAAGATTTGAAAAGTAAATCAAAACAAAAAGATTTTTAACCAAATAAAGATTTTCCTAAGTAAGTTCTATTATTTTGTTTTGCCGTCAAACCTAAGTAAAGTTTTATTTGGGAAAATTTGAAGTGAAAGAGGCAAAGACATATTTTAAAACAAAAAAGTTTTGTTTACGTGAAAATTAATTTTTTTAGTTAAATCATAACAGTTTACCTAATTTGATCCAAGAAAAACAGTTTACTTAATCGAATAAAAAAAACAGTCTACTTAAAATACATTTTCTAATGTGATTTTGAATTGGAAAAATTTAAATTGCCGCACATTTTAGAAAAAAATATTTTGTTTAAGTGACTGCGATTAGTTTGAGTCGATATCTTGTTTAAAACAAATCGTCATTTTAAGTTATACTAACAGAGTTTGAAAAATAAATAAAACAAATTTATTCAAAGAGATGTTGGAAAATGAGTTTTACCGAAAATAACGATAACGAACACACGTTTCCAAATGCGTGAATCAGCGTTACGACTCTGATCTCCAATGTGTTAGTAGCCATCTGCAATCCCGATTAGTTTCCTAAACAATTAAAAAAAGAAGAAACAGTTTTGATGTTTAAAGATTAAAACTTTGAAACTTGAATTTTACATTACCTGATTATTGTAAAGAAGATGGTTAAACATTCCAACCTAAAAGAGATCAGAGCTGAATTTTGTTATTCTGTGACTTGAACAAACTGTAATAAGAAAACCCTAAATATTAACCTAAACTAAACACATTACAGACTAAGAGAGCTATAATGGAGATGTAAGCGTAGAGATTCGTACTGTCCATATCAGTCTACAAAAACCAAAATTCCGATTTTCAAAAATCAAAACTTGATGCTTTTTAAAACAGAGTAAAGAAGAAGAAGAACAAAGAAGAATCAAAAACCATGGCTTTGTTGGAGAAGATGCTTTAGTAAGTGAAAGAGATGTTTTCGATCATGGCACTGATGAAACAGAGACAGGCGTGAGACTCTGCGATGGCTTCGTCGATCATGTGGTTTAATCGTCCGAGACTTGAGTCGCCACTTCATCAACATCGGACAATTCACCGTTAAAGCTTGAAAGTATGATTTTGTTCGAAAGAAGTATCGAAACAAGAAGAAAAAGAAAAACAAACTGAGTGATCAAATCAATGGATTTGGGGCTTTATTTATAGATTTATTTTTAGACCGTTTGTTTTTTAATTACTCGAGTTTTTAGACCGTTTGTTGTCTTTTAAGGACTGAGAATTTTAATTCGATTTTTAAACCGTTTGATTTTTGTTACACACGCTTGGATTAGTTCAATTTCTTAAAATATTTGAATTTTGTAGATTTTGGTAATCTTATTATTATCCACAGAAGCTAGTGACACGCTCATTACGCGCTATGAATACGCGTGGGTATGTATTCAATAGAGATGTTTTAATATGCGCGCTATATGGACCTAGCGCAATACATGGGCCTAGCACATTACATGGGCCTAGCGCATTACATGTGCCATTTAAGCGTTTTTCATAAACGACAACGTTTTAATAAACTATAATCAACTCGCATTCTTGGACCAATTAGAAATCATAATACGTAAAACAAGATGGTGAAGGAAGATAAGTCATTAATACTCGAAAATACGATTTATAATGGACCAGTTTTATTATTTAATATAAAAAATACAATATAAGTTTTATATGATTGTTAACTTTTCTTTAGATATTTTAATCACGAAGTGGGTTGGTCGATTAATGATGGAAAATTATATAAGTTATAAAGAAATTAAATATTTTTATCATAGTGACGTAGTTATGATTTTTAATAAAATAGTTATTTACAAGATAGTTTTCTTTAAGCCTATTGGTCACAAAGCCTTGTTTAAAAGATGTTTAATTATCCACAAGTTAGGTTTGATTTCATATGAAGTGAAATGAAATGTTTCCTCTGTCCTGCAAGTAATGAAATATGTCACAAATATTTTGATAGTTGATAATAACCCATTTACTCCGAATGACGGTAACATCTTTTGTCTATGTGTTAAGTGTGGAAATACAAAATATTTGAATATTGATATGGTGAAACGGCATGTATGTAATAGAAGATTTACTCCGAACTATTATGTATGGTTTTCACATGGGAAGGGGTATAGTTTTGGTGCATGGAGTAGTAGTATGGGTGTTGGTGGTGATGATCAACCTAGTTATAATGCTAATTATAATTATGGCGAAAATATGTTTGAAAATTATGAGCATCTTCAAGGGAATAGGTATCATGATATGGTTACATATGCATATCATGGATTTATTCCAGTTGTGAGTGAAAATACTAGTGAAGAACCTAACACAGAAGCGAAACAGTTTTATGATATGCTAGATGTTGCAAATCAACATATCTATGAGGGATGCAGGGAAGGTCTATCCAAACTGTCATTAGCATCTAGGTTGATGTTTATTAAAAGTGAAGGAAACATAACCGAGAGAAGTATAAACCACTTAGTGGATGCATTTAAAGATTATTTGCCAACAGATAATATAGAAGTTAGTTGCGGGTCTTGGATTACCATCAGAAACTATAGATGTTTGCATTGACAATTGCATAATTTTCTGGAAAGACGATGATAAGTTGCAGGAATGTCGTTTTTGTGGGAAGCCGAGATATCGAGCTACAGGTGGAAGGACTCGTGTCCCATACAAACATATGTGGTATTTGCATATCACTGACAGATTGAAGCGACTATACCAATTGGGTAGGACATCAGCATCAATGAGATGACATGCGGAACATACAACAAATGATGGGGAGGTTACACATCCGTCAGATGCAAAAGCCTAGAAATACTTTCAGACGGTACATTCAGACTTTGCTAAAGAGTCTAGAAATGTTTATCTTGGGTTATGCACAGATGGATTTAGCCCATTTGGATTATCTGGGAGACAATATTCTCTATGGCCTGTCATATTGACGCCATAAAATCTTCCACCTGATATGTGCATGTAAAGCGAATTCTTGTTTATGACTATTCTAGTGTCTGGTCCTAGTCATCCTAGGCGATCTCTTGATGTGTTCCTGCAACCTCTTATTCACGAGCTTAAACAGTTATGATATAGAGGTGTTTCGCACATTTGATTTATCGCAATAGCAGAATTTCAAGATGCATGCAGTTTTATTGTGGACGATAAGTGACTTTCCTGTGTACAGAATGTTATCTGGATGGACTACACATGGAAGATTATCTTGTCCATATTGTATGGAATGGTCTGATACATTTCAATTAAAGCATGGTAAGAAATCTTGTTGGTTTGATTGTCATCGTCGGTTTCTCTCCATGCACCATCCCTACTGAAGGAATAAGAAATTGTTCAAGAAGAGCAAGATTATACGTATTCCTCCCCCAGCACAAATTTCAGGGGTTGAGCTGTTGGAGTAGATTGATTATTATGGTGCTGAGGAAACATGTAAACGTGTGGGCAATTGACACACTCCAGGAAACATGTCTGACGGATATACAGAATCTCATAACTGGCACAAAAATAGTATCTTTTGGAAACTCCTATATTGGAAAGATCTCTTACTACGTCAAAACCTCGATCTGATGCACATCGTTTAAAACTTTTTCGATAACATCATGAACACGATTTTGAATCAGAGAAAGAGTAAAGACAATTTGAAATCAAGGTTGGACATAGCTTAAATATGTTCGAGGAGCGAATTACATATTACAAGGGATGGGAAACAACTGATTCAAATCTTTCGGTTGTCCGGAGAAGCGAGACATGCATTGTTTAAATGAATTTCTTAATATGTAAAGTTTCTCTATGGTTACGTGTCAAAATTCTTCTGATGTATCGAGCAAAGAAAAAAATCTCCGGTATGAAGAGTCATGATTTGCATTACTTGAGCTTTTACCCACAACTGTCCACGAAGCAATTGCAGGTAACTTTGGTACTTAGTTTTTAATTTCTCATTTAATTAAATAATGTAAGTTGTTAAAATTACTTAGTTCCAACTTGTATGAATTGGAGCATTTTTCAGAGATCTATGTACACGAACACTAACAAATGATGACATTGCTCAATTACAAGCAAATATCCCAGTGTTGCTCTGTAATTTGGGAAAAATCTTTCCACCCTCAGTTTTTGACGTGATGGAACATCTTCCAATCCATCTACCTCATGAAGAAGAGGTGGCCCTGTACAATTTTGGTCGATGTACCCGTTGAGAAATTCATGAGACATCAAAAAAGAAAGCTCAAAAATCAAGCAAAAGTAGAAGGATCGATCGTTGCAAGAAGTTTGATAGAGGAAACATCTCATTTCACATCATATTACTTTAGTCCAACTGTCAAGACCAAAAGAACCCAGGTAGGACGATATGATGACGGAGGGGTTGCACCATCATATGTCGTAGTTGTTCCTAATATCTTCACTCAGATCGGAAGACTTGCTGGAAAAATAAAGGAAGAATACTGGGAAAGTCACACGTACTGTTGTGCAACTCATAGCTATATACTCTGAGAAATTGTGAAGATGTGGTACAATTTGAGAGGTATAGATTTATATATATAAATCAACTTGTTAATTAATTTATTAGATATAGTTTAGTTAGTTAATATCAACTTTATTTAATTTGCAGTGAATTCGACAGATAGATACGAGAAGCATTTCCTGATCTAAATGAAACGTAATATGATACCTACAAAAACGTGATTTTACTGGATGGTTGAATTACTACGTAAGTAAGATAATTGTTTATATTTAATCAAAATGTAAGAACCACATAATGTTATAATATATCTATATGTATGTATTTTGTAGGTCAATAATGGATGTGTAGGTAAGCATTTACCATTATGGCTGCATGAGATTGTTGATGAACCAATTGCAAGGATCATAACAGCGCCAATATATTTTACGTGAGGATACACTTTCCATGCTTACGACCATGGTTCCAATAAATCAACCGCAAATTATGGAATCCATGTGCGAGGTGAAATAAACTTCTACGGTATTTTGAACAAAATTATAGAAGTCACATATCTGGGAGTTCTTGGACTTAGATGCATTTTATTCCAATGTCGTTGGTACAATACAACAACCCATCAAGGAGTGCGTACTAACCAGCTAGGGGTAACCGATGTCAATGCAAACCAAACATATTCGAAGTTTGACTCTTTCATTATATCATATCAAGCAGAACAAGTGTGTTTTATTCCTTATCCTCGTGTAAAGCAAATATGTGAGACATGGCTATATGTGATAAAAGTGAATCCAAGAGGTCGTATTTTTGGGAAAGTTGACGATGTGGCTATGCAACAAGAAAGAGCATCAGATATTTCTATAACTCTCGAATTCACATAAGATATCATACACTCACAACAAGAAGTAGAAGACATTAATCATGATGGTTCAGAACATGAAATGCGGACTGTGCCGAATTCGAAGAGACAGAGGACGAAGAAAACACGTAGGATGAAAACTCTCATAATGAATTTTTCTAAGTTGTTGTACCGTATATTTTGTTGTATCTTCATTGAATTTTAGTTTTTTTTATCCAAAAAAAAACCCAGCATTTGCGACGCCAAAACGATGTGTAAAATAAGAAAACATTTTCATTAAATTTTGTCAGTTTAAAAACATTTATGAAAACGTTTTTTGATTTTTTAAATTTTTTTGTAGTTTTTAAAAATGTTTTATTAATTTTTTTAATTTAAAAAACGTTTTTTTGATTTTCTGTAATTTTAAAAACATTTATTATAACGTTTTGTATATTTTAAAACGTTTTGTATTTTATTGAAAATGTTATGTAATTTTTAGAAACGTTTTTATGATTTTTTGACGACTGTCGTGCGGGAAATCTTTGAAAGGGATTTCAAAGAACCGCACACAAATTTTACGCAAGTCCCAAACCACATCATCAATAGGTGGTTCATAACTTTTGCTGTGAGTTTTTATATTCGTTTAGTTCTTTTTTATATTTTTGTCCCAAAAATTATGATTCACAAAAATTTTCCCTTGTAGCAACGTTACCACTGAGATCCCTCGATTACGGGTGAAGTCCGTAACAAATTCAAGGAGGTTTTGAAGAGTCGCATGTGCGACTAGATTAGCCGTTGGAAAGCTAAATAGAGGCCACACGACAACCTCGCAATGCCACGATGGTTTAACACCAACGTCTGGGACAGTCTTGTCCGCTATTGGCAAGATCCGAAGTCCAAGAAGAAGAGCGCAGGTGCACGGATGGCACGGTTAGCCGATCCTCATGGTGACAGTTCCCACAAACATTGCTCGGGCCAAATTTCGTAAGAAATTATTTCAATACATTTACACAACAATTTTATAATGTTATATTCAATAATATATATACTTCTTTAAACCTTTTAGCAAGAAGAAACGGGAGATCCTCACCCTGATCTGGTAGAGACGATCTTCCAGTAGAAACAGAACAAGGTTGGCGTCTTTGTCGACAAGAGGGCCGAGAGGATCTACAACGAGGTCACTGCAAAGATGCAGGAGCTAACCCAGGATTGTGGTGATGAGAGCACTGGATCTGCCATGCTATCTACCGCACAAAATAACCAGATATACGTTGAGGTAAGCTTTTTCTTATTTATTTCGTTTATTTACCGTTTAAATTTGTTACACTAACGTAATAATTTACTCTTTTTTTCAGGTTGCTCCCCGTAAAAAAGGGAGACTGTTTGGGACCGGTCGCTCGCTCGGTTCGAGGATTTAGCAGTGCTTCTCATCGCAAGAATCTCAGTCTCAAGCCTCTGCGGCTTCCTCTAAAATGGCAGAAATGGAGAATAAGCTAAAAGCATGAACAAGTTTGATCTCGTCCCAGCAATAGAAGCTATCCAAGTACGATCACATGTTCTCTTATTTGGCTTCAAAATACGAGGTACTAGCTGCTAAGCTGAAGGAGCTGCACCTTGATGATAATAGGTTTTTCACTCTTTTTGTCAATTAACCCTAAGCACTATCATGTCATTGTAATACTTGAGGTGTCAATCCAATTAGGTGATATGCAAGCAATCAGAATTGTAGTAGAAACAATTAATTCAAGCTAAATCAATCAAACGATGTTTCTAACAGTGTAAAAATGTGAGAACGAAACTAAATAAGCAAGTGAAAAGGTAATTCAATCAGATGAAATAAGAAACTTCTAAGGACGGGTGTCGATGGTTGGTGAACGACCTTGATCAATATCTAAATACCTAACAAACTCAATAAGAGGTGATTCCTAGACAACAAATTTGCAAGTAATCATATTCACTTCCATGACATATGATTTCTACTAAATTATACTCAGACCCTATCATCATAGGCGAAACATAACATAGAAGACATTAAGATTCAATTTGCTCAAGTCAATATTCACCCTAAACAACTAATCCCTTAGGCTAGGTATGAAAATCTCTGAAATTAGGTGTATCAGGTATTTCAGTCAAACACTTCATGAGTATGGAAATTCCTATGATCAAATCTCAAGTGATCAGAAAGAGATAAGCATTAAGAACCCTAAAACAGAAGAAATCTATGCGAAATTAACTTAGGTATTTAGTGGATCAAGGTTTTTTTTCACTAACCTAACCCATCCTCAGAAAGCCTGACAAACTACTCAAACATAATCACAATCAACGAAAATTGAAAGCTTAAACTGAATTGCATAAACATAAATAGAGAATAAGAGTAGATTAGAATAAACCAGTAGATGAAATTGCAATAGAAATTAAGTCTCGAGATTACAGAAGCAGTAGCTGTTCTCTCTCAAAAGTTCAAAAGTTCATAAAATTCAAAAAGTGTCCTCGGTAAAACGGGTCAAAAGAGTTTTTATACTCAATCTTAGAAACCCTAGAAATAACCAAAAACATTAAAAATAAAACGCATAGTTTGGTCAGCTCGACCGGTTTGGTCGAGTTGACAGATCGAGTTAACATTAAAAGCAGCTCGGCTCGACCGGTTCAGAGGTGAAGATGGTCGAGTCAATGAAGCGTGTGGTTGCAGTTCATTAAGTGGAGAGAAGCAGCTCGACCTCGCTGGTGGAAATCTGGTCGAGTCAGAGGCGTGCAGCTCGAGTTGGCGGGTCGAGTCGGAGGCGTGCAGCTCGAGTCGTGAGTGGAAAGTCAAGAGAACGGACCGCGGGGACCTAACTCGACCGTACTAGTCGAGTTCAGCTTCGGTTCTTTGCTCACCGTCTTCGATTGTACCTGAAATTCATTCTAATGCATGTATGGATGCAATGCATGAAAACCTAATATAAACACTCTAATGGAATGCACAATGCGATGAATATCAACACTAAACATGCTAAATATGACTCCTAAAACATGCTAAAATGTGGACCTTTCAACTCCCCCAAACTTAGTCTTTGCTTGCCCTCAAGCAAACGAACTGACCTCTGTTAGAGAAGAAGGTGAAACGGGGATTCAAAGCCAAAGACAAGCTGATACGCATGCTAAACTCACAGTCCAAGATACAAGTTCTAAGATGCATAACTAAACAAGTCATACTTCAAAAAACTTTAGCCACATCAATATTAGTTTGTCATAAATTCAGACTAACCTACACATGCATTCACTTCAACTAACCCTTTTAGTATTCGTTCAGCACAGAAACGTGAACCAAGCATATGAATTGATTTAAAAACTTATTTGGCTAAGGGTAAGGTCCAGAGATTAGAATGATCTCTTTATAGTAACTGGTCAATCAATGCACATGGATCACTCAAAGAAGTGGATTAAACTTCAGCATAATGCTAAAGGTGAGAACCAATAGGTGCATACAAGAACATGACTTCATCTACCCATGTACCCACATTGGTTTCGTCCTAGCCATCTAAACCCCAATACATGATCTTAGACTACCCCTTTTTATTGAAGAAATTTTTTTTTTTTTTTTTTTTTTTTTTTTTTTTTTTCTAGCCACCAAGATCATACTTACATGTTTTTCGTTCATAGGTCTAAAGATGAGGATTCACAAACATTGCAGTTCTAGTGGTTTGGTAGTTAAGGCGTTTACAGCAAATGGTTCACTCTTTTTTTTTTTTTTTACTACCCAGAACCTTGACTAGATTTCTTAGTATACTTTTCAGCTCACTTTCTCCTTCATACCTGAACACTTTAGTCCTTTCCCTTTTCATTTCGTTTCCACTTAGACATAAGCACCCCCATATCAAAACCACATAATCCTATCTGATCTAAAAATCGAGGACCAGCATCTACATGAAGTCATGCTCTTGTCAGCCCTCACCTAACACTTTATGCTAAGTTAAACAGGAAAAAGACCTCACAAAACACACAGCAAGCAGTGAATGGTTTTGAAAGGAGGTATGGTGCATGGTGGAAATCTATTTGGATTAACAAGATAGATGCATGAAGATAAAAGAAATCCAAATATTCTGTGTAATCCACAAGTTCAAATTCAATGCATATACTCGGTAATTAATAAGTCAAATTTTCGTTTTCACTTAAGTAAGGATTAGTATCAGATCATAACATGATTCAATTAGGCATGAATGCATAGACTAAACCTTCTTAATGTGGTGCAGTTTTATGTTTCAAACAGGCGAGTATGCAGCAGACAACTTCTATCTAGGGCGGTGAATTTAGCACATTGAATCAGCAAGCTTGAATAGGCATAATCATCATAATCCCCTATGCACAACTAGACTCGATCTTACATGAATGCAGCTACATGAATTTTAATTTTTTTTTTTTTTTTTTTTTTTTCGAATATGAAATTGCATGATCGAAAACAAATTAAAAATAAGAACAGAAAGAAACGTGATCAAATGTGGTCTAGGACCCTCCCCCAAACTTAAACTACACGGTCCCTTGTGTAATAGAAGCTTGAAAAAGAACCTAGATCAATCACAAAAACAAGGAAAATGCAATGGTATTGACAATGAATTTATAGAGGTGGTACCTTTTTAGAAGTACAAGTTCCAAGGAGTTGGATTTGCAGTGTCTGTATAAGGTTGGCTGATTTGGTACGTTGGAATGTAGGGGTCGAAATCAAGATTTGCTGGTTGCAGTGCTCCTTGTGGCTGGTCATTGTAGGCGACTGAATGTGACTGATCTCTGGCCGATTCAACTTCACCTCCGTCTAGGTGTAGGTCGCCTAGAGGGTTGATCTGCTGTACTCTATCATGCTCAGTATTATAACTGTTAGATGTCCTGCCTATCTCGACCTGACCGTCTAAGCGTGTGGTCGAGTTAGGTACGAAATTAGCTGAAACTTGAGGCATATCCTCATAATCATGTTGTTGTGAGGTTCTGGGCACATATGATGATGTCCTAGCTGGAGTTGCTGCGAAAGTGGATCGCCTTCTATGCGCCTGTGAGACTGATCTTGTCCTTCTCAGTAATGGTTGCGGCTGTAGTTGTTCAGTAGTCGAGGATGGTTCCTTTGAGTGTGACTTTGATTTCATAGCTCTTTTGAGATCTTTAATCTGCCCTGACATTTCACGTGTAGTCTTAACCAACTTGTTTATCACCCCATCCTGGAACTTGTTCCACTTTTGAAGCATACTCGACTTTTTGTTTGCTGACTTCACCCCTACAGACCACCTAGCATTGATTTCATCGTCGAAATAGTAGCAATCAGGCTCCTGGTCAATTGGTTCGTTGGTAGGCGTTGGTTCAGCTGGAATACTGTCCATTGGCTGTACTGTCCAAAGAGCATGGTTGAGAGGCTTGAAGTCTATATTTCCACTAATCCTTAAATCGGTAAATTCCGGATTGGGGAGTACCATTTTTTCTTCGGCATCAGTCTCAGGATTTGTGAAGACATAGAGATTGAGGCCATCTTTAGACGTTTTCTCAAGAAACCCAATCCTTTTTAGGTAGGCTATATCCATGTATGTGGGAGGGATTGGTTTGGACGTAAATTGTGCATCGCATGCCTTTAGTATAGCTGTCACAATCCCACCTACACAGATCCTTCCTTTAGTCACGTCTTTTAGTTTAGACGCCCAGCTCCTATAACTTAATAATTGCCCAAGTAATTGGGAGGTGAATCGAACTTGTGGTACGTCTCCTTTGAATCTTCTCCCATATCTGGTATAATTTCTGTTTAAGAGTTCCTTCAGCCCTTCATCAATCATTTCAATTTCAGCTTGTCGAACATTCCCAGTTAGCATTCTGGGGAAACATGCATTTGCCACTGTTCTGTGAAAGTAGCGGATGGCTGGGTTTCGGATTTGATTGCTCTTGCACCTAGATGCGAGATACTCACCTGGTCCAGCTACTATCTCCCATAAGGCCTGCAGTTCGCTGTTTTCAAATTCATAATTAGACGCTTTTCCAGGTGGGAGTTGGAATAAATCTTCGAATTGTTTGACAGTGAACCCAAATTTCTCCAACTTCCCACTGTGTCCCCTGGCTAAGAATGTAAGATAACCAAAACCGCCGTTCCGACGCATGTCCACCATATGCTCATCATATAGGTTCCACTCCACTGAAGCTAAAAATTGACATGTTTCTTCTTTGTATGACGGTTCACTGTTAGTCACAACAGTAGTCAGACCACATGTGTGAAGCATATACTCTACGTCTTCAGCTATTCCCAATGTCTCCATAGTCTCTTGGTGAACATACCTAGTACCACTTATTTTGATTTTGCGCAAAAGCTAGATTGCTTGTTTATAAGTAATGTGATCACCCTCTTCCTCAGAATTTTCGCAATAATCACCGTCGTCACTTTCTGTATCAGCTACTAGGACAATATCATTAGCATGATCTTCTGCAATAGATTTTTCTTTTCTGGTTTGCGCTCGTCTGTCCATGTACTCCGCAGCACAATCATCCGCAAAACAATCTACAGGTAGATTTTCATGTCTAGATTTCCTTGATGATCGCTTTCTTGAACCACTGCCATGCCTGATTGCTTTCCCTTTTTCAGCTCGATTCATTGTATAACTGCAAATAGAATGTTGTAACAACAAAAACCTATGTTGTATAACTCCAAATCTGTTTCTGCAAATAGAATGTTGTAACAACAAAAACCTATGTTGTAAATTCACCACTAACCACCTATTTCATCTCTTCAACATAACTCAATTCCCTTTTTCACTTAACCGATAACCTAAAACAATACTAATTTCTCCTTAATCGGTCTAGCTATCAACTAAAACAATTTAAAAAAAATTTGAATGTGTTCAGCTGAAGGATCAGCTCGAGCTGTAGTTGAGATTCCGATCGAGCTGAAACGGGTTCACTCGAGTAGAGAGCTCGAGTGGGGAATGTGGTGAGGTCAAGTGCAGCGGCTGAGCGGGTAGTGCTAATTGGCGGAGGGATTGGCTGAAGACGGGCTCACTCGACCAGGCGGGTCTAGTCGTATGTGAAGATGCGGTCGAGTGAGAAGTGACTCGAGTGCTGAGCTCGAGTGGGGTGTGACTCGAGTGACAAGCTCGAGTGGGGTGTGACTCGAGTGACGAGCTCGAGTGGGGAGGTGAAATTAGTTGAGCTGGAGTGGTCCGTGTGAGCTGGGATTTGTTCTTCACTCCTTTGCCTCTTCAAAATCTGCAAAACAATGGTTCTCAAACATGAAAGCGTGAGAGGGTGAGGAAGGAGGTGAAGATAATGTTGTGGAAAGAGGTGAAAAAAATGTTGTGCTTTTAAAGAGGAGACATCCACCCACTATACTCATCACATCATCACGTGAATGCTGTCCAAAGTGAATTGGTTTTGACTCATATAAGGGAACATAAGGTCCTACACCTTGCTTTTTAGAAAGCATGTGTTTGTAAATCCCAAATATGCTCAATAACCAACGGACGAAAACACGCAGTCAAAAAAAAAAAAAAAAAATTATGTCTCATGTCGGCTCGACCCACTGTATCACTGACCGGGTCGCGTCGGAATTTCACACACCAGATCTTTAAGTAACCCTCCTCCAAATCCACCAAAATCAGCCAAATATCCTACCTAAAAAATTCAAAATGACAAAAGACAGAAAATGAGATAAAAGAAAATCCTAAAAACTAACTAAACTATTTACAAGGATATCATGGGATTTCCTCCCAAGTGAGCTTGTTTAAAGTCGCTTAGCTTGACTTTTCGTCCTCTTTTAGGCCTTGGTGGGTTCACAGAGATGCACCGAAATGTTCTCTGGAATTGTTTCATTAGCCAAATAGAGTTTCACTCTATGTCCATTGACAGTAAAATCTGATCCTTCTTTGTTTACCAACGTTATAGCTCCATATGGTAAAACTTCTTTGACTTTGAACGGTCCGGACCATCTACTTTTTAGCTTTCCAGGAAAAAGCCTAAGTCTTGAGTTGAACAGGAGGACTTGATCACCAGCTGTGATATTTTTAGAGGCAATTTTCTTATCATGGAATGCTTTAGTCCGCTCCTTGTATATTTTCGAACTCTCATAAGCCTCCAATCTCGCTTCCTCCAATTCATGCAGATCTAATGCTCTTTTCTCCTGAGATGATTTCAAGTCGAAATTCAGCAGTTTTGTAGCCCAGATGGCCTTATACTCAACTTCAACCGGTAAATGACATGATTTGCCATAAAGAAGTTGAAAAGGTGTTCTCCCAATTGGAGTCTTGAAAGCGGTCCGGTACGCCCACAGAGTATCGTCTAGCTTGGTGGCCCAATCTCGCTTTGAAGTCCCAACCACTCTAGCCAGAATTGACTTGATTTGCTTATTTGAAACCTCAACTTGACCACTTGTTTGTGGATGATAAGGCGTTGCTACCTTATGTTTTACTCCATGTTTCCTCAGCAGGTTTTCAAATAGCTTATTGATGAAGTGAGAACCTCCATCACTGATCACAACCCTGGGTATGCCAAATCTGGGGAAGATGATGGTTTTAAACAATTTCAGCACAGGTTTTGCATCATTTGTGGGACACGCTATAGCTTCAACCCACTTGGAGACATAATCGACTGCCACTAAAATGTAGCTGTTTCCATGAGATGGAGGGTTGAACGGTCCCATAAAATCGATTCCCCAGCAGTCAAAAATTTCGACTTCTAGAATGGGGTTCTGTGGCATTTCATTTCCCTTGGTAATGTTCCCCATTCTCTGGCAAGCGTCGCATTTAGAAATAAATGCATGAGTATCTTTGAAAACGGTTGGCCACCACAACCCAGCTTGCAACACCTTCTGCACTGTTTTAAATGTAGCAAAATGTCCACCATAAGAAGATCCATGACAGTGCTCCAAGACTCCTGATACTTCTTCTTCAGCTATACATCTTCTGAACAAACCATCTGATCCTTTCTTATATAAGTACGGTTCATCCCAGAAATAGTGATTGACGTCTCTGAAGAATTTTTTTCTTTGATAGGAATCCAGGCTTTTTGGCACTTCTCCTACCACTAGATAGTTCACTAAGTCAGCATACCAAGGCAAGTTCTCCTCTTTTAAAGCCATAACTCCTTCAAGTTTTTCCTTGATTTCATACCCAGCTGCAACTGTGACTGAAGCTAGGAGTTGTTCATCTTGCATAGAGTCATCAACGGGTGACAAATCGTCAATTCTCAATCTAGACAAATGATCTGCTACCCCATTCTCAATGCCTTTCTTATCAACAATCTCCATGTCAAATTCTTGAAGTAGGAGGATCCATCTCAACAGCCTCGGCTTAGTATCCTTTTTAGCATAAATGTGCCTCAACGCTGCGTGATCAGTATAGACTATAACTTTTGAGCCGACTAAGTAGCTCCTGAATTTATCAAACGCAAACACTACTGCCAACAGTTCTTTCTCTGTAGTTGCGTATCTACACTGAGTATCATCAAGTGTTCTGCTGGCATAATAAATCACATGGAGCTTTTTATCAATTCTCTGTCCAAGTACTGCTCCAACAGCATAATCTGAAGCATCACACATGATTTCGAACGGATAGTCCCAATTTGGAGGTTGAACTACTGGCGTTGAAGTTAGAGCTTCCTTAATCAAACGGAAAGCCTTCAAACAGTCCACATCAAATTTGAAGTCAGTGTCTTTACACAGCAGTCTAGTGAGAGGCCTGGCGATCTTTGAGAAGTCTTTGATGAACCTTCTGTAAAACCCTGCATGGCCCAGAAAACTCCTGATGTCCTTAACATTTTTCGGAGGCTGCAGCTGAAGCATCACCTCAATCTTAGCCTGATCAACTTCAATACCCTTGGCCGAAATTTTATGCCCTAGAACAATTCCTTCCTGAACCATGAAATGACACTTTTCCCAGTTCAGCACCAGGTTCGTCTCCACACACCTGCTCAATATCCTGCACAGATTCAACAAACAGGAGGAGAAGGAAGAGCCATAGACGGAAAAATCGTCCATGAAGACTTCAACCATCTCCTCTATCAGATCTGAAAATATAGAGGTCATACAATGTTGAAACGTAGCAGGTGCATTACACAATCCAAAAGGCATTCTTCTAAAAGCAAAAGTTCCATATGGGCAAGTAAAGGTGGTTTTCTCCTGATCATTAGGGTGAATAGGTATTTGGAAGAACCCACTATAACCATCTAGAAAACAATAGTATGAATGATTAGCTAAACGCTCAAGCATCTGCTCAATAAATGGCAAAGGATAGTGATCCTTTCTAGTTGCAGCGTTTAGCTTCCTAAGATCAATGCACATTCGGTGTCCAGTGATAGTTCTAGTAGGAATCAGTTCATTCTTATCATTTTTAACAACAGTTATACCCCCTTTCTTAGGAACGACATGAACAGGAGAGACCCACCTACTATCTGAGATAGGGTAAATCACATCAGCATCTAGCAACTTAAGTATTTCCTTTTTGACAACTTCTTTCAAGTTAAGATTTAATCTTCTCTGAGGTTCAATGCTAGAGTGAGACTCATCTTCTAAGTGGATCCTATGTGTACAAAGACTAGGTGATATTCCCTTTATGTCATCTAGAGAATATCCTATGGCCTTTCTATACTTCCTCAGTTCAGTTAACAGAGAATTCAATTCATCATCACTCAGAGCATCATTCACTATAACCAGGTAAGTAGAGTTGGAACCTAAGAATGCGTACCTTAGCCCTTTAGGGAGCGTTTTCAGCTCAGTTTTGGGTGCTTTGAGTTCGGACCAGTCATCCGACGACGGATCATCTGTCGACTCGACCCTGCAGCTGAAAATGGTGGTCGAGTTGGGTTCGGAACTCGTTGATTCTTGGTCCGTTAAGTCCGTTTGATGCTCAACTGCTGCTAAAACTTCTGTTTTACCCAAATTTTCAAAATCAACTGATCCTTCCACAGCTTTATGGGAGTTCAGCAACTTCCCATAATACTCAGTTTCCTGGTGAAGATATCCAGCGTCAGCACTCTTGGTCAAAGCAATTTGGAGATGATCATCTTCTGTTAATTCTCCCAGAAGCTCATCAGCAAGAATATCAGTCTCTTGTACCCAGAACAACTGCCCTTCTATAGTTGGCTTTCTCATAATCTCCCGGATGTTGAATTTCATTTTGAAATCTCTTCCTAAATTCAGTTCGATGGTTCCTTTCTTCACATCTATTATAGCTCCTGTTGTAGCTAAGAAAGGTCTTCCAAAAAGCAGTGGATCCTTAGGTTCCTCATCCATCTCAAGAACCACGAAATCAGTAGGGATTTCCACATTTCCAACTCTAACAGGTAGATCTTCTAAGATACCATGTGGAATTCGAACAGACCTGTCAGCTAAAACCAGAGAGATTTTGCAAGGTTTATACTTATCAAAGCCTAGCCTTTGCGCGACAGAGAGGGGCATGAGGCTAATTGATGCTCCGAGATCGCATAAACAGTTGCTGAAAACGAGAGGACCTAGTGAGCATGGGATCGTAAAGGTGCCAGGATCTTCAAGTTTCTTAGTAACTAGCTTCCTCTGGATTATTGCACTGCACTCATGAGTTAGAACTACCATCCCCTCTACTTCTTTTGTCCTTTCTTTGACTGCATCTTTCAAAAAATTTTGGTAAGGTGGCACCAACATGAACGCATCCAGAAGTGGGATTTTAAGCTCAATCTCTCTCATCTGCTTGTCAAACAAAGCCTTGTATTTCTCAACTAGCTCCTTCTTAAACCTTCCAGGAAAGGGCAGCTGAGGCTTGTAAGGTGGGGGAACAAAAGGCTTGTTTTTAGTCTTAGAAATTTCTGGGTTAGACGCTTGATCAGGTTCAACTCGACCTTGCGGCTCAGTATTAGGGTCGAGTTGAATTTCAACATCCTCCCCTTCTTGAATGATGATGTCCTCAGCAACACGAGCATATCCTGCGGGTGTAGGTAGTTCTTTTCAGAAGCGAAGAGTAATTGCACTGGCATTGTACTCTTTTGGATTTTGAACTGATTTTCCTGGGAGTTGTCCAGTATTTTTCACTGTAGGAGAAGCTTGAATTCCCTTTACGTACTTCAACCTAGAATTCAAAGTTTCAAATTTACAGTGAAGATCATTGTGCGAAGCGTCTATCTTGGAATGTATATCTGCCTGCATTTTGTTCAACTCCTTACTGGTAGCGGCTTGGCCCTGAAGGAGTTGCTGAAGCATGTTCATCATGTCTGGGCTCTGTGTTGGAGGTAGCTGATGTTGTTGAGGTTGGTACCCAGATGGTACTGCTGGAGTCTAGTTGAAATTGTTATTGTAAGGTTTCTTGGGGATGAAGGATTTTGGCTGAGCTTGCTGAACCTGCTGTGGGTAAACCTGATCCTCTGGATTGGCGACATTAGTACTTCTGTAGGACAAATTTTGGTTTGGCCTGTAGCTGTTGTATCCTCTGTATCCACCCTGATTCTGCAAGTAGCTAATATGCTCATCCTGAACGTCCTCCCCTTCCTCAACCTGTTCATCCTCACCTACGAAGTGAACATGTTTCGTTTGAGACAATAGTAGCTTATCTATTTTCTCATGCAGCATTTTGATTTCCTTTCTGCTCACGGAATCAGATTCAGCAGTACCTCTCATATTCCTGTCATAATCCTCACAATATTGCCCGTCTGCTTGAGCAAGATTCTCTACCAGATCCCAACCGTCATCCACATCTTTGTTCAGAAAATTCCCATTGCTGGTTGTGTCTAATAGCATACGAATTTTAGGTAGCACTCCTCTGTATAAAGTACTGAGAAGAGACTCAGTAGTGAAACCATGATGAGGGCACTGAGACTGATAAGTTTTGAAGCGTTCCCATGCTTCAGAGAATGTCTCAGAATTCTTCTGTGTGAAACCAGATATCGCATTACGGAGTTTTGCAGTTCTGGAATTTGAGAAGAATTTAGCAAGAAATGCCTTTTTGCACTCGTCCCATGAAGTAATCGAACCCCGAGGCAAGTGTTTCTCCCAGATGTGCGCCTTATCACCAAGTGAAAACGGGAACAACCTTAGCTTGAAAGCATCCTCACTCACCCCACTTATCTTAGTTAGGCTGCAGAGCCTTTCAAACTCATCCAGATGATCCAAAGGATCTTCATTGGGTAGTCCATGGAATTTGTTGTTTTGGACCATGGTGATGAGACTACTTTTAATCTCAAAATTGTTATTCTGGATTGCTGGTGGTACAATTCCATGTCTCTGGGTGTGAGTCGTTGGAGCGTCTCCAGCTCCAATTGTCCTTGGCCTCCTCTGTTGAGGTCTTGGCATGGAATTGTGTTCTGAGTGTGGATCATCCCCGTTGTTCAATTCCATTGAACTTTCCTGGTCACTGAATAGTTGTGTTCTATTGGTTTCCCAGTTGCGTCGTAGCTGTCGTTCGCTGTCGAAAGTACCTAGAAGGTTTTCACTGCCCTTTGAACGAGTGTGCATGCAAGTTTAAGTTTCGACTCTACCCTGTGCTCGAGCTGCGTGGTCGAGCTGATAGGCAAAGTAGTGAAATCACCTGGAAAACTAAGAGAAAACAAATTTTCAGTGAGTGTGTTAATTGTAACCAAAAACGAACTTGATCTAAATTGTTCTAAAATTCTGAATGAAGCAATATAAACACCCAATCGGCAACGGCGCCAAATTGATAATAGGTTTTTCACTCTTTTTGTCAATTAACCCTAAGCACTATCATGTCATTGTAATACTTGAGGTGTCAATCCAATTAGGTGATATGCAAGCAATCAGAATTGTAGTAGAAACAATTAATTCAAGCTAAATCAATCAAACGATGTTTCTAACAGTGTAAAAATGTGAGAACGAAACTAAATAAGCAAGTGAAAAGGTAATTCAATCAGATGAAATAAGAAACTTCTAAGGACGGGTGTCGATGGTTGGTGAACGACCTTGATCAATATCTAAATACCTAACAAACTCAATAAGAGGTGATTCCTAGACAACAAATTTGCAAGTAATCATATTCACTTCCATGACATATGATTTCTACTAAATTATACTCAGACCCTATCATCATAGGCGAAACATAACATAGAAGACATTAAGATTCAATTTGCTCAAGTCAATATTCACCCTAAACAACTAATCCCTTAGGCTAGGTATGAAAATCTCTGAAATTAGGTGTATCAGGTATTTCAGTCAAACACTTCATGAGTATGGAAATTCCTATGATCAAATCTCAAGTGATCAGAAAGAGATAAGCATTAAGAACCCTAAAACAGAAGAAATCTATGCGAAATTAACTTAGGTATTTAGTGGATCAAGGTTTTTTTTCACTAACCTAACCCATCCTCAGAAAGCCTGACAAACTACTCAAACATAATCACAATCAACGAAAATTGAAAGCTTAAACTGAATTGCATAAACATAAATAGAGAATAAGAGTAGATTAGAATAAACCAGTAGATGAAATTGCAATAGAAATTAAGTCTCGAGATTACAGAAGCAGTAGCTGTTCTCTCTCAAAAGTTCAAAAGTTCAAAAGTTCATAAAATTCAAAAAGTGTCCTCGGTAAAACGGGTCAAAAGAGTTTTTATACTCAATCTTAGAAACCCTAGAAATAACCAAAAACATTAAAAATAAAACGCATAGTTTGGTCAGCTCGACCGGTTTGGTCGAGTTGACAGATCGAGTTGACATTAAAAGCAGCTCGGCTCGACCGGTTCAGAGGTGAAGATGGTCGAGTCAATGAAGCGTGTGGTTGCAGTTCATTAAGTGGAGAGAAGCAGCTCGACCTCGCTGGTGGAAATCTGGTCGAGTCAGAGGCGTGCAGCTCGAGTTGGCGGGTCGAGTCGGAGGCGTGCAGCTCGAGTCGTGAGTGGAAAGTCAAGAGAACTGACCGCGGGGACCTAACTCGACCGTACTAGTCGAGTTCAGCTTCGGTTCTTTGCTCACCGTCTTCGATTGTACCTGAAATTCATTCTAATGCATGTATGGATGCAATGCATGAAAACCTAATATAAACACTCTAATGGAATGCACAATACGATGAATATCAACACTAAACATGCTAAATATAACTCCTAAAACATGCTAAAATGTGGACCTATCACTTGATGAGCCCGGATCAAGTTTGGCGAACGCGGACCAGAGCGTGAAACAAAACTCGGACGTTTCAGATGATTTTTAGTTTTTTTTAAAAATAATTTCAAATATTTTTGAAAATATTTTAATTTTAATATATATTATTTTTATTTTTATTTTAATAATTCTTTAAATAAATTAAATATATTTTATTTTAAAATTAATTATATTTTTAATATTAAAAAAATTTAAAGGGGCGTCGCAACGGTAATACAAAAGCGGCCTCGCAACGATCTCGCAGACACTGTCTCGCAACGACGCCGCAGAGTCTGCCTCACAACGACGTCGCAGAGTCTGCCTCGCAATGATGTTGCGGAGGCTGCCTCGCAATAATGTCGCATAGACTGCCTCACAATGATTTTGGATGAATCTGATCTATCTATTTATTTCATGGGTTAAGATTTAGATATCTAAATTTGAATCTATTATATTCATTGATTTAATAGGTTATATTGGATATATATATATATATATATATAAATTATACACTAACAAAATAATGAAAAAAGTTTCAGGAAAACTATAGAAACTAATTATTTATGGGAAAACGGTCAATTTAATGCTGAACTTACGCGTTTTTGCCAATTTAAGTTCGAACTTCTTCTCTCTCCAAATAAATCACAAACTTGTAGTTGACCACGCCATATTAGGTTTACCGTTAGTCAAAATTAACAGACGCTAAGCATCGTTAGTGTAATTAAATTGGGCGTTAGTTGTGTTAATGAAACATCAAAACGTCGTGTTTTACCCTTCCCAACAAAATTGAAATCCCTAGATTTTGCCCCAAATCGATTTTATCCCTTTCTCACTTTCAATTTCGATTTCGAAATCAAAACCTCAAATCAATTTATCGCTTTCTCCTCTTCTCAATCTCAAATCGAAATCGAAAGCGATTTCTCTATGTTCGAAATCTCAAATCGATTAACTCTATTTCGTGAAAGGCATACGCAGAGATAAGACCACGAATCAAGGGGAGATTCGCAAAGATGACAGAAATTGAAGCAGAGGCAGAACAACTCTTCTCAACATCTCAAATGTCTGAGACTGGATATGGAACTGTTCCTTCCTTCTAAACTCCTATGGAAAAGATGGACCTCATTGCATGATGTAAATTACTTCTAGTTTGGATTTTCACAAAGTAGGTACGTATAGCTACGCATATAGATCCGTAGTTTTGTGACTGTTGTTTAACTATTACGAGTGAGTCAGATTATGTTTTTACAACTACAGTAGTTAAACAACACCTCAATCTTATCTTTTGGAACAGTACCTATTACTCAACTTGGAATTGGTACCACATAAACGAGATATGCATCAATATGAGTAGCTGTAAACAAACATTCTGTGTGAAAATTATTGAATGAGGAGAATACAAGAGGAGTGAGTGCGAGAGAGAGAATCATCTCATATCTTGGATTGTCTTGCAATCTTGAACCACTCTGTGTGGAAAGATCCTTCCACATCAGTCCTTTCATATGTATGATCATGTCTAAGAAGATAGCTCTGATGATGCAGACCCGCCTTGATCCCATTGTGGACCATTTTGACAAAGTTTCCAGACCCGCCTTTCCCGATGTAAGTCACGCAGGGACCACTATCCCTAACCTGAGCTGCAACCTTGAGAACAATGTCTTCAATATTCTTGTAGGCTTCATAAGAGCCTCCAGGCATCATAGATGGTCCATTACGAGCACCTTCTTCACCACCAGACACTCCCATTCCAAGGTAGAGTAAACCGTTCTCAGCCACAGCTTTTTATCTCCTCTCTGTGTTTTCATACCATTCATTACCACCATCCACAATACAATCACCCTTTTCCAAATAAGCAGAGAGGGTCTTGATGGTGTGGTCGACAGGAGCACCAGCTTTAACAAGCATGATAATAACACGTGGCTTTTGAATCGAATTGACAAAAGACTCGGGGTCATGGAAGCCATAGAGGGGAAGATTCCCTTCCTTTTTAGCTCGTTCAACAGTCTCATCAACTTTGGAAGTTGTTCTGTTGTAAACAGAGATTGGGAAGCCTTTCTCTACAATGTTGAGAGCTAAATTCTGACCCATCACCGCCAGTCCAGCTAGACCAATTCTAGTAGGTGGAACAACCATTGTCACGGTCTACTTCTATCTGCCAACACAAAAAAACTCAAAAATCTCAAATCTAAGAAAAGATGAACAAAGAAAATATCTTCTTAAGCTAAACACATATACAAACACAGAAAGACCAAAAGCTAAACTTTGCGCCATGTGATGTATATAATAAACAGAAAGCTTCATCATTGATTTAAAGTCAATCCACAGATTCAACCAGGAACATGATCTCGAATATCTTCGAACACAAATTCTAAATTAGGGTTCAATAAACAACATAAATCTTTCAAAAAAACAATCTTGGCATACACCAACACCAAGAGCGGAGAATCGACTACTTTAAAACCCAGATATCGATCTAAACTACGATATAATGAGAACTCTCAAATAAAATCCTAAGATCACGAAACAGAGTTAAATGTCCGACTTGAGATTTCAAACATAGAGAAATCGCTTTCAATTTCGATTTGAGATTGAGAAGAGAAGAAAGCGTTAAATCGATTTGAGGTTTCAATTTTCGAAATCGAAATTGAAAGTGAGAAAGGAATAAAATCGATTTGGGGCAAAATCTAGGGATTTCAATTTTGTTGGGAGGGGTAAAACACGGTGTTTTGATGTTTTATTAACCCAACTAACGCTCAGTTTAATTACACTAACGACACTTAACATCTGTTAATTTTGACTAACGGTAAACCTAATATAGCGTGGTCAACTACAAGTTTGTGATTTATTTGGAGAGAGAAGAAGTTCGAGATTAAATTGGCAAAAACGTGTAAGTTCAGCATTAAATTGATCGTTCTTCCAATTATTTATGTATATATACATATTTATAAAAGGAAAAGAAATTATAAATATTGTAGTGGCTTCTATATTTATGCATATTTATAAAAATAAAAATTTGATTTTTTATAGATATTTTAAATATTTAATCTTTTGTATTTTTAATGATCTATGGATAACGCAGAACTTTAATGAGTTGACCCATAAATCGTAACCTACTATTTATATGGATAAAAAAATTTAACCTGAGCACTGTAAAGTTAACAAGCAAAGGTCAATGAGTAAACCTATGAGTAACGACCTGGTGTTATGACCCTCTGGATTACTGGTAATTTTGGTGGATCTGGGTTTGAGAGCAAAAGCACAGGCCTGGTATTGGGCCAGATCTTAGGCCTTGGCGTAGGATCTTCCTGGAAAACTTTCATCTTTCTTATTTGTTCATGAATGGTGATATTGTCAGAGTGCTTAAATTCTGCAGTTTTGGCGGTCTCATTTCTGGAGGAATCTACTCATCTCTCCGTCGAGGAAGCTATTTTGCCTTCCTACTTTTTTCCTTCTCAGAAAGAAAGGTACACTGTGTTTAAATTTTATCGGAAAATAAAAAATAAATTGAAATCTCTCGCAAGGTTTAGGGCTCTTCTTCTACCGAATGTGACATGTTTCTTTTAAGTACTTACTGATTTTTAAGTTTTAAAATTACAATCTTATCAATGTTTGGTCGCTCTTCGGCAGCAAATTTCCTGTCCATGATGGAGCCTCCAAAATCTGACAATTTATGTGATCGCTTTGTGACTGGGAACTTAGAACTTGATAACTGGATTTGGATTCTTGAGTACTTCGCCAAATTCAAAACTGAGCTTTGGATGTTGCATGGTAATTGAAATATTTTTCAGTTTCAGTTTCAGTTTCTTTAAATTTTAGAATTCTAAGTTTTGCAGATCTGTTTTTTTTTCTTATGTTTCTGTTTATTTCAGATGTCTTTGAGATGTGCCCTAAGCTTCCAGATTATCTCGGTGAACATACCAATGAAATGGTAGCTTTGAGATGTTTGGCGTATTTGTTTGATTCTTCTACTCCTGAACTGAGTAAAGAGGTTGCTTCCGATGTTAACTCAAAGATAGAGTTTGATTCGTCCGAGAGCTCTGAGTATGTACTTCAATGTATCTTGGATGAGGTATAAATGATTAATCTACAGTTTCTTTTTATGTGGTTTTTGGTTTTACATAGATGGCTCGATTCTTTGTATACTAGATACCTTTGTCGGAACTGAAACCAGGTGCACCGGGACTATTGAAGTGGAATCTTCTACCTTTTATCAAAAGCAAACTTCTTTGTCTGCCTAAATGCGCTTTGGAACTGGTATTAGGCTTGCTTTAAAGTTCCCTTTAGATGAACTACTATAAGGCTTTTATGGGTTTATGTATGTACGTTCGTTGTTTTGTTTTGTTTTGATC
Source organism: Lepidium didymum (assembly GCA_963920545.1). Lineage (NCBI taxonomy): Eukaryota > Viridiplantae > Streptophyta > Magnoliopsida > Brassicales > Brassicaceae > Lepidium > Lepidium didymum. The sequence goes on along the minus strand of OY986984.1, from coordinate 3,583,869 downwards.
AGATGATTGAACCGTTATCGTGTGAGGAGGACACTAAGGTATCGCCTTGTAAAGGGCAAAAGCTTATGAGAAGTGATGGCAATGAGACTGACCGAGTTACATCTCCAACGGCTGATGCTGATCTAATGGAGAGAACAGATGACGGACAATCAATGTGTCGCAGTCCTAGAGGTGATGACAAAGGGACTGACCGAGTTATATCTCCAATGGCCGATGCTGATCTAATGGGGAGAACAGATGACGGACAATCAATTTGTAGCTGTCCTAGAGTTGGAGCGGATGAGATTAGTAGATCCGATGCAATGCTTGAAAGAAGTGATGAGGGGCTTCAGAACAAGAGCGATGGTTATGCGTCAAGTCCCTCTGAGAACAGATACAGATGCGTTCAATGCAAAGAAAGTGGGAAGCTGTTGTTTTGTTCAGGTGATGGCTGCACAGTCATGGTTCATCAGAAATGTCTGGAATCACCACCTGTTTACGATGATGCTAGAAATTTTTATTGCTCTCTCTGTGCTTCTACCAATGCTTCAGCTGAGTATCTTCAATCCTTAGATGAAGTTACTAAAGCAAAGAAGAAACTAATTTCGTTTCTTAGTCTAATGTCAAAGGTTAACAAGAAGAAATGTACTTGAGGGAACCTGAACGGTTTGTAGGATAAAAAGCCTTGTTCATAAATTCTACGATTTCAACAAGGGAAAAAAACATTTGCACTAAGCGTCTCTTCTTTGCTACAGATTTCCGTGGTAAATATACAAACAGAAGATCTCTGTCTCTGATACTTCCTCATTGATTGTTAAACAGGAGTGATCTGGTCTGAAACAGAAGCTAAACCATGCATTAACCTGACAATCTCAGTGGTGTCATCAACGTAATACTTGGCCTTGCTAGGCTTCTGTCCAACAGTACAAGCGAAAACTTCAGCTCTAGGAGCAATTGAAGGGCCTTCAGTGGAACTACAAATCACTTCAAACATGTCTTCATCAGACCGGTCATCTCCAATACATAGAACAAACTCAGGCAGTGTTCCTCTTTCTTGCATCATCGAAAGCATCCTTCTCGCTATAAGTCCTTTGCTCACGCCCTGCATTACAACAACAACAACAAAAAAGAAGACTCGTGAGGGTACAAGTGGAAACAAATGCCAACGTTATTTGGGGGACCAACACAAACCTGCGGCTTGACCTCAACATAATTCTGTCCTCGCTTGACTGTTACAGGTTCATTGGCAAGGACACTTTCAAGATGATCTAGAAGTTCCTTAGCTTGACATGAGCCGAAATCAGGGTCAGCATCCTCATAGCTCCAAACTAGAGCAGTCTCTTTGTCTTCGATTGTTGATCCATCAGTTGTCTCGGTGTAAAGTTCCATCACAGGCTCTGCAATTTGCTTCCAAGAACAATCTGCTACCGCAACACAGTTTTCCCATTCTACTGCCTTCTTCAGCCTGTGTAGTCGTCAGATAGATCCTAAGTTATGAGAAGAAAGGTAATGCATGGAAGTAAGAAGTTTAAGATTACCTCAAAAAATACCCATGTTCAGCAGCAATTCCAAGCTTCTCACATGGGCTAAACCAGTCTGACAGTGTTTCTCGGCTTTTGGCACTAACAATGAACACCAGATTGCGCTTGTCCCTACACAAGGAATTCAATATGTCGATTGACTTAGATGAAGGTCTTTTATCTATAGAGCCCTGTGGCATTAAAGTATCATCGTAGTCCAAAAGAATAGCCCGTGTCTTTGTCCTCTTATAAGCTGATACTATGTGTTCCATTGACAGCTTCCTGAAGCTCAGGTCTAGTGCCACAACTCTGAAACTGAGACCAAACCCAATTCCCCAACACCTCCTTCGTCCATGATCACCACAACTCCTCTCAAGATCTTGGAGGAAGCTACGAGCCCAATAACCAACATCATGTGTGCTCACATACTTGTAATGCTTCTCATGCCTTAGATTCTTTTCCGGTTCACCCACTTCAAGAGCACTGTCCATTGCATCAGCCACTGCATCAACATTCCAAGGATTAACACGAATGGCTCCGCTTAGTGATGGAGAGCAACCAATGAATTCAGAAACCACCAACATGCTTTTCTTGTGATTAGGATTATTCCGCTCCAGCTTTAGAATCTTGTCAAGATTCTCATTTCCTTGACGGGAAACTATGTACTCATAAGGTATAAGATTCATCCCATCTCTAACCGCTGTCACCAAACAACACTCAGCAACTACATAGTAAGCAACCCTTTCATAGAACCTCAACGGTGCATCAATCAATACTATAGGATCGTATCCAAGCCTCCCAAACGTCTCATTAATCCGCTTCACAGTTGAATATGTTTCAGCTTGCATCTCTTTGACATCTTTCCCTTTCCCTCTCGCTGGATTTGCTATCTGCACCAACACAACCTTCCCTTGCCATTCAGGATGTTGAATAAGTAACTGCTCCATAGCCAAAAGCTTCAAGGTGATTCCTTTAAAAATGTCCATATCATCCACACCGAGCAGCATTGTCCTGCCCTTCCGACTATACTGCTCAATGAGCTCTCCGACTTTCCTTTCTGTCTCAGGTAAGCTCAAAACCGACTGAAGTTGACCCATATGGATTCCCACAGGTAGAATTTTGATACTCACGGTTCTACCATAATACTCAAGTCCAATGTATCCTCTCTTTGATTCATAAGTAAGACCCAGCATTCGACTACAACAAGACAAGAAGTGGCGTGCGTAGTCGAAAGTGTGAAAACCTATCAGATCCGAGTTTAGCAATGCCCGAAGAAGCTCCTCACGAATAGGCAAAGTTTTGTAAATCTCGGATGATGGAAACGGACTATGGAGGAAGAAACCAAGCTTAACCCTGTTAAACCTCTTCCTCAAGAAAGTAGGCAAAACCATCAAATGGTAATCATGTATCCACACGTAATCATCTTCAGGATTAATCACCTCCATGATCCTATCAGCAAAAATCTTGTTCACGGAGACATAAGCTTGCCACAAAGCCCGATCAAACCTGCCTCCAAGATCAGGAGAAAGTGGCAACATGTAATGAAACAAAGGCCAAAGCTGTTGCTTACAGAATCCATGGTAGTATCTGCTATACAAATCAAGTGGCAAAAACGTAGGTACACACTTGAAATTCTCCAAAAGAATCTGATAAACTTCTTCTTGCTCGTTTGGATGAATCTCTTCTTTCAAACAACCCACATAGAGAACTTCAGTGGCTTCACCTCCTAACCCATCTTTCAACTGGAGAAGAAGTGAATTGTCATCCCAATAAAAGTTCCAACTTTTGGTACAACAATTACTCGTACTACCACCTTCTACCCTTCTCTGAGCTCGAATTGGTAATTCATTGGCTACAATGATGATACGATCTTTTGGGGACAGATCAGTCTCTTTAGTCTCGTTATCGATGTTGGACATAATTCCAGCGACCGCCATGATTCGTGGGATTTGTCGGTTCATGCGACCAAACGTTGGAGAATCTCCAGAGGCAAGCTCCAACAAATTCGAATAGGATCTTGAAACCATTAGTAGCTGGAGACAAAGTTGAGAACCCTTGTTTCTCTTCTGAGATTAACTGCTAGAAAAAGAAGAGAACTTGAAAGAAACTGTATTGGTTTGGGCCTTTCAGAAAAATCAGATTTTGGTCCAGACAGCTTGTAAAAGAAAGGTTAGAAAAAGCAAGACTTGATCGAACATGATGAAACAGACCTCAGAGACTTCACCGATTATACACGAGAAAAAGGAATAGATTCAAGAATATTACAGCTCCAAAAGCAGGAGAAGAAACGTTAAAACGTGGGGTTTAAATTTGAGTCGACAAAAAGAGATTTTTGACTGATAGATGAGAAATGTTTATGCGGCTTTTGGATGATTTAAAACAAAGAAGAAAAAGGAGATTCTCATTACCAACACTTTCTCTTCAAATGGAGAAGACCAATTGATTTTCGTTTTCCTAAATTTGTGTCTTATATCGCAATCAAAATTTAAAAAAATTCAGTTTTCATTTACTCAGACAGATAGCTTCAGTCATAAATACTAGCAACATGGAACCAGTTGAGAAATAAACCTTGAAAATACCAAAAAAACACTGTTAATTTTTCAGTAAGCACGGAAAAAATTCTATTTTTGCTTTTTTGTTCTGGAAAACAGTTATATTATAATTTATTTTTCATATCATTAATTTAATTTTAATTTTTTTAAAAAAAATTTTTTTTTAATATAACGAAACGAAAACAAAAACAATTATTAATTAAGAAGATATAATTATGTTTGATCCATAGTTTAAATTTTTCAAATATAATAAGATGAGATTCGAATTCATTGTTGTAAAGGATAAGTCAATTAAATACTTTTTTACAATATAATTTATTTAATTTTAATTTTTTTAATACTTTTTGTTTTTTAAATCAACGAATTCGAGTAAGACCATATTAAAAAATAAAAATGTGAAAGAAATGGAATGGTTGGATGAAAGAGAGTGAAAAAGGGAAGAGCACGTAAAGAGAGAGGTAACACCAGAATTGATCTTATCCGTTAGTAGCTGTCACATGGGGTTTTGCTGTTCTCAGCCTAAACTCCACGTGCTGTACTTTTACCACTCTTGCTTACGTGTCGTCATCTCACAGCTTGTTCTCAACAAAAGGCAGGGTGTGTCCTTGTTGCGTAAATATTTGTATTGGAACTTAAAATCAATTAACTCTTTTTACCTAAAAATTTGAATCATTGTAGATAGACTTTAAAATGAAATTTGACTTCTATATTAAAAAATCTACCTAAAATTTCATTCGTTTGTTTTTATTTGATATAGTTTATTAAATCTTATCCGTAAGTCTCATGATTAGAGCAAATAGTTTATTGACAAAATAATCTAGTGCAAGTGATAGATGTTGCAATTATGTCAATTATATTATTGTCATTTTATAATCACTTATGTAATCCAATGCATCCAATTTTATAATAATAGATGTATATTAAATTATTAATTGGTAATTAGTTTCTCCCATATAAGTATACTTATGAAAAAGGTAAGAAAAGTTTTGAACTGTTTTTTTTATTCACACTGTTTGATTAAAGATTTACAATTCGAGTCTCTTAAAAAGAGAGAGTAGAACAGTGTAGAATTTACTGTAGGTAAATACAAGAGTCAGTATATTGAGATGAGAGAAGAGAGAATTTATTATGTAGTGGGATAGAGTTGTCCTTGGTCTTGATCTTGTCTAGTGTAGAGGGAGCTGCAAGTTTTGCAGACGATGGTACAGGGGTTACAGAGGCACAGAGTTTCAACGATGTAGCAGAGTCTACTTTGTTGTTGGGCTTTGGCGTTAATGGGCTTTGATGAAGAATTTTGAGTTGGACCTGTTTGGTTGGGCTTACATCCTCTCTCAAACTTGGCGTCAGATGTTCTGTGACGCCGAGTTTGCGCCTAAGTTCAAAAAACGGTTTCCTCGGCGAGGCTTTGGTGAAGATGTCGGCGAGCTGAAGCGAAGCCGGAACATGATGAGTTTCAATAAGTCCAAGGGCAAGTTGCTCTCGGATGTAATGAAAGTCAGTATCAAAGTGCTTTGATCTGTTGTGAAGAGCCGGATTGATGCTGAGATATATGGCGGAGAGATTGTCACATCGCAACAGAGTTGGTTCAAACTGAGAAATCCCGAGATCACGTAGAAGAAAGGACAGCCATGTAATTTCTTGAGTAGTGGCACATAGAGCTTGGTACTCAGCTTCCGTGGAGGAGCGAGACACAGTCTGTTGTCTTTTGGCAGACCATGATATCAAGTTGGGACCAAGGAAAGTGCAGAAACCGGAGGAAGATCGACGTGTGTCACGACATCCTGCCCAGTCATGGTCGCAATAGGCAAAGAGAACTAGTAGTTGTCCCTGTGAATGTTAAAACCAAAGTGTAATGTGCCTTTAACATACCTTAGAATCCTTTTAAGGAGACCAAAGTCAGAAACTGTCGGAGAATGCATGTGTTGGCAAATAAAATTGACCGCATATTGGATATCGGGTCTGGTGATTGTAAGATACTAAAGCTTGCCAGCGAGACTACGGAAGTAAGTGGGTTCCGAGAACAATTCTGGATTGAGATTATCGAGTCTAGTAGGCATAGGTGTGGGCATAGCATTGCAGTCAGACATTTGGGCTTGATGTAGATATCTGTAGCATATGCAGTTTGATGAAGGAACAAGCCCTCATCGTGAGTCTCTGTCTCAACACCTAGAAAATAACGTGGTTGACCCAAATCTTTCATCAAAAATCTCTTGTTGAGTCTGAGAAGGAATTCTTAAAGAAGAGTATAGTCATTACCAGTTAACAAGATGTCATCCACATATAGAAGTAGGATGAGAGTAATGCATTTTTGGTGATAAATGAACAACGATTAATCAGATTTGCTGCAGGAGAACCCAAACTCAAGAAGGTACTGAAAGTATCAAACCAAGCTCGAGGGACCTATTTAAGACCATATAGAGCCTTGGTTAATCGACACACATATTCTGTTTTTGCAGAATCAACGAAGCCCGGAGGTTGATGCATAAATACCGGTTCTTGTAACTCACCATGTAGAAACGCATTGGAGACATCAAGTTGTTTGATGGACCAATTTTTTGTTACATCAATATCTAAAACAAGGAGTATGGTGGCTGTACGAACAACACAGATGAAGGTTTCAAGGTAGTCAATGCCTTATTCTTGATCAAAGCCTTTTGCAACAAGTCTGGCTTGAGTTTATCTACTGTACCATTGGGATTCAATTTGGTTTTGAATACCCATTTGTTGTTAAGAATGTTCATTTTCTCTGTAGGAAGAACTAGATCCCAAGTGTGAAGCATATAAATATTCCCCATTTCATCCGAGACTGCTTGATTCCAACCCGGATGTTTCATGGCAGGAGTTATGGATTTTGGTTCCTGTGTTGAGAACTTAGAAACTTGAAGTAAATACCTTGGATTGGGCTTGTGTACTCCAATCTTAGATCTCGTGGTCATAGGATATGAGTTGAGTGCTTGTTCTGTCTCTGTAGATTGAGTTGATGTGTCATGTAAGGCAAATGGAAACGGCTCACGAGCTTTAGATTCTGTATCAACATTTGAGGATTGAGTTTTTGTGGCAGTATTTGATGACTGCGTTTCGGTATCTGTTGCAGGTTCTGGAAAATTAACTGGAGCAGTGTCTGGTGCAAGAACATAGTCCTCATCGTTTTCTGTGTGGGGAGGAGTATAGGGAACTGGTAACACAGCATGAGGCAAAACCAACAATGGTGTACTGATTGTTGGGAGTGTAGACTGCCAAGCTTTGAGAAGAGTTGTGTTATATCTAGGAATCAATTGTTGGTACTGAGACTTGAAGGGGAAGACATTTTCATCAAACACTAAATGTCTGGAGATATAAATTCGACATGTAGGTGGATGAAGACAGCGATAACCCTTATACTGAGATGTATACCCAAGAAAAACACACTGAAGTGACCGAGGCTCAAACTTGTGATCAGCATGAGGACGAAGATGAGGATAACAAGTTGAGCCAAAGACTTTAAGAAAAGAGTAATCTGGTTTTTGTTGCAGCAACATCTCATAGGGACTTACATTGTTCAAAACCGTAGAAGGCAAAAGGTTGGTGATGAAGCTAGTAGTGAAGAAAGCCTCTACCCAATGATGAAGTGGAATATGACTATGATACATCATAGAGAGACCACGCTCAGTTATGTGGTGATGTTTCCTTTCCCATAGTCCGTTTTGTTGTGGAGTGTGATGGCAAGAAATTTGATGTCTAATGCCATGAGATGATAGATGGGCTTTCATTTTATTGTTTGTAAATTCCCCACCACCATCACTTTGAAAGACTTTGATTTTGCCATTCAATTGATTCTTTACTTGTTTTTGAAACGCAACAAAGAGAGATAAAAACTCAGCCTTGTATCTTAAAGGATAGAACCATGTAAATCTGGAATAATCATCAATAATAACTACATAATATTTGAATCCCTGAAGGGATACAACAGGTGAAGGGCCCCAAAAGATCACAGTGAATTCGATCTAGGGGCTGTAAAACACGAGAATCATAAGAGAAAAACTGAAGCTTGGAACTTTTCTCCATTTGGCAAGGCTCACAAATGGAAGATGTGCTGCTTTTATTTACTGGTATTTCCTTGCTGTGTTTCAGGTGCTGAAGAACTGCTGAGCTTGCGTGACCTAACCGATAATGCCAGATATCTTTGCTTGTTGTACATTGTCGATTAGAGTAGAGCACAACAAGATCCCGATCCTTCAGCACATTCTTGGACTCGTTAGCACCACTTTCTGAGGTTGTAAATTAATGACACATACTTTGTTAGCATAAAAAAACACTCAACAAGAGAGATCCTCACACAACTTGGAGATAGAAAGTAGTGATTTTTCAATACCAGGACAGACCAAAACCTCATTTAGAGAAAAATTACATGTGGCAGAGGAGATTGTAGCTGAGCCATCATGAGTAATATGAAGAGTATTTCAATCAGCTACCATCACTGCATTATTTCTATGGTAAGGGGAAGAGGTGTTGAGATTACTAGTGGAAGTAGTGACGTGAGTAGAGGCTCCAGAGTCTGGATGGAAGTCTCGCCCTGAGGGATCTGCGATTGTGAGAGCAGAAAACACTTGAGGAGCTTCCCTTCCTTGATAGTTGTTGTCAAATCGATTGTAGCATTTGACAGCCGAGTGTCCTCTTCTTCCACAGATCTGACAGAATGGTCGGTCTCCATTTGATGTATCCGAGGTTTGGTGTTGAGAAAATCCTCTGCCCCTGGAGGAGTAACTGCTACGACCACGGTTCTGTCCATTTATGCCTCTTCCTCTCTGTCCTTGAGAGTACTGGTTTACGTTGGACTTATACTCTTGATTGTAGTTGGAACGTTGAGTCTGAAATGGCATATGTGGATTGATAGAGGAGGAGTCTTCGTAGGACTGAATTTTTGTATCAAATCCTTGAACATCTGAAACCACATCATTAAAGGTATGAGGGGGATGCTTGGACAGAGAGCTTTGAATCACGGTGGTAATATGGTCATACTTTCTGCCCAGTCTATTTAAAAACCCAAAAATCTTCACTGACTCCTCAACTGGCTTCTCAATGGAGCTGAGAGAATCACAGATAGATCTGAACTCTCTGCAGTAAGCAACAAAAGTTTTACCATTTTTGTTGATAAGCTGAAGACTTCGACGGAGAGAAAATTCCCTAGCAACTGAGCTTTTGTTGAAATTTTCGGCTAGAGAAGCCCAAATATCCTTAAGAGGAGGAGATGCTATGAACGTGACCCAGAACTTCTTCTGACAAGGTTCCAAACAGCCATGAATGAACCAACTGGTCTGTACAGAACCATGCTTCAAACTCAGGACTTTCTGCAGCTGGAGGTAAGATATTACCATTGACAAAACCAAGTAGTTTTTGACTAGACAAAAGAGACTCAAACTGAGTCTTCCACAAGTGATAGTTTGTATCATTGAGTTTGAGAGTAACAGAGTTCACCACGTGGATATTTCTCGGGAAAGGGTATTGATTTTGTGGTGGAGGAGGAGAATGATCGATATCTGCCATTGATAGACCTGTTAGGGTATTACGATGGCTCTGATACCATGAAGAAGATAAGAAAAGTTTTGAACTGTGCTTTGTATTCACACTGCTTGATTAAGGATTTACAATCCGAGTCTTTTAAATAGCGAGTATAACTGTGTAGAATTTACTTTAAGTAAATACAACATTCAGAATATTGAGATGAGAGAAGAGAGAATTTGTTGTGTAGTGGGATAGAGTTGTCTTTGGTCTTGATCTTGTCTGGTGCAGAGGTAGCTGCAGGTTTTGCAGACGATGGTACGGAGATTACAGAGGCGCAGAGTTTCAACGATGTAATAGAGACATAGAGTCTACTTTGTTGTTGGGCTTTGGCGTTAATGGGCTTTGATGAAGAGTTGAGAGTTGGACCTATTTGGTTGGGCTTACAACTTATACGTGTAACACCGACAAGAAGACGAAAAAGTCACCAAATCAATGTATACGTTACTCAGAACATAAAAATACATTTTAGTGACATAAATAATCAAATCAATTTTGGCATGATTGGGTGTTACAATATGTTTTAGATAATATTTGGAATAAAGAAGTGGACTCATCATCAATATAACAACTTAAAACAGAGTAAATTTTTCATGATCCAAGATGGTTTTTGTATACATACATAAACACAACTTGACATTATCATATATTCACTAAACGGATTCTTCCAAATCTCCCCTTCTTCATGCTTAACTCATAGCTTAGAAACAGGCAATCCTGAAAACCCCAAAGAAGAAATGATAATTTTAAGAAAATTAATAGCGATTAGTGAATGATAAAAACTTGTATTAGTTATGGTTTGTTTGTTTTATATTCACGTTTAGGTTAGTTTTATAGCCATAAGTGATGTTTCGTTAGGCATTTCAAATGTTTAGAAGTCAAACGCAGAAAATAGCGTTTGAAACAATTGAAGCTTTAGTGTTGAGTGCAAGTACCTAAGGCTTTGGAGTTGACAATGCTTGGGGTAGCATTGGGTGGTGAAGCATTTTCGTTCAAAAATGGATCAACCTGATTCGGGTCTTGCCAGATCGGATACCCTTTGATCCTTCCCTGTTAAAACATTTTATGAAGAAAAAGAAGATTGATTGATCAGAATCTTAGCCAATTTGAAACTTATTAAAACAAAGCAAGAGTTTTTTTGGAAAGTGTACGAGGACGTTGAGCGCTGCAAGCGTAGCCATTCCTTCACGAGTCCACTGTCATCATCATCATTATCATTACCATAAGCATCTCGGTCAGAGTTCTGTTTAATCTTACTGAGAACATAAAGAAATGTTTCAGCTTTTGTCACCTTGGAAGCAGAAGCAATGTGAGGAACAACAATGGCATTCTTCATATCAGCAAGTCCTGGTTTCATGAATGGCTCTTCCTGAAACAATGTCATATTTATTAAACAGCGTTCTAGACAGAAACAAAGATTCAACCTTTTTGTGTTTTGGATTGTGGAGAAAGAGTGTACCTCAAACACATCGAGACCAACACGGAACATCGGGTTCTCTCTGAGATGGTTGACCAGAGCTACTTCATCGATCACAGGTCCTCTACTGCAGTTCACTAGGATTGCTTCCTGAAGCAATTAGATTCCATCAGAAACAGGAACACTACTTATAAGAGGGTTTCAAACAAAATAGCTAAAGCGAAAATCACCTTTTTCATCATGGCAAGTCTCTCCTTGTTGACAAGATGGTAAGTGGTTTTGTCCAGCACAGGGTGAAGACTTATCTGTTTTAGATCACATTTAGTTCATTGGCTAATATAGAGAGATATACAAAATGTTAAACCAAAAAAAAAAAAACAGTAACACTTTGTGTCTCTGGGGATTGCATATACCAGATCAGCCTCACGCAGCACCTCCTCCATGGACGAAGCTCGTTTCCATGTCACAGGTTGTTCTCCGTTTGCTTTCAAGAATTGTCCATAAGCTGCAAATGAACCATGTCTCACGTACATAAACACCCACATGAAAAAAATGAAAAGAGGAGTATGGTATAGGAACTGTTACATACCTGTCACAAATTTCTCAAGACGAGTGGATTGGTAAAGATCAAAGTAGATCAAATTCATCTTAAACCCTTCCACCTGTTTTTTTGAGTTCAAGAGATCAACACGAGGAAGCTCACTGTGTATATATATAATGTGAATCAAACTAATAAATGCCGTTTACCATCATTCTAGCATAAGCAGATCCAATACGTCCAGCACCAATAACTCCCACAGTCTGTCCTTTAAGTAAGTTTCCCACAAACCTAACCAAAATCAAACATTGAGATTACTATTGTAGAGCTCGAAGGACTTGACTAAACCGGCTTCTTGATCAAAATGAAGAAAGTGCAGGGATCTTACAGATGAGGAAGCCATCCCTCGTACAAACCACCTCTCATGAACTCATCGGCTTCAACAATCCTTCTTGCAGCAGCTAGTGAAAGAGAAGCAGCTAGTTCGGCTGTTGTCTCAGTCAACACTCCCTATCCATATCCAAACAAACAACATTCATCAACATCTGTACATTATTCTTTCTCAAATTTAGTATTATTGGAACTAAAACTTGTTGTAGTACCACTCAATAAGAAAATGATATTACCGGAGTGTTACCGACGGCAATTCCATACTTATTGGCGGCTTCAACATCGACGTTGTTGTAACCAACGGCCATGTTACTGAAAGCTTTCCCTCCAGCTTTGCTCAGAGCTGAAAACAAAGTCTCTCCCCAATCTTCCGTCAACTATTATAACAAAAAACACAAAACTTTAACCCATTTTTACTCAGACTCTCACTTGGTACAACAATAGACACAATCTTTCCTCTCTTTCATTCATTACCTGACCGATAACTCCATCACACTTGTCTCCGATCAGAGAAATGATGTCTTCTACGGACAAGATCGTCTTCTTCATATGGCATATCTAATCAGTCAAACGAGTAAAAACAGAAACTTTAGATTGAATTCATAAAAATTGTAATATTCTTCATCTCTAAAACAAGAAAGAATTACCTCGACACGACAACCTTGGTCAATCAGGAGGTTAATCCAGCGAGTTCCAGGCATCGGTTTTGTGCTGACAACTCTGTACATTCCATTTGGGTTATACACTTCAATGGCCACTGGTTTCGCCATGGCAGAGAAATGAATAAAAGTTCCAAGTGGTTTTGTGGTGAGAATTTAGAAACAGAAGAGGTTCTGTCTTTAAAAAATGTCAGCTTTTCTAAGTCAGCCAGTAGGATTTGTGGTTTGGAATCGAAAACGAGATCCAACGGTCGATTTTGCATGATTATTTTATCTACGTTTGTTTTTTAGCAACTCGTTTCATAAGTTGATGATGAGTGACAAAGAACTGCTTCGTGTGTATTATCTGAGTCTGGACCTTACGTTTTGGTAACGAGATAATGCTGACGTGTCCGTATCCGACTCAACTCTGTATCAAAAACTGAATAAAATACATATATATAGATTAAAATTGTAATCAAGATTATATGTACAAGCAAAATTATGTAAAAAGGCAAATTGATATTTCTTCATTTCATTAAGAAAACAAATTATCTACAGCCACAGTGAAAGAGAACACACAGATAAAAGTTTCAGGTTCAGAAAAAAAAAAGGAAGATCAAGGCTTGTGCTGCTTCTCTATATCATACAGTACACAAACGTCTGCAGCTGTTTTCATCTGCCACAGTCAAAAACTAATCAGAAACCAAAATGAAGAGCTTCTAATGAAGGGGATTTAGTGGCAGGTTTGGTGAAAAATGTTAGCTTTACCTGAATAACATTGATGGTCTGCTTCATCGACCAACCAAACAATGTCAAGGCCAGGAGAAAAGAGAGTGGTGAAATCTGCGTTAATGTGGTAACTACGACCTGCAATGAGATTCATGCTTAGTAGCTGAGTTTAGTAAGACTAAGAGTTGGAGTAAACAAACGAAAAGAGAAGCTAACATCCAGGAGATTTGCTGATTGGCTCTTTGCAATGAGAAGAAGGATGATATACAGAACCTGCACGTTTGAAAAAGATTTGCGTTTCAGAAGACATCATCTCTAAGAATTAGCATCGAAATAAAGAGACAAATTCAATCACCTCGCATGAAACACAGCAATAACACATAAATATCCGGTTTCCATAGTAGAGTCTAAATAGCCAGCTTGTGCTGTCCTTCACATCTTTATGGCTGCTCTTCCCTGCTAGAAACGTACTGAAATAAAGTATTAAGTTCGTGGTTAGAAACTGGAAATTTGAAAAGCACTGAAAAGAATTCACAATGCAACAGGAAAACGTGAATTAGCATACCTGTACATTTGCAGCCAGTGACTAGCAATATCTAAAGCCAGCAATGAAAGGAAGACTAAGCTAGGCCTATTTCAAGATGAACGAAAAAATAAGAATAATGTATTCTGTATGTTCAAAACCAGTCTACTAACTCCAGACATGCGAGGGACATTAATACAAAGAAATATACCCACCTGTAGATTTGAGAGAGAATTACAAGTAGACAGGCCGTGCTAACTCTATAACAAAGCACATTTCCAAAAAAAGATCAGAAGTTATAAAACAAACAACTAGGTTGATTCTCTCATATATTTAGAAGAAGAAGAAGATTCACCTATCGGTCACCATGTCGAGAACAGCTCCAAATGTTGACACTGAGGAACAAAGAAGAGAAGTGAGTCAAGTTCTAGCTTCCTACATATTATAGTAATGGCATGTCTTAACTATAATCACAATGAAGTCACTGCAAAGAAAAAATGTCTATTACACCTAAACTAAACACTAGCAATACACTCCCAAGCCTGATCAGTGATCACTGGGTAGAATATTTTAAGCAATCGTAAAACATGAGACGAGGTGGTTTATAAAAAAGAGAGAAGTTTTTAAACCTTGGTTGAATCTACGAGCACACCAGCCGTCCACAGCATCACAACAAAAGCTGGAGAGCCACATTGATCAAAAAGACTATTAAAGCCATTAGCCAGAACATGAAAAATCTTAATGATAAATCAAAGAAGAAAGTTGCAGGACCTGAAAAAATAGAGGAGGGAGAAAAGTTTCTTGTTGGAGAAACACACAGCAAAAGCAACACAGTTCAAAAGAACTCTCATGTACCCTGAAGCAATTGATAATCATTACACCAACACTTACTGATGCTAAAATAAAAACAAAAACCTCAGGAGTTATCGAAAGACCCACCAACAATATTAGGTATATAAAGGTAAACAGACAACTTTTCAGGTCTCTCCTTTTTAGCCATCGAAGCTTTGAACTTGCAAATCAATTTCCCAAGATCCACCTACACAAAGCAAAGCAGAAAAACAGGAAACTCTTTTCTCATAAACCATCACCGGAAAATGCTTAGGGACATGAACCAAATCTCCAGAAAATACAAGTTCATTCGACCTCGTAAACCCCAGAAATCCGAATTCAGTAGAAAGAGCGAAACAAACCAAATTAAAATACAAATCGAATAGGAGATAGAAAAATCCTCACTTGGAAACGAATAACAGTTTTCGAGAGAAAAAAGAGATCTGTAGGAAGAGTGAAAAATGAGCTTAAAAAATATTCTATATGAAGAACCCAAATCGAATCAGATTCGCCTCTATTCTGAAGTTTCAACGACGGACGAAATTCTCAATCTGGCCGCTTTTCAATATTTCAAAAAAAGTGTGGCTTTCTGATTTGGAAATGTCAATGTTTATCTTAAATTTATCAAATAAACCCTCAAACTTTTAATATTCTCAATATTCTGCACCATTACTTGGAAATGTCAATGTTTATCTTAAATTTATCAAATAAACCCTCAAACTTTTAATATTCTCAATATTCTGCACCATAGTAATGGATATGAGTGATTATCTTAAATTTATCAAATAAACCCTCAAACTTTTAATATTCTCAATAATCTGCACCATAGTAATGGATATGACTAACCGCCTCAAAATTGAAAACTTGGTAGAGCATCCTGCACATAGGAATTCATATATTTTCAATAGTGTTGTGCTAAAAGAATGTGTACAACAATGAGTATATCAATTTTGTGATTTAAAAGTCTTAGGATTACATAAAGAAAAAAAAAAACGAAAAACCTACTTCAACCTAGAAAAGTCTTCTTGATACGGTTGAAAAATCGGCCAATCTTCTGGATGCAACATAATCTTTAAAACATTTCCACAGTTTATCGCTAGCACCACTTCTTAAACATGTATGGATACTAGGGACCCCATAACCCAAAGCAACGCCTTTATTTTGGAATGCAGTATTGAAAGGATTCTCCGGATACCACGAGCTCCCATGCACACTCTCCTAGTAGAGTTATGGAAGCAGATCCAACCAAGACCTGAAAATATTTCCAAGATCCATCTACAAAACATATGTAACATGTAAAGCATGGGTTACCGGTAGAGGGTGTGCAACATCTATCCTCATAGAAGAAGATTGAAAAAGTCCAGAGTAAGGAGTTCTGGCAATCTCGCTCCTAACTTTTGACCATTCTGAAGCATCTGATTCTGCTTGCTTAAGTAAATTCTTTAGATCTATGTAAATACCGGAAATGCAATTCTTATTTTTGCTTTCTAAATATGCTAATAATCCATAAAAAAATATTGAAAAGTAAAAATACAATTTTACTCCTAATAATTTAATTAATTTATGTATAATAGACAAATTTACCCTAATTACTTTATACCTTAATTTGTAATTTTGATATCAAATGCTTACACTCATTCCAATTTATCAATTATACAAAGCTTACAGAAAACAACTTTCCAAACCTAAATTTTATGCTTCCCACAATTACAACTTTATAAAACATTTTGTCAATCAAAGCTTTAGTTGGAAAAGTGAAAAGTGGTAAATTATATATCTAATAACCCTTATTATATTTTTCTTTTCATGAATAACAAATACTTTAATCCTCTCAAATAATTTTAATGTGATAAATTGACACAAAACATATTACGGTAAAACCTCTATAAATTAATAATTTAAAGACTTTGAAAATTTACTAATTTATAGTATTATTAATTTATATGTATTTTAATATTATTAATTTATACAAATATTCAAGAAACAGGTGGCCGACTAATAAATACTTTTTAATATCAATTAATCAACAAGTGCAACATATCGATGAACACTTGAGGTTCGAATCAACCAAGAATCTAGAATTAACACAATAAGACTATAGGATTCTCATTTAAGGTAAAGCAATCCAAGAAAGTGAAATTAAAGTACAACTACTACTCAACCTAAATCAAAACCAAACAAAACATTAACAAAAGCAAAGTCAAACTCAAGGCAACTTAAACAAAACTAGAACGATAAAGTAACAAAGACAATTAAACTAAGGCGAATGGCTTTAGGCAAAGTAATTGATCAAAGGGAAGACAACCAATTGATGATGCAACAAGAAATCATTAAGCTCCACCTAGGACATGAGGCACTCAAATAGATTAACCCATGGCACTAATCCCTTTATCAACCAAAGAATTTAGTTAAACTTCCATTTGCATATTCAAAGGTCAATAAGCATTACAAACAACCTCACTAAGTCCATTAAACTCCCTAACTTCATCTTCCAATGGCTACGGAAGCTTAGCTCATAAATAGATCTCTCGGGAATTTTCACAAACACCTTATGGGCCGAAAATATCCCAACATCTATTTTCAAATGGCCAAGATGAGTCTAGCATTAAGATAACCTAATATGAAGAAATCTAACAACCTAAGCATCAAAAATCAATTATCCAACCCCTATGATCTACTAGGCCTTCAACCACTCTATGAATTATTCACACATGATCACAATGAAACACAAAACCAAAGAAGTAAAGATATACATAATGGAAAGAAGAGAGGTAAGATAAAAGAGATTTCCAATAAATTCAAAAGAATGATCTAAAGAGGATCATCCAGAAGAGTCTCAAGTATTCTCTCCAAAACCCACTCTCAATACGTTTTAAAGTGGCTAGAAAATAAAGCTTGATATTCTAAACCCTTAAACAATAGGATTTTAAAGTTTAAAAAGGGATTCGGGTCGACCCAAGATAAACCGGGTCAGACCAAACTAAAACAAAGTGCATGTCATAAATATCGACCAAAAATATCAACCAAGAGGTCGATATTTTTTTAGAGAACATCATCTCATATCTGGTCCGTTTTGCCGAGCAAAAATACCGACCAAAAAATCGATAGTTTGGTCCAGAGAATTTGTCTTCGATTTGCTCATTTTTTCAAGCAAGAATCACGACCAAAAGGAGTCTCTAAATAAGTCTCGTCTAGCGAGCACGAGGGCGAGGGTAGTTCGGAAGATGAGGTAGAGGTGCCTACAGTAACTCAAGAACGTGAGATCCGTTCCAAATTTATGCATGACGAAGGAATTACTCGCCTTGATCAACGTCGTAGACAACTTGGACAGAGCAACAACGAGAGTGACAGCCCTGCTTAGACAATGAGACAATTATCTATTGCTTTGTTAAAATGTTTTAGGTTTTTTTTCGTTTTCTTGTACTATGTTGTTTTCTCAAATTCTTCGTAGATATATGATGGTCGATCATCTTAAAACAACATTTGATTTTAAACTTGATGTTCAATAATGCTTAATTATTTAGTTTCCTAAACATTATTTACCATAGATTTTCACTAAAACTCAACAGAGTTGTAACCAAGAAAAGAGAAATTTGTCATATGGGAGACTTGGAAAGAACATATCAATTCCAGAAAGGTACATACTGATTCCATAGAGGTACAGACCGATAGGTCCTTGTACATATCGATCGATTTGTACTTCTCTGGAATGTTATGTATTCCAGAGACGTATAGATCGACCGATCGATTTGTGATGAGACCGATCGATCGATACATATACAGATGATGATACGTAATTCAGATGCTTAATGATCGAACACTAATTCAGATATAGTTTTACAATAAATTAAAGAAAATAAATAATTGTCACAAACAATTCTAAAAAACAAAAGGAAATGAAACACTTCATTTACTGAGTTTGAGAATGAATTGAAAATTAGTTTAAATTGTAACATAAAGTTCCACTCATACTACTTCAGTTTATCAAAATTTTCTGGAGCCAGCTTCTTTCTAACCATCTTGATGTTCGGATTGGATATAGGTATTGTAAATGGAACACCTAACGCATGACACTCGATGAATTTTATGGTATAAATATCACAATCACCAACCTTAAGCATTTGTGGAATTCCTCGTTGGGGCTTCGAATTTTATATTTATAGACACTCACACTTCCTCTCTCTGATAGTGGTGCTACAACACGTAGTAGATGAGGTAGCATGTGAGCTATTGGTTCCACTACTGTAACAATATCTTGGTTTGCAGTGCCCTTAAACCCACAATCTAAAACTTCAATGGATCGACCTGGGATAGAAATAACGAGTGCAATCCAATGATTATCCTTGACATTTAAAACACAGTAAATATCATCTACGTCAATCCTCCAACACATCCCTGATTGAGCATATTCAGGTAATTTACCCTTAGCATATTGAAATGATCTGTTAGGCAAAATTGGCATATCTTTCGAGTCTAAGAACTCATTATACTTTCTGGACCAAAGAGCAGTAAAATAAGCATTAGTGAAAGCGATTCTCCTAGTTCTGAAAGTAGTTTGATTCTTCATAAATTTCAACCGCAACATATTCATCACGCTCTCAATATACTGTTAATAAAACAGTAAAAATTAATTATAAAATAATAAACATGGTAAATGTGAATGATTTAAACTTACCAGTGTAGTTAGCCAGCCTTGTAGAGTTCGTATTAAATTAAAAAAACTTTTCACCATTGTATCTAGATCCATTTGGATAATTTATGAAATTTAAAATTAAAAGTAAATAACAATCATAAGTAAACGATAATTCGACATCCAAAAAAATACAAAATAAATATAAAGAAAAATATTTCTTACAGCTTTAATTAAAGCCAATCAGCCAAAACCTTAGTTTTATGAGAATCCACCGGTGCAAAAGGATCATATTCAACTCCCACAAATGTCTTCAAACGTTTATTTGTGATATCGATAGCAGGGTCGTTGACCTTATATGGTGTTACTAAGGAAGGTCCAGGTTTTATCACTCTTGTGCTCTTTTCTCTGAGTTTTTTCGCATCTTCGTATTTACCCATTTCCTTTAATGCTTTGTTAATTTTTTTCTCAGTAAATTGCTCAACTACCAAGGAATTGAGCTCAAATATCTTCAAAGACAAAGATTGCTGGAAAAAATCTTCATACCTTTTTTGCGT
Source organism: Lepidium didymum (assembly GCA_963920545.1). Lineage (NCBI taxonomy): Eukaryota > Viridiplantae > Streptophyta > Magnoliopsida > Brassicales > Brassicaceae > Lepidium > Lepidium didymum. The sequence goes on along the minus strand of OY986984.1, from coordinate 3,564,024 downwards.
TGGGTAGCTTCCCTCTGATGTGCTATTATCATCTGATGATATCAATTTCAGGTGAGTGATTTTTGCTTCACGTAAATCAGCCAGGATTTCGGATGTAGGCACAACACCGAAAATATCGTCTCTCAACGTAGGTATTTCAAAACGCTTCATATTAGACAAAAAAACCATTAATAATACAAAATAGTATTTGTTACTTAAATTCAAAAAATATAATGATTTACCTCAGTAGTCTTCGACTTCTCTCTCAAAGTCGTCACTTCTTTTTCGAGTAATTCAATCCTTATAATGATCGCTTCATAATCTTTCTTCTTCACTTCTTCCTCAAGAAATTCAATCCTTATCTGCATCGCTTCAAATTGTTACATCTTTTTCCTTATATCATCTAGTTCGGCCTCAAGAGCATTTTTTTTGGCTTGTAAAGCTTCAACCGTCTCATTAAAAAAATTAGATCCGGAAACATTCGATGATTTACTTTTTTCCTCCCCCATTTTTAGCACTTTTTTTTTCTGCTTAAATGATGCTTTCACAAAGTTCTCCTCTTCAATTCCATCATGACTTTCTACAGCTACGTCTTCTCCTAAATTGTTCAATCCATGATCAACCCAATTTACAACTCCCAAACCACCTTTCTTTCATAATGGCTTGTAGAAGAACTTCAATTTCTTTGTCACTACGATCATTGTCCCAAATGGCAGGTGCCAAATCGTTCAATACAACAGTTATGTTGCTTTACATTGCACACCAAAAAATAAAATAACTAATTCGAATAAAAAATTTGAAAAATCAGAAAATTACCAAAAAAAACATACCTCATTCTAGTACAATAGTATAGATGTCCACATTCTATTTTCCTTTTGTACCTCTGTATTTTAAAAGCAAAGGACAAGGAACGTGTGATGGCCGACCAATTTTCGCACCAAGATTAGGTCCAACACAATACGCCCATATTTGGAGTTATTGTATGAACCCATGAATAGTGCATGATGGTGCAGTAAAGTCTACATCTTTTACTAACTCTATCAATTCCTTGAAAGCTAATCTTCCCTAAGGATACTTTTCAAATCTGGACTAATCAATCACCATATTTGCTAGTGATGTGCTGAGTTGCACCTTATCATCGTAGCCAAAATGACTGATGCAATAAACAAATATGCGAAACGAATTTTCTCTTATGTTGAACAAGAAGCTACGTCTCCGCATACATCTTTCAAATCATTTTTGCAAGGATTTTTTCCTTTAATTTTTCAGTTTTTCCCATAACAACTCATGCTCTTTAGTACTTACATCTAACTTTTTATCATCTGTAAAAGGTGAACAGTTTAAAGTCGTTATGGCTTCAAACTCCGATAGAGAAAATCAAGCATATGTATTACCAAACAAGCACCAAATCTCATGTTTTTTTACACACAAGCTATTTCTGAAGAATATACTCCACAACCTTTGAAGACCAAGTGAACTTATTTTTGATGAAGTTTACAAGAACTCCGAAGGAAGAATCTCTTAGTTTGTTCCACACTTCTTCTCCAACAACATAACTAACTTCTTCTAAAAACTCAGTCTTGCTATGATAATTAATATTTCTTTTGAATTTTGGCTCATTACCAAGTGTAAAACCGTTTCGGAAATCCTAAATCATCACTTTTCTGAGTTGTTATCCTATCGAAAATAAAAACCAATTAAATAACATTATAACATATAAGAGGAAAAATTATGTATGAGTATTGCTTGGACCGATCGGTCTACACATTTACGTTGTTAAGGTGTCGTATAATGTGCAGACCGATTGATCTTCATCAAGACCGATCGGTCCCTTCTAGCAATTGACGAATACGACTTCTAAGTCGGAAACACTTGAACCATAAGTATAGATCGATCGGTCTATGGACGGACTGATCGCTTTATATGATTCGCAAAAAATTTCAAACGTATTTCAATTAAGATCAATCGTTTAATATATGGATTGTTGATTCAATACTTAATGATACACTCCATTGTTATTGCAGAATCAAAAGAAAAAACATAAATCCAATGAAACCTAACTTTATTCTCCAGCAGATTAATTAATTACATTCAATTGTAACTTAACCTATAATTGAAACTTAAACAAACATGAGTATTTAAGTGAGTAGAATAAAAAAGAGGAAGAAAACTAGACAATTAAAGAGTGGACAAATTAGGTATTTTAATTAAAAGTAGGTAATCTAAGTAATAAAAAAAAAAGTTTATCCTAGTAATTATAAAAATTTTGTAGGTTATATTAGCCAATTTTTTCTATAAAATATATATTTTTTTTGTCATTGATTTACCCAAATATCTATATTTTGTATTTTTGTTTGTTAAAAGAAAATATCTAAATTGATGTTCTAAATTATTGACGAACCTCTTTTCCTTGAAATTTCTCTGTTGATGTGAACGACGATCCCTTGCCCAGCGCACAAGTTTCATTGCCTTCCTAGTGAACCCCAAATTTCCAAAATCTATTCCTGTTTATTTCTTCTTGTGATAAAGGCATTCGATTTTTAGATTTCGTCATTCAAAATTCAAAATTTTCATCAAAAGTTGAGATTTCTCTGAGTTATGGTGAAATCGGCGGACAGTGTTGGTAGGTCTTCTTCTTCAGTGGCTCCGTTCTTGAGGAAATGTTACGAGATGGTTGACGATTCTTCTACTGATTCTATAATCTCGTGGAGTACAAGTGCAGACAACACCTTCGCTATCTCAGACACGACCGTCTTCTCTGTTCAACTCTTGCCTAAATACTTCAAACATAGCAACTTCTCTAGCTTTATTCGTCAGCTCAATATCTACGTTTGTCTTTCCTCCTTTCGCTCTTCAATCTTTTACAATTGGCTCTTTTCAATTTGTTGATTTGCTCGTTTGATTTTTTTGGCTGTTTCTCGCACAATTCTGATTTCGTAGTTTGGTGTGGAACCTTGAGAGTACAATATATGACTAGTGTGATTACTTGCCGTTGTGTTGATATTTGATACATGAAGAAAGATGTTTAGGTCAACAACTCCTATGCGCTCTAATTTTATGGAACAGCATTTAGAGACAAAATTTTAATTACATTCAAAGACTTTTGTGCCTGAAAGATTGTCAGTAGTAGTGAGAATTTGGTTATCTTGCTTATTCGATCTCTGTGTACTCGAAAGCCTGACTCTTGGGTGTAAGGGTTTTCGTCCTTGTTATCTATCACAACACTTGTTCAAGTTCTTTTGCACTTCTAAGCATATGTAATATGTTCTTTTTTGTTGATCATGATGTAAATTGTTGGGGTTTCAGGGTTTTAGAAAAGTTGATTCAGATCGTTGGGAGTTTGCCAATGACGGGTTTGTCAAGGGCCAAAAGGATTTACTGAAGAATGTTATTCGGAGGAAAAACGTTCAAAGTAATGACCAGAGCAAACAGGAAAGGAAAAGTACAACAGATGCTCAGGAAAAAGTGGAGAAGAGTGAATTGTGGAATAAAGTTGATATCTTGAAAGGCGATAAGAAGGCATTGGCGCAGGAGTTGATTAAAGTCAGGCAGTACCAGGAGATCACAGACACTAAGATGTTACACTTAAAAGACAGAGTTCAAGGAATGGAAGAGAGTCAGCAAGAGATGCTTTCGTTTTTAGTAATGGTTATGAAGAATCCAAGTCTCTTAGTTCAGTTGCTTCAGCCTAAGGAAAAGAGTTGGCGAATGGCAGCAGAAGGAGCAACTATCTTAGAAGAAGTAACTGACGAAGGAGAAGCAAACTCATCTGGTCTGCCTTTAGTAACATACCAACCAGCATCAGACACCGGACCAGCTAAGTCAAGCTCAAACGATGTAAATGATTTCTTGAGAAACGCCGATATGATGACATTCTGCTTGGACGAAAATCATATGCCATTTATCATACCTGATCTATATGATGATGGAGCATGGGAAAAGCTTTTGTTATTGAGCCCTTCGAAGAAGAAGACGAAGAAGCAGGAGAGCAATAATATAAAGAAAGGAAAGGATGATGCAACATTGGAGGACGAGGAGGGAACAATGGAATCAGACAAGAGTCATATGCTCGAGCTGATACTAGAAGAAATGGAAAAATCAGATGACTTTGAATTTGGAGAGCTTACTCCTGAGAGGTCGAGGAATCTTGAGATCATGACAGAGCAAATGGGATTTCTGGCTTCAGATGAATAAGCAGCATAGCTAGAATATCAGATGCTTTTTTTGAACATATCAGACTCAAACTTTTGTTATGGTACTTTATATAATGAGGAACCAAGTAGGCTCTGGAATATTATTATTTTCACCGGAGAACTACATGTATTCTTATAGATATGTTAGCATTCTACTGAAACAAATGGTTGGAAATTTCTTGTTGAATGTTGAAGGGATTTTACAATCTATATAGTTGAGATTCAAATCGATTAAAACAGAGATATATGTTTTAGGGTTGTGCGAAAATCTTTTCTGGAATTTGTTTTATAAAACTGAACCAAACCAAAACCGAATGTTATTAAAAATCTCAACTTAATTACAGAATTAATTTAATTTAACTTTTGTTAAGTCTTGTTCTTGTAGTTGTACGTCATTGTTTATTTTCCATCCTAATGGGTTTTTATTCTTCTCCGTTCCAAGCATGTTTAAGAGGCTGTGCGGAGACATGTGTCGCCATATAATTGGTCTGCTTTGTCATAGACTTTAATCGCTTACACCTCAAAACGCTGTTTCGAAAATAGCGTTTAGTGGCTCGACAGCAATCACCCTCTTCCTCTGTCTCGCTCGTTTTCGATTTCGTGAATCCAATTCTAATCAATTTTGTTTTCTCTTAGGCTATTCATGTTTTCGCGTCGTCTCTTCATTGTTCTTTCTCTTCTCTTTACGTAAAGCTAATGGCGGTTAGATCTTACGGGAGGAAACTATCGTTTGAGATTCTCAGCAGAAGCAGCTATAAAGAGGATGATAATGATATACTTCCGTCATCAATTCGTCGATCTAGCTCAGATCCGATTACCAGAAACGATGCTGCTGAATCGCCTAGGGACTACGGGAAACGAAGGAGGTCGAAGAAGAAGAAAAAGAAGAGCAACAAGGTGAGTGAGACTATCCCGGAGAATGGCGATCCTTACTTCTCGACGATCACCACCTGTTTGAGTGGTGATTTTGAAAATTATGGGATCGATGAAGAACGAGAGGTATTTGATAACAGATTAAATTACTTTGGTGGTGGTGGTAGTGGTGGTGGCTGCGTTGTGACTCTATTAGATGGACAAACTGTACATCATAATGGGTTCAATTTTGGTGAGCTAAGGCAGAGGAATGTTAATGGAAGTATGGACGGGAGTAACGATGAGAGATGGTCTGAAACTATGACTTCTGATAAGAAGTTATACCGAGACGAGACCAATGTGGAGTTAAACTCCTCTGAGGATCCATTGTTTCAAGAAGTACCGCATCAGTTTCCTAGAAGTGAAGTAAACGGGAATGCGGTGAGGAGATTAGACACAGAAGCTTCTTTGGACTGGAAGCAGCTTGTGGCGGATGATCCTGATTGTAAGTTCCCAACTTTTTTACTTTGGACGGGTTTATGTGATAGTGTGGCTTTCATAACGAATGTTTAGTTATCCTTTCTGAGCAATAATGTCTAGTATTCTTGTCATCAGTTCTTTCTAGTGAAACGAGGTCGCCTATGAATTACTTTATGGAGGAAATTTATGGTGGGATCTCATTACGGAGTACAACGACTCCTGGGAATGATATCGAACGCGAAAGAATATATGATACAATTTTCCGTTTGCCATGGCGATGTGAAGTGGTAAAAACCGGCTCTTTCCTTTTTTCTTTCGGAAAGACTATTCTTAGTTATCTAGGTGTGTTGTCTGTGTCTAGAGGAAGACAAGGCTTTATGTATTTCTATTGACAAGTTTGTATGCGTGGCGATGAATATTCATACGTTGTGTGAAGAACTTACCTAAATTCAAGTTCAATGTATATATATGTATGCTTGTGTTCTGTGATTTACACAGAGGTTTTTCACAATTGAAAGAATTTTAATGCAGCTTATAAATACTGGCTTTTTTGTCTGCGTCAACTCATTTCTGTCATTGTTGACAGTCATGCCAATAAGAGTCCTGCTGGTAATCTGGGATGCCTTTAAAAACAGGTGAGTCATTTCTTAGATGCGCTGTGGATAATAAGACTAATTGCAATCAGTTTACAATCATAACTACTCACTAGAACTCACTTGATATGCTATAAACTAGACTGTATTACCACAATGTGCATCTTTGCTATGCACATGATTCTACAATTTGCTATACACATGATTCTGCTATTCCCATTGACAATGTAACCTACTAATATTCATCGCAGGCACTTCAGGAGGCTTTCCTCATCGGAGATATCTGATCTTGCTTGTTTTTTAGTTTTGGCTTCTGGTACCATTCTTCTCGGGAGAACAGGTGCTATATATCGCTCTTGACTTGCTTAATCTATTTCTGTTTAATCTTTCTAATCATCTGAAGTGGTACAAAGGGTTCATAGGGCATCATTTAATTTGTTATTATTAGATGGACAAGCTTACCATTTCTTTTGAATAAATGAATTTGTCTTTTTAGCTCATCAAAGTGATGAGAAAATGAATTTTCAAACAGTTCTCTTATGTGGTTTTTACTTCTTTTCTTATTGTGTTTCTGCAGATATCAGCCTGATTTACCACATGATTCGTGGTCAAAGTACCATAAAACTATATGTTGTTTATAATATCTTAGAGGTAATGTAACACCCGTTTGGATTATTTTCTTGTGCTCTGAATTTCTCATGTTTATTTCAGTTTTCTTGTCCCTTTCATGATTTATTTGGTAGTATTTTTGCATTTATGCACACTTTTCTGCTTTGTGCATTTACAACACACTTTTCTGTCTAGCTTACCTTCTTCTCCATCCACTGGTACTAACACAAATATTGTGTTTCAGATATTTGATAGACTCTGTCAGAGTTTCTGTGGGGATGTATTTGGGGCCTTATTCAGTTCCGCAAAGGAACTATCAATTGCTCCTCATGAGAAACTGAGATTTTCGACTTGGAGATTCGTTTCTGACCTAGCATTAACTATGGCTGCATCAAATATCCTTACAACGTGATCGCTAATTTAATTTCTGTCGGTTACTTCCAAATTTTATTCTGTTGTCTTCTTAACTGTCTTCACTTCTCCATTCATTCATTTTATTAGCTCAGGCAATTACGTTGTCAACTTGCATTGTTGCTCACAACAATGCTTTGTTGGCCCTCCTGGTTTCAAATAACTTTGCTGAGATCAAAAGCAGTGTCTTTAAGCGTTTTAGCAAGGACAACATTCATGGTCTAGTATATGCGGGTATGCTTTTACTCCATCATTTTTAGAATTTTGTGTCATGAGTACTAGACTTCCTAGGGCTCTAATCATTAGCTTAGTTTGCCAACTTATTCAATAACCTTTCAAGATGGGGTCTGATTGAGACTGTAATTGTAGCCTACCTTTGGTTTCTAATTGCTATGGTTTTGCTACCTATTTCTCTACCAGATTCAATAGAAAGATTCCACATTGCGGCCTTCTTGGTGTCTGTTTTGGCTCAAAATATTCTTGAGTCTGAAGGTCCATGGTTTGGAAACTTTATCTCCGTAAGTGTACATAATTCTTTGGTTGTTATTTTAAATTTTGTAAAAGCCTCTTTCCAGGTTGCACATAAATAATTTTACATGGACTCTGCAGAATGCTACTACGGTCTTCTTCTGTGAGATAATGATAGACATCATTAAGCATTCATTTCTTGCCAAGTTCAACGACATCAAACCTATAGCGTACTCTGGGTTTCTTCAAGCTCTCTGCGAGCAGGTATGAATGATAAAGCTTCTATAAATTCCGTTGCTGCGTTAGGTGTTGTATTTCTGACATCCAAGCTTCTTTGTCAGACATTGAACATTCGGCCGGAAGATAGAAAGATAAATCTTACCTTTGTTCCCCTTGCGCCCGCTTGTGTGGTATATATTCTTGTTCCCTTTTGACCTACAAACTCAGGAAAGAAGAAATGTTGAAATAATTGAGTGTATTTGGGCCTCTCAGGTGATCCGAGTACTGACTCCAGTATATGCAGCACACTTACCATACAGTCCACTCCCTTGGAGAATGTTGTGGATGGTAATCTTATTCATCATAACATATGTTATGCTCACAAGCCTCAAAGTTCTCATCGGCATGGGACTCAGGAAACATGCAACTTGGTATATTAATAGATGTCGAAGAAGAAACTCTTCCCACCTACACAATGATTAGGCCCGACGGCAAATGACAAGAACACAAAGGAATGAAGAAACATATCACAGAGTGAAGCAAAACCGTGCCAAATTTACTACTTTATATGGGTTTTTGAGATCATCTTCGTGATCTTATCCATGTTTAATATTTGATGAAGCGATTTTGGTATCCTGAGGCATATATATGTACAAAAAGAGAGAGAGAGAGAGACCCCATTGATCTTTTAGCAAAAAAAAAGCTATCACAAGACAAAATAGTCTTTACTCTTTGTCCTCCTTTTGTAAACGCGTATAAATTAACCGTCATTGGACCCATTAACTCTGGATCTTTGATTTGTTTACTTGCAATGCAAATTAGTCTAAAATTACACACAAGACAAAAAAAAAAAAACGTCAGAAATCATTTCATACTGTTGAGACTCGAAGGACTTGAAATCTCAACAGTTTCTCTCTCGATTGTCCGCCTCTGAGAATCCATTCGTTCGACAATGTCGGTAAGTACTCTAGATTCTCGGCGTCACTTTTTGTTAACTGAATCTTAGATTCGACTGGTTCGTACTTTTTCTTATCCCCTATTTTTAGATCTAATTCGTAAGGAATTTCAGGTTTTTGCTTTGTTTGGCTACTGAGAATTCGAATTTCTGCTATAATTTTTCTGGCCAATAAATCGCTCATTGAATCGGTGATTTTTGATGAATTGAAGTCTGAGATCTCTTAACTGTGTCGGTGTTACTAAAATAAAAAGTGGACTTACCAGATTCTGTTCCCCAGATGCTAATCTTTAATTTTAGTATCAAAATCACTTCAAAGTATCGGCTTTGGATGAATTATTAGAAGAACTGAGTAGTGTGTATTGATCTCAACAGGGTTCTTTCAATGATTCGGATCAAACACAACACAACATTCTAATGGATTCCCAACCAACTGTCTTGGATGTAAGAATATTATTTATTTATTTAATCACTGTGTTAACAAAAGCACTTCAATTTCTCATATTCTGCATAAATAAGAGATTATTTATTGTATAATTGTGGGTGAATGTTGGAACTCTCTGTTCAGGGGCCTTTATTGATTCATTGTTGCAGGTGAAAACTGTCAAGATTAGCAATGTGTCACTCCATGTTTCTAAGAAAGATCTTCAAGAGTTTTTTTCATTCTCTGGTGACATTCGTTACGTCGAGATGAGAAGGTGTGATAAACATTGTTGTAATTATCTCCTTGTTAAAGATAATTTTACCAACATTTGATGTGTTTACATAAATCACAGTGAGACACAAGAAAGTCAGGTCGCTTTTGTTACTTTTAAGGATCCACAGGGGGCAGAAACTGCAATGCTCTTAACGGTATATCTTATGCATTGGTCTGTATGTACTGTGTCTCAATGAATTACAGCTTACCGTTAAAAAAACTTTCCTTTAGGGAGCTGTCATTGCGGATCTTCGTGTCAGTGTTACTCCTGCGGTAAATTACGAGCTGCCACAAGAAGCCCTTGCACTTGACTCGGTAAATCCCTAAAAAAACTCATGCATTTTTATTGGTTACTCTTAAGTTTTCATGTTTTCTCCGCTGTGTATCAGGAAAATTCGTTTAGTGGGTTCACTATCAAGAAAGCTGAAGATATGGTCAACGTCATGGTAGGGAGGGGTTACGCTCTTGGAATAGATGCGATGGAGAAAGCCAAAGCATTTGATGACAGACACAATTTGATCTCAAACGCTTCAGCAACCATTGCCTCTCTTGATGATAAGATGGGTCTGAGCGAAAAGCTAAGCATTGGAACAACTGTGGTGAATGAGAAGTGGAGAGAGGTGGATGAGCGATATCAAGTGAGGGAGATAACGAAATCTGCTTTAGCAGCTGCAGAGGAGACAGCTATCAGTGCAAGAACGGCTTTAATGGCCAACCCTTATGTGTCAAGTGGAGCTTCATGGTTTTCAAATGCGTTTAGTGCAGTGACAAAGGCCGTTAAAGAGAAAACTGAGAATGGAGGAGAGGGAAGAAAGGAGATCATCCAACTTGATCACTCTTCACCGAAAGTTCCTGCTGTAGTTCCTGTTATGCTCAGTTGATGCAGATCTCACCAAACAAAGTTTCGAAAATCACATCTCGACTCCATTCTTTGATAGGTTTGCTGTTCATAAATATGCTTTCATACCTTTATATTGCTCAAGAGTATGTTAAAAGACAGAAACCATATAAGGTGTTTTTACATTCAGACAGCATTTTTCCTCTTGGAAACGAAATTAGTAAAAGATAAAAGAAAATGAGTTTCAGGACAATTAAGTCTTGAGAGATTGACTCTCAGGAGCTGAGTTGAAGAAATCTCTGTGCCATTGGATGCCTAGCTTGAGATAGCTCACTGGGTTTAAGGACTTGAACAATCTCCCCATCGACAATAAGGCAAACGATGTCGGCAACTTTCTGAATCTGCTTAATACTGTGAGATACAATCACAGTCGTCTCTGCTTCTTCAGTTTCACTAAAACATCCTCAATGTTCTCTGTTGATATCGGATCCAGAGCACTTGTTGGTTCATCCAGTAGCAACATCTCAGACTCATTGGCTAGGGTCCTTGCAAGTGCTACTCTTTGAGCTTGACCCACAGATAACTCAGAACCAGTCTTCTTGGCAAAAGAAGCATCAAGGTCTGCAAGACTAAGCAGCTTACAAACCTCTGCATCACTTAGTTTCTCCCCTCTCAAATTTGGACCATACCTCACATTATCCGCAACAGTCCCTGCAACCAACCAGACATCATCTTATGGTTAATTCCAGAATCATCAAGCTATGAAATTAGAGCAATCATATTCCAAATTCTGATTACTACCTTGAAAAAGAGCGGGAAGCTGAAAAAGCATTCCAACTCTACGACGGAGAGTGATGACATCAATGTTCGTAATATCTTCACCGTCCAAGAAAACAGTTTGACTCCTGCGGCTCCCAAAGACGGTTCAGAGATCTCAAAAACGTTGACTTTCCGCTTCCACTGGGACCAATCACACCAACGATCATACCTTTTGGTATATCCATCGAAACTCCTCTCAAGATCCGAGATCCGTCATCGGTGACTCGTTCCAGATCTCGTACCCGAATCTTTGGTTGTTGATCAGACAGAACATCCACGGCCACAAGATGCTCTCGCGATCCATCGGATTCGCCAGACCAAACTAATGCCATCGCCTTAAACGTTTTAATTTGATCGAAACATTTTGCAATAAATAGTGTCTGTATATAAGCAATACTTTCCCCAGTTCAGGTTGACATTTTTATATTCTTTCACCACTCACGTTAATGGACAAAATCTTATGAGAAGACAGTTCAGTACACTAAACTGTCCGGTTTAGCGAAAACCAATCGAAATTAGAGACAGAGATTTAAGTAAATTCCGGTTCATAATTTGCAGAGTATCTTGTGATGTAATTCCGTCGACAACGATACATATTACTACTACTTTTGAAAATGAGTTTCGCGGCCGACGACGATACATATATCTCCTAAGTCTCCCGTAAAGATTATCTATGAGAAATAAATTTAGATTGGAGAGATTTGTAAATTGGTTGTTAAATCTGGATCGATTAGGAATTAAAATTGGAAAAAATCGTAATTCATAGGTTGAATCTTAGTGCATTTTGTGTATTAGAGCCCAAGTCATCCAATTTCAGAAATTTAAGGTGATTTCGCGATAGTACAAGTGGGTACAACTAGTATAACTAAACTGAAAGAGTGATTTGTATTATTTGTTTCTGCAGGATATATATAATGACCGAGGAGGTTGTCATCTTGGTAAAATGCAAAGGTTGGAGTCCTTCTATTTTTCTAGTGATAGAGCATGCAGTAGCGGATATCACTTTCTCGGTGTTGGAACATTGTCTATACAAGAAGCTTGGTTTAAATGAAACAAATATTAGTCTGAATTTGAGTTTCTTCACACATATGGTTGAAGGGGAGGAAGAAATGAGTATTTGTGATGATGTGGATGTGAGTGGTTATCTATCGTTTATTGATGAACGTAAAGGCAGATGTATATTGTTTGTGAAGGTCATTAAGAGGTCGGAAGAGCCTGAGATAATGTCGGGACAAGTGTCAAGAGTGGTAAAAAGTTATGTTGGTAAGAACTATGATGAGTTTGATGTATGTAATGATGAAGTAGTCGCATGTAATGTTGTTGATGTTGAAGAAGCAGGAAATGTTGTTGAGGATGGTGTAATCGCACTGAATGGTATTGATGATGGTGAAATTGGTGTCAATGCTATGATTGTGTATGTAGAACCAAAAATGTTAGGTGATGCATATGTTGAGCTTCCACCTTATGTAGAAAGTAGTCAGTACATAGAAGAATAGGAAGACGGTTTGGGTGTGAGTTTGCGTCAAAAATTTCCAAATAAAAAGGCATTGCAAGAAGTGGTGGATAGAGCATCATTCTTTAACAGCTTTTGTTTTGCTATTAAAAAATCATGTCCATCACATTGGTGTTGGCATGTAAGAAAGAAGGTTGCAAATGGAGTTTACGAGCTTCAAGGATTAGTAATATTAATATTTTCTCAGTTAGAAAGTATACAAAGATGCATACATGTTCTCAGGCTAGTCAGAGCGAGGGTAGCTAAATGAAGAGGCAAGGCACACTAGAAATAGTTGTAGTTATTTTGCAAGAGGATTTCCCAGGACAATTGAACACTCCAACTTCTAGAGTTATCATGGATCTTGTTAAGACAAAATTAGGTGTGAGTATATCGTACTTTACAACTCAGAGATGGAGGGCACTTGTTATCAGTCAATTGAATGGTATTCCGGAAGAAAGGTACAAGATGTTGCATTCCTATTTGTACATGCTAGAGAAGGTTAATGCGGGTACTATTAACATGTGTGAAACAAGATCCTAATGGGAAATTCAGATACCTTTTCATAGCTTTGGGTGCTAGCATCGAGGTGTTTAAGGTGATGAGGCAAGTGATAGTTGTGGATGCAATATTCATCAAGAACGGTTATGGTGGTGTACTAGTTTTTGCAATAGCTCAAGATCCTATTCATCACATTTATCTTGTAGCTAATAATATACTTGATGGAGAGAGTGATGCTAGTTGGACTTGGTTTTTTGAGAACTTGAAGATGGTTATACCCAATTCGAAAGAATTGGTATTTATGAGTGATAGGAACGTGAGGCTTATCGGTGTTGTAGGAAATGTGTACCCAGAAGTGTATCATGGGTATTGCATATGGCATATGTCTCAAAATGTGAAAGCTCACACTCCAAAGGCCAACAAAAGTACAGTTGCATTCAAATTCATGGACTGTTGTAAGAAGTACACAATTCCTGATAAGCGTGAGTATAGTCTGTTTGCTTCCAGATATCTAGCTGCATACAAGTATCTAAAGGATAGTTGTCCGAAAGAGAAATGGGCGAAGTCTTATTTTCTGAGAGATAGATACAACATAGACACAAGTAACAATGTGGAATCATTAAACAGTGTGTTCAATGAGGCAAGGAAGTACTCTCTAATCCTAATGTTGAATATAATATTAAAAATATTTACTAAGTGGTTCTATGAACGTCGGTTGGAGACAGCAGCTGGCACGAGTGCAAACAAACGGGTGCCTTTTGATGAGAACTTAATGCATTCATCCTGGGCTGTTGCTGAGAGGTTGAAAGTGATGGCACAATATAGTTATCAATTCGACGTTGTTGATTCTGATAGAAAGTCCTATCCAGTGGACTTGGAAGCGCTGAATTGTACCTGCAGAGTGTTTGATGTAGAGAAGCATCCTTGTCTCCACGCATTAGGCGCTTACATTTATCACAAAAAGTCGGAGGTTAGATCACATACAATCTTCCAATTGCATGAATCGTGTTCTAAATATTTTTGTTCTGAGTTGTGGGTACTCGCGTATATCAGAACTATTTATTTATTGTCTGACATGTCTCAGTGGGATGTCCGGATGAGGTAAAAAACAAAGAAATCATACCTCCTAACCGAATTGTTAAAAAGGGCAGAAGGAAAATGAAAAGGTATCCATCTGCTGGGGAGAAACGTCCTAGGACTAGGGTGCAAAATAGATTCCAATGGATGTTGTTCGGAGATTTAATGTAATCAATTTATTGTGCTTTATTTTCTATTTGTAAAACTATATATTACATTGGACATCATCGTGTTTTCGAATTGATTTCGGGTTTTGCTACATTTGTGAAACTATATATTTCTGTACTGTATTATTAATTATCTTGACCGAAGAAGAATGTGACCGAAAACACGAGTGTTAGACATAATTAAAACGAAATGATTAAAGAAGAATGTGATTTGATTTTTAGTTTATGTTTTGGTATTTCGTAAGTGTTATAAACTTATATACAATTAGAAAATATAATAACAACTAATAAATAAAATAGTACACAATTCGAGTAAACAACCAACACTTATACCACTATGTTCCATAGACTTTCATTGTTACTTTCTAAATAAGATCCAAATTTAGAACTTTAATTTTCATACATCTCTTTTATTCAGTTTCAATTCATGAAACACTAATCACTAACAAATTCCTACTAGGTCCCCATGTGGTGCTGGAATCACCATGGAGCGCATAAGTGAACCTCCACCGAATAGAATTTACTTCACTTGTCGTGAATACAAGGTATGGTTTAACTATTGACTATAACTGGAGACTACTATAGACAGTTTAACTATTCTACTGATGTGGTGTTATACTCCTGGAATGATGACATGCATCGCCAACAAAGTTGGGAGCACGCAATATAAGGGGAGTGTGAGCATTTAAGGTTCGATGTTAATAGGCTGGCAAAAGAGGTTGTTTCTCAAAAGGCGGAGGTTGCTGCTCAAAATGCGGTGTTGGTTGCCAAAAGGTGGAGTTGGCTACTCAAAATGTGGCGTTGGCTAAGATGAAGTTGCTCTTGGAGAAGTTTCTGGCTGAAGACCAAATTGCTGAGTTGTGGATGAAGATAACAGAGCAAGATGAGGAGATTAAAAACACCAGGTTTATTACTGGTTTGTAAGACTTGGCTTAGGGGTTACCTTATCTATCTTGTAAGACATCTACTCTATATTTTAGGACTTATCTTATCTATCATCTACTTTATGTTTTAGGATTGCTCTTAATTCCTCTTGTAAGATATCCACTCCATGTTTTATGACTTCTTTATCTCGGGCTAGTAAGATATGTAAGACTTGACTTCGTCCATTTCCCTTCGTAATCAATGTAAGATAATGACTACTCTATATATCTTCCAAAAAGCACAACGAAGTCTTTAAATACATTAGTTCATCCCCAAAATACAGAAATACATAAAACACAAGCAAATATAAAGACTTCTCTATATACTTCAAATAAGTTTTGTCTTTGCCCCAGCTCGAGTCAATGGTGGGGTAGGATTATAGTCAACCACTGAGCGTTTACCCTTTTGTTTTCTATCCTTCTGAATTTCAACGTCTTCTTCGAACAGTTGGGATAAAGCAGCAGCAACGAGCTCATCACATGGATTGGTAGGATCTGCAATTGTAACATTTGTAGTATCTATACCAACATCACATGGTTCGACTTCTATACCATCACCAACATTTTCCAACGCTGATACTCTTTTCTTCAAATCATCAATCTCTCCTCGCATCACGGTAACAAGATCAACCAACTCACTATAACTTGGTTTTTGTGGGTCGTATTCTTGACATTTGTTGCTGCTTATCGGCTGATTCACGTCATTCTCCTCACGCTCATCTATATCTTCTTGGTACATAGTTCCAAATTTGATTGTCAACCCAGCACGATGTCTCTGCAACCAACTATCCACAACAATATCATTAATATACTCCTCTTCTTCTTCCATGATTTCAGACAACCACTTCTTTTCCTCATCGTCTATTATAACAATTAGACTATCAATGTCCTGCAAAATTAATTAGTATAATTCGTAAAACTTACCATACTTCTACCATTTCTAGGTAGTATAACTCGTAAAACTTACCATACTTCTACCAATCATTAGAAGTATAATTCGTAAAACTTACCCTACTTCTACCATTTAAAAGTAGTATAACTAGTAAACTTACCCTACTTTTACTATAATTCGTAAAACTTACCTTATTTCTATCATATATATGTAGTATAATTCGGATAACTTACCCTACTTTTACTGAGGAAATAATTGATTTCATGAAGAGAATATCATGTCGAATCAGTTTTCTTGAATTTCGACCGGTACATCCTAGGACAATCTGACGTTGCAGTGGACATTCTTCTCTGCAGTTCATAGCCAACTCCTTGATTGTCTCAAACGCCAATAACTACACACCACAAACATATAGGCCAATATTAACACACACACCATACACTATTACCAAATACTTAAATAATTGTAATTAACCTCTAGAGGGATAACAAAACCGGGAATGGGCCATCCTTTACCTGAAACTGTCCCTTTAAAATATTGAACTGTATGCTCGATCTCACCTATCATATGCTCAAAGGTCCATGTCCCCCACAGAAACTTATAGCAAAAGCTCAGATCATCTACCGCCCTCAACAGGAATGTCTTCACACGTGTTGCATCTTTTTCTACTTTTGTCAGAGCATCAAGGACACTACAAATGAAATACAAGACATCCATCTTCAGTCATTCATTGCTACGATCAGGTACCATTTTCTCTAATGTTGTTTTGACGTCAGATAGTCTTATGGCTTTGACATCCTTAAAGTGTTTCTTCCAAAATTTGTTACTACCAACAATTGTTTCATAATTTGAGCTATCATAGTGTTTGCAGTTTAGACCCGAGATCAATGCGTGCTCCCTCAGACTGTACCGGATCGGAATACCATTGATAATTAACCAAGCTTCTTTTTTCGTGTCAATCTGTGCAGTTCGTAGAAGAAGTATCCACATTCTCATTGCCATGTGAGTTTTTCCCATTGGCATATGGAAGATGTGTTTGAACTGCGAATGCTTCGTAAACCACTCAGTCTCTGCAGGTGTGAGCAGATGCCTCATACTTTTAAAAAACTTCAATGTCTGCTGGATGTAACACCGTTTCGAGATCCTCATTTTGTTCTTGTACTCAGACGGCTTGAAGTGCATTCCATCAGGTAGATGTGCAGCAGGTCTATTATCCTCTACTACACCTTCCTCTCCCTCTTATATATTCTGAAATATACTTATAATTCCAATTACCACACACCAACTAACAAGTACTCCAAATCTACCACAATAGCAAATTGTTTCGAATCCTTACCATTGCAGCGT
The DNA here is from genome assembly GCA_963920545.1 of Lepidium didymum. Taxonomy (NCBI): domain Eukaryota; kingdom Viridiplantae; phylum Streptophyta; class Magnoliopsida; order Brassicales; family Brassicaceae; genus Lepidium; species Lepidium didymum. Next base: position 3,546,512 of record OY986984.1, on the reverse strand, counting down.
TGTTTCCCTCTGACTCTCCATCTTCTCTATCTCTTTCTACTCTACCACTTCTGTCAGCGCATTCTTCTGATTTTTCAGCTTCTGTAGTTTCATCTCATATCCTTCTTCTCGACCACTTCCTCCGACTTTTACTACTCCTTTTTCTCCACCTGTCTCATCGTTAACGACTAGAGCAATTTCTTCTTCCACCACACTTGCTTCAACCATTTCTTCTCCACGGCTTTCTTCCTCATGTTTATCCTGAAGTGGAGTCTTCTTTCTTTTACTAAAAACCTTGTACTTATTCTCCCGAATCTTAGCCATCGCCTAACGATATATTTGAGATTGAAATCAGAGATGTTTTCTGTCTGTTTTACGGAGAGAAGAGAGAGTGAAGAAGAATGAAGGAAGGGAAGTTCGAAAAATTTGAAATCGAGAAATAAAAATTAGGGATTTACGATTAATCGTAACCAAACTTAATCTTAAAGGATAAATTATATTTTTTGTGAAAACCGAGTTGAAAATCCAATTTTAATGGGTAAACAGATTTATCGAAGTTTTGGATTGTAATGAGATGATTGCTAAAAGAGTTTTGGGTCATTTTTTTTTTTTTTTTTAATTGTCACCTATAATCTTTTAAAATTTGAAATCCTCCTCAGCCAAAACTTCTTCGCTTTGATCTGCTAAATTCGCCATTGTTAATCTTAAACTGATATCTATGGCACCTACTCCGTCATCTCCTTCTTCTCCTTCTCTTCAACGTCTTTCCACTTTCAAAAATCCACCTCCTTCGTTACTCTCCGGAGCACAAACACCGTTATCTTCTTCTTCGCCGCTCGATTCCTTCGCCAACGATCCAGTCCTTGCTCCTTTCCTCTCTCCTTCCTTCTCTTCCGCATCTTTCTCATCCGCTGCTCTCGCCTCTGGATCCCCCGCTTCTACCGCCGAACGTCTTCACCAAGCCATCCGCCTCCTCGATTCACAGCTCCGTCATGATGTTGTCTCTCGTCACCCTGAATTGCTCGCTCAGCTCTCTTCTCTTTCCCACGCTGACGTCTCTCTCTCATCTCTCCGATCCTCTGTCTCTTCTCTTCAGTCTTCTATTCGCCGTGTCAGATCCGATCTATCTGAACCAGTCCAATCGATCCGATCCAAGTCTGTTCAGCTTTCCAATCTCCATTCCGCTTCGGAGTTGCTTTCTCACTCCGTTCGTACGCTTCGACTCTCGAAGAAGCTTCGAGATCTAACGGATTCTCCTGATCCAGATAAAATCGACCTCACAAAAGCTGCGCAGCTGCATTTCGAGATCTTAACAATGTGTAAAGAGTACGATCTCTTCGGCATTGACGTAATTGACGAAGAAATTAAATTCGTCACTGAGATTGGGGAAAAATTGAGATTGGAAGCGATGAAGGTGTTGGAGAGAGGCATGGAAGGGTTGAACCAGGCTGAGGTCGGAACTGGGCTACAGGTTTTCTATAACCTTGGAGAGCTCAAACCTACGGTGGATCAATTGGTGAACAAGTATAAGGGTATGACTGTGAAGAGTGTGTCCGTTGCTATGGACGTGAAGGCTATTTCTGCTGGCTCAGGTGGTGGGTTTGGACCGGGTGGGATTAGGTCTAGCGGAGCACCGCACATTGGAGGCGGAGCTAAAGTGAGGGAAGCGCTATGGCAGAGGATGGCTAGTTGTATGGAACAGCTGTATTCACTTATAGTCGCTGTGTGGCACTTGCAGCGTGTACTGTCGAAGAAGAGGGATCCATTTACGCATGTCCTTCTTCTTGATGAAGTTATCAAGGTGCGGAACTGTAAATTTTAGGCTACCATAGTTTATGCATTACTTTAAGATATCTCTGATATCATGAGGGGTAAGTTGCATTAGATGAGAAGAAAAGAGTGTTTTCTTGGATGTAGATGACAAGATTCTTGTCACTTTAGTGAGTTAGATGATATCTGATCGACTTAAAAAGATGAAACTTTCATGTTATTGCATCAAAAGGAAGCTTTGGAATGTGTTTCTCTGATGTTTACTTTTTGTTTTATTGCTGACATGAAGTGTTTTTATGTCCAGGAAGGTGATTCTTTGTTAACTGACAGAGTCTGGGATGCGCTTGTGAAGGCATTTACTACCCAAATGAAGTCTGCATACACAGCTTCAAGTTTTGTAAAAGATATATTTACCATGGGATATCCGAAGCTCGTGTCTATGATAGAAAATCTTCTTGATAGGATATCTCGCGACACTGATGTGAAAGGAGTGTTACCTGCCATTAATTCAGAAAGGAAAGAACAAATGGTTGCATGCATTGCTATATTCCAGACTGCTTTCTTATCCCTATGCTTTGGCCGCTTGTCAGATCTTGTGAACTCAATATTCCCTATGTCGAGCCGTGCGAGTTTACCTTCCAAAGAACAGATTTCACAGGTATTATCACATATTCAGGATGAGATTGAGGCTGTTCATCCAGATGGTCGTTTGACACTTCTAGTTTTGCGTGAGATAGGCAAGGCCCTCAGTAACCTAGCTCAACGAGCTGAGTGTCAGGTATGATAAACTTCTTTCCTCTTCTGTTCTTCTTCTCAATCGGTGGTTATTAGTATCTACTGTCCTCTTGTTATTATCTCACTGAGTACGGATTCTGTGAGCCCCCAATGTATGGCATTGATATCTACTTGGATACAATGTGTGTTTCGTTACAAATGAATTCTTAAGGTTGCATGTAGATGTGAAAGGTAGATTGTGTACAAAGAAGTAATTCTTACGGCTATAATAATTTTCTAGTAATACATAGGCAGAAATGAAAAGATAAATAGCGACATGTACGTCTGCTACTCCTATATATTTGTGTGTTTATGCTACTTTGGCTCAAATAATGATCAGGGTTTGCAGTAAAGAGAGAGCGTTATATACAGATACTTTTATCTTTGACTTGTAACACAGCTACATCTATATGGCAGATTTCTACAGGCCCTGAGACGCGCCAGATATCAGGTCCTGCGACTTCAACACAGATCAGAAACTTCACATTATGTCAGCATTTGCAAGGGATCCACACGCATATCTCATCTATGATAGCGGACCTTCCCAGTATTGCTGCTGATGTATTGTCTCCTTATCTGACTGCAATATACGATGCGGCATGTGAGCCAGTTACACCCTTGTTTAAAGCAATGCGAGACCAGCTTGAGTCATGCATTCTTCAAATCCATGATCAAAACTTTGGTATTGATGACGCTGCCGCCATGGACAACAACGTTTCCCCATACATGGATGAGTTGCAAAGATCGATTCTTCACTTCCGTAGTGAGTTTCTATCTAGACTATTGCCTTCTGCAACAACCGCTAACACTGCAGGGACAGAATCCATCTGTACTAGAGTCGCAAGACAAATGGCTTCAAGGGTTTTGATCTTCTACATCAGACACGCTTCCCTTGTGCGACCACTTTCAGAATGGGGAAAACTCAGAATGGCTAAAGACATGGCCGAGCTGGAACTAGCAGTGGGACAGAATTTGTTTCCAGTTGAACAACTTGGTGCTCCATACAAAGCTCTTAGAGCATTTAGACCACTGATATTCCTGGAAACATCTCAAATGGGATCATCTCCTCTCATCCAGGATCTGCCACCAAGCATTGTCCTCCATCATCTCTACACAAGAGGCCCAGACGAGTTAGAGTCACCGATGCAGAAGAACAGACTGAGTCCTAAACAGTACTCACTTTGGCTTGATAACCAAAGAGAGGATCAGATCTGGAAAGGAATAAAAGCAACTTTGGATGATTATGCACAGAAGATCAGATCGAGAGGAGACAAAGAGTTCTGTCCAGTTTATCCTCTAATGCTTCAAATCGGATCATCTCTGACACAAGAGAACTTATAAAAGCTCCACGTTTGTTTATTTCCCAAAAGAACCAATAATTTTGCAATTGCGGGTTAACGGAATTACATCTTAATTGTCTCATGGATTTTGCTTTGCTTCATCTAAAGTGATTATATCTCTTACATGTAAATTCAGATTCATACAGTAGTTTTGTTGGAGCAAGATTTTAACATTGAGTGCATTCTTTTCTTTTTTTTTCTAAAGTTTCTGACCCAAGTTCATACATATCTTCGGCATATAACCCGAAGTAGTCCTCGCTTCCACAAGACTTGGTCCAACACTGATCCCACAAACCTCATCTTTCTTTTTTCTTTTGATAACTAAGAGGTTCGGACTGAAACCTATAATCCTTAGAAACTGAAAGTACCCCATTTTTTAAATTCGGTGGCCAAGGTAATCGATCCAGAAATCTCCAATTTGAAAGTTATCATTTGACTAAAGCTCCTTGGTTACCACAAACCTCATCTCACGTTGGTTCAACTATTGGATTTCGAAAACCAAAAACCAGAGTAAGCTAGAAAATGAAAGAGAAGTGAAAAAAGGTTTATCGATCATATTCAGACAAAAGAGTATTTATATGGAAGAAATATATACAACAAAGCCTGTAATTATTATTAGGAATTCATCTGTCTCTCTGAACTACAAAGTCAAACATGGAGGATCAGTTCCCAACGGAAATAGATCGCTCGGACCCTAAACCAAGTGGAGAACGTGAACGTTGACGCCTCTTGATCTCGCTAAGGACTCTCCTCATCTCTGGTTGCTGCATCGACGCCGATGGCTCCTTTATCTTCTCAAACTCTTTCTTTATCTTCACCACTTGGCTATGAATCATTGGACCTTCCTCGTTTTCATTATTCACCTTGTTCTCCATTTCTACACAAAATAAACCCTAATGAAACAAATCCAAATCAACCTCTCTTTATAACAAGAGATGGCTCGAGCCTCGAGCTATGTGTAAATTAGAAGCGAAGTTTAGTTGGTGAACAACACCGAACTTGTCTCAAACTTTGTGATTTAAAAAAACAGAGACACGACTCTTTCTCTATCGATGTATCTCTCTTTATATAATCAAACGTGAAGAAAGAGAGATGGAAGATGTTTGGTAAGAGTTTATGATTACGTGTCAGAAACGTTGAAACATTTGTATTTTTCTAAAAATTTGACAATTATTAAGTACGAAAAGATAGTTATCAGAAATGGAGAAAGAGTCGGTTTTTGAAGGTTGACAAAGACTAAAAGGCTGCCAAGTGGACTCAAGTCTTTGGTCAGCTTAGAAGATTCTACATGGATAACCTTTTCAGACATTATCCTTTATATACGTTATTCAAACGCATTAGACTCGTCTCGTCTTGTCTTTATTATTTTTGTGTCTTTCAAAGTTTACACGTTTTGTATTTTTTTATTGGTCCTCCTTTTTTGACGTTTCATGAAATTGTAACCCTTATAAAAGGTCGTAATTTCCAATTCTATGTCCAAAGACTTATCAATCAGTTATGACGGTTCACTAATGACGGTATATTATTCTTATTTTTGTACAAATTGTTTTCATTATTACAACATTAAATATATTCCACGAGTATTTGATCAATTCGTATGTGAGTACCAATGGTACTTTTGATCATTGGTTTTTATGGGGAAAAACGTTAGGTAGCTACATAAACTTTAATCCATCAATTCCAATTTATATAATGTATTTTTAAATTTATGTTATATTATAGAGATATATCCGAACGAATACAGAAAATGTGAGAACACTATAACTATACAATTCTAAATATCGTAAATCTTTTATCGGCAGCGCTAACTCCAATCAATTTTTTAAAAAACATTATACCAAAACTTTTAGTTCACTTATGTAACTAAATTGTGGCAGACCAAAAAGAATAAATTAAATTGTGAATCAATCTATATATATAATAAAACTGTAGCGTTAACAGATTATTATTAATATAAAAATAATTTTTTATTTTTTGATAAATTTAATAAAAATGTTAACTGATTATTATTAATATTTTTATTAACATAATATTACTAGTTTGTTTTAATTTTAATATATAAAATTTTTTTAACTTAAATATATAAAGATGAAATAATTAAATATAATAAAATTTACAATACAAAAAACGAAAGGAAAACATAATTTTTTTTGGGTAAAATATATTATGAGATAAATTATGGACAACTTTACATACAAATCTCTTATATAATAAAAATGTAATGTTAACTTATTTATCTTTAATAATAATAAAAAAACAGTTATTTAACTTTAATATATAAATATATAATAATCTTTATATATAATAAAACATAAATATAATAAAAACGGAAAATATACCGTTCGTGTGAAACCATTCTAACAGAGACATATTAAAAAAGCTATTGCGAAAACGAGCTGGAACAAGCCGACGCCATAAACCAAGCCATTGCTTGACAGTCACACAAGATATGAAGAATAGTCTCTTCACCCTGCCTACAGACCGAACAAGTAGATATATCACTTAGATGCCTCTGAAATCTCTATGAGTTGGACATTAAAACTTGATTAACACCTAGCCATATAAAAGTCCTGACTAGTTCAGGTACTGTAAATATAGAACTTTATCATAACTAATTTCTTATATTTAAGATATATCATAATTCCTAATCAATATGTATATTTAAATTTTTTTTCCTAATTTTGTTAGAAAAATTATAACAAACGACTTCTATTTAAGACACACAACTTTTTTCATAACACCAACGATTTTTAACGATTCTAAGTTTTCTTTTTTTCTTAATTTTTTTTCCTTTAATCATGTATTTCTCTAAAATCTCTTATATAATGAAAGCGTAGAATCAACTTAAACATTGTGTTATATTAGCCCATTTTGGCCAAAGAATTATTGTAACAATTTTTTTATTATAAATACATTATGATAATAATGATAAAACAAAATTCTAATCACATAATATTATTAATAAAAACTAAAAGAAATTAGATAACAAATCAAAATAAGTAATGATATCAATGTTTAACAAACAAAATAATATTTTTTAGTTATAACAAATATCGGTTTTGTTAATCTACAAATATATATTAATTAGATAATATTTATAGTATACTTTATATAATAACTTTTTCTATACATTATATAACCAAATGATTTATATAATCTCAACTATCAACGTGTATATTTTATAGGTTCATCGAGTATATATTTTAAGTTTATAAAGAGATCTACATAAATATAGTTTAAGTTTATCATAATTAATTCATAATATTTAATTTATTATAAAAAAATATCTTTAATCAATTCTATCTTAAAAGTTTACATCTTATCCTAATAGGTTAAATTCTATTCTTCTATTTAAATAAATGACTCATTCCGTGATTAGTTCTAAGATTCATAAAAAAACATCTGATTCTATTTTTGATCTTATCATGTCGTTCTCTGAAATTTCTTTTTTGAAACCTTCCAAACAACATTGAAAGATTAAAATTCAGATTCTAAGGTTGTGGAAAATATTCACTGCAAAATTTGATCCAATAATTGAGATGGTTATTTGTGATTCTAAAGTTTGTAACTAATATTTTATATATTAGCATTTATTATACATCTAATATAATTTTATTATATTGAATAATATCATTTATTATTATTAGTTATTTTTATATTTTTATTTATATTAATTATGTGTATAATTTTAATTTTTATGCAATAGATTTTTTGCGTTTGAAAATGACATAATTTCATTTCATTTTTTCGAAAGGATTAATTTATATTTTAGATTATAAAACAATTTTTTCGTATTCATTTTAATTGAAAATAATTTATAATATATATATAAAATAATAAATAATAATTTATACACGAATTAATTTCATATTTAATATATAATAATGATAAAAACTATGTAAATTTAAATTTAATATATAGAATACCGTTAATGAGATGAAATTTAAAATTAAAAAAAACAAATTTAACTAACATTAAATTTTAATATATTAATTTTTTTAAAATATTTCATATATTAGTAAATTCAAATAATTTTTAAATACAAATTTAAATGTATAAATGAATATATGACCCATGTTTCATGTCTACAAATCGAAATTAACATGAATCTAAACACTTAAATGAATACAGGTTTAAAAACCTAAATGAACATCGGTCAAAAAATTTAAACTAATACAAGTCTAAAAACCTAAATGAATATATGTCTAAAAACCTAAATGACACGAGTCAAAAATGTTTATATACGAAAGTTATAATGTGTCAAAACATAAAACAATAGAGATCAAAAAATATATTTTGTGTACAACACCGGTTATCATTATAAATTGATTTTAATATATCAAGTATATATAAATTTGATAAATTTACATATACAAATTAAACCATGAATGAAAAAAAAAATATGACATATAAATATTATAAAAAATAAAAATAACTACAAATGTATATTGATTTTTCATAACAACATATCCCGTACATAGCACGAAACATCATCTAGTTAACTAATAAAACAAATAATTTTTTTAAAAAAGTAGACGATTTTAATTGAATCAATCATGAGGATCTCCTTTTTTTGTCACTAATTATTTAATTAAAACCGAAAGTAGAATACATCGTTAGAATACATGGTAAGATACTTTGATGAAATACTAAAACCAGCGGATTAAAGGAATATCCCTCGAGACTAGAGCCCAAAACAAGGAAACACATAATATATTACAAAGATCTTTGTAAAAGATTTAAATTAAACCAATCATACTAGTTTGTTTTTTACTCTAAAATATGATTGATTTAATATAAATTTATCACAAAGATTTTTGTTTTTCAAAACAACGAAAGCATTTCTCAATCAGGGCATATAGTAAAACACAGAGAAAGAAATATGTAGAACGAAGCTAGAAGGGAACTCAGAAGATGCTAACTCAAACCCATTGATCGAAGTCACTACAAGGCTAAACATAACCAGAGCTGGTGACGAAGTCTCCTGTAGCGAATAAAGGTACCTCATAAATGAATAGCTGAAATCCTATACTGGTAAGAAGATAACCCACAGTTTTTATGGTAAAAACGAAGTCGAAAGACGTAGTCAACCAGTTGACGCTGAAATTAGAATCCAAAGAAAAGACCTGACCTCGATTAAGTCAAAGAGTACGGACATGGAGCGAAACAGCTTCAACACGGTATAACCAAGCTCGAGAGAACAATGTCGTAGATCAAACCGGAGAAGTATCCAAACGAACAACTCGGAAAACTAGATATGATACCCTAACCAACCCTAACTAACTAATCTTAAACTGATTTCAAACTGAAATAAAGCCAGAAAGCCTAATTTAAACAGTTGAAGACTAAATTAAGCAAAAGAAGAAAGAAATTCCCAATTTTGCTAAATCTATTTATTGTCACGATTAATTTTGCTAAATCGATTTGGTAAAACCAGATTCTCATCACGATTGATTCTCTTAGTCTTATATAAAACTTATAATCGTATATATATCCTTCATTAACAGATACTCAATTAGTCACTTTGGTAAAGTATAAATTTCTGGTATAATGTTTGGTTTTTCTGAAATGTTTACCCAAATCAATGTTAGCAATAAGAAATTTGATATCCGGTTTACAGAATTTATATGATTATGGTGTTGCCATATGCTGGATGATAGTTTAGGTATGTACCTACAATATGACATAAATTTTGTGTAACTAAATAGACATATCGAAGTTGCAATGTGTTATATGATGATTAAAGTTAGTGTAGCTATAACAAGCAATGATAATAATCAATCTTTCACAAATGCGTATTTTTCTGAATGTATTTCTCGCAAATGATATTGATCAGCTTCTTCACTTGGTTGCGCACGAAATGATAAACCTCTGACTAGCATGGAATTAGTTGAATATATAGACTAAATGACCAGTACTCTTTTATACAATATTTCATCTTTTTCCAATCTTTTATAATACAATGTCACCATATTTTCTTATTATATATTTACATTGTGAGAAGAGAAAAACATATTTCGATTTTTGTTTATGCATATATACATTATATCATATAAACTAATTTGTCGGACCTTATCCAACCACCGAATCAATGCGAGTTTAAGGAGAGGGACCAGTGAGTAATGAGCATTTATAATAAGAGGGGTCATGTCATTACAAGAAAACATTGATATATAGTTGGCCTTTGATAGTGCATCATTACTCTTGTGATGACCCCAAAAAATGAAAGGAGACCATAAATTGAGAAGAAGTGCTCTTACTTCAAGTTTGATCATCCACAAAGAGGTATATTCCCATTGCTCTTGATTCCCATTGATAAGTATATTATGTTCTTTATTTGCTTAAGATTTATGTTTCTTCATCAATATTATTATTATTATTATCTAGTATTACCATTCATGATGTAGCTACCTTATACTACTTCGATCCTCTTTAAATTTTGCTCATTTGAGTTGTAGCTACCATACTTGTTCAAAATTGCATTCATAATTTCCTTTAAACGGCTTGTATACCATTTTACCCTCTAAGTTTGGTCTTGCTTTGATGAGTTTCACAAACAAGATCTCTTTTTTCGTGGATATTCTCCAACACTACTGTTGATTAGTTGTGATGTGATTCAATTGTCTTTGGTTTAGGCATTAAACTTTAGAAGATTGATATCGGTCATCTCAGCTGGTTATACCAGAAATTGAAGAAGGAAATTGGGAGTTGGTTCAGCTGCAGAGGAATTGATTTCCGCTTTAACACTTGGCTTAGTGTATATATATTGTTTTTTTTACGAACAAACTGGATATATTAGGAGGAAATAGACCAGAGGCCAGAGTGTCTTAATGGAATAGCAAAAGGATTGGCCGAGACTAGTTTAGACCAAATAAAACATAGGACAAAAGAAGAAGAAAACACATTGAAAACAAACAATAACTTTAAGATTATCAAAGACCGTAAAAAACTGACTGATAGAAGTAATTGAAAGGTACGATCTCGGAGCTCTGGCGCGTGATGAGCAGAGTCATTTAGAAGCTCCTTGGAGCTTTTGAAGAGGATTCTCTATCGTCATCAGGATATCGTTTCCTTTTTGTCTCTCTGTTTATGAAGACTTGGATGTCTTGTTGAGAAGAATTTAAAGCCAAATCCAGTTCAAAAGTTGCCGAGTAGTTCTCAAAAGCAGAATTTTGATTGATGATGTCTTGGAGAGTGTTGGAGAGTTTTTGGCAATTGAGGCAGACACGAGATTCCAGTCCTGTATATATATTGTTTATTCTTCATTATGTTACGATCAGAAACATAATCTGATTTGATTTTTTCACCATTGTTGTAACTTTTAAGCTCGGTTGGTGAGCTGAAGATTTCTTATCCTAGTGGATTGCTGGATTGAATCCGGCCCCAGACGTAAGTTTGATCTAATCAACTGAACTGGGTAACAAATCTCTTATGTTCTTTCTTCTCTGTTTTTGTGCTATGCTTCTTCCAATTTATTTCAAACTTGTTTCAGTTAAATTGAATCATAAAATGATCGATATCAGGTCAATTCCGTAACAACTACCTCTCTGCCTTGGCTGTGACAAAGCTTCCATTGACCGGTCCATGTGAAACATGCTACTCTCCTTTTCCTCGGAAGATGGCTCTCAACACTACTTGAGTTCTATTTCGGTTGTATCTCTTTTCTTTTCTTTTTCGAAAGCTTTGTCTAGTCTAATTCCACTAGTTTCTCGTTTTAGTATTTCTTCTTAGCTTTCCCTAAGTGTAAGTCTTTAACATTTTTGTCTTTGGAATAAAGTTTAACGTTAAAACCAAAAAAAAGAAGTAAGAAAAAATTGCTCCCTTATTTCATTCTAAAAGATGTTAAAGATTTTTGCATATACACTAGAACTTCTATAAATTAATGCTTGATAAATTAATAATCTATATAAAATAATAAAATTTTGTGATCCTAAGTCGGCCGTGTAAAATTTGATCAAATTTAATAAACTAATAAGATAATAATTATTTTGAAACTCCTATGTAAAAATATAATCCTAATAATATCATAAATTAATAATCATCTAAATTTGTATATATATATATCTAAATTTGTATATATATATATATATTTAAATAAGTTTATATATTAAAGCATGATTTTTTTATAAAATAAATTTTCTAGAGCTCAATTCTATAAAACAGTTGTTGTATTATATTTTCAAACTATGATATGTCATAAAAATAACCAAAATTTCTTTAAGTTTTCAAATTTTTAATATGTATCATTTTCATTGTAATACTATATAAGCTGTTGAAATAAAATAGTTCAGATCATTAATTATAAATTATAAAATTTATAACTTTCAAAATAATAGTCTAAAAATGGTTTCAATTTATCCTTTTAAAATTATTTTAACAATTAAAAATACTATAAATTAATACCTCTCTAAATTAATAATTTTTTTCAAAGTCCTATTATTATTAATTTATAGAAGTTTTACTGTATGTAAACAAATTTTCTCATTGAAAACATTATTTATTGACAATTTAAAAACTATTCAACCGATATAAAATTAAACTATACAATATAAATAGTCTATATTCTTCAAAATAGAATAACACACAAAAAAAGTTCTTCAAACATCACTTAGTTATTATGAAACAGATGAAGTAAATAAAATGAAAATCCAAAATCTATGTGTTTATTCTATAAATCAAGAAAAACCTTAGTGCAATAAAGAACATAAATCTATGTATCACTTGTTCCCTTTAATTAGTGTCTAGTAATTAATTTTCAGTTCATGGTTGATATAATTACATCGCATTAAGGTAAATGTTTTTATTAATTACTGCATCAAGGTAAATGTGGTGATTTGAACTCTTAATGGTCATATGGCTTCTCAATGAAAGTTAGGAAATGAAGAAAGTGCAACAAATAATTAACCACAAAGGAAACAATGAAAATTGAAATTACTAAGCTCTGGTAGACTGTCCCATCGAAAGAGTATCATCCAGACCAAATGTCTTTGCTTACCAATCACTCATTCTGGTTCTTCCCGGTGTAGGTATCACCAGATTCTTTCATGTAAATAAAATCAATGATTTCGAGTGAATTTTTTTTCTATAACTTAAAAAAATACAAACCTGAATCTAAATTTGAAAAGAATCGAAGTAATTTGATTCTAAATGGGATTAACAATTCTTGATTTTAACGTTATAAGGGAAACGTATAGCAACATGACATGTTATACCGATACCAATATAATTTGTTCTTTTGATAACTTTACTATAACATATATAACTATAGTTCTAAATGCTATTTGTAAAATATAACAATATTAGAATGTATATCTTGAACATAATCAGAGTTCGATTCCTACTTGCTCCATTATGGTAGCTTAAAAAATAGATTATAAAGGTGAGTTTTAGGCTATGGATCGGGTTTTGTCGATCCAATTGTTGGAAAAAAACTAAAAATATCTTACATATCAATATATCAAAACAAAAAAACATATCTTAGAGATCAGATTAGGTCAAAACCTTTATACAACAAGGTACCTTTAATAATATAGGTTATTGACTGTATATATTTTGGTCTCTTAAATCATCTCAAAGGGCAAATGATCAGATTAATGAGATACAAAATAGACATATATGATGGTGCTTGATTGGCAAATCAATCAAAGTACTCATGACTCATGACTCATTTCATTATTCAATAAACTTACAAAGCGTAAACAACTTTACAAATGCTTGGAATTTTTTTTACTAAAAGTGATAAAGAAGCAGTGGCGGAGCTAATGTAGAAGTAGAACTGTAGAAGTGTCAAATGACACCTATGAAATTTTCAAAAATAGTACATATTTTTATTTTTTAAACAAAATTGACCCCTTAGAAATAATTTTTTTGACCCCCATCAAATATATAATTAACTCCAACCCATTCAAAATATATGTGACATTAAAGTAATGAAATATAAAATAAAATATAAAACTGTTGTTTTTTTTTTCTTTTCATTTTGTTCATTTCAATCAATTCACAATAAATTTCTAAATCTAATTTTAAAAAATTTGTTTGTTTGTTACATTAATTTACTTGTAAACCATATTTTTTACTAGTAAATTCCGGTTTACATCTATTTGAAAATCATTATTGTTTCAAAAAATACGATTCCAAAAAAAAATTCATTTTTCGGAAGTTTCAAAAAATCAGATTCTTTAGATATTTCGAAAAGTGTCTGTTTGCTGCCATAATTAAACCTAAATATATGAGTAGATTTCTAAGAAATAAGACCAAATGAAATGATAAGCAAACAAGTGTAGGATAGTGTAAAAATGAGAAAATGGTAAAAGTTTTTGAAAATATGAGATAACTTAGCATAGACCAACAATATTTTAAATTAAATTATATTTTTTTTGGAAAAATTATGACACCCATTTCTGGTTCCACACAATAAAAAGAAGTAACGTAACTATTGAGTGAGAAACAATGATGGATGTGTTATATAATGTGAAAGAGACAATGCATATAAATACAATGTTCATTGGTAAAAAAGTTATAAACAGTCGAAATCCTTTTCTCACTAAGATCATATCTTGTCTCTTTAATTTGACCGGTTCTATTTTTTCACCTTTTTAATATGGAATGTGAAAACAGCATATAATGAAGTCGAATTTGTAAAGTTAGTCACATTTTCTATTATTGTTACCGTAAATAAATTATAACAGTTAAACTTTTATAAATGATTAAAGTTGGAATAGTATTTTTTGAAAATTTTTAAACTCATAAATTTATCAATATATTAATTAAATAAAAAATTTAATTTGGAAAAAATATTTTTTCACCAATTGTATTGATAAGATCAACCTCCAAACTAATCTCTAATGATATTACATGTTCAATAAGATTTACTGGAATCAAATTTCGATGAAAAACAACATAAATAGATATTTAACAAATGAACTTTTCTCGTATTAATTTATCGAATTATTAGTTTATAAAATATTATAGAACTTATACTGCAATTATAATTATTCTCTCATACTCAAAAAATTTCTATTTATAAGACTTTATATATGTTTTACCAAAGATAAATATGTCTTAAAAAAAAAAAAACATTCAAATCTATAAGATGACATAGCAATAATACTAGTACAAATTACTGATCAGTCTGATCTATTCTATTCTATTTTATGATTTGTTGGAATGTAACTTATACAAACTAGTAAACTTTTCCGGTGAAAGATTTACAAGATGGAATATAGACAGATTTGGGTTGTGACTCAAAACAGACAGATTTGGTACAATTTATCATTATAGTTGTTTGTTATAACAAGAATGATTTGATGTCAGGGATCTGTTGATAGAAATAATTGGAAGTTATTACAACTTGGAAACTTGTTTAGTGAAACAGAGACCATGTGATAGGTGACATTATTATAGAAAATGATATTATAGACCATGTTTGGTAAGATATTTTGTCTATAGATCAGATGAAATTAACAAAAAATAATTATTTTTGTTATATATTAAGAAACTTTATAAAACTTTAAAACTCTGAATCAGATAATCTTGTGTGGATGCATCGAATCGGTATTTGAATACGACCACTCATTGCAAAGAATAAAATAAGATATATAATAATCAAAACCAGTAGCAGCCAACTGATTTGTCCAAGACAAAGAGGAAGATTTTGACTTTACGTTTGTCAAATTTAGAATAATCAAAGTTCAAACGTAAAATATTCTCTCAGGGTCATTTTCTTTGACCTTCAAGTTCTAGTGGATCGTTTTCATGGATCAAAATATGATTCTTAACAATATTATTATCATCTTTTCGATTAAATGAAGTTACATAGAGGAAAGAGGTTTAAACATTTCCTTTCTTTTAATCTAAGATAACCTAAATAACTGTTTCTGTGATTCAGTTTTTGTCGTTGGAGTTTCTGTTGATTGACAAAAACTTGTTGAACATCTTCTTTGGTCGACTAGGTATTGCACAGAAAGCTTTAAACCGAGAAGGTGTTCTTCCTCCTCCGTCTTGGTTCATGAACCTCTCATCTATCTCTTCATCTTCAGCTAGCTTGCTTTTTAGTGTCCCCGAGAGCTTTGATTTTGGGGATTTAAGACCTGAGACACTCCATTGATCTTCTGGTGCTGCAATGCTTGTGGTTGTGCTGAAACCGGCTGCATTTGGATTCGAAGGGTCGATGTTGTGTGCTGCTAATAGTGCTTTGATATTGCTTGGAAGTTCAGTCATTTTGGCTTCACCGTTGGTCGTAGCTGCTCGTGCTTGCTCGTAGAAGAGGACTTGGACCACTACTCTCAGAGGAAGCATTTCGTTCTGTGCCGCGTGCATACATGCTTCCATTGACAGTTTTTTGCAGTTTAACACTCTGCAAACTCTCTTCCTTTCTGATTTGTTCAGGTTCTTGTGAGCCTGCAACAACAATGACCTGATTAATCGTCTGAAAATTGAACAAAGATTGAATATTCGTTTAGTCTCCAATACAAGGATGAGAATCGAACCTTGAGATATATGTCAATGGCTCTATAGAGATCATCATGATCAAGCCTTGAAAACTCAGGGACACTCTCAGCTAAAGTAACAAACTTAGAGAGGGGTAGATTCACATCTCTAGCGATCTGTTGTAGATATCCATCCACAAGCTTAGCCACCTTAAGCTTTGAGCTATGAGATGCAGAGGATGATCTTCTACTTTCTTGGAACTCAAGATCAATATTTTCGGCTGAACGAGATCTTCTTCTTCTATCCATCATTCCCTTTTTAGTCCTAAGAGGGCTTGTTGGTGGACTAACCTGTCCTTGGACCATAAACTGTTCCAATATAGTGCAAACAATGTCCACATCGTATAACATTTCGGATTTGTAAGACACTGGAGGTATTAACAAGTCACTAACGCTTGCTTCTTCTAGCTGAAGAGCCACTCTTCTCGCTAGTTCCATCTTAGAAGACGCTGAAGTGTTTAAGATAGTAGCTGCTTTCAAGAGTTTAAGTAAGAAACTGCAGGAAACCGCACCTTTCTCAGCAGGAAGCAAGCTTATAATGGATTCCAACAGCAACCTATGCTTCGATGAAGAATCTGTATCTGAATCTGAGTCAGAATCCTCTTTCTTATTCCAATTTCTTTGTAAAGTAGGAAGCCATTTAGAAGCGTAAACTCTAAGGGCATCACCTATAAGACTTGAGGGTACTTTGCCACCGGATTTAATGGCAATCATAGTCCTCCAATAAAGATCTATCCCCAACTCTGCGATATCTTTAGCCCACCATCCTCTGCTTGAAGCAGCTGCTCTGTTAGAGGATATGTCATCATCCCTAACCCTCCTAGAATGACTATGTGAGAGAGACACTTTAGATGGGTGAGATAAGACCTTAGAGGCTATGGCTTCAATGCATCTACTTGTGATGGCGAGATCTTCAGACCATAAAGGAAACGCCTTTGTGGTATGAAGTGTGACTATGGAGTCTCTCCATCCATTAAGAATACAAGAGTTGAAGAAGACTTCAAGCTTGTACACCAAGTTACCTTTCTCAACCTCCTCTGCCATTTGCAGATACTCTGCTGCACATCTCGCTGCTACGATGTTGTAGGCGCTGATTGTTATTGTTATTCCGTAGCAGAATTTGGCACAGAGCTCAAAGGCCTCCACTCCTCCTGGGAATTCTGGAAGTTGAATAATAGATTCTGGAGATTCAGAGCACATTCTCTGAAGCCTTAGGCATTTGGAGAGCAGTGGAAACTGCAGAGAAGAAGAAGAAAAAGACCAATTAAATAAACTCTAAACAGAAACAAAATCAACATCCAAAAAGAAGAAGAAGAAAGGGGTTTACCTTGTGAAGAAGATATCTGCTTCCTGAAACTTCAATACTGAAATCACTGGAAACTTCAGAAGACACACATCTGCAACAACTAAACAAGTTTTAGCTTTTCTTTTTACTTAACATTTATAGCCAAAGATTTACTCCTTTTAATCACTATTGTACCTTGATTCTTCAGAAGTGTAGAAAGTATCAGGACGAGATCCTAGTTTCATAAACTTCATAGCTGAGTTATGATGGTAATTAGCTTGAAATCTTCAGAACAGCATAATGGAGAAACACCAACTGGGTTTCTTCTTCTAAGAAAACCAAACCCTGAAGAACAGAGAAATCTCCTGTCTGCAAATTCAGACAAAAACAGATCAGATTTGTTGTCTGAGAGAGAAAAAAGAAGTAAAGATTTAATTTGTTTTCTAAAGAGAATTTATCATTTTGGTGTGTGGTTTAGTTATAAATATATAGAAAAAATGGAAAAAAGAAAAGTAAAGAAGGAAACGAAACCCAGAAAAGCAGAGACCACACAAGTAAAGTTCATGTCCATTCAATCAAATTCCTTATACCCATTCTGATATGGACATACAAACAAAAAGAATCAAAATCAATGCAATTAAAGAAAAAGATAGAATTTTGGATAATTGTATCAACATACCTTACACATCACAACCCACCCAAAAGTTACATCAATCACAAAAGAAAACAAACAAAACTCACACACCATAACCAAGTATGTTCCTCAATTCCCATGCAAAAACCAGAAGAACAAAGAAGAAGAACTCACTTAGGATTCAAACAGAACAAACACTAAGCCTTGAAGATATGTTTGTGTATTGTTTGTAGTTATGAAATTTCCCAGAAAACCCTCTTTACCAATCATTCAAAGAGACAAAAGAAAAACAGAGCGATCTACTTTTTTATTTTCTTTCTTTTTAATTTTCTTGTTTTATGCAATGTTTTTTATATTCAAGGTAGGGATTTTGCTGATACAAATATAATATTATAAGCAAATGGCTTTTACTCTAGTTGCAGGCGGTAAGTCCATTAAAGACAGCGTATTTGCACAACTAGGGATCAAGTCTCACCGCCTACATTATGTAGGAACTTGGCTAATGGGCCGGCCAGTTGTGATCCAATGTTGACCAAAAAAAAAAAAAAATTATAAATTTTGATTATTTTTGGTTTTTGGGTAAAAAAATGGTTCATAGGTTATTCGCCAGCGTGCAAAGAGAATCACCAATCCCACGTGCTTCTGCTTATCCCCACATTCTCTCTTCCTCATCATTGCCTCTCTATATTTTTTTCACACTATTTCTTTTTTATTGTTAATTTTATATTTATTTTCTTACTTCATAGTAGTCATACTATTATTCTCACTATATCTACACATTTTATTGTTTTTCTTTTGTTATTAGTTAGAAATAAATCTCATCCGTAATTACTTCATTATTATTTGAAGTTAAAAAAACACATACTTAATAAACTAACCAAAAATTCTTTTACAAAAAAAAGGTAACCAAAAACATTTTTCTATGTGATATTAGTTATTTTTTTTTGTTTATTAATACTATTTGGATATGTTAATAGTTTGTAGTAAATATGCTATGTAAATATATGTGATGATATTTGGAATAAAAGAGAGAAATTTCAATTTGATCTAGAGATATATCGATTTGCCAAAAAAAATTAGATCATAAATCCAGGTTCTTACTTTTGGCAAATAGATAAATAGTCATTATTGTTTTTTTAAGTTTAACGTACGATAAAAATATATACATTGCATGCCAATAGACATGATAATTAATGTTTTGCATACCTACTAGAATAGTAAAAAGACTTATGATTATCGGATAATAATTAACCATTTAATTGTTTGTTTTAGATTAAATTACCCGACCTAATACGTGAAAATGGCTGCAAGAGATAGGTCAAAAGGAGACACATCATCATCTCTAGGAAAAATAATAAACTATATATTATAAGTCGATATCAAAGATAGATAATTTCAACAAAACTCTTTACCAAATGCAATACTGTCGCAGAAATATGAAAAAAAAAGAGAGGGTATTTTTCCTTTCATTAACAATATGATTTATTATTATTAATTTTTGACTGAAAGATATATAAAACTAAATGTTGAACACAACAAATTTACAACGAAAAATGCAAATAAAATCAGCAAAAGATAAAAATATTTCTAGAAAATCAAGACCAAATAAAGAAAACTGAAGCCCTATAAAAAGGAGACTAACCAAAAAAATCAAAAAATTTATTTTTTAATGCGTTTTATATTCAAACATCATAAATAAAACAAATTCTTTAAATAGTAAGAAGTTTATAAATTTAAGTGTGTCAACTAAAGACACAATAAAATTTTATTTTTTTATCAACAAATAACTATTAGATCGTCAATAAGGTCCGATTTATAGCGTAAATTCTTCAAAAAATTTCAATAAAATTTTGTTTTAATGTGTGAAAAGTCCGAAACTAATATTTGTTTCTAATAAAATGTCAATAGTACTGAAAAAATAAATATATAACGTGCGTAAACGAAAATGACTTGGCCTTAGAGAGACTCTTAATTTTATAATGAAATTGAATATGGTCCACATTGGTTTTACGTCAAAGTCATGGTAGGGATTATATTGCCTTTTACGTTCTCTTCCTTTGTATCTACAAATTTCATATTTTTGTTATCGTTCCTTCTTACCACTTACATACATTTGACATTTCATAAAACTACTTTAATTCTTTTTAGATTCAAAATAATAATAAAAATTAAATCATTGATCTATCATAGAATTTTAAGCTGCCATATTGTCCATACACCTCATCCTTATCAATGGAGCTATAATATCTCAAAGTGCGACAATGAAATCGACAATAACCTCTTTTTTTCTTAGAGTTTTTAATGAGTGTACACACTTTATGAAGAAAGTTGAAGAAATATTAATATATATGCATTTTATAAAATATTATATGTATGCATTTCATCACAAAGGAAAACTAAAGGATGAGTAACAAATGTCTCATTATCTTTAGTATTTCTTTTTAAAATAAAATCAAATATATAAAATATAGAAGAAAATGTCGAATTTACCCATATATGCTTAATATTATCACCAAAAAAAAAAAGTGGAGGCCTGCTCATAACAAATCTTTGAGAATAGATTACTTTTCAAAGAAAGACAAATATTAAAACTTAATCATATCTCTATAGACATAATTACTTTTGACTGAAACATTGCAGATTGCATTTAACCATTGTTTTAAAGTTTACAGAAGATAAAGTCTATTCATATATACTCTCTTTTTAAAATGTTATTTTAAGTTTTTGCACACAAATTAAAATATAAAATATAAAATTATTTATATCCCTTATAGTTAAAAATAATGATTTATGAAATACCACATGAATAATTTTGATTAGAGGATAAAATAAAAAATATTTGTAAAAAATTATATTAATATTCTCAGATGACACTCTTTGTGTAACATTTTTTAAATGTAGAATGACATTCTTCAAGAAACGGATAATATAATATATGATAAATTCATGTGAAATTCTTGTCAAGACCAAAAGTTTGGGAGCCTAACATTAACTATGTAGTCTACATAGATAGGTCCTATATATTTGATGTGTTTAGACACTTTAACAGTTGAAGTGGAGTTCTCTCTATTGTTCCATTCAATTTATATATAAATCAAAGTAATAATAATCAATTATAGATGGTCTCAGTCTTAGTAGAAGTTTTAAAGAAAGATATCTATATCCCTTTTATCAATCAAGCTTCTGCAACACATATCATTTATTGAATGAATTAAAGATCAAACGCATCCCACTTTGGTATAATGCTTCAACCAGTAAATGTTATCATGAACCAAAAATACAAAAAAAAATGAGTTATGTTTTAATGTTAAGATAACAAAAAGAAAACAACTTACAATGATAATGTGTAGGTAGTTCTATTTGTCATTGCTTTAGGGTTTATAAATTTTCTTAAAGAGTATCGATTTTGATCCACTATAGAAATTTGTACATTATTATCTCAAAATAAGCGTTATTATAGTGTTTTTGTAAACGTTATGTCTGCTATATATTATAACTTTTTTTGTGGTGCTATCATGATAGAAAAAATAAAGATTCTAGACCAGAATTCCTGAATAAAAATAAATGGATAAATAAAGAAACTTACAGTGAAGAGAAATAATGGAGAAGAAAGCTGATCTTTGTTTGTATTACCAAATGAAGAGAAAGTGTGAGTAGAAATGAAGATGAAGAAGGAAGAAGACCATATATATATAATATAAAAATTGATATTTGTATAATAGAGCCAAATGATATATGGCTTTAAGTTTAACCCTGAAACAAGGCAAAGGTTTTATGAAAGAAACAACAATGTCCCATGAGTAGTCAGAATCGGTACGTTTAAACTGTGAAAGAAGAGGCAGTGGTTGAGGGAACACAAATATAAAACCCGTCACGGCTCTGGTCCGGTATTGTCGAGCTATGAGTGTGACGAGAGACTGTGTTGGATCAATCAGTGACCAACGAACGACGAAGGTAGAGGGACCTGTGGCAGTTTGGAAATAAACATGGTTTAATGAAGGGTGTTTTGGGAATTTAATGAGAGGTTAATGTCGTGATGTCAACTCTACGTGTGAAATAGAAGAGATTGTGTGATTTTTTGGAATTAAATTTAAATAAAGAAATGAAAATGTAAGGCGAGTGGGTGTCTGGCCGACAATGCCTGCTTTAGATGGTCCCTTTGTACTTATAGGACCCATTTGTCCCAATTGGAGATCCTCCACAACTGAAGTCTAGCTGGATTTTGTATTTTTTTAAAACATTTTAGATCTCCATATTTTTATTTATTTAGTTCCGGCCAAATTTGTTGTCTTTTCTTGAAAATGGATATGTAATGTAATTAAGTTGTTTTGGAAGCATTTACAAAATTATTTCTATCTTTTCTTTTTCTTTTATCATACTTCATTTTTTTACCATGACTTTTAGTTTTAAAATATTATGGTACATATGTATTTTTATTTTTTAAGAGATGTTTTCCAGATGGTGTTAACTTCAGAAGAGTGGCATGCTTTCTTTTCCTACTTAGATGATTTTTCAAGATTGAGATCTCTTTTTTTGTTCATTCTCTCTTCATGTAATCGTTAGATCTCTAAATTACATAGCTGATTTTCTCGCCCGTAGTATTAGAGATTCAACATGTGTTGCAGATGTTGTATAACTTTTGAGGTTTGCTTCCTATAGTAAATTTTTCAGTTGACAAAAAAAATAATAATCAATCTTCATAATGCTCAATCTATAGACTCAATTTATTGTCAATCTCCTTTAATGCTCAATTCATAGTCAATTCCCAAAGGTCTTAAATCTCTAACAAAATCATGTGGGACAAACATAACTTCCAAGAATCGAAGTAGGGTGGAGAAGACAACAGAGATGACACTCAACCACTGGGCTAAAGATACTCCGGTATATATGTATTGATCTATGTAAATTCTTTCTATTATTTTTGGAGTCTTTTTTTGTCAACAAGTAACCATTGGATCGATAAGATCCGATCGATCCATAGCCTAAGTTCTCCAACTTGAGTAAGGTGAGATTCGAACTCACCATCTGGTGTTTAACTAAATCAGGGGTCAGCCGACTAGACCACTTATTTCTTTTCTTGGCTATTTTTGGAGTCTTTCTCACCAAAGTTTCATCAAAGAGAGCACATAGTTCACATCATAAGATTTGAAATTTAGGGGTTTGAACTATAATTCAGATAGTGTGTTGTTCGGACGCAGCTTAGCGTAAAGATCTGCTCATTGCAGGGATAGGATGAAGCTTCAAGTCAAAATCTGAAGAGATCCTAATTACCCGATCCAAATCTGTGCCTTTTGTCAATTCCCCTTTGATTGCAGAAGCTCTTGCATTTCGAGATGCAATGGAAACTGTTCGAAATCTAGAGTACATACAACCCTTGGTCTGCTCTGATTCATCTAACCTCATTCAGATTCTAAAATCTGAATCTCCTCCTTCAGAGATGAATGGTATTGTGACCGACATTCTCACTTTGGCCAAGGATCTATCAAATGTTGTGTTTAAATTTAATTTTCTAGATCAGAAAACGAAGAGGCAGACAGCCTTGCAAAGGCAACACTTAATTTGTATGCAACCACTTTAGCTAAAAAGCATTAATGAATTTGGGTTTGACAACAACAAAAAAAAAACTATAGTTCAGATTTTGTTGTTGATAAAAAAGAAAAAAAAATGTTCAAGAGAATAAATTTAGAACCACACAAACTTCATATGGAAAGGGGTTGTCGCACACAAAGTAAGTACTACATTTGAGTTATGACAAGATTATAACATTAGAACAAACCATTACCTTACATTACATGTCTTGTACTTCAAAACAAGGAAACTTAAATGTTTTGTTTTAACCTCGATAGTACTGGACCGCTTAATTTGTTTGATTGAAAATAACGTTACTTTTTGGTTTGGTTCAGTTAAATTTAAGAACATAAAAATGGGTTAAGCAATTCAATTAACTGAAAATTGAAATCATCACTCCGTAAACAATCGTTAGACTCGTTCAAAAGTTGGAACTAGCAGTTCCATGTACGTATTTGGTCAGACGGACGGGTTGGTTCGACCCATTTTAACACTGACTGCGTTAATGATTCATAGCTTATTGTTATATAAGCAATGTAACAATGTCACATCTTGTCCAATCATAAACCAGAAGGAACATAATTGTCGGCATAACAATAACAATTATTCCATCTTGCACGGTCTGAATTGACCCAACTCCAAACTGACGAACAATAACAATGTTGTATCCAATAAATGTGACAATATTTACTCAAAATCAGGATTCCAATTTTTACCCGTTTTGTAACCTGTACAGACTATTATTCTTAAGAATTGGGCCTGCCTCTATAGATTACAATTATAGAATATACAGATATCCTCTGTAGCTCCCATGGCAAACACAGTTTTGGATTGAAGTCCATATAAATAATGCGTCTCTCACGCCATGAGAGAGCGTATCAAAGTAAGGCTCTGCTGCTTTCTCTTCATTGCACTTTCTACCAAACTTGTTTATTTTTTGTACCTAAAGCTTCTTCTTTCTCATCTGCTATGAAACGTGTAGTCAGATTCTCTGCACTTTGGGTTTATTTTTCCTTCAAAGAAGAATTGCTTATCGATGCAGCACGAGCTGTTTGAGACTGGATAGTGTACTTTCTTTGAAGCTCTCTTAGTTTTACCATCACTTCTTGGAACGACGGTCTACGCTGTGGTTCACTGCACATATATCTTACATTAGCTAAGCTGCATTTACTTTAGAACTTATTAATAAAACGCAATTGTGAAAGAGTTTAAGAGCCATTATCAGCTAACTGTGTAGGTAAAACGGTTAAAGCATTACAGTATATCTCGACAATCAAAGTTCAGTTCTGCCTACATGGTTTTGGTTGAAATAAAACTATATGCAGACAGTACCCAAGACCGAAGCATAAGTGAAGCCATTTCCTCAAGCAAGGTTATACGTAATGTTAAATATGTTTTATGTACCTATGCCAACAGCTTTCCATTAAAGAAATCCACTGAGGATCAATGTCCTTTGGGACTTCTAGCCTCTGGTTCATGAACCCGACAGCTCCAATCACCTGCATTATTTGGTTCACTTTGTAAGCTTATTATTTTCATATAGAACAAAGAGAAGATTGAAAAACAAACTTTCTTAAGCAGAACCAATGTTCGACAACAGAAACAAGACCTCCAATTCTTGTAAAACGTTGCAAAACAACCTTTTGGTTAAACTAAAAAATATCATCAACTCACAGAACTTGCACAGTTATAGGTTGTTTCTATTTTTTTTTTGGGTCGAAATATGTAGTTTCTATATAGTATGAAAATTTACGCAACTGTTTTGCATTAATACTAAAATAGACAAAAAGGGTATTATGGTTTCCAATAAATGAATTGAGTATGTCTTCTTTCAGGGTTGATGGAAAGTAGATGTATATCTATAGGGCAATTAATCAGCTGCAAGCCTGCAATATTTTGTAATATTGAGCTTCTTGGACTAATATACCTTGTATATCTAATATTCAATTTGAGAAGATTCTGATATTTTTTCCTTAAAGCAGAAACTATACCTGCATGGCATTTAGATTTTCCCACGGGATCTTCTCGGTCACAAGCTCCCATAGTACTACTCCAAAGCTGTAAATGTCAGATCTGCCATTTAAAGGGTAGGAAGAGCATTGTTAGAGATAAATGCTAGAACACCAATAAGCTAAGGAACTTAACATAATGATAACATACTTCTCGTCAGCAGCTTCATTTCGAAGAATTTCTGGTGCCATCCATTGAGGCTGCAGAACAGATAAAAAGTAATGAAATACAGAGTGAGAGAACTGATTCCATTAAAGAAATAAGAAGACAAATCGTAGAATCTATATAACCGTTCCCCTTCCGTTCGTTGTGAGGTACGTCTCATGCTTGATGCGGGAAAGACCAAAGTCAGCAACCTGTTAGAGCTGACAGACAAAGTAAGTTAACTATGACAGACACCCTTTTTTACTTCAATAATAATTTATCATCCTGTAATCAAATATATGCGTCTTTTCTGATATATTCACAAAAGACGAATCATTATCTAAAGCTTCATTCACTGTTTCAAAAAATATAGTTATATGATTTTCCCTTTTGTTTCAAAGACTAATGAGTAGTAATTTAATCATCAAACGAATTATGCATACACGATACATTCCTCAGTTCTGATGCAAGGGAACTACTAAACCTAATACCATTATTGTCTGGCCTACTCTCTTATATCAAGTCGTATCAGAGAGAAAATCAATCAAACAATTTTACTTCATTTTACTGGGGACATCATATCATCTGCGAAATATGATAATAGTGGCCGGTACTTTCTAGGTACATAATTATCTTGTTTTTAACTCTATAAGAATTACCAACGGCATAAAGTTATTATTTGTCAAGATTAAGGGAAAGAAAATGACTTAAAACAATGAAAACAATACCTTCACAGTCCAGTTTCGATCAACCAGTAGATTTGACGACTTTAGATCACGGTGAATAATGGGTGGACTACAGTGGTGAAGATAATTCATACCACGAGCCTGAAGGAAAGACTGAATCAAAGACCCAAAAAGAAGGATATGCAAGACAGATGCAACAAAGAAGCAAGAAAGAACAGCTTATACTTAGAAGACCACTGACTCACAATTGGAAACTAAGTGTGTAAATACTCACTATGTCTGTGGCCATAAGGATACGTCGCCTCAAATCCAATTTTGACTTGTTCTTCTGCAGTAAACGAAACAGACTTCCACTGCACATGTTATTTTGAAAGATTTAGACTTTAGAGCGTGAGTAAGATTTTTGGCCTCCTAAAATCCCGAAATGAAATGTAGTATTAGCCAAAAGAAGGGGCTGAACCGTGGAAGAAACTCTGTTACTATGCAAAGACGCTGTGGTGACGTCACCGCTCCCATAAATAGCAGAACGTTTGGATGTCTAAGCCTTTTCATCAACGATACCTACAACACAAAACAAGTCCACCATAGATACTTCGAAACTAGAATGAGAAGCAAGGCTAATCTCTGTAATGATAAAAATATATTAGGTGGATGAAGTTAGGAAGAAGATTTCATACAGAAATCTCTGCAATGATTAAATATATTAGTTAGGAAAGTTTTTAATAGTCTTTCACCAAATATGCTGAGAGAAGCGATAGAAGACAATAATACCTCTTGTCTAAAAGATGTTATGACCTCTTCTGAATATTCTTGTTTGGAAAACACCTTTACAGCCACATCCTGCAGAGACATAGCAACTCTCCGTTATAGATTTATTATAAGAATCAATTGTGCATATTCTACAACATCAACAGATGACAAGAACGTACAGATCCAAACCATAGACCATGATAGACAGTTCCACATGAACCTGTATGCATAGAGAGGGAAATAAAGAGCATGTTAGCTAAACAGAGAGAAGAAAATCATCTTTCTTTCACAATAGAGACCATCTTTCTCAATGGAGTACATAACCTTGCCCGATTTGTTCTCCAATTATCAAATCCTCCCATAAGATTTCATAGTCCAAGCAATCGCCTTCCATATCGACCTTGTTCATAGCACTGCTGCTTCCACAGCTGCTAGCACTGCTTGTGCTATTAATATTCATAGAACGCATAGCCTCTTTATTGGCAGGCTTATTATTTTCACATGCCTGGCTTTCAGACTGAACACTATGAAAGGAATTACTATGATGAACCTCTTCTTTTTGTTGTTCATTATGCACCCAAGGCCACACAAAATGAGCATGCCTACTTCCCAAATTCTCCCGTTCATTCCCTTTCCATGGCCACGGCAGTCCTTTCTTTGTCATCCACTCAGTTTTTGAAGTAAGTGTCTTAGGGATAACAGAGTTTGCATCATGTTCATCACTGGAATCTTTAGAGAGTTTCAAAGAAGACTTCTCACTATTACAAAAGAATACACCAAAAGGAGATCGGATCAGATCCCTAGGTGTGCTAGCACCACTTGTTGCTGCATCCTCCATTTTGTCAGAGAAAGCAGTATCAAAGAAACCCTGTTCAGATTGATGACTGTCCTCAATTCCACCCTCAGGGTTGGCGGCATTACTATCACCTGCTTGCATTTTTGACCTGATCTTGTTGCCCACCTGGAATGCCTGTAATTTGGAATACACTAGTTAAAGATGCAACGTTATAACAAAAGATGAAAATATGCAACCTACAGTTAAACTAACCAAATCTGATATCTTAGATGCTATAGCAGCCTGTATAGGCTGCTGAGAATCAAGGCCATGTTTCGAGTCAACAGCTTCTTTGGTATCAAGACCAAGCCTAGATGCAAAACCATTCGTCCTCTGGCTCAAGCTAGTTTCCCCTTCTTGCCGCTTTGTTTTAGCTGGAGGGACTCTCGGTTTTTGAAAGAGCGCTGAATCATTTGTGATACAAATGATCCCAATAAGAGAACCATTATCATCATAGAAGGGAGAAATCGTGGTCACAACTGAAAATCTCTCTCCTGCTTTGTCCTTGACAGGAAACTCGCCAGTCCAACTCTCTCCGTAGCTGCAACGCCAAGTAATATTTTCTGCAACAGCAGCGTCCTGACTATCTACCATAATATCAATCGAGTCCTTCCCTAGTGCTTCTGCAGCTGAGAAGCCATAAAGCTTTTCCGCCATAGCGTTCCTGTAACAACCATGCCATCGATTTTTAATCTATAACAGGTACTAAAGTCTACACTACTCTCTAACCTATCCACGAAGTCACAACTCCTTAGTTCACGAACAACGGTTCCTAAAGTATAGGGATGACTACTCATTGTCGATTCCAAAATTGTCCGGATTAATAATAGAAACGGAAAAGCAGCAATGAGATTCACAAAATCTACCTACTCACCAAAACATAATTCGCCCATTTAGATCGAAGACATGAACAGCTTGTGCCATAGACTGCAAAATATTCAAATACTGTTTATCGGTGAACTTGCCTGCCGATGGTCCCTCGCCACCAGCAGCTCCAACTTTTGGATGGTTCTCCCTCCGTAACGGAGAAGCGTTACGGAACGAAGCCGCACCACTCTTTCTCCAAAACGGAGTTCCGTCAACAGTTTTTCTCCTCGAAGGCCGTTTAGGCGACGAAGAATGCGAACGCCGCTTAATATCCTCTGAGACCTTGAGCTTCGACATCTCCCGCTTCAGATCCTCTTGGCTTTCTTCTAGCTCTCGTATCTTCTTCAAAAGCTTCTCCGCCGGTGGATTCTCCATTGCAGGAGCGAATCAGTAGACGGAAAAAAGCAATTGCTAGAGAATGGAGATCGAATCTGAAGGTAATTGAGTTGAAATCGGGGACTGTACGAGTCAAAGAAGGAAGGTAATACCAGCTCGAAATGGTGTAAAACTCAAACGAGGAACAGAGAAAGAGAGGATTTAGCTAATTTTGAGTATTAGAGAATCTGGAATTTGAAGAAAGGATGAAGAAAGCTTGATGAGAATTTTCAAAAGGGAGTCAAAACAATTTTGGAAACCTTCTTTGCTTCTGTTGATTCTTTTCTTTCTGATTTTAACGTTCCCATCTTTTTTCTTACATTATTTATTTTCATTTTACTTTCGTTCCTACTACTTTTGTCTCTTTGTGGCTTCATTTTTCTTCACTTTTTCTATTTTCTTTCACCTTTTTTTTCTTTTTTTCTTTTTTTTTGTCAACGTTTTTCTTTATTTCTAAAACTTGGTTTCAATAATATGTGAGTGAAATAAATTTTAGATTTGACCAAGTATTAAAATTTATATATATATATATATATATATGGATGGAGAAACCCAAGTGGTAGAGCGGTTGGTAGTTAATTGATTAGTTAGTAGTAATTGTGAATCCTACTTGTAGAGATTTGAATTGGTCTATTTTGGATGTATATATATATATATATTTGGTAATTATAATGGCAAAGATTTCAGGGTGGTTTTAGTTTTTTTTTTAATTTATATATATGTTTTTTTTAATGTAGATTTTTGCTATTTCAAAATAAGAATGATGAATAATGTTTTAAAAAACTTCATCCAAAAGAATAGATTTCGATTCACTCAAAATCGAAACTTTTGGGAAAACACTTGAACTGATGTTGCAGCTATGTCCGATTCTCACTCAAAATCGATTCACTCATTTCACACCAAGTTTGGACTCTCAAACTGCCTCATATCTTTTGGGTAAGATTGGGGAAGCTCGGATTCAAAATCAGAATTGACTACTCACATGTTTCTGAGGAAGAGAGACCAAGTCAACAATTAGAGACCTAGTGGCATCTTCAATAACTCTCTTACTTACATCACACTTGCTCTTTGCTATCTCAATAGATTTTAACTATACATTTAACATCTTTAAAATTGTATGATGCAGAAAGATCATATAGCCTCTTCTTTATTAATCAAATCATAAAACGATTATAAAACTTTGTTCTTTTGATAATTGCTGCGATAAGCCACTATTCTTTTCTCAGTCTACTAGCGATTAATCGTCAGCAACTACTAATATAAATCATTAAAAATCCAGTGACATGTTTAAGCGACTAGTTGCTATTTCAGCAATTAACAAAAGAACATCAACCAAACTAAAAAAATAATTTTTAAAACATGACATAAAATTATTTAATATAAATAAAAAAACTAAAAAATAGTTCATAAAAATTTGATAAAAAATTGAGTATAATTATATCCATCCAGGCATCCATAATGTTAAATATATATACATTTTTGTTAATAAATAAATAGAGAAATTCTAAGAAATTTAAAACAAGCTAGAAATATACTTTCTTGATAATTAACCTAAACAATTTAATGTATTATTTTATTTTTATTAATATTTTAAATTAATTTTGTAAGAATGTCATCTTTCAAATTAGTCATTGCAACTAATAAAATAACAATATAACGATTGATCGTAGAGACTGGTCATAGAACTAATCGCAGAGATTGATTGTAGAGACTGGTCATAGAACTAATCGTAGAGATTGATTGTAGAGACTGATCATAACAATTGATCACATACTACAAGAAAACATAGTAATTTACAACCAAAGATTTTTGACCAATTTTACATTATTATCGATTTTTGATCAATTTTGATAAAAAATATGTCAAATTTAGTTTTTGACCAACTTTACAATCTTATTATAATAGTCACAACAACTTCAAAATAATAATAATTAAGACTGATCGCTGGTTGCAATTGTTGATCACTAGTGATTGTCGTAATCGCTAACGAGTAACAAGAGAATATGACCTAAGTTAGCATCCATCCATCGTCTAAAACCGAAAAAGTCTAATTTATAAGTTAAGTGTTTATCCTATAGAAAATTATTGTTAGGAAGATTATTTATACCATAAACCTATACTGCATTTCATGATATACAACATATGTTAAAATTGGATGCTACGTCTCACACAGTTACAACTAGATGATGATTCAAAAAAAAGCAACAGAATACAAGATAAGATAGAATGCCAACTTTGAATTTGTGAATTTCAATCAAGAAAAAGGATATAAATTTCAGGGAAATTGATTTAAAGAAGTAAGAAATTGGTAGGTTTTTAATTTGTTAGAGAATTTTTGGGTTTAGACATCTAAACCGGACTAGTTAACTTTATACAAAAAACAAAGAAAAAACAATAATTGCTTTCTCTTTTTTTTTTTGTTCCTTTTACATTTTTCTTTTGTATACGAGTTTTCTATATCTAGATATGAATTTTTTACGGCTGAGTTACTCTCAGTCTGGTGGTTAGGATGATCAAACTAATGATTTGACACCAGGTTCGATTCCTACCCGTTGCATTATGGTAGCTTAAAAGGAATATAGGAGTGGAGTTTAGGCTATGAATCGGACCTTGTCGATCTAATTATTGAGAAAAAAAAGATATAGATTTTTTACTTGTTCTTCTTTGTATTCTTCTATTATAGAAGTGTGTTTTACTTAAATGTATTTCTCTATTTTTTAATCTAAAATAAATATTCTAAAGTATATTATATTTAAAATTTACCATTAATACCTTTAATTTTTAGAAACTATAACTCAACTCCGTTTAGTTTATTTTATTCTTTCAATCTTTTCCACAAATAATTATATTATTTAAATAAATATTAATTTAAGTCAATTAAAGACATTTATTATAAAAAAAATTACATTACATCATATAAAACTAATAAAATATAGTATATTTTAGTTTAAACATCACCACTACTATATTTTTACACAAATGATCAATTAACGCATTTCGAAATAAAAATTAAGTTTCTTTATCTTTGATTTTTCTAAACCGACCTAGAAATTTTTGGAATCGAATATTATCATCAGCTGTTATCTGGATCTCTGGAAGTAGAGTTTCTCTTTCGACTTCAATTGCTGTATCGAGATCTCGCTCATCCTAGATTATCATATTATATAAAACTATGTATGTAGTCATTATTTCATGTAACACATTTTTCTAATACATGAGTATTAAGTCATTAATACTTATTTGCTTACAATAATAAAAAATAAATCGCTAGCTAATCTTGTTTGATCGAAATAATATTGCTTGATTGAAATCACAATATCTTGTATTACAATATCGCTAGCTTAAAAAGAATAACATTGTACGAAGCCTTGCAAAATTAATCTTGTATCACAATCACGTTTCCGATATATAATAAGTGTTTGTAATGGTGTACAAAATGTTTATAACTAATTAATTATATTATTTATAATAAATTAAAGGACTGATTTGTAAATAAAAAAATGCACCTCTGAAATGAAATATAGGAAAAATAGGAGTCTCTTAAATATAGAAGAAAAAATAAAATTCCACAATTTTAGAGTAAAAAATAGAAGGAAGTTAGAGAAGATTTTACTCTAAAATAGTATTTAAAGATAAATATAGAGGTGGAATGGAGATGCTATTATATAATCCTTCATAATCACATCAAATTCAACAATCATCTCAATCATTCCTAAAAAATTACTATTACTATGTTGATACAATTTCTCATTTGAACCTTTGTCTCAAGCTTTGAACAAATCAATTGTTTTCTATCATCAGTTTTCCCATTATACAATTTTCTAAAATAGTAACTATATGCAAAGTGCCTTTTAGTTTCATCATTAACAGGATAAACAAAATTCATCTCTCTTATTGGATCTTTTTTCAACCAACAAATCTGTGGTTTTATTGTCAAGGTTATTCCAATTACTAGGATCAGAAATATCAAAAGGGGGAATTTGTTCATCAATATTCAAATTTCCCATATTAGAAGGATTCGACACATTTTCATGAGACTCATTTACACTAGGTTCCTCCACTAGGACTCTCACTAACTATAATTTTTTGTTTAACAAACTTATCCATAAATCCTCAAATCTTTTTTGAGATTCTAAAAAATTTCCTAGTTCCTTTTTTCACTTTCTTTTGTCATTTCTACGCAACACCATAATTAAATAAAAGTGGAACAATGTCACCTGATAGTTATGATTATGAATGTAAGAGAAAAACTTGAAAACAACACCGAAAACCTTACAATGTGCTAGTGTTCACTCCATTCATCGACCACACAATAGATCCAAAAAACATTAGATGAGATTGAACGTTATTTTAATCAAATAATAGAAACAATGAAAACAAAGTATAATAGAATCAAATTGTTTTTTGTTTTACGTCTCTAGCATTCTTTTAATCAATTGTCATTATCACTTTATCAACATACTAATTAGCTCAAGAGACGGCCCCAGCTGGTCATTATCTGACCAATTATAATTGATTTGCAATGGAAAACAAGAATTAAAACCTGAGGCCAGAGCAGCATGTTCAAAATTTGCAGTCAGTTTTTACGTTTTATCATAGCAAAAAATGTTAATGAAACATTTACCATAAATCAAACAAATTGTTACTAGCAAGAGATAAATCCTTGAATAGAAAGGATTTAGTTGGTTTTGTGACTTGTGAAGGTACGCGTAGTTTTTGATTTTGATCTAAGTCGAGTCTCAAAAAGAAAAGACAATGATGATTTATTTTCTTTTTAGTAATTAACTAGGTTAAAAAATTTGGGCATTTTTTATATCTTGTAATAGAGAAAAAATTTGGACCTTTTTCATATCTTATAATAATAATAAAAATTTGAGTAATTTTATTCTATAAATTTATTTTTCATATCTTGTAATAATAATAAAATTTTGAGTTCTTTAAATCATGGACCCTAAGCAAATGCTTATGGTTTGGATGGTTTGATAGGATGCACATGGAGTTTTGGAGGGTCTTTAACATTTTGATAGAGAATGTTTTGCCAACTATTTATCATTTACATAGTGGTTCGCAACAATTGTGTGGTTCATAGATCGGGCTATGTGTTTTCAGCAGTACCTCATTCAAGAAGGGATCTAAGTTCGGCTTAGTGTGTACGATTGATTTTAGCTCGGATTGGTTTAGGGGGTTGAGTAAATTAGGGACCCTTTCTTTGTGTTTTTGTTGTTTTGTTTCCCCTGGATTTGGTTGTTTTGAATCTCGTTTTTGGGGAGGATTTGATGAGTGAAGTTGAAGATGACCTGCATTTCAAATTTGAAATTTTACAGGCTCATTATTCTGCTATGTTTTTCTCCGAAATTGCGGTTTCCATCTTTTATTGTCTTTATTAGTTTTCATCCCAGTTCGAAGTTAAGAAATTGGATGGTTACTTAATTTTGAAGGTGTGGATTTTGGTTCTTCCGAATTTTTTTTCTGGATATACTTTTTTCTATTGAATTGTGTGTCTCGATCTCTATTGATCAATTTTGGGTTATTATTACTCACAGTTCCTATGCTTCATGATGACATTCAAAGTCTTTTATTTGTAGTTTTTCTACTTATCATATAACTCTTTTATGTTGTTTACTTTTTATTTTGGGTTAAATAGTTTTCTTTTAAATAAGAATGAAAAAGTTACAACTGGATGAAGATACAAAATAAGAACAACAATAGCATTAGCAGGCATAGAAGAAGAAGTTGTACATGGAAAGAGGAGTATATTAAGGGGATTAATTCAAGGTGGTATTTTAATACATTTAGAAATTTTTGCAGAATCACATGTTATTTAAGCATTGATTTTAGATTTTATTTAAAATTATGTGTTATTGGTTCATCATTTATAATTCTACTTAAAATCACCTTAATAGGTTATGTCATTTGTAAATTGTAATTAAAATCACATCTTATATTCAATATTAAGAATATGAGTATGGAATAGTTTTTAATGGATTTCAACCCATTTGGTAATGAATTTCTCTTTCAATTACAAATACTTCAAAAAATCCTAACCAAACGCTTGTTATTTTGAGTTGGATTTGTAAAATCCACTTTTTATAATTTTAAAATCACAAAATTCAACGTAGATTTTTAAATCTTACATAATTTTCAAATCCATAAAATGACACCTCGAATGCCCACCTCCCCCAAAGAGAATAGTCTCGACTCTTGATAGAAGGCTTGAGCTAGTACCAAAAGAGTCTGAGGAGGAAGAGTCATTCACCCAAAATTGGAGCTGGCGACTTTAAAAGTTAGCTATACAGACTCTAGTTAGTGTCGTGATAGTGGAAAGCCAGTCGAGCTAGATATTGAAACCTGATAAAGAGGTAAAGCCCGAGAGACCAATGAGCTTCTACATGCCCTAAAGCTAGCCACTACCACACCACGAACCAAGGATTCGAGGCAAACAATCAAACCGTTAAACCAAAACCAAAGAACCCTTGACACAACAACTTGGAATCCATAGCTTGCTACCAATACCACACTCAAAAACAAACAAAAATTATCCTAGAAGAGCCCAAGAACTTGAAGAGGAAGTAAACTACAACAATGCAGCGACAAGGAGAAGCAAACCAGAAAAGAGATTTAGCCAGCGCTTTATACGTTGAATGGATACGAACCAAGGGAAAACGAGGGAATAGTCGGGATATTCACCTATATTCGTCCTCTAAACTACACAAAACCAAGCATGTGCACCGTATCACTTCTCTTAAAAGAGTATACCAGAATAAAGACTCACACCAAAAGCGCAAAGATATGGTCGAGAGCTTAAAAGCGTTTGAATTAGGCGTGAATTTTTCCTTGAAATTCTGGATGAGACGAAAAACGGCGGACAACCCCCAACAATACCGACAAAAACGAATGAAAACTGAAGCCACCAAGAAGTTCGACCAGTGACCGTGATTCTATCACTATGACCATGGATCTCGTCAAAAGAGAGAAAAAATACGTTGGGAAACACTTCTCCACCAGGAATGAGACTAAAGGTTTATAGTCAAGATCACTGATGTTCTTCAAGAAGGTTTCTTCAAGTTTATAAGGTGAATGCAGAGTCTCTGGTTTGAAAGAAACGATTTCTCTGCGGATTGGTTTGATGTTCTTGGTTTAGAATCAAACCGGGAATAGAACATTAAACTAGGTTATCATCATCATCTCTACATCATCAGATCAACGGCTCATATCCTCCCGTTTCTTCTGATTAGTTTTGGTACTTGTATGAGGTTTGTTGTTCGTTGTAACATATTTGATATATAAGAATCATAGCTTGTTTTTTT
The DNA here is from genome assembly GCA_963920545.1 of Lepidium didymum. Taxonomy (NCBI): domain Eukaryota; kingdom Viridiplantae; phylum Streptophyta; class Magnoliopsida; order Brassicales; family Brassicaceae; genus Lepidium; species Lepidium didymum. The sequence continues at coordinate 3,509,700 of OY986984.1, read as the reverse complement.
AGTTTCTCTAAGCTTTTAGAATCATTCGGGGTTGTTTTCAGGTGAGAGAGCAAGTTAAAAGAGTGAGTGATTCGAGAAAGAGATTAAGGAAGGAAGAACATGAGATTGAGTTTGATTATTGTATTGATGAGTTCAGAATGAGCAAAATTTTGATGATAGTGACAATATTGCTCATAAGCTGAAGCATAAGTGAAAGTGGGAAGTGTTACTTTTGTAAATCTCTAGGTCTCAAACTTTATGCAATTTATAATACAAATACTTTATGTTATGCATATACTGATTATGTAAGTTTAAGAATGTTATAATTACAGTGGAAGCCACGTATTTGTTGAAGAGAAAAGGATAGAAAAGTGATTCGGAGCTTTTTCAACCAAAAAGACACGACAAAAGCTGGCAGTGGGGGACTGAGTCAAGCTTAACGCGTGGAGATGATAGTTATGATACTCTCCAGGCCAACATAATCCCCATTATCATCCTCACCTTTTCTCACAAATCCATTGAGCTCCGAAAAACGAACCTGTTCTTCTTCTTTCCATTCTTTAATTCTTTTAAAAACCTTTCCCTTTTTTCTGTGGGTTGGTATTTACTATTCGCTTTTAGATATTTCCAAGACCTGTGTTTTTGTTTATATCTTGTCGAATCGAATCAAAGTTTCTGTTTTGGTCTGGTAAAGTTTGATTCTTTTAATCTCCGATCGAGTTCTCTTGTTCGGAGTTTAAACTAAGTTCGAAGAAGATGTGGTGGATGATGGGAGAAAACGGTGGTCACTGCTGTTCTAAAAAGTCCGATGATTTATGTGGAACTCAGGTTTGTGATTTCTTCTTCTTAAAAACAACATCTTTAGTCAATGGCTCTTGGCTTCTACTCTCGATCGATCTGTATTATAGATCTTACATACTCGATCATAAGGAATATGATTCTCTTCGATTAGATTGATCTATCTGTAGATAGGTTAATAAGTGTGTTTGAACAGAAGGTATCTTAGTTGTTGTTTTAGTTATCGACGATTGATTGTGAATGAGTGGATTTAGGTATTGAAATTTGTTCTCTTTGTTGGAAAATCAGGAATCAGATCGAGGCTTTGGCATCTCCAGACTCTGCTGCATCTTGCGTGGTGTGGACTTAAAATCAGTCCTGTTTCTCTTAGTGATTGTGCCAATGTGTGTACTTGGTGTATACATTCACGGCCTTAAGATTTCTTACTTCTTGAGACCCTTATGGGAATCACCACCTAAACCATTCCACGAGATCCCGCATTATCACCATGAGAATGCTTCAATGGAATCTCTCTGTAAACTCCATGGCTGGGGAATCCGTGAATACCCTCGTCGTGTCTACGACGCCGTTTTATTCAGTACTGAAGTGGAACTCCTCACGATTCGGTGGAAAGAACTGTTCCCTTATGTTACTCAGTTTGTTCTCCTCGAATCTAACTCGACTTTCACTGGATTACCAAAACCACTTGTTTTTGCTACCCATAGAGATGAGTTCAAGTTTATTGAGCCACGTTTGACATACGGGTCGATTGGAGGAAGGTTTAAGAAAGGAGAGAAGAATCCTTTTTACGAAGAGGCATATCAGAGAATCGCATTGGATCAGCTTTTGAGAATCGCTGGTATTACAGATGATGACTTGTTGATTATGTCTGATGTTGATGAGATCCCAAGCAGACACACAATAAATCTTCTCCGTTGGTGTGATGACACACCACAAATCCTTCACCTTAGACTCAAGAATTACTTATACTCGTTCGAGTTCCCGGTCGATGACAAGAGCTGGAGAGCATCAGTTCATAGATACCAGACTGGTAAAACGAAGTATGCTCATTACCGACAGTCTGATGTGATCTTAGCAGATTCAGGCTGGCATTGCAGCTTCTGTTTCAGACGAATCAGAGAGTTTGTGTTCAAAATGAAAGCTTATAGTCATTACGATAGAGTGAGATTCTCACATTACTTGAACCCCAAAAGGGTTCAGAGAGTTATATGTAGTGGAGCAGATCTCTTCGACATGATCCCTGAAGAATACACATTTAAAGACATCATACGAAAAATGGGTCCAATTCCACATTCTTATTCCGCAGTTCATCTTCCGGCTTACCTTTTGGAGAACGCAGAGAGATACAAGTTTCTACTTCCAGGAAATTGCTTAAGACATGAGGAATGATTTGGTTTTTGTAACTAATATGATTACTACGACGACTAACTCATGATTATTATATTCTTTTTGGTGAGTTATTTTTGAATGTTTCTTAGCGATTTAATTGTTTGTTTTCGTGTACATATACAATTTAATTTTCTTTGACAAAAAAAAAATACAATTTAATTTATAGTTTATTTAATGTTTGTTGGAGAATTTTTCTAAAAAATGTTTGTTGGTCAGTACTAAATTGAAGATGGCAATGAACAAATATATACGCCATGCATTTTTCTATTGACGAACACTAATAAGACCAGACAGAGTCACATGGGCCACGTTATTGGAAAATAAATTGAGTATAAGAGAAGATAATACTTATATTATATGTTACAAAGTATTGATTTTTATTATTATTACTGATATGACAAGTGACAACAATAAAATTATCAGGAGTATCGGTAGAATTTTTCAAACTGACTTTTGATGTTCGGCTACAAATGATTGATACATTCTAAGAACATGAATACATGCATTTATCCTTTCGTCAACTAATAATTTCACATTCTAAAGAATATATATAGTGTGGAAATTGAGATTTATTATATTTTTGAAAAAATAAACATTCTAAATTATTATTTCTTTGTCGAGTTGCTCTCAATCTGGTAGTTAGGATGATCCAGCTAATGACTTGACACCATGGTTCGATGCATACCCGCTGCATTATGGTAACTTAACAAAGGGATTATATAGGTGGGTTTTAGGCTATGAATCGGATCTTATCGATCCAATTGTTGACAAAAAAAAATTATTATCTTTCTTTGAAACCCTAGATCTCCGCCGTCAACATCTGGTGGGACGGTGTCCGAAGGCTCCTTTAGCACTGGCACTGGCCCTGCTGATTCTTTGTTTCCTTTCTTTAGACTTTTGCCTAGGTGTTTCATGGAGAATCCAATTTATGATCTTATTGTGAGTGGTTTTGTCTTTAAATTTGGTGGTGGCTCGGTTAGCTCTGGTGATGACAAAATTGGGGTTACTCTATGCCCTCGAGATTGTCACCATCAAGTGGTTAACAGTTTTTGGCCTTCGATTGGTGGTTCCGGTTTTTGGTGGGGCTCTGCTATATGTTTCTAGGTGAAATCGGTTATGCATGCGTTTGGGTTTGATATTCTGACTTTTTTTACCTCTTTTTTTAGGTCTCACTGATGTTTTCATATGTTTAGATTTTTAAGATTTGGGGCTTTACTTAGTTGTTTAAGTAATTGTCTTGTTAGTTTCTTTTCCTCTCTTAGAAATTTTGTGTAGGGTTGGATGGGGCTTTTGTTTTGGAAATCTCTTTTCCTCTGTAATGGTGTGAATGTGTTTGGGTCCTAAATTGGTTTCTGTTATGCAATCATAGATTATTCATTGGTTGACATAGGCAATCTTAAAAGAGGGAAGATCTTCATTTTAGGGAAACCATACTTTGGTGTATCAAGTTATTGTCGTTTGGTTTGAATCCCGTCTTCTAGATATTGTGTGGAAAACTTTTTTGGTGGTCTTTGCAATGCTTGAATCATGATCGTGTATGGTGTATCAATAGATCGATAAAAACTTTTCCTATCTTTTTGTAGGATGGAGAGTTTCCATTGTTTCTCTTGTGGTTTATTGAGGTTATCTGTCTTTTTATATATGGTCGTTTTAATCAATATCAATCAGTAAAAAAAATATTATCTTTCCTTTTTCCTTAATATAGTTTTTCATTTCCTAACTACATAGGTCTAAATTAATAAGTTTCCTCTTAATACATGATTATAATTTATAAACAGTGGCAGGACTGCGATAACTTTGAGTGTGGATACTAATATATTTAGAATAGAAATAGTTATTAGAAACACTTATTTTTCTCCTAGACATTTTTTTTTCCTTTATAAACTTACCTATGTTACATTTTCAAATGGCCGAATTGCCTTTGGTCAAAAAGAAAGAAAAAGAAGAGAGGAAAAAAAGAAGGGAATAATTAGTATTTTGGTGGGAGAATTGGAAATTTGGAATGAAATGAAAAAAAGAAAAATATTGCGAATGTATGAAAGTTGTATGCGAAGCTAGACATAAACAAATATTTATGGCGAATGGATGACTGATACGTGAAAAAATTATTTGACGATGGACACGACCATATCCATGCTAAACATAAACATGAGGATATAAACATGAAATACATTATCTTTAATAAAATAACCAAATGGTATATTATTGTAATTTGCATCTCGGTTTCATCACGGGATGTCTTGGAAGACATGAAAATATATCATAAACTATAATCTATCCCACAACATTACTACTGAAGGTCTTTCCATTAAGATTCTCTTCCGTCAGATCGCTTGCATTTATGTCGGGTCGTTTGCATTATTGTCATTTGGTGAGGCCTCATGAGCCTCCGTTGGGACATTTACCTCCTTCTTCTTAGGTTGATCCTCACTTGAATCTCTATGTTCCATATGGTTGGTTGATCCTCACTTGAATCTTTATGTTCCATATGGTTGGCTTGACCAAGATGCCAGAGAAGATATTTGAGACTTACGGCTCGATTCAAAGTAGAATTTGAGAGATCCTTTAAACTTTTTCAATCCATTTTTTCAAAGTATCTTTGTTCCTCAAGGAACTTCACATCTCTCGACACATAAGTCTTATTGTTGAGAGAGTTATAGCACTTATATTCCTTTTAAGTCGTTGAATATCCGAGAAACGTACACTTGGTGCTCTTTGCATCCAATTTACTCCCTTGTTCCCCTGAAATCAATACAAAACGCAAGCATCCAAAGACTCTTAAGTGGTCAATAAATGGTTTAGTGCCATTTAAGTACCTCAAATGGCGAAATATCTTGAAAGACTTTGGTTGGAATCCGGTTTATGAGATAGCATGCGGCTATAACTGTATCTCGCCAATATCGTTTAGGAATCTTTATGTTCAACATCATAGATCTTGCTATCTTCATGAAGTGCATATTCTTACGTTTCGCCGCTCGATTTTGTTGTGGTGTATATGGACAATTTGTTTGATGTAAAATTTCATGTTTGCCTAAATGTTTTTTTTGTTATAGAATATAATCTCTTATGTTTATATCCCTGTAATTTAATTTTGTCTCATAATTATGTCGAGAATGGATAAACATGCAAATTGATTTGTCTACTCTGGACTTTTGTAATAAATTAATTTGACATTGGACAAATATGCAAATAGATATCTCACTCGTCAAATTTATTTCTCTTTCCTTTAACTCTCTTGCACTTTTCAAGTGATATCTTTTCTCTCATATATATTTTTTTCATGTTTTGTTTTTTGTTTTCAGAAAGATTGTTTGGTCATTTGATCATACCTCTTTACGACAAAAAAGAGTTAATTAATAAAGGAAAAATGCTCATATGGAATAATATTCAACAAATAGATGACATTTTGGATGATATTTCCTTTGAAATATTAGATAAAACAGAAAAAGTAAAATAAGAAGAAATTTTGTTGTATGGGACTAATAGTCCATACATATTTTTAAAGTTTACATGGTCCTTTTTTTGGTTAAAATAAACTTCTGATAAATAAAACTCATATGGTATTTAATACTCAATTGAATGAAAGCGTTCGCCTACATTATTATTTTGTAATATATATTTTTCCAATTATTGGATCAACAAAATTTAATTTATACTCAATTCCCAAATTTCTAAACTCTTAACAATATCATGATGGGCAAACACGACTACCTAAAGTCGAATTCGAGTGGAAAAAACACCATAAATAGCATTCAATCACTTGACTAAATGGACTCCTCTTGTAATATTCATTTATAATTTAAGAGTTTCCTAAAAAAGAACTTTAAATTGATTATTTTTTTGCAATTTAACACTCCATGTAAAATATTTGCAAACCAATATTAAGAGATTTAATGTCAATACAATATAACCCTTATACAAATTTCAAAATGTTTTTATGATTAAATACATTTCATTTTTTTAAATTTTAAAAGTATATGTAGATTCTTTATCATTAGGGTTTCAATTTAATATATTATTTACCAGGTCAAAAATTTATCTTTAGATTCATGGTATTGACTTGCATTTATTTTATTTGGAGGGTTAAATTGTAAATAGTAATCATTTTGAGAGCTTTTTTGCAAAAAAAACCAATAAATTTTTTTGTCAACTTAAAAACTCACAAAAGTGAGGAAAAGTTTACACGACTTGCACCACTAGCGTCTCTAATATTACGAGCGAGAGTATCAGGTTTATGATTCAAAGATTTCAAAATTACATGAAGAGAAAAAAAAATAAAGAGACACCACAACCTTGAAAAGTCCTCATAGTATGTCTTGAATGCCGACCATTCCTCTAGAGTAGTAAAGATCTTCAAAACATTAGCATAGTATGTTGCTATTTCTACTTATGTCAAGTGGAGAGATAAAAGGCATTCCATAACCCATAGTAAGGCATCAATTTCATAATGTAGTGAAAAAAGACTTCGACGAACACCCCGGACAGCCATACAATCTTCCTCAATTGAGTCAGGAAAACAGATCCAGCCAAATCTTGAATTAATATCAATCAAAGTCCTTCCACGATCCATCCACAAAACACTAATATTCTGTAAAGCCTGGATTGCAAATAGTAGAACTTGCCACGGATAGCCATGCATATGTTGAGTTTACAGCCCAGGGTTGGTGCACCTTAACTATTGCCCGCCTTGCAAAAGACCATTCTATTGCATCGGCCTCTGCCTCTCTTGATAAATGTCTCTTGGATCTTTATTAATATTTGAAAAGCAACTATCACAATTTAACATTATTGATTTCTTTGGAAAATTTTTGTGTAACATTCTTGTTTTAGTGTTTTAATTTGTATATTTACAATATATTGACCGTTCACAGAAAACTGAGTGCTCACAGCTTCTATTGTAAAGGAAGATTTCCCGTTTAATTAAACCTATGTTTTACCGTTTGGAGTAATCCTTGCGATCTTCGCATACGTTGCTCCTTCTCTTAGAGAATATTTGCTTTGATTTATAATATGTGGCCAAGTCTCCTTTTCTCATCTTTGTCACCTATTTCCACTCGAATTTCCAAAGACATATTCTACGATTTTTTTTTCTTGATCTTTATAAGGATTTAAAATTTGGAGTTTTTTTTTAATCAATAATTAGTGGATGGACAAAACTCAATTCATACCTAATCTCCAAATTTCTAAACCCATAATAATATCACGTGGGGTAAACACGATTCTTGAGAATCGAATTCGGGTGAAAAAGACAATAAAAGTGATACTTAACCACTTGAACAAAAACACTTCTATATTTGGTATATATTATAGGGTTAGATAGATTTTGATGTGATATATATATATATATATAGTTCTCTTTGTAATTTAGGTTATAAGATGGACTTGTCTCATGGACTTAATTCTTTATTAATTACTTTCCATGTATCAAAAAAGTACCCATGTCTCGAGTCCTGATGAAGGAGTAAGTCAGTCTTCTGTGTAATTGCGTTTTGACATCTTATATAAATCTCCATATCTTCTCTTTTATAAGTATTTGTTCTCCATATCTTACCATTCATATGAAAGTTTTCTCTATATCTGACCTAACGCTCTCGCACAAAATATGGTACAAGTGTGTGATGCTACATAATTCACAAAACTATAAGTAAATCTAACCAAAATCGAAGCCTAAATAAAGTAGACCAGACTTAGTTTCAGTTTTTTTTTTTTTTGTATAAATGTTAAATTTTATTCAACAAAAAAAATTAATATTGTTTACATTATGAGGCTGAAGATACTATGACTTGAGAGTCGAATTTGAGATAGAAAGAAACAAAGAGAATAAGAGACTGCTGTTGCCTATAGGAGAGGATCCATGTCAAATGACCAATCCTCCCGTACACCCAGACAAAACCTTATTATCTTTAAAAGAAATAACAGAATTAATCAATAAAGAGAAAGTCTTGTGGATAACCATGTATGCATAATCGCCGAGAATTTGCCACCATTGAGGTCTCGATTCGCATTGATGTTGTTTCTAATCGTCTTATCAATGATCTTGCGTAAGATCCAAGGTAGAATAGATGGCTGCCCATGTATTCTTCCAGTTTTATGTTTACCAAGTGAATTGGATTGATTCATAATTAAGACGACGACGGAATCAGAACAAAACTGTCTACTCAACTTTCGGTATGGTGGTAGTAGAATAGAGAATAAGATTCAATCATACCATCATTTTACGAATTATTGCAAGATGGAATCATATTAGACAATATTTTAAATTAGTACTAGACTATATACACATGTGAATTGTGTATATAAACAGAGATCCACATCTAAGAAAATCAACACAAGAAAAATGCTTGATAAACTTATCAGAGCAACTGCTGCGTTTGGACAAGGCCACAACGATTACCGCGGCGGTGGCTACGGCTTTGAGGAGCGCAAGGAGTTCGAGTCTCATATGCAGACAGAAGGAGGCTTCTATGGCCATCAAGGACGCTATGACCACCGCATTAAGCATGGCCGTCCACATATGAGTCACACGGCGTTTTGTGATGAAGATTCAGAGGAGGAGTTCTTTGAGACCCGTACCCACCACTCTAGCAACAACAACTACCACCACCAGCCACCTCCTTTGAACTTCATGCCGCCACCTCCCATGGCTCCGCTTCACCACAATGTAAGTCATCTCTTTTGAAGTGATTATCTTACCAATCATGTTATGTTCTGTCATAAATAAATATTGAAGTCTTGAAACTTGATGCTAAATTATTGTTAAAGAAACTATTGATTCTGGTTTATATACACACAAACTAATACACAATTTAGATTTGATATTGCACATATTAATTATTACACACTAGAAATTAAAGGAAATTCTACACTACTATATATAAATTATGGGTCTCTCTACTCATTGTCACAAACACTTCTGTTACATTTTAAATTTGGTTAATGATCATTGGCAGGGTCAGCATGGAGGTGCGCACCATGGCAGCCACGGAATGGAGCACCACGGTAGCCACGGGATGAAGCACCAGGGCGGCCACGGAATGGAGCACTACGGCGGCCATGGGATGCAGCAACATGGTAGCCACGGGATGAAGCACCAGGGTGGCTACGAGATGCAGCACCACGACAGCCATGGGATGAAGCACCACAGCGGCCACGAGATGCAGCACCACGGCAACCATGGGATGAAGCACCAGGGCAGATACGGGATGCAGTACCAAGGCGGGCATGGGATGCAGCACCATAGCGGCCATGGGATGCAGCACCACGGAGGCCATATGTCTCCCCCAGGCCACGGCTCCGGCCGTACAGTTGTAGTGAAGACTACGGAGAATTGGAAGGTCGACAACATGGGCAAAGGCGGGTGGGGAAGTAAGGGTCTCTAGACTCCAACTGAAGACTGCCGGTTCAAAATAAGTAAAAGTAAGAACTATGTATCCTAAACAATAAGTTTATAATTTTTAAGATGTATGTGTGTGTCATGGACATGTTTCCATTATTGTACCAAAACCAAATATGGGAGTACTTCAAAACAAAGAGTGCTTTTGTTTGACGATGACGGATTACGAAGGAGTGAATTGTTGTTTCTGCTTATGTTAAATAAAGAATTATTTACGTATATACTGTCAAGGTTAATGTGCTTCATATGAAATGATTGATTGCACTTGCACAACATAAATTAATAATATCCGGACTTAGAACATTTATTAATGTATAGACATATTTTGACAAAAATATATTATATTTGATTTATAATTTTCAGACATGTACAAGAGTTATGATTCTTACTACATTTTTGTTTATTAAATTTTATTTATACTTTAATATGCACATATTTCATATTGTGTTAACATTGTGTTAACATTGTGTTAATATTTTAAGTTATATCTGTACATATTTTGACTTTAATATTTCTAGGAACACGAAGTCTTTTTTTTGTCGAGAACACAAAGGTTTCTATATTGTTATAAAAATTGTTTAAGTAATGTACTAATTATTACGTTTAATTCTTCACAATTCTTATATGTATATTGAAATCATAGTGTTAGAAAATTTTGATGTAGTGTCAAAAATAAAAATTTCCAACAAAATTCTATAAATATACGTAAAATATTGAAATCAAAATTTAATAAATATATTAATTTATAGAAATTATTAATGAATTCACAAACCATTTAAAGAGGTTTTATTATAGTACAAAGTTTTTTTTTTCTTTTTTTTGGATAATAAGGAGGTGGTTGGGCCTTCGGCCTAATCCACCTCTTAGATCCGGAACTAGTTTGCAACTGTACCATTTCTGGTCCTGGTTACTCTTTCCCGTGTTAGTCTCTCAAACTGGTGATCTTTCAGACAAATGTCTGAGATACTGCTAGTTGAGCCAGTTCGTCCGAGTATTGTAGTACAAAGTTACTTACCATAATCATATGTAACAACAATATGTAACGTCAGATTTGTCAATATCTATAAGCAACGTTACATTTATATATAAAAAGATCCATGAGAAATCCTCAAGCATGTATGATTTCATTGCTTCATCTATCAAATCAAAGAAAGCTATCAAATTGTCTTCTTTTACCTCAAAAACAATCTGTTGAAAAATGACCTCCAATAAAAAAGACTCGTCAAACGTCTTTGCAAGCATTAGATGCAATTTCCATCATCTCGAATACAGAGACCATTCCACAACAGAAGAGGACCTTAGATTAGGACATTTCCAAACTAATATGTCTATGTCCTATACTAAAGTTGCGGTCAAAACACGCCATTGATCCACCATTAAAGGTATCTAGTTTATTCGAATAACCAAACAGTAAGTAACTCTCGATCGTCTAATTTACCATTGTCTTGTTTGTTCATCGGCATCTATACCTTACCAACTATCCTCAAAACCTATTGGCACACCTTTTCAAATCTCCCATACAACTTATTGAATATTAAACCATAGAATTTATACATTAATAGACATGTGTGTTATGTAATTAATTAGTCCAAGAACATTGACCAAACCTGGAATAATTAATCTTAAATAAGAAAAGGTATCAGATTCTGCCTAATCCTTAAGACTCTAATCCTAAAACATGCCTTATATATAGTCCTTTCTAAAGATTTATAAATGGATCTCAAGCAACAAAAGCAAAGCAAACAAGACTCTTAATAGAAAAAGAATGGTACTCGAGTCCTTCCTTCAGCACAAAGCTCACCATCATCACCATTATCGTCACCATCTCCATCATCATTACAGGAACTCAATGACTGAGAAATCGAGTCATCAAGTTAAGAAGTACGAGGACTTGAATCATGATGCGATGAAGGTATCATCGTCACATCATATGAGGAAAGTGAAGAATAAGAAGAAGGCAAGTGATGAAGATGTGGACAAAGAAGCAGAGAATTTCATCAAACTAAAGCACTGGAAGTTCAGCAACTGTATATGATCTAACTTATAGTTACATGTAATATATGTAATACTTTTAATTTGGTTGTGAATCACTGTATGATCCAGTTGTTAATATGGATCAGATAAGATAAAGAAACTTTTATTAGTTAAATTTTTTTTCCAAAGCCAACAAATTGGAAACAACAGAATCTCAGTTTCTTAAAATAGAAACTAGAAAACATTAAAAAATTGGCAAAAAGCCATAAAAGGAAAGTAGATCATGATCCATAACTAAAAGATGGATCTGCACAGAGGACATGTGATGTGATTATTACCAAACCATTTATCAAGACAAGCAGTGTGAAAGAAATGTTTGCAAGACACTAACTCACTCACTTCCTCCTCTTCATTGAACCTGCAAAGACAAACACAACACTCCATAGCTGCTCTCTCCTTCCTGTTTCCTCTGTTCTCACACAGAGATTCAAATTGTGTGATCGTGATTCTTCTTCTTCTTCCTCTTCTCTTCGGATCCTCAATCTCTGAGTCGTCCTCCATGTTCATTGCCTCATTAGTCTCAGATCCCACCCCTTGAAGAAGAGATCTTACCATGTTCTTCAATAGAGACACTGAAACAACTGTGTTTATCACCAGCATTGGAACAACTCCATCTGACGCTGTTAGGTAATAGAAAAGACCCATTCTTCTTTTCCTTTTTCCCAAAAAAGACTATCTTTTTGGAGTCTTCAAGAGCTTCAGAGAAACAGAAGAAGTTACTTAATGTTGATGCAGCCACTAATGTCTAATCCTCTGGATATTTAACTAACTCTCGGTCTAAACGCGTGGCATTGCGCGTAAGGTTTAAGAGCAACTCATGATTGTGACTATGAAGAAAGTTACTGACACGTGGTTTTGATCAGTGCTTTGCGCCAAGAAACAGACACGTGTGACTCAACTGATCCACGAAATTCAGCAAGCCAAGACCTGCTCTTTTACTTACTCAGTTCAGAATTGATTTGTCGATAAAGTAACCACACTAGGTGTACAACAGCTTTAATGAATCAAATGACATTCATATTTTTGTTTATTTAATGGAAAGTGATGTTTAACAAGAGTTGATTATCTACTACATTAACATATACAGAGCCTCTATATGTAAATGGAAAACACTTTGTAAAACTGAAGTTGTCAGCGAGCAGCTACTTAAGAATCTCTCCTACTTAAATGGTGGTTGCTGTTGAATTGGAAGAACCTTCAACTTCTAAAGATTTGAAATAATCCTTCTCTGCGTTAGCCATTCTACTCTGGAACATGGTCCATTCCTTTTTGCATCTATCCCTCACCTGCAAAACCACAGGAAAACACATTGAAGTCAGTTGTTGCACAAGTTTAGCGTCTTCCTCGCAACACACACACTCAGAGAGAGAGAAAAAAGCTTTGTTACCCCTTGCCATGGTGCTTTACCGTCTCTCGACTCACCCTACAGCAAGTAAAAAAGAATCAGAATTGTAAGCGAAGTTATTGTTAGAACAAGAAAAGGGAAAAAAAATGGGCCATAGAGAAAGTTTTATGGGGGTTTACTTGGCTTCCGAGGGAAGGAAGAGATTGATGAACGACCCACTGAGAATCTACTACTCCTATCTTCTCGTGTGCGGGCTGCACATTTCAATGCAAAAGATACGCAACTTTGTTATACAACAGAAGATATTAATAAAACCATGTAAACCTGTCTTTTGCGTGACAAACAATGTACTGCAAGTATCTCTTTCTTACCTCAGCACATCTTCTGAGTGCAAAGTCAAGGCCCCAACCGTGAACCAAATCATTCTGTCAACAGTTTGGGCAATACATATGAATAAGACTAACAAGAAAAGAGATTTCGAGAAGAGGAGGGAAATGAATGATGATTGAACAAACAGTTAATGTAGTAGGAACCTGGATCATGTACCACACACATCGCCAGGCGTCTCTTGAAAATACAGGAGCCATGATCTCGACAAATCTGCATATGTCAATGATACAGAGGTGAGAGAAAAGTTAGTTCCTGTTATAGGGAGAAATTAACTCAAAATAGGCAGAAAGAAAGATTTTTACATACCCAGCACATGGAGGGAGATGAGGATCTGAGCACCATCCAGGTTTTTCTTCTGTTTTCCTGATAAGATTAAAAGCCCATCATTTTGTTAAGATCATTTATACATATAACTAATTACGGCCAGAATTTGAGGAATTTTGTCTATCATACTTGTGGACTTCCATATCTCCTCGTCTCTTTGTCATCTGCCACGTTGTCCCATGGTTTGGTTCTAGGCCAGGTTGCGAAATCTCCAGGCCATGCTTCTTCACCATCTTTATGTACCTAGAAACAGATAATAAAAATTATCACAACAGCTAACATGAAATCGAAGGAAACTGTCTTCAAATGGAAACAAGAAAAATGGGAACCATGTAAAGGTTTAACAAATTACTCTTCTGCATTAAAATGCTCGACCCCGAGGTCTTCATCCCAGATGAATATATATTCATATCGTGCCACAATATCAGGGTGCAAAAACCTCTTTGCATACCACCTAACATATTTTCAGGTGCAAGAGTCAGTACTTCTCTACCATAAATATCTTAAAGAGGTAGATAAGCTGTTGGTACCATTTTGTCTGCTTTCGCACGCTAATGTGTATAGCACTCTTCGACCATTCAAATTCATCCCACTCGGTTACCAGGCCATCATAATGAAATAGAACAATGGTGAAGTTCTCTGAAAACTGTAGAGAAGACATCAATCATATATCAAATATGGCGTGAAATATTAAACAGCAAAACATCAAACAAAGGGAATGAACCAACCTTCTTGACACAAGCATTGATATTTGCCTTCTGATTAACACCCACAGTAAACGTTGCGAGGTATCTTGGTTCGCTGGTCAAATCCTAAAGAAGTAAATAAATACAGTATATAAAAAACTACCCTGTTTTTGTATATCAAGTAAAGCAGCTAAAATAGAGGTTTTGGTGATATTTATAATGAATGGTTTGAGCACAACCTCATGTGGTAGCCCCCATAATCTGCGCAGATAGAAATCTGATTCAGCAGCAATCATACCCGGTGGCAACATTTCAGCACCACGAGGATTTGAAGGGACCCAGATCTGCAGCAAACACAGAAACAAAACATGAAAACATAGACAAACCCAATACCACTGATCACGAAAAAAAAAAAATGGTTAACAAACACATGCTCTATGCATATGGAGCTTCCTTCATGTCTGGCAAGGTAAAATATAAATGACTAGACAATGTAAAACCACAAAGAAATCTGTAGCATAAAGTCTCATGTTTTGGAGTACAAAACTAGTTAGACGTAAGAATACTCAAAGACATCTTGAATCATAGGGGAGACCTTAAAATTTCAGTCTTCCATCTTAGAAGATGAATCATAGTTGCATACAGTAGTATGGATGGGTAGGGGTAGACCAAACTTGTATAAATAATGTATAGAACCAAAACACTCCAAGTCATAAATTAATAAAAGAATTAAACATGCCTTTGATTTGTCTATTGGACCGGATGAGCTGCTATCATTACCCTTTAATGCTGACCAAGCTTTATGACTTTCTGGAGTAGCAATTTTCGAACCCTTTTCCTCTATATATGAGAGATCCTTTGAAGGAAGAAAATATGTTGGGAGACTCACCTGGAATATGAGAACAAATGTTCGTAAATAAACAAGGAAAACTATCTAATAAACACACAGAAAAGAAAGATAAGAGGTTGATTCCAGAACCTTAGTGACTGATAATGATGGAAAAGATATTCCAACCAGAAAACCGAAAGTTATTCCAAAAAATGCTGCTGCGATGAGCTTCATTCCATCTGTTGATTTCCTACTGATTGAACTGAAAAAATAAGAACAAAAAATTGACTTAGGATCTCTGCACCTTCTCTTATAGACAGACCAAATTAGTCAGTAACCTTTTAAACTATGAAAAGAATTCATCGCATTGTCTTCGTTAAGAATACAAAGAGAGACAAGTTTCTGACCTGCGTGAAAAGATTCCCATATCGTTTTTAATCTTCTGATTGTAGATTCAGGGCAAAAATGTGCAACACTCAATACAGAAGTTTCCAAAAATCACTCTACTGTGTTAAACTCCAAGACGCAAGGCTTCTCCTGACAGTAGAGAAGCCAGGGTACCTGCTATGCTTAACCCCAAGAGTATCTAAAAGAACAAAAAAGGAGAATTTTTAGAATAAAGTTCACTGTCAACAAGAAGAAGAGACGCATGGCCAAACAGACTAAGATCGCCTTTTTAATGGCAAAACTGGTCATCATCACACTTTAATTAAATTCTTGGTCAAAAAAGTAATTCATTGTCGTAAAAGCTACACATATGAATAAAATATAGTGCTTCTGAACCAAACAGGGTAAAACGGCTTCAATACCAAACTATTGACCAGAATCAATTGATCAATAAGTCAAAACAAACCAATAGATCATTCCCCCTTTAAGATGATCACACTTGCAAGTAAATGACATCAACAAGCAAAATGTCATGTGCTTTCCCATTGACAGAAGGCAGAACAAATCCCCCCCAAAACTAGGAGAGCGATACAAACAATCACAGAACATGTATTACGATTTACAAGTCGTCTACAGAAAACAGAACACTTTACTTCGATGACAAGACAAAACCAAAAGAAGAATTATTAAACCTGGGATTAAGTCAGCTCTGTTTCACTTTGATTAAAGAACACTATAACGATATATCGATATCAATCAATAAAGCAGCCATAAGACTAAATACTAGTAAAAGAGCCGTATTTCAACAACAAGAAATGACAATTCCCCAAAACAGATAAAGCAAAATTTCTTCAAAATTATTAATTTTTTCTTCAGTGAACCATTCACGGAAAAAGAAACAAAACTGAAAAACATCCTAAAGCAATCACATTTAAATCGACACGAACCTGGATTTATTAATCAAAAAGCACAACGAGATCTTGTGAACCAGTGAAGCACACGAGAAAATCGGTTTCTCATATACACGAAGAAAACAAAACCCTTATCGAGAAACTGGAGAAACACAAAGAGGTGTAAAACCCCGTGATCGCCTCTGTCTAGAGACAAAAACAAACCCAGAGAGATACGCCAAAAACGTGAGAGAAAAAAGAAGAAAACGCGATATTAAAATCAAAAGGAGTGATTTTTGTCGAAACTCTTGATCGCTAACTTCGACTTTTTTCCTTGAGAATATGAAAAGCAAGCTTAGGCTTTTGGTTTTGGTTACCAGAAGAATTTTCTGGGCGTATATTTAGGTGCAGCAGGAGAAAATTAAACGAAAAGCTCAAATTTTTTTTTTTTAACGTTGGGCCATAATTTCATATCTATATAATGTAGTCGGTGAGACTCGATTTTTTATTGTGCAAATGCGCATGTCTTATATCATACCACTATACTAAAGGTTACTTGCGACGAAAAAGCTCAAATCTTTTTCTTCATTATTTTCTTCCAAAATAAATAAAAAATAATAAAACTAATATGTGTAATTTTGACTCTGTTTTCAAAACGTAAACTAATGCTACGAAAACAAAAATAATACATAATTCTTTTTATTTTTGGTCTAAAAATTTTTACATAATTTTGAAAGGGTAAGAGATCATATTTTTAGCTCACAATCTTTGAAATTTTTGTGAAAAATGTACCTCTAAATTAGTTTCAGCACTTATTATTTGAGTAAAATGACAACAAAAAATAACAAAACTGGAAGAGTAATGCTACAAGAACAAAAATAATATAATTCTTTTACAAAATTTTGGAAGAGTTTTTGTAATTATTTACTAGTATTAAAAGTTCAATTTTTTGAGAAATGAGTTGAATTTTTTTATTAGGAAAGTATTTATTTGATACATTGACAAATTCAAAAAAAGAAGGGTTGAATTTTCAAATGTGTTATTACTTGTGGGTTTGGCTTCAAAACCCCAAACCGACGGAATTTAACAAAATGGTGTCGCGATATGATTGGCTTATGTAAACTCATAATGCGCGTACATTTAATGATTCCAATTATAATTGTTTTGTATCCTTTTTAACACTAAACTGTTTGATATATATATATATTTTTTTTTGAAACTGAAAACTGTTTGATATTCATATGCAACAACGAATGAATCAATCTATCAAATTGACTTTCTTTCCAACTTGGAATAAAAAACCAATCTATCAGTGAGTCAATTTCTCATATTATTTCCTACAAACAAAAAATAAAGAAAAGAAAAAGACCAAGAACTGAATAACAAAGAATAAGATGGTGCTAAAACAAACCAATGAGATAAGAAAATGAAGAATGATTTCTAACCTTGAAAATGTGTGAATAAATAAGTTTGACAATAAGTGTTAGTTTGTATGAATGTGTGTATAAATAGAGTGTGGAATGTAGAACATTGATAAATTTTTCGGAATTTTAAAACCAAAATTTTGACAATCCATTATAATTTGGGGTTGCCACTTGCCAGTACCAAACTCGGGAGTCCACACGTTCTTAATACGGAGGTCCCCACTTTTGTTTAATTTTAATTTTTTTTTTGTCAACATTGACCACAACTGACTGGCACATTAACCAAATTCCTACATAATGTAGGCGGTGAGACTCGATCCCTAATTGTACAAGTGCGTTGTCTTTAATAGATTTACCGCCTGCCACTAGACTAAAGGTCACTTGTACTTTTATATAATTTTTGTGTACTAGGTTCTACTTTTATTTATTGGAATTATTTACAAATATCTCTCAATTGAATTATCGGTTAAGTTCGTTTGGTTACATTCAATTTCGTTTTAGTTAGAGTTTTTCCCGGTTAGATTTTGGTTATATACTTCTCTGGGTTTGAGACTTTGAGTTATAGTTTGTCTCCCTTGTCGGATATGTTGTCGGTCTCGTATGAGTTCGGTCTTTCCGTAGAAGATTGTTCCTTTTTTCATACATTTTCAACATTTGATTGAAGTCTAGTCTTGCATAAATTTTTATAGCTGACTAATCGTTTGCCTATATATTCGCATTCGTTTTTCGACTTTGCTGCGTTCGGAAAATATGTGGAATCTAATTATTTTTGGTGTAGGATCTTAGATTTTTATTTATGAGGTGTCTTTATTTGCTGTAGAAGATTCTATAAGTCGCTCTCGCCTAACTTTGTATTGTGGTTGCTTAGTTCTTTCTATTTTTGGTTCTATAGTCATTTCATTAACTTCCTTTATTTGGATTCAAATTCTAGACATATTATGTTTTCCGATGCTAGTATTTATTTGTTGTAATTCTACTTTGGTCTATTGATATTTTACTAGTGAAAAGAAATTTATTTAAATATGTGTTAATATATTCTATATTTTTAGTAATATTTAATTATAAATAGATTTAGGTAAAATTATATGGTATAAATTATTAAAATCATTTGGAAGGAATATTTTTTTCTCTTTATCAAAAACTTTCTGTTTTTCTTGTTGTTGGCAACATCTTTTCTAAGAGAATTTGGTAATGAATATGATATGTTAACATTGCATATTGTATGATGAATCCTATTCCGCTAAATTAAAGACGTTAATCAGGAACATCTTAATAAATCAAGACAAAAAAGCTTTTTTTTGTCAACTTAATATTTATATTAATAAGTCAGCAAAAGTTGATTTTCTAATATTACAAATGAGAGCATTAATTTTATAGTTTAGATATCTCGGAATTATATGGAAAGTGAGAAAGCAAAAAAGAAACTTTAACCTTTGAAAATCCTCCTCTGGATGCTCCATTATTTTCAACACATCCGCACAATATGTCGTCATCTCCACTTATAGTTGTTGGAGGAATTAAAAAAATTTTATTGCCCAAAGCATAACTTCTACCTTCGAATGCAGAGCTGATAGACTCCGCCTGATCGCATGTGCTCCTATACACCCACCTTCAACCGAATCAGGGTAGCACACCCATCCTAGTCCTGAATGAAGATCAGAACTCTTCCACGAACCGACAACAAAACACCTGAATCCTGTGAAACCAAAGTGACTAATGGACGAAACAGCTACCTCTTACTACACCATACGTGAGCAAATTCCAGCAGGGGTAGAAAACTTCACTACACGTCTTGCGTTAAACCATTCAGATGCCGTTGCTTCGGCTTGAGAAATTATGTCTCGATAGTCTGTATCACAATATTGAGACTGTTAATAGTATCACAATAACTTCTTTTTTGTTTGACAAATTTACTCACCATACTAGGAAGGTCTGTTCTTTAATTGATCGTTAGGTATCAATTGAACGATCAAATTATACAGTTAAATTTAGATATAACTATGTGAAAATCACATATGCGAAACTGAGAAACTGATCGCTGCGACTGTTTCACCTCATTTTCATCATCGCTACATTTATCAGCGACTATGGCGATGCCGTCTTTTTGATCGCAGCGATTACGGCAATGCCGTTTACCATTTATCTTGTTTCTTTTTTAAGTTAAATATTTTTGATTGCTAGTTATCGATTAAAGAACAAAATTAGTACGTGAAGTTGTTTATACTAATGTTTAAAGAAAAAATGCTCTTAACACATTACACTAATAATTTTAGTACGGCCATATGCTTTATAAATGTTTAGATTAGTACGAAAAATAGTGGCTTATAGTTATACTAACTCATAAAACAAACAACAGAAATATAAACGGTCATGGTTTGCAATTTTACATTAATACTTCTGTTTGGAGACATGTATTAAACAAGATTCGATAAAGCATGTGTCAATGATCTATCATAGAACACCGTCAACGATAATAAGTACTATATAATTATGCTATGATTATTATATCAAGAACGAACCAATTAGATTTAAGGTAACATGTGGTAAATAGCAATAAAATCGATGATGATGGTTTCATAAGAATTTTTTTTAATTTTAATTTTTCTGTTAACCGGTTTCATACGAACTGTTTGGGGATCTTAATTATTTGATATGGTACTAGGTTTACTATATATAAAACAATAGTTAGGACTAAGGACTTGGTTAGGAGAAATAAGTAACTTAGAATATTTTAAATGAGGCATATGATGGATCGCTGTATATGATATTTTTATTTGAATTGCAAATATTTTGATGGTTATAAACAAAAAGTAAAGCGGTAAGAAATTAGAAGTAATTGATGGATGAATACATAGAATACAATATTGGATTTTCTTACTGAATCCATAAGGCTCATTCAAATTCAATTTCTTAATTCCTAATAATATTATGTGACACAAACATAACTACCTGGAGTCAAATTTGGGTAGAGAATACGATAAAAATGACACTCAATTACTTGACCAAATATATTTTTCCTAAATTATTGAATTATATTATTGACTTTCTTTTGTTCTAAGATGAGATGTTTTAAACTTTTTCAAAGAGATAAGTCGAATTCTCGTAATAAAATATATGGTAATATTGAGCTTAGATTATCCGGATCCGGATCCGTTGGATTAGTTTTTTTATTATCCGGATCCGTGTTTTTATTACATAATTTGTTTAGAAAAAGATAATATCATATTTGTAATTAAAAGATGGTAAATAAATAAGTATGTAGATTTATAATATTAAATATTATAAAAAATTTAAAAGTTTACAAAAAATCTCAAATATATATAAATTTTCTTATAACTTATATTAACAATTATTAAAATTTAGAATAAATATTTTTTTTATGTTAAAATTCCACATTAGCACCTAAAAATATTATATAGTTTTTTTTTTTTTGAAAACAACTTTCTTCCATTACCCTAAAGGATAAGAGATACAACGAGTTTGAGAAATAGAGTACAACGAATCAAAGATAACAACATAAACGTAGATAAACTTATAGGTGGAGAAAACTCAATATACTGGGGAACTTTGATAGATGGTGAAGCAACGATCTCGATTCTCGACAAATGCGAATCCACTCCTAGTTTCGTCGCCGCACGGGCAGTCAAACATAACTGTGAGCTCTCTAGCCCAAAGGCAACAAGTTCTGATGAAGCCATAACCAAACTATTCTGTCTAATTATCATAGATCTAAAAATCAGATAATATCTCACATCATTCTGTCTAATACTCATTATAAGGTTCATGTCTGCTGAGGCCCAATATAACTGAGTAATTAAAGAGAAATGATGCATACACTTTAACCAAAAATGAACCCAACAGCTAGGCCCAACTACAGATCCAACAATGATGAGAATTATGAGCTAGCCATACCTAAATTTAGATTCGGATTCTTCGGCGCCAGAGATGGAAGGGTCGCCGGAAAAGAGCCTGAGGTCGCCAACAACGCCGCCGCAATGCCTATGATGTCTCATATCTAATCTTTTACGAGCTTCTTCGAAGGAGACAAAACTCCGAGCACTTTCAAGTATCTCCGAGGAGAGAAACTGAAACGCTGGAGCAGTTCTAACAGAATCTTTAGCAAAGAACCGGTGACAAGGGCTTCCATATGAGCAAAACGGGAGGATAGAGAACACACTGTGATACTCAAGCTCTCGACAAGCCAATGTTGTTGGAAAAAAGAGATAAACGAACCAGAAACTCATAGCTGGAGGAGGAAGAAGGTGATGACGCCGAAGAAGATGTCCTAGTCCTCTATGGACATAGCTTCAGAGGTTGTTGTCGCCGGTCGAACCTTTAACCGGAGAAGATGAGAGGGAAGGAGAAGAGGAAAACGAAAGAAAAAAGCAAGAGAAAACGGAAAAAATTTCTCGACGCTGGTGGAGACCGCCTTTGCCGCGGTGCCGGCGTTGGTATACAATGGTGGTGGAGTTGCCTCGATAACTGTGGGAGAGACCTAATGTTAAAAGTTATATATTATATAGTTTATGATTCAAAATTTTAAATTAAACTTACACATTACCACATTTAAAATTATTTAAAAGAAATAATACGTATTATAAAAATTCATACACTAAATATTCTAAATCGGATCGGATCCAAATATCTTGAAGAAAAATATTATTATCCGAATCCGGATCCGTACCCGCGAATCTGTAATTTTTATTACTCGAATCTGTGTATCTCAGATACCCAACATGTTGGGACGGATCACGGATTGAATCTCGGTTCCCAAATAATATGCCGTGGCTTATATTTTAGTGGTTGAGTATAAATTGTGAAAAACTATTGACTCAGTTGTTAAAGGGTTTAAAAGCTTTTACACTAAGTGAAACATTTGATCCATGAATGTTAGAATTATTACAAGTTTTAGAGCGATACAGGCATGTAATAGTCTTGTATGGTCGGAGTATTTAGTTGGGTAAAGCTAACTAAGATAAAACTGTGTATTGTGGATACCGTGCAGGTAAGAATTGTTAGTCAAGAATTTGAGTGAAAATCTGTACAAAGTAAATTGTTAGTCAAGAATTAGTCAATAATATCCTTTGCATTTGATATTGCCTTTGGTAAAGTAAGTTAAGATGTTGTTTCTTGTGGAAATGTAATAAGCAATTTTTTTGAAGTCTACACATTACAATTATAAGGTCTACGCATATCGTTGTACATCAAGAATAGAGCTATATATTTACGTTACAAATCTACCAATGTAGACATTACCTCTTTGGGTTATTTACATATTATATTCTTATTACACAGAGTTCAAATCCACAAAAATAGCTATACATTGGCTTTACCATACCACACATCAGCAAGCATAATACTCGAGGCTTAAAGCTTACCAAGGCAAAGAGAGGTAAATGAGATCTATGATTCATAGGCTTCAGATACTGCTTCAGGGAACGAAGGAAGCCAGAGCTCTACACGAGTACCACCAGCTCCAAAGGCTGCATCAGAACTACGAGGTGATATAACCCTTATCACACATCCGTAACTCTCCAAGATCTCCCGCGCTACAGTTAAACCAGCCACAAAGTTCCATGTCATATTGTCTTCAACCATGTTTTCCGAAAGGAGCTCTGCCCCAAATGGTGTTAGCGAATGCATTTGTGTCTGCGTTGATGTGAAAACATCCATGTTATGAAGCAGTGTGATTCCCATGATAAACTAGTAAGGCCTGAGACATAAGCGCAGGAAATATAATGTAACAGAAGATAAATTTGATCTTGTTTACCATATAGCGCATATCAGGACCATCATCATCAATTACCACCAGACTACCCCCAGCGGGAGCTCTGGTCGACAAAATTTCAACTTTTCCACCAACATGTGTGCGCAACAGTGCACCTTCAATTAGATTGCTCAGTGCCTGCCTCAAAGCCGGTTCTTCAACAGCCACTTGTAAGGAAGATGGAGTTTCACCTAGCTCAACCGCTCGTTGCTGAGTAAGGGCTAGTGGTCTCACAGTCTCAACCATATCTAAAAGCACATGAGAGATGTCGCATGGTCTTCCTGACATAAATGAAAGAGATAAGCCAACCCAACGCTTTACTTTAAGCAAGACATTAAGTTAATGGCTTGGGAGCTTATACCTTATGCTGTGCGTTTGTAGGGGTGCCAGGGCCAGAGGTGGCATAGGCATTTCAGAATCATCTGATCCAGAACCCAGGGAAAGGCATGTACTTGGAATTTGTGATCCATCAATGGGGTCCTTATGTTCATACTTTGATCTCTTGGTTTCATTATGCTTTTTGTTTATCTTCTTTAGGGCCTCTTCATTGTGCCGGACTATATTAGCCTGAAAATGAAATGCTTAGGCATAGTTATCGAAAAAATCAACTGGAGTATGGTTTGTACGAATTTCCATGATGCCATAAGACATATTTATAAAGACAACTCAAAAAGCAGTAATGACTCTCTTGAGTATCAAAAGTGACAAAGTAAGATAAAAGTGTAACCTTTGTCAAGTGAACTGCATCCTGAAGTTCTTCAAGGGTATCTTTTATTTGATCACCTTGAAGTATTATGTCTTCGACAATATCATGTGAAACCTACAAGGTACAAAAGCTCAAGTCAGTTCGATAATTGCACGACTTGAGGAGAATAACACATCTAGCCAATATGTTGGTACAAGAACCTGATTTCTCTTCGTATGAGTTGAAAGCATTTTACTTAAAGTCCGGATGGTAGAAAGCGGACCACGTATCTACCAAAAATGAAAGAAAGGAAAAAGCATGCTATAAACTAAAGGAGACTGTTAACATAAGATCCATGTGAGTCAAGTTAACAAGTGTGGAGTGTGTAGCTTGTACCTGCTCCACTAGCTTACTCATCCTCATATTGTTTTGCCAAGATGATTGTTGAAGTAACATTGTTTTCTGAACATACCCATTAAAGAAAGATCAATAACGATTAAAGATAGGTGCACAACGATAAGGAAGCAATAACATAGGCTGAAACAAACAGGATAATAAGAACAACCTGATCCATGACATATGCCATAGCGAGAGTCCGTGAAATATTAATGGCAATAGATCTCTGTTCTTGAGTGAAAACCTTTACAGACGGAAGTTTAACTTTTGGTTGTTTTGCATCAGCAGAAGCACCAGGCAAAGCATAAGCTTCCTCAGGAGAAGGAAAATGCTTTAAACCACGCAATTTTTCGTCCTCCTCTTCCGCTTCTACTGGTAACTCCGCAACCAAGAAACCGACCACAAACGGATGTTTCACCATTGGAAACACTGCAGTTCTATGTTTGTTCACAACTTCTACCTATCATCAAACATAACAATAAGTAAAATCGAGTTTAAGGCAAATTTGCAGAGGAAGGAGGAGAACATTCGCATACTTGTTGACTGGAAAGTGATGCTTCAGCCGCTCGTAGACCGGCCGGAATGCCAAAGTTTCCCACTAGGATCACAACGTCTCCAGCATTAACGCTAGGGTAACAAGTGACACGACGCAGCTCCAATCGATCCATCACATAGCTACCACCTGGTCTTACATATATCTGAACCCAAAAGAAATAACGTAAGATTCCAAATTTTAATATAAGAGCAATTTTTTCAAGCAAAACAAAAATTGAGTAAGATAACGCACCGAGAGTACTGCATTTGGATCCACGATTTGACGAAAAATATCTAATTGCTCAAGACAAAGTCGTTGAAAATCAGGACTTGGCAAGATGATCTTCGTCTTGAGATGATCTTTCTCTATCATCTGCGTGAACTCCACAGGAGTCGTTGAAGCTCCACGAATCGCGGAGGCAATAGCAGAGGCAGACGCAACCATGGTCTCTCCTCCGCTTCCGCCACCTCCAGAATCTGAATTTTCATCGGAGATAGTGTGGTTCACGTAACGAATACCACGTGCGGGGAGGGTAAATATAGATGACGATGGGGACGAAGAAGACGGAGAAGCATTGAGTAGCTTGTTGTTAAGAGAGGAATTAGAAGGTCTAGGGTTGGGAATGCAATTGCAAAAGAGTAAATTAGGGTTTGCTGAGAGAAGGGTATGAGAAGCAATTGCAGAAAGAAGCATCACTACGGAAGACGACAGTGAAATTTACTATGTGGCTGAGACTGAAACTCTCGCAAGGAAGACGATACAATGATATTATTATTATTACCTTTGGTATCAATGACAGAGATATTTCTCCATGGAAAAAGCTGATTTAACTTAATCGGTTTATATTGAAAAGTGATTTTATTTACCATTATGTTTATGAAATATTGAACAATTTACATTACTCAACTAACTATTCCACTTGAATCTGACTAAAATAATATAGATCATGTACAATAAACCAGAATAACCAAACGAATTTGGCATAACCGATTTAAAATCGGAGTGATATAATTTACATTCCCTTTTTACATTTTATCCTAACTTTTCTACCCAAATGCAATTACCCCAACAACTACAAAGGTAACTCTCAAATCAATCTCTTATTCACTTTTGGTTTAACTCTCAAATCGATCTCTTGTTTTCATCTTCTCCTCAGCTCGAATCCATTGTCTTCGCTTTTCTACACTAGAATGCCGCTCACGAATAATGATGCACGTTTCAGAGGGGCCGGTTGTAACTATCTGAAAAAGAGGACAATGAAGAAGAGGAGGAAGATGAAACTGTAATGGATAAACCTTGATACCTCTGAAATGTCAAGATTGATGGAGTGAATGATCGCACAAAACTTGTGGAAGACCTTTAAAATTTCAGGTGATCCCTTGAATATGACACACCAAAACAGATGTAAGATCATGGATATAACATACAAGATTTATTTGTTGAATATTACACAAAATTCTTCTTGATTGTGCAAATTTTATTTTATTTTATAATTCTTATACTATAATTTTTTCTACCATTATAATATTCTGCAAAATTAAGAATTTCAGTTGTAATTGACAAAAAAAATTACGAGTATGTCCAAAATTAATTATCAGAAAAAGAAAAAGAAAAAAACACAAAAATATCTCTGTAATGGAGTCTCTCAAAAGATTATGGGTATGAATTTTAAGGCCATCTTTAGTGAGAGTTTCTCATTGAATCTCTCACCATTAAAAAAATAAAAATAATGAAAAAATAAGAGAGTTGAGAGATAATCGACTTTTGAGAAAATCATGAGAGATTTTTATACTACATGTGTCTAATTAATTAAATTTTATATTTAAAATCAAATTATATTAAAATATTAATATTTTCAATTTTTGAGACACTATATTGGTTTCTCACCAACAT
Organism: Lepidium didymum; assembly: GCA_963920545.1. NCBI lineage: Eukaryota > Viridiplantae > Streptophyta > Magnoliopsida > Brassicales > Brassicaceae > Lepidium > Lepidium didymum. Next base: position 3,482,556 of record OY986984.1, on the reverse strand, counting down.
ATGTTATAAAATATTGAGAGACTGTTATAATAAAAAATATTATATATTATTTTATTATTATTTTTTGATGAGAGACTCAGACTCTAATTGCACGTGATCTTAGACCATCATCAATAGGGGTTTCTTAGAGTAGGTTTCTAATTTTAAAAAATAATTAAATAATGAATAGTAATGAGAGAGAAGAATGAGAGTTTCTTATTTAGGAGTTTTTAGGAACCCATTTAGAGGATTTCTTAACATGTGTCATCATGTAATTGTGTTTGTATTTTTTATTATTATTTTTTTTTGTAAGAAACCCAAATCATGGGTTTGTCCATTAATCATGCCCTTAGCTCTCGAAGAAGTTCATGTCCTTCTTTTTATTGGTGGGGATAAAGTAAACAGTTTCTCTAATTTCAATATTATTTTTCTTCTTCAAATTTCGCACCTTTTTTGTTAGTATCTCAAACTCAGTATTATATATACGTCCTTCTGTTAAGTATAAAATTCTCGTGACTCAAACATTATTACTGTCTTAGGATCCTCTTACCTCTTTCTGCTTTTACCAATGAAGAAGTCAATCATATCTTCTTTCTTTGCTCTCTCTTTGCTTTCATTCACATCACTATCATCATTAGCGCATGCGCAGCAATGTCATTTTCCAGCAATCTTCAACTTCGGTGACTCTAACTCCGATACCGGTGGTCTCTCCGCCGCATTTGGCCAGGCTGGTCCTCCTCATGGTTCTTCCTTCTTCGGTTCACCTGCTGGGAGGTACTGTGACGGTCGCCTTGTCATTGATTTCATAGGTAAAAGCTAAATTCTTTTCTCTGTTCAAAGCTTTTGGTTTTATGTTTTGCTGATTTGGCTCTGTTTTGACGCAGCGGAGAGTCTTGGCTTGCCATATCTAAGCGCGTTTCTAGACTCGGTTGGTTCAAACTTCAGCCATGGAGCTAACTTCGCGACGGCTGGATCTCCGATTAGAGCTCTTAACTCTACTCTTCGTCAAAGTGGATTCAGTCCATTTTCACTCGATGTTCAATTCGTCCAGTTCTCCAATTTCCTTAACAGATCCCAAACTGTTCGCAGTCGTGGAGGACTTTACACGACTATGTTGCCTGAAGCTGACACCTTCTCTCAGGCGTTGTACACTTTTGACATCGGTCAGAACGATCTCACGGCTGGTTACTTCGCCAATAAAACCGTCGAACAAGTTCAAGCCGATGTTCCTGAACTTATCAGCCAGTTCAAGAATGCTGTTAAGGTCGGTTTCTGTTTCTGATTGTTTACTCTCTGTTCTTGTTTTAAGGGGATTCATAGAAATTTGGTTGTATTTTGGTGACAGAATATTTATGCACGAGGAGGGAGATACTTCTGGATTCACAACACAGGACCTATTGGTTGTTTAGCGTATGTGATTGAATGGTTCCCGGTTAAAGCATCAGACTTTGATTCACACGGATGTGTCTCTCCTTTGAACCACTTAGCTCAAACCTTCAATTACGCCTTGAAACAAGCTGTGATTGAGCTCAGAGCTTCTCTATCTAAAGCCGCCATTAGTTATGTAGATGTTTACTCTGCCAAACACGAATTGTTTCTCCACGCACAGGGTCACGGATTCACGAGATCGTTGGTTTCATGTTGTGGACATGGAGGGAAGTACAACTACAATAAGAACATTTGGTGTGGGAAGAAGATAACTGTGAAAGGTAAAGAGATTTACATTGGAAAGCCGTGCGATGAGCCTGATAAGGCTACCGTGTGGGACGGTGTGCACTTCACACAAGCTGCTAACAAATTCATCTTCGATAAGATCGCAAACGGTTTGAGCATGGCCTGTCACAGGCAGTGATAACTGACAAGATAAAAGAAACTTTTGTTACTTTTTTATGAGTTTGTTTCTTTGGTATCTAGGAGAGGAACAAATCTAAGCAGACGATTTGTTCAAAACCTGAAACTCCTGTGTTTCGATTTCTCATTGATATGAACTTGTTAAGCGTACAATAAGATTTTTGGTGATACAGAAATACAGATTCATCATTATCAACAAGATTCTACATAACTAATAGTCTCAAAACGATATAAAACATCATATAATACAAGCATATACTATTGTGAAGAAAGTTGGTAAGAGTTTTCAGCATTTGTAATGGTTGAGATCTATAATCACTGCCGTGATATCATCCATACTACCTCTACTTACGGCCAAGGAAGTGAGTTCTTTGCAAGCCACTTTGGCCCAAGAAGACTCGGACTTCATCTTTATGCGCTTCAACGCTGTGGTCTTCCTTGACTTTGAAGGTGGACTCCCCATCTCACGGTGGGGTGAGGGCGATTCATTCTCTGAGTTGTAGTAGTAACTTAAGGATTTTGCACATTTGGGAGATTGAACTGACGACTTGACCAGTGAAACCCGCCGTAGTTTAGAAGATGGGCTCACATTTACAAGGCCCCGGACCAAATTCTCCTCCTCGCTTTCTCTAGGCATCTTTCTCCTAGCTAGAACACTCAACACAGTATCAACTGCTTCTTGATTACTAACCACATCCCAAAGCCCATCAGAAGCTAGGACAAGAAACTCCATATCTTGCTCAAGTTGGAGTATTCTTGTATCCGGTTCAGCAACCACCCACTTCTTTAGGTGTGCATCTCCAATGCTTCTGGATATCGCAAGTATTCCATGAACTCGCCAGGCTCCCCTATGGAACTCGACATAACCTCCCTATAGAGCATGTCAGAGGAAGTATAAAAAACTATCTCAACAGATAATCAGCAAAAATATAGATGTCTTCACAACCTTACCTGATTCTCGATTCTGTTGCGTTCATCATCCCTTCCTGCTCTATGATCAGTTGTAAGAGCCTCAGCAACTCCTCCTCGACACAAAACAGCTCTGCAATCTCCCAAATTCGAGACGATCAACTCCTGATCTTGTATCAAAGCTGTAACACAGCAGGCACCACTCACTACACCCTGCATTTTTTGGTTAAAGTAGATTGTAATCTTACAAGTAACCTCATGGCAAATTCAAGGATTGTTATCTGTAAGATGGAACTTTTTTTACCTCTTCTAAGAAATCACAATCGGTTCTCAAATAAGCAGCTTTAAGGGCTTCTACTTGTTCCCCCTTCCCATTGCAGTTCTTCATCATCTCAAGAACATTTTTGTGCAAATTCTCAGCCACATATTCTGCAGCTTTACCACCTCCATGGCCATCATAAACTCCAAAGAAATTCTACAAATCAAAACCCATTAACCTCAACAATTAAGATTGCAAACCCAACGGGAGGGAAGAAGAAAGATACCATTTTTGAACTTTCGGCCGAACAAGGAGCGATTCTGTGAGTGTCTTCCATGAATTTTTTCTTACCCTTTCTGGAGACAACACCGAAACCGTTGCCCCCAAAGCATACGGCGTCGTTTCGGTGAGCTAAGTCTCTGAAACTGAGACTATCAGTTTGAATCTCTTGCAAGACAGTAGGGATCTCTAGCTGAGGAGGTCTCTTCCTCTTCAAAGACGATGGCTTTGGGACCAACAAAAGGGAAGAATTCGAGGGTATTTCGGTGCTCAGTGAATTTTCCATGGCAGCAGAAAAAGTCGGCATTTCATTCCCGGAGCGTAGAACTGTAAACATATTTGACGCAGAGCAACGGCTACAAAATGTGAGTGGAAAAAGTCAAAGGAAAAGTGTGGACGCTTTAGGGTTTTGCTCAGTCAAAAATGATGAAAGTTGATTTTCAAACAGTCCAATAGGAGGAGAAAGAAAATAAACACTGAATTGTAGGTTGGTTTTAAAAGCTAATCATATTTATCTATTTAAATTTATTTAAATATAATTGATTTTAAGAAATCGTTTAATAAAAAGTTTTACCAATTAAGGTCATATACAAATTAAAAAATGTGTATGCTTGACAAAAATAATAAAGAATGTATGCGTATATAGTATAGTGCGGATTCAGACTTTTATAACGAAATGAAAAAAAAAAACTGAATTATAATATATATATATATATATTGTTGGAAAAAAAAGGAATATATATAGAATCGTAGAATAATACCCGACCAAAAAGGTGTAATAATACTTTATTAACAATATTTCAATATATATATTTTTTTTTGTCAACAAGTAGATCGACAAGATCCGATCCATAGCGTAAAACTCACCCCAATAATCTTTTTTTTAAGCTACCATACTGCAGCGGGTAGAAATCAAATTTTGGTGCCAGATCATTAGTTGAATCATCCTAACCACCAGACTCAGAGCAACTCATCTATTTCAATATATTCATATTATTTGTTTTAGACTTTTTTTGTGTAAGATATTTGTTTTAGATTTTAAAAGCTAAAGATTTTAAGTGTAAATGGGTCAAATAACCATATTTGGTAATTTGGCTATGCTAATAATCAAATTAAAAATCTAGTTAAAACCTCTAATTTTTCACTATACTATTTAAGATGATACAATTGAATTTGTTTGTTTAATTAAAAGAAAAGAAAATCTAGGTGGAGGAGAGAAAATAGACATACTGAAAACAAATTAAATTAGTTATAATTTAATATTTTATATACATATATAAAGCTTATGTTTTAAGAATATTTCACATCACATGGAGATATATGTTTGAAGATTTGCAAATCGTGAATTCTATTGATAAAGAATCATAGCTTAGTTAATCTTTGTGTGTGAGCTAAAAATAAAGGAAAAGGAGAAAAATGTTGTGAAGAATGATCAAATTTTAGTTCGAATCTCGTGTAGGAAGAGAGCATATAAATAACAAGGCTCATGGATACATATCTGAGAGGGAAATTAATATTGTGAAGCCCAAAGAGTCGAGCAAGACTGAGAATAAACAGTCTTCATCAATGCTTTTGCAACAGAATACAAGAGAAGATATGTGTTAATAGAAAAGGATTAAACATCGGAATCATTAGCTGCATCATTTTACAATTAGATCGAGAATAACTTAGACAGAAAATGTCATTTTTATAAATAGAACTTAAAAAGTAAGTATATTCAACGCCAATTGATTATTCAAATTTTCACATGATATATAATATTTCCTTAACAAGAGAGGCCCTTTAGGTTAACGGCTAATTCTTTTTCTAGCAAGATGTCCCCTTTAATCTAAAAGTTAAATGTTTAAAAATAGGAACAAAAAACACGAAAGTGATGATGCTTAAGAGAACATTTAACTATAATCATGAGACCCATCTTTGGTCCCTCATTCATTGTCGTCATTATAATTCCAAATTCAATTGAAGATGGCATCAGAAAGATTTTAGGAATTGAAAATTCTATTGTGGGGGTTGGTGTTGTTGGCTTTAGCAATATCGACGATTCAGATTAGCGTAGGACATAGTATTAGCCCCACTCACCATTTTATGTTTCAAGATCACCAAAAATTGATTTTGGAATATACAGAACACAAACTTTATATTTATGCTCTTAAAAGGCACCTTACAAGATTTTTGAGGGAACATAAACAATCATATAGTGAAATCATAATACAAAGGAAGCAACGAAATGAATGAGAGATCATGCTGACGTGGCGATGTGTCTTCTTCTAAATGCGCAACAAAGGCCATGGTCCGTTTTTGCATACTCATCAATACATTATGCCACGTGTTAACTCTTGACTTCTCTTTGCCGTAAACTCCAACATTCATGTCCGACAAATCCTCGCTTCTCACGCCCATCACTTCCTCTGGTTTGGCTCCGTCTAGGATCCAAATCAGACAAGAACAAAACCCTTTTGAGATCTCTGAATCACTGTCTGCTTTGAATCTCATCCTTCCAAATTCGTCCATCTTTATCTCTAACCAAACTTGAGTCGTGCATCCCGTGACTCGATTCGATGAGACACGAGCTGAGTCATCTAGTGGAGATAGAGCCGCTGCGTAGTTTAAGAGACGTTTGACTCGATCGATCGGTTCGGTTAAAGACCGGAACTCAGATACGAGGAGACGGAGTTTGTCTGAGGTTGTTGTTCCTAAAGGAGCTTCGTTAGCTGGTGCAAAGGAAACATGGCTTGGAACGGTTGGATTCGAACCTAGATTTAGAGATTTTTTCATGCATCTAGTTGAAAGTTTTGGGAATTTAGAAGAAAATCTTTGGTTAGGGAAAGGTTTTACCGGCAAAAGTAAAGGAGGAGAAGCAAGGGCCTTCAATGGTGAGAAAGTGTTCATGTTCCGTCCCTTGCAAGGAACTGAAAATAAAAATGGAAGGTAGAAAAAGACAAAGAGAGATATTTTAGGAGAATCAGAGAAGAGCTTCTTCGACTACGCGATGGAGAGAGGATGGCTATTATAACCATAAAGCTTTCTATAACCCGCCACGACTATATTTATTTTTTAATTATATTTTTTATTTATTTTATACTAATAAGTTCGGCAGCGGATTGTGAAATCTTGGTGATCTTCTCTATCTAATGAATGGGGAGGGGGAGTCCGCTTTAAAATCGTCCGCCCTGCGCCCCGCAGATAATAAAATGATTTTATAAAATAACTAGCATGTTAGTTTAGTTGGCTTGTCTCTTGATCTAGTTAGGTACCAGATGAGGAATTTGAATTTTACTAGTTCCAATTGAAACGTTTAGGATATAAATCATGCCTTATTGATTCAAAAACCCAATAAATAATGTTGACAAAAAAAAACTAACTTGTCATGAATGTTCGCTTAACATGTTACATGTCGTATATAAATATACGCAAAAATTTATGTATTTTGGTACATACATAACTTTAGCAATAACAATGCATGTACAATTGTATCCATTACCCATCATTAATACACATATCACAAGAATATTTACCTGGTAAGACACACACAACCCATATCTTCTGTGAATCCATCACCGCTTATACGCATCTACACACTCAGATTAATTTGTTCCTCATTTCTACATTTCTCATCTAACCTGGTAATTTTACCTGACACAACATTAAATGTCATCATAATATGATGAATATTTTAATATTTTTCCTTCACATGTGTTATACCATAGTTCTATTTTAATATTTTCCCATTGTACAGAAGGGACAGAACTAATTTTCAAAAAACTTATGCAACTTACCTAATTTCAACATTATTCTTAAATTTCTAGTAAATTTACCCTTAAAGTAATTAGACTATCATGTCTCACTGTCATTACAAATCAACTACAATCAATCACATGGTTTCTGCTTCATCATTGTACAATTGATCAAGCATTTCACACTCAATCAATTATAACTATTGACTTAATCTTCATTTTAACTACAAGAGTTAGGGATCGAAACCTTATAAGATAACGAAATGAATTAAGTTTTAAGTTAATAAGTCAAGGTATGTAGTAGATTTTACTTAATATGTTTTATATTTTTTACTGAATATTCATATATATATATAATATAGGAAAGCAAAAATCACTTTGGATTTGTATACGAATGATATCTTTTTGGTATTTTCAATAACCCAAGTTGCATTACTTTTATATATTTAGTCCAACGCAAATCCAACGTACTTGGATGCTTACATAAAACTCCAATTGCGTTGGAATTTTTTGTTCAAATTATTTAACTAGTCAATTAATAGCCTCCATATTTGAAAATATGTTCATTCGGTGAACTCTAATTTTTGTTTCCATTTTTTTTGAACTGCAAATAAATAACAAAACAGTTGATTGGTGAAAATTTTACGGAATTAAAAATCTGTCCTACCTTTAATATTTTTTTTATAATTCAGGAATTCTCATATTTTACAAGATGAACCTAGATTATTTTTTTAGATATTCAAATAGACTGAAAGTATAAATTTATATCTGTGTAGAAATGTCTAAAAAAATTATGACTTAATTAGTTTTGAGTATTGGGGAAATCAAACTCGCAAACATATTAACATCCCGAATCCGTCTCTTACCACAACACCACTACACTTCGAACCCCACCTTTAATGTTACCATTCACTGCCTATATATACTAAAGAAAATACTCTAACTCATCTTAAGCTTAAATCTCACTTAATTACTCTTTCGATGGATTTCAAACTATCTTTTACACCTTTCATTATTATTTCTTTTTTGCTTTGTCCTTTTAAGATTTAACATGAAGTGATTCAATTAATCTAGTCATTTGCTTTTAGAAAATGTACATTTTTAGCATGTGTCTTAATCTGAAATATTTAATAGCGATCTAAATTAATTAAAAGATTGCTTTTGTTTAAAAGTGAGAACGTGTTGTTCTATTAAACAAAAATAAGATACATGTAATTTCACCTGTAACATGTTATACTATTTAACAACCATGTAATGTAAAGATATATCAAACTATCTTCTTATTAACATTCTTATATGTTTGTTTGATAGACTAACATGTTATATGCTTTGATGTATTTAATGAATCAACACATTACGGTGATAACAATAAAATGCCATTATGTATTTCAATGTAAAATTTTAAACAAAATTTATTTATACTATTTTAGGTTAGTTTTTAGAAGAATTGTAGCTATGAGTGACATATAAAATCCTTCAATAAATATTATCTGTTGTAATATATGCAAATTTCCCAATAATAAACGGGAGTTAATCTCTACATATTAAAGGCAGAAGTGTAATTTGGAAATTTCATCATTTTGCTCCTTGAGAAAGGACCAATCAACAGAGGAGTTTCCTTTGGAGAAAAAAAAGAGCATTAAATTCGGTGAGGACAAATCGGTAAAAAACTATAAGTTATTGTTAACTTATAATTTTCATGCAAAGATCTCAGCCGGCCGTTTTTATTTTTAGTCATGACCGTTCCTTTTATTAATTTATCAAAAATCTAGTTTTGAAAAATACAAAAAATTTATCTAAAATCAATTCAAGCCTTACCCCATCACATATAAATTCTCAAAAAAAAAATCAAATTTTTTTTACTCTATTTAACCTAGCCATATATATTTTTAAATTTTTTTTAGTAACTTTCAAATTTTTCGATGTCGGAGCTCACGTTCACGTAGGTTTGGATAACAATGGTGGAAACAATAGTGTAGAAGATGATATCTTGGAGAAGATGATGTCTTGGAGAAGATGATATTTATTTTCCTAAATTTGCTTATTTAGTATAGGAAAATTCCTATAATAATAATATTTACAAATAATAAAATTAATTAATTAATTACTTACATATTTTAAATTATAAAATCAAAAATTTGATACAAAATCTGATAAAAATAATTTTTTTTCTTTGTTATACTTATAATAGTAGATGAGTAAAGAAGAAAACTTCAATACTTTACATTTTCTTTAGTATAATCGTTCTCTTCTAGAAAGTTACAAATGAATAAACAAACTTTTTGATATATATGATTATATTTATTTACATATTTATTTTTAACTAAATTTAAAAATAATATATTAGTGGTTAACATTTTCGATTGTCCATTCTATATGTAAAGCTCAGCCCATATTATAATTTTTTTTTATTAGGCTAATAGTCTAATAGTTGGTTCATTAACTTTTCTAAAACTTATTTTTTATTCATTTAATTAAAAAAAATTATTTTTATTGTGGTATATAAAGCATATCCTAGTTATTTCTAAATAATCACTAATATTTATGTATTTTACTGACAAATATAAATCAAATATAGAAAATTAAAATAAAAATCATTAATTTGATATATAGTTTTAATATTAAACAATAACTTTGAATTTTAAGTTTTAAAATATCAAACTAATTTTATAAGTTACGTATATATTTCATCATAAATTATTTTTAAAATTAGGATTCTAGTGATTTTTATATAATCAAATAATAAAATTTTATTAATTTATAAAATATTTATAATTTTCCAAAAAGAAATAATTAAAAATAAAAAATGATTTCGCGTTATAGGGCGGATTGAATCTTAGTTTGTTAATTATTATAGTGAGAAAGAGTGGGCTTGTGTGAGTTCGGTCAATGATACAAACACGACCAAGTCAAACGGAAGACACCAAAATTCAAAAGAGATAGGCCATTATTATTAATCATGCAATTTACAAAATAGATTTCAAAACCAAATACGAAAATGTTTTTGGTTTATCATGTTGACGTTAAAAATAGAGAAGATACGTTGGACTGAGGCGGCCTTTTTTTTTTCGTCTGATTAATTAAAAAAAATGTTACAATAATATCAACTGAATAGATCGGAATCAAAAGTTAAAACTAAAGGAAAAAATTAAAATCCTCGAAAAATAACAGTCCAAACCAGGGAAATAAACAATCAAGAGAAGTGACAAAAAATTAATTCTACGATCGAATGAAATTTAGTCTTCAAGAAAATAAAGTTTTGTTTCTCTTTGTCATCACTTGATAGGTAGATTTCTGAAATTTGGAACAAGTTAACTCCGGACTGTTGAACCTCAAACAAGAGGACTATCATCAACAAGACAGAAACCAATAGAGTGACCAATATTTCTCATACAAAAAAATCGATATTTAACCAATTCACTAAATATCTTTTTTTTTACATCAAATGTCAGATCTTATATGCATACTATTTTCAAAAAATTTGACAGAAATACATAAAGAAAAATAGATGAAATTAAAAACAATAAAAAAACAAAAAATATGATACAACAAACTAAAATCTGACATATGAGCCTAACACCGAGAATGAAACAAACAAGAGTCGGTGGTAGACCAAAAGAGCAGAGAAAACCAACACTTACACCTAGCGATACTTCCCAATTATCAGTGATTACCATTAACAACCCGATCTAAAAGACAAACATCAATATTCAAATCTAAAAACACCTAACTGATTAGGAGTAACTTGCCAAGAATCTCGGAACCGGCCAAACTAAGTTATATTTTTGAAAAATCATCTTATATATTTTCCCAAAATAAATTATGATTTGTCGATAAGATAAAGAAAAAAGATGCATATTCGATTTGAAAATGATTCTTGTAGAGCCCATATTGTCGAAAAGAGACATGGAAAATTGTTAAAATAATTTATAATGGTTTTTGATTTCGTCATAGCTTACGGCTATACTTGAGTGTGCCCACCAATATCAGTTTATTTTTTATGTTTTCTAGCTTTTTTTTTTTTCAACACTCTATCACAACTAATCGGTTTATTAGCTAAATTTTTATGTGTAATATAGGCACTGTGACTCAATCTTTGGATGTTTTGTAGCTTTATCATTTTTTTTATCAACAATCAGATTGAAAAAATTTGATCCATAGTCTAAAGTTCACACTAAAATTTCTATTTAATTTACCAATTGTTGAAGGGAGTAATTGAACTTCAAATGCTAGAGTCGTTAGCTGGATCATTCTAACCACCAAACTAAAAAGATTTCGGAAAGCTTTATATTTATTCTATATTCATATATAAATAAACCAATTATTATAAAATGGATAAAAGATATTTCTTTTCTATTCAGAAAATTCATTTTAGGCAAATAAAATAAGAGAAGCTATACGGGATAGAATATGATGGCTCCTAGTGTTTTGGAGGATTGTGTTGGCAATCGAGATGCAACTATGATGGAGACGATCTCGAGAAGGAATCCGCCAGGATTGCTCGAACAACCAAGAATATAAACACTAAGTTGAATGCAGACTGAAACATACTTATCCTACAAATTAACAATTGTTCGAACAAGCAAGAATCTGCTCAAAAGAAAGAACAAAGACGCATTACCAAACTGAAGCAAAGTTATCGAAGAAATCAAATATGTTATTCATGAAAACAACCAAGAAACTGAAAAATATTCTTACCTCTTAGATATAGCGTTACAGATTCTCTAGGCCTCCAAAGTAACATTAGCATTGACTTCGCGTTCCCATGTATGCATACCCATTTCACAATGTATCTGATTCACTTCTCTGGCTTCTTTAATTCTCCAGCGTTCTTGGGACTTTTGGGAAATGGCATACTCGGTCATTGCTGGGCCCATCGTCACGTATCTTATCTTGTATCTTGTTAATCGTTGTGTTCCGTTAATCAAGCACTTCGTTCCAGGAGCTAACTCGTTCATCCCTGAGCATTTCTCCGATTTTGTAACCGTCCGAGCTTAGTTCGATTTCGCAATTGTCCGGCGTTTATTCGATTTCATAATCATCCGGAATTTCTTCGATTTTGCAACCGTCCGGAGTTCTTCGATTTTGTAATCCGTTATATGTCGACTGTGTAATTTGTTGTTGCAATCATATTCTATTAATTAATTAAACGAGATGAAAGAAAAAAATGATTAAACATTGAAAAATCTGTAGTCAACCAAACTAAAACATCAATAGCAAATCATTCAACCACTAACCACTACAATTTGGTTATAGCATTGCTTTGACAAACATTTATCATCTATGAGCAATAATACCTAATCATAAGTTTTTAAAATTTATCTAGAAATGTTATGTAGCTATTTAAACCAAATTATACTTCCTATAATACAAAATATACGAATTTGACCAGACTATCACATATCAAACCTTGAAAACTCATGATATCACACAAATATTAATGAAATTCTAAATTTCATTTACAAGATTATGTAAACTATAGTGAGTCAAATTCCTATAGAAAAAAATTGGAACAATAATATTATTTTCCACCTAATAGTTAGTGATTTATTATGCTTTTATAAATTATCAAGATTTAATACATGTAGTTAGGTCAATAGGGTCAAACTTAATCATATGTTTTGTACGGATTGTCTCGATTATTCAAAAAGGTTACGTATTGACTTAAATATGTTTATGTAACATAACTACATGATTCCACATGCTATGTACGAAATATTTTTCCAAATATGAAAATATGTATGTATAATATTTATATTAATTTATAGTATTGATTTATCGGCATTTTCTAACAGTTTTATTCATATTTGAAAATTTATATTAATATTGTATGTGTTTAATCTAGATAATGCATGTTTTTTTTGGTCAAGATCTAGATAATTCGTGTTATGCAGTATATACATATATATATATATATATATATATATATATATATATTTGACACACATCAATTTAGATGATCATTTATGTGTCTAATTTTTTATTATTATAGTCTATTAAATTTTTTAAAAGTAAGAGTTGTACAATTTGGACATGCATAGTAATAATAACGATTCACAATTTTTCTACCTGATTTTTTCCGCTCAATCTTCTCAACATCATTCTCCTCAAGCTTCATTTCAAATTGTTGAAGAGATATGTATTTTTTCGATTACATATATATTATTTGTGGAAAATATACATATATAATATTTATATTAATTTATAATATTAATTTATATGTATTTTCTCACGATCTGATTCGTGTTTGAAAACTAATATTAACGCTATATGTATTTAATCTAGATGATGCCTGTTGTACAATATGCATATTTTTTTACTTGCATTGATCCATTTTTATAAAGAAATTAAATCAAATTTAATAATATTTTACATAGTAAAATAATTCAATATTGGTTTTCAACAAAATAATTCAATGTATTAAAATAATAATCTAATATATTTGGAAATTTAAAATATATATATTATTTTTATTAAACATTTTTAATAAAAAGTATTCAGTGAAAGAAATTTAGAAGAAAAAATATCTGAGTAGATATATATATATATATATATATATGATAATATAATAAAAGATATATTACATTATATATTTCTATTATTAAAATTTTAACATTAGTATGTAGTGTATGTTAATATAAAGTTCTAAATATGTCATGTAACTATTTAAACAAAATAACATTTCTTGTAAAATTGACAATCTGAGGGTCCAATTACACAATGTATGACCAAAATATCACATATAAAACCTTGATAAATTATGATATCACATTAAGTTTCTTTTTCTTTCTTTTTAAAAAAAAAAACTCATTGTAGATCTCTATTGATCAGGAATCAACCGATTGTACTGTGTCACATTTCTCAAGTTTTACTATCTCTTTCAGCCAAATGGTATCACATTAAGTTTGAAACTCAATCTCGAACTAGCTGGTCCATTATTTACTAATGTTTTCTGATTCGTTTATAACTAAACCAAAAATAATCCTGATTAGAAATTGAAACTGGATTTTAACCTTCTCTTCTCAATAACATCTCCTCTTTGGTGTGTTTTGTAGTCTATGGCCAAAGAATGGCTTTTACTGTCTATAAGGGTTCCGATATCGAAGAATCGAATATGTACTATTGGATGAAGTTCATATTCTCGCCATCGATTACAACCTCGTGGATCGATATAGATTATGACAAAGATTTGACAAAAATTCTTATCTTTCATTGATCTTAACATTGATATGTATATACCTTGATCTATATAAGAAAAGGAAATATGCCCAATAGATTATTTCTGTAGATGTATGTCATCATAAAGAAGGTTCGAGTGATCTTTTGCTGAAATCGTTGAAACTCATCGATCGACGTGAAGTAACTGAGAAATTACTAGACCAAAGACATTAAACTTTCTAACATAAACAAACGAAAGCTTCAAGTGGTTTCAGTTTTGTCATTGACTCTCTCGTTTAAATCATAACTTTCGTTGACTTTCTTGCATGAAATAGTCAGTGTCTTCTTCATCGTTATCTTACAGTAGAGATCTTTTCCTCGTAACTTTCATTACCAATAGACAATGGAGATGATGTTGTGTTATTTGTTAACATCTTCGTCGGAGTCTTAGCTGAGTGATGTCAAAGACCAAAGAAAATAACATTTGCCTGAAATTGTGTTTAGATAGCTAATATTGGGAAGTTTTTCTCATTAAATTCTCGTTAAGATTAAATTTAGAAAATTTAGAAATTTATGACCAAATAACTTTCTTTTTGTTAATAATATTTGGATTTCCATAGCCTAAATTATAATTCTATTATGTGGACTTATGCAATTATCTTAACTCAAATTATGCAATTATCTTAACTCAAACTCCGATTAAAAAAATCTGTAAATAGTTAATGTGTTATTGGTTTAAACAAAACTTCTTTCCACCAAATTAAAATAGTTAATGTATTTGTAAAATCTATGTCCTTATTTATCATCAAGTTTTGGAGGGATTGTCTTGATTATCCAAAAAATAAGTATTAAAATTATTGACTTAAGTACGTTTAATTTGCCAAATTGCTTTCAGTCTAGTGGTTGATTAGCATAATTCAGCTAATGACTTGGCACCAGAATTCGATTCACACCCGCAACATTATGGTAGCTTCAAAAATAAATTTTTGGGAGAAATTTTAGGCTATGAATCGCATCTTGTCGATCTTTGTTGATAAAAAAAAATACATTTAATTTGTATGTAACATATTAGAATATAAATTTTTAATTGGTTGTCGTATACACTATATTTAAATACAACTTAATAATAAACTTATATATATAATAAATAATTTTAAAAGTTAGAAACGAAATGCCACTTTAGATAAAATAAGTTTATTTTAGTTCGCTTGGAATTTCATCAATAAAAACAAGCTTTTGATTATAATAAATTGTGAAAAATATCGAGACAAAAAAGAATTAATAAAGTACGTTGACAATATTTGAAACTAACTAGTAAATAATAATATTAAGATGATAAAACAATTCCAACAAAAATAGATAAAAAAAGGTTGGTGTTGATATGAAATTTTAGATGAAGAGCTAAATCAAATAAAAATGAAATTTAATATGACAAATTGTTGAACATATTTACAAAAAAGTATCATTAGTTTTAAAAACATAAGAAAATCATGAATGAAAACATGTCAAATAACAATATATAGTATGTGGGTCAAAATTATTTCATCAAAAGGCCTAATATTTAGGCCAAAAGTATTAATCAGCATATCTAATATTTGAGCTAAAAATGAATATATTATTAATATTTTTATATTATATAGAATTTTAATATTTTTAGTATTATATAGTGAAAAATCATATTTGTGTTTGTTTTTGTGGTTATATAGACGTTGCATACTATATATATATATATATATATATATTATATTTGGGAAGGCAAATTGATCATTACATGAGTAGAATAGTGAATAAAGTTAGTTTTTAGATTTTGAAATTTTTAGGATCATATTCTCCATTCTTATTCAAAAAATGGTTATTCTCAATATCACCTATAAATTAATGAATATAATTAAATAGGTTAGAAATATCTTTGACCAAAAAAAAATTCAAGTCATTTAAAGTAATTTATAAGTATTAAATGGGAAAAAAATGTTAATCAAACACTGAATTTACCAAAAATATTAAATCAAACATCCAACTATCATAATTCTAGATTAAATAGTTTATTTTTAGTTAGACTTCTACTAAATTGCATTGACCGAGTTAATTTACTTGAAGATAAATAGTTTAACAAAAATAATTAACCTCATTTAATATAGTTTAACGTTTCAACCAATCGAAAAAATTAATGGGAGTAAACAAGATTAATTATTTTTGTTGAACAACTTAACATTGAGATAAATTAGTTCGGCAAGTACAAAATTTATAGTTTTATTAGAAGTGAACTACAAATATATTGTTTAGTTAGGTGTTTGATTTTATTATTTTGGTTAGTTGCAAGCTTGACATTTTTCTCATTTTCAATGGATAATTTTGCCCAAATAAAAGGTTTTTATTGGATAATTTAATGAAAAATCAACTTCAGAAGAAACCTTGTGTAGATTCGATTCCAGGTTATGTCATTGTCTTTCTCAATTAGTTTAAACCCCAATGGAAGTTTTGTTTGAATCGTTCAAGTCGTAATCCCTTCTTTCGTATTTGGGTCTTCTTGTTTAATTTATCATTTTTCACCGGAAAATCCCCCGGAGTTCCTTGTAGTTCACAGCGAAAGCGACAGTCCTATATTAATTAATTATGTAATGACTATGAAAATTAATTGTTGATACATATTTAAACAATGTAAAAGGCGAAGACTTGATGAAGATAAAGATTCAATTTAAAAGTCAATTAGCTTTCGTATACCTGTTTGTTTGTTGTTGGGTAATCTGAAATTTTAACATATGATTCTCGAACTGTTGCAAGCGATTGTTTTGTTCATTGTATTCTGGGTTTGCTTGTCTGTGATGGGAGGAAGTAACTCAAAAGATTCGATTAGCAATGGAAATGATCGAAGGTATGCTCGTAATGCGTCTGCGAGCTCGTCTTCTTCTGCTTGGGAAAATTATGGAGACCAGCCCAGCACTTATCATACCCCAAATCATCCAGATGCGCCTCCTCTCACTTCCTACAATTCTGGTTTACAAACAAAGAATCTTGAGAGGAAGTATTCACATATTGCTGATAATTACCGTTCAATTGATGAGGTTTTCAATCTCAGAATCCATCACTTGTTTTGTTTTATCTTCTTAATTAGGTTTTGAGTTGGTTTGTGAGTTGATTTTCTTTCCGTGTAGGTTACCGCTGCGCTTTCACACGCCGGTTTAGAGTCCTCGAATTTGATTGTTGGTATAGATGTCACTAAGAGCAACGAGTGGACAGGTTAGAGAAGTTATCTCAATGTTTGAATCTTAGGTTGCTTTGGTCTGAAAGTTGATTTGATTCAGGGGCTAGATCATTTGGTAGGAAGAGCCTGCATTACATTGGAACAACTCCAAACCCTTACCAGCAAGCTATTTCCATCATTGGAAAGACTTTATCGGTTTTCGATGAGGACAATTTGATCCCCTTATATGGATTTGGAGATGGTAATAACCTTATAAACACCTGCTAAGTTGGTAGTTTAGTCTTGATTGGGAATGTCTTTGACCGGCTTGAACTATGCAGCTACAACACATGATCAGGATGTATTCAGTTTCAATCCCAATGATACCTTTTGTAATGGGTTTGAAGAAGTTCTGATGTGTTACAGAGATATTGTTCCCCAGCTTCGCCTTTCAGGTTGACTGAGATGAATAAGCCCCTTTTCTTCTGACTCTTACTCTACTTCTTCCTTATATTGTATCGGTTCTTTAACAGGTCCGACATCTTTTGCACCCATCATTGAAAGGGCCATGACAATTGTGGAAGAAAGTGGTGGTCAGTACCATGTTCTTCTCATTATCGCTGATGGACAGGTAAAGATTGGAACCGTATTTGACTCTTGAAAACATTTCTTGCATTTGTTTCTATTTGTGTTTAGTTATATGATCATACTTAGGCATTCTGTATTACTTACCATTGGATCTTTTATCGTGCCAGGTGACAAGAAGTGTTGATACAGATGACGGCAGACTCAGTCCACAAGAACAGCAGACCGTTGATGCAATTGTTAGAGCAAGGTGATACTATACGATTTCTTTTTGAGGCAAATTCAATTTCAAACTGTTTTTCTAACATGCGATGGATTCAATTTCAGTGAATATCCTTTGTCGATAGTTCTTGTTGGTGTTGGAGATGGTCCTTGGGACACCATGAAACAATTTGATGACAACATCCCCGCTCGTGCCTTTGACAATTTCCAGGTACATACATATAATCTTCTGCAATAGTGTAGTTCCCGGTCTTGTTCTGCCAATTTAGCATGTCTTTGTTTTCTTATTAAAATGCTTTCAGTTTGTGAACTTCACGGATATTATGTCAAAGAACATTAATCCAGCAAGAAAAGAGGCTGAATTTGCGCTTTCTGCTTTGATGGAGATCCCATCTCAGTATAAAGCCACCCTTGAGCTAGGCTTACTCGGGTAAGTAATTTGAGTGCAGCATTTATGAACTGTTCTAAATAACCAGCAATTTCTTGTCTTGTTTCGAATGGTCAGACAAAGAACTGGACATTGTCCAAACAGGATTGCACTTCCTCCTCCAACTTCTGCTACTCAATCTGCTCGCAACAACGCAAAAACTACCCAATCAACCAGCTTTCAAAACAGACCTTATGAAAGTAGTGTTCCCTCAGAACCACCTTCAAGTGCTCATAACGGGGGCCAGGTATGATTTATGAAGAAAGTAACAAAAATGCAATGTTCATCTTTTCCCAATTACTCACATGTTTTTGTTGAACAAACCATCAACAGATTTGTCCAATATGCCTAGTGGTTACAAAGGACATGGCTTTCAATTGTGGTCATCAGGTGCATTCCCAGTCTATAACTATCCCCAAATTTCTTAAGGATCACACTTCAAGCATAATTGTTAACAGTTGTTTTTATGAATTGCACAGACTTGCTCAGAATGTGGGGAAGACCTCAGTGTTTGTCCCATTTGTCGAAGTTCAATCTCTGTCCGTATCAAGCTTTATTAAGACAACTTTCTCAATAACTATGGAGCTCAAGGTGATCTGAGGTCTTTCACAGCCAACATCATCCAAACTAGATCTCACCAATGGTGGATGAGATATTATCAGTGACTCAGCATTTGTTATTTACTTTGAGTTGAATTGCCGTTGAATGATCTTCTTCAATCACAGCTCCTCTAAGATCTGTAGATTGATTGTTCAGTTTTACATTCTCATTGCACATGATTATTACATAACACTCTTTCGTAAATAACATAATCTTTCTCTGTTGTTGTAATAGATTTCCACGGAACTTTTTGCAATATATCCTTTTTCTAACATTTGGGTCCATAAATGTTGATTTCTATAGTTTCGAATCTCGTTGAGAAAAATTGCAAAGGTGGAAATCATATCAGTCTATATTCCCTTTGATAAAAAAAAAATCATACTAAAGTAAAAAATATATACAATGACTTTTAACATTAAAACAAAAAAAATATATAAGATTTGGAAAAAAAAGTATATATATGATGTAAATTTTTTCTAATGACCGCGATAATATTTAACAGATTTTGTCACTAATAAGTTCTAATATTATTGGAATTTTTTAATAATAGAAAAAATTCAAAAATTTAATGAAAGAGTTTTAGTTATTAATCTAATTGTTGAAATTATATTTCGATCGTATTGATATTTAAAACTATTTCTCCTAATTATATCTAGCAGATATCCTAAACGACACGTGGCTTTACACGATCCAATCTGCTGTAACACAGTGAGTTAGGTATATCTTCCCGCACTAGATCATTCCCCTGTAACACCAACATCGAACATCATCAAGGGTTTCATCCCGATCCACGACTCTTCTCTGTTCTGCGAAATCAGCGGAAGAAGAAGCTTACGGCGATAGAAGATTAGCAAACGACTTCAATAATGGTGAAGGTTTTGACCTATTTTGGCATGTCACTTGCGGCTTTCGCTTTCTGGCAATCCATGGACAAAGTTCATGTCTGGATCGCTCTTCATCAAGACGAGAAGGTTTTTGATTTCTCTTTTTCTCCTCATGTGAAATACTGAAAGTATGACATATGATTTTGGCGTCAATTGATTAAATTTCTTCGATTGCGAGTTAATGTGTAACTGGGTTTGGGATTGAGGTCAAACCCTAGGCTATCGAATTTGTTTTGATCTTTCTCCGGATTTATCGTATTTCTCAATTTTAAGAAATGCGTATTATGTTTGTTTCCCATTTGACTCGATTTGAAAGCTATTTTTTATGTGGATTTGATGATACCACGCCATAGAGTTTTGGTTTAGTTCAGTGGCTTAGTGTTTTTCATTCTTTGCAAAGTTTTAGATATCCTTTGCTCGAAGCCTAAAACCAGGATTAGCACTTTCTTTGACTCAATGCTAGATTATGGCATGTTGAATTATGGAGATAAAACCAATCTATTTGGCTATGTGATGATTCAACCTAAGCTTAATTTGTGTTTGATTTGCTTACTTCGAATTTTGATTGCTTTTGGTTGTAAAACACACAAATAGGAATTCTGATAAGTGATAATGAACAGCTCAGTGGGTTTTCTTGGATTTAAAGTAGTAATCTGATAACAAAACCATGACAATGTGCAGCAAGAAAGAATGGAGAAGGAAGCAGAGGTAAGGCGAGTTAGAGAAGAGCTGCTGCGAAAAGCTAGAGAGGAGGATCCTCTTGCTTGATCCTCTTGGTTCATAATTGGCTTTTTAATCGTATCAAGTCACTTCTCCTTCACATTTTTTCTTAATGTTATGGACCAAAATTGAGTTTGCATAAAATGACAATACCATATATGATTTTGAATGTGGGATGATGATCATCATGAATAATGGTGTCTTTTTGTTGTTCTTTCTCAACTAATGGAAATACTATTGGAGAAGTATCAGCATCTTGCTGTCCTTTTGTCTTCCTTAAGCTGCTACTATTACTTTGTATCATGGATTTCGTGTTCCTCTACTAGTCCAAGAAGGTTTCAGATGTCAATCCAGTTTCTTAATTGTTCTTATAGTTTATCTAAATAAGTAGAAAACATCTGTCGAGTTTCAAATGGAATAAAGATGTTGAATGGAAGGATTTTGTTTTCTTTTTCTCCAAATTTTGTTATGGCTTTTCAGTTTCTTTTTTCTTTCTTTTTCGTAATTTCTGGTATTGGTTTTAAATTTGTGACTAGTTATGAAAGTTTTGTATTTGTTAGTATAGATAGAAACCATTATTGTTAACCCGGGGTTTGGGTCTAGGTCCAACTAATTTGGGGAGAACAACTAGTTAGACTTTGAGTTTTGCAGTGAAACTTAAAATATGGTCTTCTTTTCATTTGGCCAAATATAGTAACTTAGTTTCTAGTAAGAATCAAATCTAGAACGGACATACTAGAAAGAGTTACGAATGAAGAACACTATCATTTTATTAATTCAATAACGGACTTTATCAAATACATCATTCAATAACACTAGATTTGTTTTGGATTTAAAATACATTCAAACCTAATAATCAAAAAGACCTATAAAATAGTATTAGGGGTAGACTGGTCTATTAACCAATTTCTTACATAATATAGATAATAAGACTTGATTTCTGAATGTGCAAGTACGCTTGCTTTTAGTGGACTCACCACTTGCTAGTCACATTAAGGTTGATTTATATTTAAAAGAATCATAATGATGGAGAATATATTGGAAAGATTGGTGATGTCAAAGAAAATAACATTTGCCTGAAATTGTGTTTAGATAGCTAATATTGGGAAGTTTTTCTCAATAAATTTTCGTTAAGATTAAATTTAGAAAATTTAGAAATTTATGACCAAATAACTTTCTTTTTGTTAATAATATTTGGATTTCCATAGCCTAAATTATAATTCTATTATGTGGACATGCAATTATCTTAACTCAAACTCCCAAAAAAAAAATCTGTAAAGTTAATAGTTAATGTGTTATTGGTTTAAACAAAACTTCTTTCCACCAAATTAAAATAGTTAATGTATTTGTAAAATCTATGTCTATGTCCTTAATTATCATCCAGTTTTGGAGGGATTGTCTTGATTATCCAAAGAAAAATAATAAGTATTAAAATTATTGACTTAAATACATTTAATTTGCCAAATTACTATGTAGTTAGGATGATCTACCTAATGATTTGGCATCAAAGTTCGATTCATACCCACTACATTATAGTAGCTTTAAAAATAGATTTTTGGGGTGAGTTTTAGGATATGAATCGGGTCTTGTCGATTCAATTGTTGATAAAAAAATAATTTTTAATTTTTTGTAACATATTAGAATTTTAAATTGGTTGTCGTATTTTTTTTATAACAAAAAAATAAATTGGTTGTCGTATACACTATATTTAGATACAACTTAATAATAAACTTATATATATATATATAATAAATAATTTTAAAAGTTAGAAACGAAATGCCACTTTAGATAAAATAAGTTTATTTTAGTTCGCTTGGAATTTCATCAATAAAAACAAGCTTTTGATTATAATTAATTGTGAAAATATCGAGACAAAAAAAGAATTAATAAAGTACGTTGACAATATTTGAAACTAACTAGTAAATAATAATATTAAGATGATAAAACAATTCCGACAAAAATAGATAAAAAAAAAGGTTGGTGCTGATATGAAATTTTAGATGAAGAGCTTAATCAAATAAAAATGAAATTTAATATGACAAATTGTTGAACATATTTACAAAAAAAGTATCATTAGTTTAAAAAACATAAGAAAATCATGAATGAAAATATGTCAAATAACAAAATATAATATGTGGGTCAAAATTATTTCATCAAGAAGCCTAATATTAAGGCCAAAAGTATTAATCAGCATATCTAATATTTGAGCGAAAAGTATATCAAAAATAATAAAGAAACTAACCATGCATATGTCTAGTCTCATATCTTGTAGTGAGTTCGAATCTAACCCAACTACAGTTAAAAAACTTTGGCTTTGTTGATCTAGTTATTATTAACAAAAATCTAAAATATATCTATACACTATATACTATTACACTATTTTTCAATTTAATTAATAATTTTTTTCCTACAACTACTAAGATTTAATTTGTTAAAAATAAATAAAAATGATTTAAAAATAAATATATTATTAAAATTTTTATATTATATAGAATTTTTATTTTTTAGCATTATATGGTGAAAAATCATATTTGTGTTTGTTTTTGTGGTTATATAGACGTTCTATACTATATATATATTCTATATTTGTGAAGGCAAATTGGTCATTACTACATGAATAAAATAGTGAATAAGGTTAGTTTTTAGGTTTTGAATTTCTTATGATCATATTCTCCATTCTTATTCAAAAATGGTTATTAAGAAATATCACTTACAAATTAATGAATATAATTAAATAGGTTATAAATATCTTTGACTAAAAAAAAATCTCAACTCATTCAAACTAATTTATAAGTATTAAATGGGAATAATGTTAATCAAACATTCAATTTACCAAAAATATTAAATTAATCATCCAACTATCATAATTTCAGATTAAATACTTTATTTTTAGTTAGACTTCTATTAAAATTCTAAATTTTGCATTGACCGAGTTAATTTACCTGAAAATAAATTATTTAACAAAAATAATTAATTTCATTTAATATCTTTTAACGTTTCAACTAATCGAAAAAATTAATGAGAGTAAACAAGATTAATTATTTTTGTTAAACGACTTAATACTAAGATAAATTGGTTCGGTCAGTGTAAAATTTATGGTTTTATTAAAAGTGAAGTACAAATCTATTGTTTAGTTAGGTGTTTGATTTGATTATTTTGGTTACTTCCAAGCTTGATTGACATTTTTCTCATTTTCGATGGATAATTTTGCCCAAATAAAAGGTTTTAATTGGATAATTTAATGAAAAATCAACTTCAGAAGAAACCTTGTGTAGATTCGATTCCAGGTTATGTCATTGTCTTTCTCAATTAGTTTAAACCCCAATGGAAGTTTTGTTTGAATCGTTCAAGTCGTAATCCCTTCTTTCGTATTTGGGTCTTCTTGTTTAATTTATCATTTTTCACCGGAAAATCCCCCGGAGTTCCTTGTAGTTCACAGCGAAAGCGACAGTCCTATATTAATTAATTATGTAATGACTATGAAAATTAATTGTTGATACATATTTAAACAATGTAAAAGGCGAAGACTTGATGAAGATAAAGATTCAATTTAAAAGTCAATTAGCTTTCGTATACCTGTTTGTTTGTTGTTGGGTAATCTGAAATTTTAACATATGATTCTCGAACTGTTGCAAGCGATTGTTTTGTTCATTGTATTCTGGGTTTGCTTGTCTGTGATGGGAGGAAGTAACTCAAAAGATTCGATTAGCAATGGAAATGATCGAAGGTATGCTCGTAATGCGTCTGCGAGCTCGTCTTCTTCTGCTTGGGAAAATTATGGAGACCAGCCCAGCACTTATCATACCCCAAATCATCCAGATGCGCCTCCTCTCACTTCCTACAATTCTGGTTTACAAACAAAGAATCTTGAGAGGAAGTATTCACATATTGCTGATAATTACCGTTCAATTGATGAGGTTTTCAATCTCAGAATCCATCACTTGTTTTGTTTTATCTTCTTAATTAGGTTTTGAGTTGGTTTGTGAGTTGATTTTCTTTTCGTGTAGCTTACCGCTGCGCTTTCACACGCCGGTTTAGAGTCCTCGAATTTGATTGTTGGTATAGATGTCACTAAGAGCAACGAGTGGACAGGTTAGAGAAGTTATCTCAATGTTTGAATCTGAGGTTGCTTTGGTCTGAAAGTTAATTTGATTCAGGGGCTAGATCATTTGGTAGGAAGAGCCTGCATTACATTGGAACAACTCCAAACCCTTACCAGCAAGCTATTTCCATCATTGGAAAGACTTTATCGGTTTTCGATGAGGACAATTTGATCCCCTTATATGGATTTGGAGATGGTAATAACCTTATAAACACCTGTTAAGTTGGTAGTTTAGTCTTGATTGGGAATGTCTTTGACCGGCTTGAACTATGCAGCTACAACACATGATCAGGATGTATTCAGTTTCAATCCCAATGATACCTTTTGTAATGGGTTTGAAGAAGTTCTGATGTGTTACAGAGATATTGTTCCCCAGCTTCGCCTTTCAGGTTGAGTGAGATGAATAAGCCCCTTTTCTTCTGACTCTTACTCTACTTCTTCCTTATATTGTATCGGTTCTTTAACAGGTCCGACATCTTTTGCACCCATCATTGAAAGGGCCATGACAATCGTGGAAGAAAGTGGTGGTCAGTACCATGTTCTTCTCATTATCGCTGATGGACAGGTAAAGATTGGAACCGTATTTGACTCTTGAAAACATTTCTTGCATTTGTTTCTATTTGTGTTTAGTTATGATCATACTTAGGCATTCTGTATTACTTACCATTGGATCTTTTATCGTGCCAGGTGACAAGAAGTGTTGATACAGATGACGGCAGACTCAGTCCACAAGAACAGCAGACCGTTGATGCAATTGTTAGAGCAAGGTGATACTATACGATTTCTTTTTGAGGCAAATTCAATTTCAAACTGTTTTTCTAACATGCGATGGATTCAATTTCAGTGAATATCCTTTGTCGATAGTTCTTGTTGGTGTTGGAGATGGTCCTTGGGACACCATGAAACAATTTGATGACAACATCCCCGCTCGTGCCTTTGACAATTTCCAGGTACATACATATAATCTTCTGCAATAGTGTAGTTCCCGGTCTTGTTCTGCCAATTTAGCATGTCTTTGTTTTCTTATTAAAATGCTTTCAGTTTGTGAACTTCACGGATATTATGTCAAAGAACATTAATCCAGCAAGAAAAGAGGCTGAATTTGCGCTTTCTGCTTTGATGGAGATCCCATCTCAGTATAAAGCCACCCTTGAGCTAGGCTTACTCGGGTAAGTAATTTGAGTGCAGCACTGTAATCCCTGCAGCATTTATGAACTGTTCTAAATAACCAGCAATTTCTTGTCTTGTTTCGAATGTCAGACAAAGAACTGGACATTGTCCAAACAGGATTGCACTTCCTCCTCCAACTTCTGCTACTCAATCTGCTCGCAACAACGCAAAAACTACCCAATCAACCAGCTTTCAAAACAGACCTTATGAAAGTAGTGTTCCCTCAGAACCACCTTCAAGTGCTCATAACGAGGGCCAGGTATGATTTATGAAGAAAGTAACAAAAATGCAATGTTCATCGTTTCCCAATTACTCACATGTTTTTGTTGAACAAACCATCAACAGATTTGTCCAATATGTCTAGTGGTTACAAAGGACTTAGTTTCTAGTAAGAATCAAATTTAGAACGGACATACTAGAAAGAGTCTTACGAATGAAGAACACTATCACTTTATTATTGATCCTTCAAAAGCAATTCATATGTTCAATGCTTATAAGGAGCAGTAGTATCGTAGAATCTAGCTGACTAAGCAATATAACTCAATTTTTGTTTAATCTATAATAATGAATAACAATGAAAAAGAAGAAAAAAAAATACAATAGATATGATAGCTTAATACTATTCTTTCAAAAAAATAAATTTGCAAACAAATGTTTACTTCAAAATAGTTTGCTACAATTGTTATTTTGGCAAACGAGCTGGTATTGGATTAGGATTTTAACTGTTTTCAAAATACGTCGGTTTTAGAAGTATTTTGAAATACCTCATAAATAGGAATTGACAAAAAAAAATAGGAAGGATTCTGATTATTAATGTTTTTTTTTAAACAATTGGATCGATAAGGTCCGATCCGTAGCTTAAAGTCCACTCCAAATTTTTTTTTTTTAAGTTACCATAATGTAGCGGATAAGAATCGAACATGATTTATTAATGTTTTTGACAATGAAATACAACAAAATCCAAAGAATCTAAAATGAAGGGATATTGAGTAACATTTGTTTTTAATGGATTTTAAACATATAAGAAAAAAAAATTTAGTCCAATAACACTAGATTTTAAGGGACTTTATCAAATACATCATTCAATAATACTGGATTTCTTTTAGATTTGAAATACCTCTTCAAACCTAATAATCAAAAATACCTATAAAATACTATTAGGGGATTTGGATTATGATATGTGATTGTTTCAATAATTAAAGAATCATAATATTGAAGAGTCATCAATTTTTTGAAAAAAAATGACAAAAGAAACAAAAAGAAAAAACATCAAATTGATGAATTTGGAAACAATTAATATTTTGAAAAGGTGGACCAAAAAAAAAGTCAAACTTATGAAAAATAAATAGTTTGTATTATTCATTTGAAATGATAAATAAACTTCCTTAAAAATGCACTATATATAAAAATAAAACAAAATTTTTTAATACATACACAAAAGAGAAAATGAAGGTGGTAAGGAGAAATGTGATGTTAACAATAACCCTAATAGTTTTTTTGTTGACATCATCCATGGCTCGTGAAGAACCATTTTCTGTTGGAGTCGAAAGACAAGTAGTCTCAACCAAAACCAATTCAAAACAGAACAAAGTGCAAACTGTCTTTTCTTTGTTTCGAATTAAGAGAACAGTACCGACCGGTCCCAATCCAAAACATAACATTCAGCCTTCTCCTCCTAAGTATGCTTGGAATTGAACATTTTAATAGCATCAACCATTGTTCTTCAAACTTTCTTCCTTTGTTTTTGTCGCATTTTTATGAATAATATCATTACTTTAATGGGCCAATTAATCGTTTCTACCTATTCTCTTTGATCAAAGTAAAATAATGACTAAAATATTTTGACTTTTGGTGTTGTTGATATTAACTACAAGAACTAGATTTTAACACTTCTTGAAACACGGAACAAAATTTCAATAAATGTATTTTTATAAATCTCAATACATTTTAATTGACCACATAATATAACTCAAATTTATGTCATATTATTATCAAATAATTTTAAATTTTGTATTTTTTTCTACCTTGTTGAAAGCATATAGAATTTTTTATTTTAAAATTTGAACTTGAGCAGGGTATATTGATACTTTTGAATTTGTGTAATGAAATAATAATATAGTAAGACATATGTCAATAACTACAAAGTTTTTCTAAATTTTTATTTTTTTCGCTCTACTAGTTTCCAGTATAAAAAGAGATTTTGAACACATCGAACGAGAGATCTGATCATCATTTTATCTCTAGAGTTGTAAACTTTGTATCATTTTGTCTTATCTAATCAAATTTCTAAACCCTCTTCGTAACTTATAAACTCTTTAATCAATAAATTATTGTGCTAATCTCACCACAAACAACCTATTCAAACATTTTTAGAACTCGTCTAGTCTTGCTATTGTTCATTTTCCTTATTCTATGGGCCATTCTAATCTTCTTCACCTTCTTTGTCATTGTTTTGTGGGCCATTCGGAGCATCAAGACCTTCAACATTGTGTTTTCTCTCCCAAACAAATATATTTGGAAACAGATTAATTGGTTGCTCCTCAACTGGTTTTTTTAACCCATCTCTACACAAACTTTGTTATATTAAGGTATTCTGGCTTCTTGAATTGCTCATTGGCTATCATTAATCTAGCATATTTAGCCATACCACGATACCGTGAGATTCGGCATGCCCTCCTTATCGATCTTCGCAATGCTCTCATTCTCCTTGTCCATGCAGCAAAACGCAACGCCATCGGAATAGTTATCGAATTTTTAGGATTTGAGTTGTTTGATTTTGATTGTGGATGGTATAATGTGAAAACCAGAGCAAAACCAGGAAAAAAGTTTTGTACTGTAATTATTATACTTTTGCTTAATCAATAATCTTTTTGGCAGTTCTATTTATACAGTTTATTGAGAAGTCTTTGGAATTGCAAATATTATTTTCTTAGTAATTAAACTAGCCTTTGAACGTAATTTTTTCATTAACAGTTACATATCAAAATTATACCAATCTTAGATATAATTCCATCAACTTTAATTTAGATTAGTATTGTACTTGCACGCAAAAAAACAGTTATTAATAAATATATTTAATATTAAGTTTCTAAAATATTTGTAAGCAAATTTATGAAATATTTGATTTTTAAAAATTAATTTAACTACGATTTTTTTAATGATAATAAAATATACTTTTAAATTTTCACTAATTTTTAAGAATATCTTTTATTTTGAAATCTAGAGCATCTATAAAACCTTCTACAAATGTTTAGTTTATTTTATTTTTTTGTCATATTATGTGCATGAATTGTACATATGTTTAATTTGTCTTTACATACTTTATTATGTATATATATTTTTAGCAATATATACAATAATAATTTCATATATTTTCTTTTAAATACATTTTTAATCATTAGTGTGCAATTTTACATTTTATCTTTGAAAATACAAATCCATTATGTGAAATCATATATAATATGCAAAATAACTTTCATATGTATTTCCTAAAGCTTTCATGATCATGTAAATTAGATTTTACAATTTTAAAATCAAATTTGGGCTACTCCGTACGAAGGTTACAAATTAAATTTTATTTTACCAAAAATAGCATATGATATAAATTTTGGAATTTGAAACTATATTTTTCAAAGTTTTTATGGTTTATATATATGTTTTTTTTAGTTTTATATATTTCAAAATTTAGTTGTAAAGTGAAATTTTTATTTTTAGTTATCTAAATGGTTTATAAGTTTATGCTCAAAATCATGTAAATCTTCATGACAAGGCTACATATCTCTTGATGAATAAATACAAAGGTAAGGTAATTAGATTATTATAAATCTTCTTTAATTTAATCTCATAAAATTAAGTGATGAATGAAGATCAGTGACCTATATATTCTATTATTGAATATCAAATCGTAACTACATAAATATCAAATGTTTATATGGTAATTATTTTATATATTTTATTACTTTTATTTTATTTTTCAATACTTTTTTTGGTTTTATAAAAATTGTCAGACTCGCTTAAAACTCATATAAACTTATAAAAATGCACTAAAAATTTATGAAAGTTTTGTGTTTGTTAGTATAGATAGAAACCATTTTTTGGTTTGGGTCTAGGTCCAACTAATTTGCGGAGAACAAATAGTTTGACTTTTAAGTTTTGCAATAAAACTTAAAATATTGTTTTATTTTCGTTTGGCCAAAATACTGCAACTTAGTTCTAGTAAAAATCAAATTGAGAACGGACATACTCGCTTTGCTCCATGCGAGTCTTACGAATCACTACTTGGTTCCAAACCATTTTTTTTTGTTGAAACCATATTAAAATACTGAAAAGTCTTAAAATGAAGAACACTATCACTTTATTATTGATACTTTAAAAAGCAATTCATATCTTATATGTAATTTGAAGTCAAGAATTCCAAACTTTCTTTAACGTCAGATATGTTCAATGCTTATAAGGAGCAATAGTATCGTAGATTCGAGCTGATTAAGCACTATAACTCAATTTTTGTTTAATCCATAAAAACGAATAACCATGAAAAAAAGTTTTGTAGAGTTCGATTTTTCCCCTCTACAATTGGTAAATTAAATAGAAAATTAGGATATGGATGGAACACAAGATGCATAAACTAATTGGTTCTTAGATAAGAATTTCTTTCCATGAGCTTTTTAGAGCTTCCTGAAGATGACAACTCAGCATGAATTCTTTTGTTCATAACCAATTATATCGTAAAATTAATACATGTCATCTTAGAAAAAGAGTAAGATGAATCGATTGGAAACAGGTCATGATCTCTCTAGAGAGGTTGAAGTTACCACATGCGATTGCTTTGACTTCTACAATCGCTTCAACTTACAAAACAAATCAAATATGGGACTTGTTCTACAATCATACGCATCTCAATATCGCGTATACAAGAGCGATTCAAATCAAATCAAGTCGGCGGACAAGGCTGCAGTGATGATTTCTATATCCTTATGACATGCCGAAACTTTAGAGCAAAGCCAAATTGTCTTTGTTGTTCAAAACAAATGTTCTATGTCCGCTTATAGATTCAACCCTCATGGCATCTCTGCTTTTCAAGGGACATTCAAAAGATCACCTTTCGTTTTGGTGAGGGTGATCTGTAATGAATCAAACTCAAAACTTTAGAGAATTAAATTCTTGAGTATGTTACATTCAAGGTTTCTTTTGTTGTATATGAGGTAAGCAGTGATATAGTATGATATATATGCACGTTTTGATAGGTTGTCGTACTTTCCCAAATCTTGCTTGTTTTATCTTCTATGGTGATTCTGCATGACGAGTTGTTTCTTATTATGAATTCCATTGGTCTTATCACCAAGTATCTGCTTCAACTCTTAACCCCGAACGTGAACGAGTATAAGTGTCTCTGGTTCTGAAAGTGTTGAATTGTGAAGTAGATGAACAAAACGCTGAAGACCAGCTACGTTCTTAAGCTAAACAATAAGTACAAAACTCACTTTACAAATCTAGAAAGAAACAATTGGAATCAGAAAAGCTTCACAAGTCATCTAGAGTGGAGTATCCCGGGCTGGCGGTGTTACGATTCTCAGGAAGGAAAATCTGATCTATTAGGGAATATTATCTAACATCGGAAGTTGGAAAGGATATCTCTAGTATATATAAGATATGAGTCTTTCCACTCATTGTCAATTGGTTTTGAGTTGGAAACTCATAATCTAGTATGATCTTATAAGCAATAAAGAGACAAGTGAGAAACTTGAGAATGTCATGTGGTTCCATCTGTTTTTGCAGTAACACCAGTGAGCATATATGAATCACCTAGACGTTCCGGTTGACAAGGCAGTAATCTATCCGAGAGGTAACTACACTATTCTTTGATCAAATAGCATTTGACTGCTCGGTTACAGTGGTGAAAAGTCTGAAATATAGTAGCTACTGATAGGTGTCAACATGGATTTGGGATTCATCTGGTCCCTATGAAATTTTGAAATGCAATGTGTTGTGAGGTGGAACATAGTAAAGACTAAAGAATCTTGCAGTTCCAAAGTTTTCATTGAGTTTCCTTTATGTTTCCTTTTAAGTTTTCAATTGAGTTTGTTTGAGTAACAAGATAAAAGCTAGAGACGAAAAACTTGTATCTTTTTCTTCTTTTCTGTGTTTTCAAATTCCATGAGCTAATGGTTTCACTTGCAAAGTTTAAAGCTTTTTGTTTAATATAATCAACACAAGTTTCCTCAAGTGTTTTCACACATTTGAGAAGTAGTTATGAAGATATTCAAGCATCTTGGAGGTGGAAATAGTTTGCAGTCAGACACTGTGGAATATTTGTGTTCATCTAATGATTGGAAATCCAGCAGAAGAAGTTGCAATATTTGCCCAGTCTTAGTAAGTTGGTCCCTAACCTTTCACATAACCCCAATTAATCTCTGATTCTATTTATTTAAAAAGCTCCAAAAATGTTGTTAGATTCTGGTTCCGTGGTCATAAGAGTAGAGTAAAAGACACATCATGATGCTTACAATTTTCTGGATTATGTCAAGAATTTAGATAAATAAGATCTTCGATAATAAATTCACAAAATTATTTGAAAATAACACCGCAGCGTAGCATGTAGTTTACCTAAAATGATGAATGAGGCGTGAAATAGAAGATATAAGAGGTGATATTGAAGCCCATTAGCTGTCTATATGATGGCCCATTAAGGTGATATAAGCCCAAATATCAAACTTTTATCACTTTATGAAAAACAAATGCAAACACAACACCCTAAAAAATGATTTATTTACCTTTTACAGTTCAAAATTAATGAAGTTAACTTGCTGAGTTTCTGTAATCATCTCGACTCCTCTAGAACATTCTAGATCAATTATCAAAAGACATAACTGAAAGTGAAGTCAACCTTATGAAACAAACTTGATGAACAACTTGAATTGATTAATATGCAAGTGCCAAAGAATTAATTAAAACTAAAATTCTTTGGAAACTTACTAAATATGTGAAAGCTACAACTACAATTGACTGAGAAGTTACATGTAATTGGTCCGAACCCCTTTGACAAGTTTAGTTAGCAAAGGAATAGATATGTCTCTATCTCTTTCTCTATATATCACATGCATTTTGCATAACTCCATCATTGCTTATTATCTTAATTTGTTCTTAAGAAGAAAAAAAATGGGAGAAAATATTCATAGCGATGACATCATTTATGTTGCAGTGAATCGAGATGTTGGAGAAAGCGAATCAACTTTGTTGCGGATCTTCAATTTAAGAAGCTTGTTCTTCTTCATGTCCATGCTCTATTTTCGAAGACCACTTCTTGTAAGTCTTTTAGATCACTATTTACGTTAAATTTTATGCATTTTTTTGTGTGTTTTTGAGTTGCTAAGAAACTTTGAAAGCTTGTTAATGGTGGATTCAATTACTTAAGTCGTTGGTCAAATCTGATACGTCAAAAATAAACATGTGGTGCTGATTTTCTATTGTGTAGAAAATCATATTTCTGCATATATAATAAAACTTAAAATATGTGTTCATAGAAAAACAGATATACAGTGCTAATCACTAGGGATTTGAAAACTAGTGCTGATATAAAAAAAATCTCAGGAACAGAGTGATGCCAATATATCTATAAATATGGAAATCAATTATAAAGTGATGAAACAATCAACATCCAGATTTTTAAATTTAGAAAATCGAGCCGAAGACATGGGTCGAGCTGATGACATGTGATTCACTGGTAGTAGTTACTTTACAAATCTTCAAGTATTAGGGTTCAATCCCTCCCTATTATAAGTAGAAAAAAGAAAGAGATTTTAGGATGTGTAGTTTGGATATGGATCGGGACTTGTCGATATAATTATTGTTAGGTTGGCAAAAAAAAAATTTAGATGATTAAAAATCAACAACAAACAATGTAGACCAAAGTAAAGTAGTCTTAAACTGTTTTGAATTATTCTCTGTTTTGAATTGTTTTGTGAAGTTTCAGCATGTAGGTTTGAACAAAGTGAGATCGATGCAATCAAAGAATCAGAAGTTGAAAAGTTAAACAGTAGCTTCGACAAGTACCGTGTTATCTGCACAAACAATGGGGTGAGTTGTCTCAACAATTCTTCAACATATCTTAATGAAAATCCAAAACTCGCATGATAGAGCTATGACTAAAATGGGAAAGAGTTTGATAGAATTCTATGTTGATGTAGGTCAATGAAGAAGATGTGGGTACATCATGGATCTCAGGATATGATGTGGGTGAAGGGATTGTGAAACTCATCTATCAAAACAATATCAAGAAGCTCGTTATGGGAGCAGCAGCTGATCCTCACTATTCCAGGTAAACTAGGAAGAGCAGTGAGTGAATCAAAGCAGCAAATGCTCTAACTTTCCTTGATTATATGCAGGAGAATGTCTATCACATCTAGGAAAGCAAAGTACGTGAGTGAAAATGCACTTGGTGGCTGTAAAATGTGGTTCATCTGCAAGGAGAAACTCATCACTACGACAGGGTAAGTAAGCTTCAGGATTACACTTTGTCTGTGCTTTATAAGAATTGCAGAGCTTAACAGAGTTTTTAGTATGTTTAATAGAGAAGGAAGTGCCGACCTTGGGAATCCACCAGAGTTCTCTCCAAGCCAAGGACGAGAAAGGAATGACAACAAAACTGAGCCACCTATATACCGGGTGAGAAGAGCTTTAACAACGTTGATTCGACCTTCATCTCATCATTTGAAAAGGAGATCTTCATATCAGCCTCGTCCTAGTAGGCTCTCGATTATGTCGAAAGCTGATTGTAATTGATCAGATTAGACAACTAAAGGTGGTCAAATATCAAATTGTCATCATTAAATCTGTGGCTAGACCGTTACTATTTACCCACTGTTTTTTAGTGGTTAACTTAGTCGCTAATTGATAAAATATTTCGGTTACAAAATTAGTGGCTATAGCTACTAATGGTTGGTGGCTATATCATTTACTAAAAGCAACAACTTCTTCTATTGCTAACAGTGACCAGTTTAGATTAGAGACTAACATTTTGGTAGCTATATCCGTAGCCACTATATATCGTTGGATACGTGAGTAGCTAATTGATACTGATAAAACGGTGACATTTCAGTTGCTTTTTTGTCACAAAATTGTGTCGTTGCGGCACGGTGGATATTAGGTAACCACTACTCACCACCACTTACCACCAAATATTGTTTAGCTAGCATTGATATGCAATCAAAAAATTTGGTGGCTAATAGTTGCAAAATTCAATTTCGTAATTGATATAAAAATATAACCATTGAAATATTAGTGGCTATATGACTATTTTTTTGTAGTGACTGCTACCTATAAAATAGAATTAGGGGGTTTGGTTTATGGAATGCGATTGTTTCAAGTGATTAAAGAATAAGGAAAAAAATTGACAAAAAAGGAAAATAATATTAAATTGATGAATGTGGAAACAATTAATATTATGAAATGTTGGACCAAAACAGAATCAAGTCAAACTTATGAAAAATAAATAGTTTGCATTATTCCTTTGAAATGATAAATCAACTTCCTTAAAAATGCATTATATATATCCTAATATAAATAAAACTAAAAATTTTAATTCATAAACAAAAGAGAAAATGAATGTGGTAAGAAGAGATGTGATGTTACCAATAATCCTAATAGTTTTGTTGTTGACATCATTAATGGCTCATGAAGAACAATTTCCGATTGGAGTCGAGAGACAAGTTTTAACCAAATCCGATCCAAAAGAGAACAAGGCACGAACTGTTTTTCCTTTGTTTCGAATTAAGAGAACAGTACCGACCGGTCCCAATCCACTACATTACATTCAGCCTTCTCCTCCTATCTATGTTTGGAATTGAATATTTTAATAGCATCAACCATTGTTCTTGTAACTTATTTCCTTTGTTTCTATCGCATTTTTATGAATAGTATCATTACTTTAATGGGCCAATTAATTGTTTCTATCTATTCTCTTTGATCAAAGTAAAATAATGACTAAAATATTTTGATTTAAAACTTTTTTTAATAAATGCATTTTTATAGTTTTCAATAAACTTTAATTGACCCTATAATATAACACAAATTGTTATTTCATATTATTATCAAATAACTTTCAAATTTGTATTAATTTTTTTTACCTTGTTGAAAGCATATCGAATTTATGATTTTAAAGTTGAACTTGATTAGGGTACATTGATACTGTTTGATTAGAGTAATGAAATAATAATTATATAGCAATTTTAGTGAGGCATATTTTAATAGCTTAAAAGTTTTTATAAATTTTTGTTTTTATTCGTTTTACTGGTTTTTGCTATAAAAGGAGATCCTAAACATACTGAAGATCTGATCATAATTTTCTCTCAAGACCTGTAAGTTTTGTATCACTTTGTCTCTCTAATCAAACTTTTAAACCCTCTTTGTAACTTATAAAATTCTTTGATCAATAAATTATTGTACTAATCTTACCACAAACAACCTATTCAAACATTCTTAAAATTTGTGATGTTTTATTAGTGTTCATATTCCTCATTATGTGGGCCATTCTGAGCTTCTTCACTTTCGCTTTCTTGTGCCATTGTTGTGTGGGCCATTCGGAGCATCAAGACCTTTTCAACATTGTGCTTTCTCTCCAGCAAATATATTTGATTAACTGGTTGCTCCTCAACTTTTAACTCCATCTCTACACGAACTTTGTTATATTCAAGGTATTCTACTTTTGTCTAATCAATAATTTCTCTTTGAAAATTCTATTTATGAAGTCTTTGGAAAGAATATTATTTTTTTAGTAATTAAACTAGCTTTCAAAATTATACCAATTTTAGATATAATTCCATCAACTTTAAATTAGACTAGTATTGTACCCGCACATTAGCACATTTGTAAACAAAATAATTTAATTATAAATTTTAAATGATATTAAAATATACTTTTAAGTTTTTACTAATTTTTAAGAATATATTTTATTTTGAAATTTAAAGCATCTATAAAACCTTCCACAAATGTTTTATTTATTTTTATTCGTTTTTGTTGTATTGCTGTTATGTGCATGAATTTTTCATATGTTTAATTTGTCTTTATATATTTTATTATGTATATATATTTTTAGCAATATATACAATAGTAATTTCTATATTTTCTTACAAAAATACTTCTCAATCCTTATTGTTTGCAATTTTACCTTTGATATATGAAAATGCAAATCTATTATGTGTAATCATATATAATATGCAATATAACATTCATATGTATTTTCAAAAAAATTCACGATCATATAAATTAGATTTTATAATTTTTAAAATCAAATTTGTACTATTCGCTACGAAGGTTAAAATTAAGTTTTATTTTGCCAAAAATTGGCATATAATATAAATTTTGAAATTTGAAACTATATTTTTCAAATTGTATGATTTATATATATATGACTTTTTAGTTTTATATATTTCAAAATTTAGTTGTAATTTGTAATGTGAGAATTTTATTTTTAAGTCTTTAGATAGTTTATAAGTTTATGCTCAAAATTATGTAAATCTTCATGACAAGTCTACATATCTCCGTTACGAATCAATACAAAGGTAAGCTAATTAGATTATTTTAGGTCTTTTTAAATTTAAGCTCATCAAGTCAAGTGATGAACGAAGATCAATGACCTATATTTTTTATTATTGAATATCAAAATAACTACATGAATATCAAATATTTAAATGGTAATTATTTTATATTTCTATTATTCTTATCTTATTTTAAATAATTTCTTGTTTTATAAATTTTTTATGACTCGTGTTCACTTAGAATTCATATAAGCTTATAAAAATATATATATACACTACAACTTGTATTTTGTTTGCAAAATATCATTTCTTACTCATTTTCATCTAAACTATTTCTATCGTATTACTATTTAAAAAAAAACTATATCTATATTTATAATTAAAATATGATCTTAATAATTAAATAAAAATTATTTCTATAATGTTATTATTATCTTGTTATATATACTTATAAGGTAAACGTATATCTCATAAATTAATATTATAATATATAAGTATTACTGGATTTGGTTTATGGAATGTGATGATTTCGAGTGATTAAAAAATTAATAATACTGAAAAGTCATTATTTTTTTGGAAAAAAAATTGACAAAAAAGAAACAAAAAGAAAAATAATATTAAATTGATGAATATTGAAACAATTAATATTATGAAATGTTGGACCAAAACAGAATCAGTCAAACTTATGGAAATAAATAGTTTGCAGTATTCATTTGAAATGATAAATCAACTTCCTTAAAAATGCACTATATATATAATGAAATAAAACTAAAATTTTTAATTCATAAATAAAAGAGAAAATGAATGTGGTAAGGAGAAATGTGATGTTAACAATAACCCTAATAGTTTTCTTGTTGACATCATCCATGGCTCGTGAAGAACCATTTTCTAATGGAGTCGAGACACAAGTCTCAACCGGAACGGATCCAAAACTGAACAAGCTGTCGACCGGTCCCAATTCACTACATAACATTCAACTTTCTCCTCCTAAGTATGCTTGGAATTGAACATTGAATAACTTTGTCTTAAGAAAGTTCACCACAATCTTCCAATCAACCTTGTATTCCACTTGTGTAATCTTCTTTTCCCAAGCCAAGTAAAAAGTGTAATAAACCCCTCATGACTCACCTAAAAGGGAAGAGCATAACCCGATGTTCAAAGCAAAGCATCCACTCACATTATTTTGTATGTCGTAATATATATATATATATATATATATATATATATATATATATATTAAGTATAATGTATCCATAGATAATATTTGTGCTTTAACACTATAAGATTTCTACATACATGAATATTATACATATATTGTTAGGAAATATATTATCTTCCAATAAATGTGTTGTTCTAAATCTATTTTTTTTAAGTACGTTTCTTATGTTTATGGAAAATAAGTTATAGTGGGTCGGGTATAAATCATTGTATTTGATATCTCAATGACATACATAAATTTTTTGGCAACTTTGTTTGTCTCTCTGCTTCAATTTTATCATGGTATCAGAGCGAGGTTTACATAATTTTTCTCTGAATGTGTGAGTTTTAGTCTCTAACTACAATGGCTAACACGAACAATAACTCTGGAATGATAGAGAGAACAGAGGTGAGAATGATTATGTCACATTATGATTTGATGGCTGCAGATAATCCAAGAGCAATTATCTCATATCCGTTGTTGAAAGGATATAACTACGAAGAGTGAACGTGCGGCATGAAGACGACACTTCTCTCTAGGAAAAAGTTTGGGTTTTTGATGGAACAATTCCCAAACCAACTAACGATTCTCTCGATTTGGAGGATTGAACACCGATTAATGCATTGTTTGTGTCTTGGATTAAGATGTCGATCGATCCGACACTTAAATCAAACATCTCGCATCGTGATGTCGCTCGAGATTTATGGGAACATCTAAGGAAAAGATTCTCTGAGTCAAGTGGTGTGAAATATCAGAAAATGAAGGCTGATTTAGCTTCTTGCAGGCAACACGACATGATGGTAGAAGAGTACTATGGGAAGTTAATGAAAATTTGGGAAAACATCAATAGTTTTCGTCCATTATGGGTGTGTAGTTGTGGAGGCTGTGCGTGTGATTTGGGGCACAACATGAAAAAGACAGAGAAGATGACATGGTACATCAATTTCTATACATGCTTGACGAAAGAGTTTTTAACATAGTTCGTTCCAATTTGACATCACGAGTACCACTGCCACGTTTAGAGTAAGTTTATAATATTATGCGTCAAAAGAGGATATGCTCAGCAATCACAAAAATCGTGAAGACAAATCCGAAGTTACAGCGTTTGCAGCTCAAACAAAGCTTCACTCTAGAAACGATATAAAAGCGAAAATGGGGTTTTGCAAGCATTGTACCAGGATAAGCCACTCCTCTGAGCAATGTTTCTTGATCGTGGGGTATCCGGAGTGGTGGGGTGATCGTCCTCGATCACGTCTCCAGTCTCAAACGTTTGGTGCTAGGGGAAGAGGCAGAACCAATGCCAATGGAGGACATAATGGACCAAACTATGCTAATGCAGTGAACACAGTCAAGGTGTCTTCTCCTGAATAAGTGAATCAAGTGATAACAGATAAGAACAGAGATGTTATCATAGGGCTGAGCGATGAACAATGGCGTGGTGTTGTGAATCTTCTTAATGCCACAAGACAAAATGCAGCAGACAAAGGCAAAAACATTTCAATATAGACTTTAACGGGTATGGTTTCTTTCTCTTCTTGGATTTTGGATACTGGGTGCACACACCATATAACTGGAAACTTCAGTTATTTGCAAAACTTGCAGAATATAGATCCGGTTATGGTTATTTTGGCTGACGAAAAGGAATGAATTGTTGTTCAAGAAGGAACAGTTCGGTTAGGGGCTGATCTAGTTTTAGATTCAATTTTCTATGTTCCAGAATTGAAGTCATATTTGAATTCGCTTGGTCAAATGATGGATGAAAATAACTGTGTTATTCATATGGCTAATCACTTTCTTGTGATCCAGGACCGTATTACGAGGATAGTGATTGGAGTTAGTAAACGAGAGCACATATCGTTCTATTTCAGGAGCTTTGAGAACGTGGCATCTGTGAAAACAAACGTGACGGGTTCCTTGGATTTATGGCACAAGAGATTGGGTCACGCATCTACTAAAGTTGTTCATTTGCTTCCAAATATTGACATTACGAGTTGTAGTAATTTTCAGAATGAAGTTTGCGATATTTATTTTCGAGCAAAACAAACACGAGAAAGCTTTCCTCTCAACACTAATAAAAGATTGGGTATTTTTGAACTAGTTCATTGTGATATTTGGGGACCGTACCGAACTCCTTCATATTCGGAAGCTCGATATTTCTTAACTATTGTCGAT
Source organism: Lepidium didymum (assembly GCA_963920545.1). Lineage (NCBI taxonomy): Eukaryota > Viridiplantae > Streptophyta > Magnoliopsida > Brassicales > Brassicaceae > Lepidium > Lepidium didymum. Next base: position 3,441,595 of record OY986984.1, on the reverse strand, counting down.
GACTTCTCTCGTGGTGTTTGGATCTATTTGATGCACGAAAAGAGTGAGACTCAAACTTACTTACGTCATTTCTCATCATTTGTTGAACAATAGTTCGAGAAAAATATCAAGGTAATTTGTAGCGATAATGGAAGTGAGTTTTCGTGTATGAGGGACTATTTTCTCCAACAAGGTATTAGACATGAGACTTTATGTGTTGGGACACCTAACCAGAATGGATGTGTGGAACGAAAACACCGTCACATTCTTGATGTAGCACGGGCTCTATGGTTTTAATCAATTCTTCCCATCTCTTTTTGGGGCGAGTGTGTTTTAACCGCTGGCTACCAATTAATCAAACTCCATCAATGGTACTTAATAGAAACACACTATACGAAGTTCTTCATCAGGTTGTTCCAACTTATCAACACTTACGTGTATTTGGGTCATTATGTTATGCCGATAACCAAAATAATTATGGTGATAAGTTTGCTTCACTTAATCGATGATGTGCTTTTGTGGGATATCCAAATAGTCAAAAAGGAAGGAGACTTTACGATTTGGAAGAGCAACGATTTTTTGTTTGAAGGGATGTCATTTTCCATTCAATGAAGAGGAATGTTCACAGAGCAAAGAGAAACAGAGTGATAAGGCACACTTGGTATCTAATCAAGTCCATATTGGCACTCACTTGTTAGATCTTGATGGGCATTTTTCATCTACAAGTCATCCAAATTTAAATTGGCCACCAGATCCAACATCAATATCTAATCAACCTTCATCAACCCAACTCGTCTCAAATAATACATCAATAGCTTCACCACCTGAAGCTTCCACTTCGGCACCGTCTTCCAAAATTTCCCCAACACCTCCACCTGAATCTCCTTCACCAACACCGGTAACACCACCCACCGAGATTCTAGGTCAAGGGCTTTATCAAAAAAGTCTTTGGTTATTCTGAAATTTTTTGTCACAAATAAGGTACAAACTCGTGATGTTGAAAAAGTCTCAACGAAGTCTTCAACACAATATCCTATAGAAGATTTTGTTAGTGCTCATAGGTTCTCTGAAGCACACAAAGCGTATATGGTGGCTATACAAACTGAAGTGGAACCAAAAACCTTCAAAGATGCAGTTCAACACATCGGTTGGTGCGATGCAATGGGTGATGAGATCAAAGCTCTTGAGGCTAATCACACTTGGACAATTGAAGACCTGCCTCCTGGAAAACGGGTACTTGGTACAAAGTGGGTGTACAAAATCAAGTATTTAGCTGATGGAACAATTGAACGGTACAAGGCTAGACTTGTTGTCTTAGGAAACTGACAAGAAGAAGGTGTTGATTATGATGAAACCTTCGCCCCAGTCGCAAAGATGAGTACGGTTCGGACTTTCTTGAGTGTTGCCTCTGCATGTGGACGGAACGTGGACCAGATGGATGTGCATAACGCGTTTCTTCATGGTGATTTAACAGAGGAAGTGTATATTAAGCTACCACAAGGTTTCTCTGGGTTTACTCTAAATAAGGTGTGTCGTCTCCACAAATCCTTGTACGGATTAAAATAGGCTCCTCGATGTTGGTTTTCCAAACTCTCTATAGCACTTCTTAACTATGGTTTCAAGCAATCAATTGCTGATTACTCACTTTGCAGTTATAACAAGAATGGTAAACAACTTTACATCCTTATTTACGTTGACGACTTCATCATAACCGGTAGTTGTCCAGCTGTGTTGAAATCTTTCAAAGACTATTTGGCGTCTTGTTTTCATATGAAGGATCTTGGAAAATTAAAAAAATTTCTTGGCATTGAGGTCTCGCGTAATCAAGATGGTTTCTACTTGTCCCAGTGTAAATACACGTTAGATATTTTATCTGAAATGGGATTACTTGGCACTAAACCTGCGTCATTTCCAATGGTACAAAATCACCACCTGGCCCTTTCTGAGTCTCCACTGTATCACCAACCTGATCGTTATCGCAGACTTATTGGAAGACTCATTTATCTTGCTCTAACGCGACCTGAGCTATCTTATTATGTTCATAATTTTGCTCAGTTTATGCAGCAACCTAAATATAACATTGGGATGCAGTTATTCGAGTAGTTCGCTATTTGAAACTCAACCCGAGACAAGGTATTTTTCTTTCTGCAACCTTTGATCTTATGCTTCATGGTTGGTGTGACTCGGACTGGGCGTTTTATCTGCTAACTTGTCGGTTAGCCACAGGATATGTTGTTACTCTTGGAGACTTTCCAATCTCATGGAAGACTAAGAAACAAGATCGTGAGAGCTGCTCTTTAGCTGAAGTCGAATATCGAGCAATAGATTTACTTACGCATGAATTAATATGGCTGAAACGTCTCCTCAATTATTTCAGTATCACTCATTCTCAGCCGTTGCACTACTACACAGACAACAAATCAGCAATACATCTAAGTGCTAATCTAGTAAACTATGAAAGAACCAAACATGTTGGTTTAGATTGTCACTTCATAAGAGATGAAATTCTATTTGGTACGGTCACAACGACTTATGTTTCCTCTGCAACGCAATTGGTAGACTTCCTCAGTAAATCCTTAGGTCGCAAAGAACTATGATTTTTCCTTAACAAGCTGGGCATTCGAGACAGATGTGCTCCACCTTAAGGGGGGTGTTAGGAAATATATTATCTTTCGATAAATGTGTTGTTCTTTGATTCTCTAAATCTATTTTCTTTAAGTACGTTTCCTATGTTTAAAGAAAGTAGGTTACAGTGGGTCGAATATAAATCATTGTATTTATATCTCAATGACATACAAAAATTCTTTGGCAACTTTGTTTATCACTCTCCTTCAATTTTGTCATATACAAAATATAATTTATTTAGTTTTCCAGATTTTAAATTGAAATGCATTTGTGCTCCAACGCGGAATAAAATCTAGTAAAATAGTAATAGGAATTTGGTTTATGATTCGAAATGATTAAAGAATAAATAGATAATGAAAACTCATCAATTTTGAATGTTAAACACTTAAAGAATATCGATGAAAATGAAAAAAAAATGAATTTTAAGATATGGTGGACCAAAACAAAACCAGTCAAACGTATAAAATAAATAGTTGTTCATTATTCATTTGAATTGATAGATTAACTTCCTGGAAAATGCACTATATTGATAAAAGGAAAACTAAATTGATTTTATCTTTGAAGAGATAAAGAGAGCAAGAAAAAAAAGAGAAAGAAAAATGAAGATGTTAGAAGTAGCCCTAATATTTTTCTTGTTGACATCATCAATGGCTCATGAAGAACCATTTCCCAAAAGAGTTCAGAAAATAGTCTTAAGAGAAACCAATCCAAAACAGAATAAGGTGCGAACTCAGATAATAATAACCTCCTTCCAGTATCAGTCAAAAACATAACATTCGGTCTCCTCCTCCTAACTATACTTGAAATTGAAAATTTTAATAACGTCAACCATTGTCTTAAACTTTAGTTTTTTTTCCAATATTGAACTACAACAGACCGGTCAATTAGCCAAGTTTTTACATTATGTAGATGGTGAGACTCGATCTCTGATTATATAAGTATACATATTTTATGTAGACTTATCGCATGCCACTAGATTAAATTTTAGTTAAATTGATTGTTATCGCTTCTTTTACGAATAATCGTGTTTCGTGACTATATGTATCATAGTCTTATGTATTCTAACATTTTTCTAAACGTCCGTAATTCTATGGTTGCCGCATGACTACGATTCTAATATGATTTTGAAGTCCCAAAGCACAAATAATTTGGTAAATACTTTTTTATAAAATTATACACTTTAATTCTTACAACGTTACATTAAGTTTGTTTTCTAATAAAAAGTTGGGAAACATTTCAAAAGTGCTTATCACATCACAGCTATATTTATGTAGATCGCCGCCTAAAAGCCAATACCATCATTTAATGTTTTTTCTGCCTTACGTCATCTCAATCGCAATCGCCGCCGTTTTCTCTTCCCTTTCCGAGAAGACAACAACCATCACTTCCTTCCTTTGTCTTGTCGGATACTAACTCGTCACGTGAGTGACAACTTTTATCATCATCAGCCACAGATTTAGCTTCAAGGTTGACAGGCTCCGGTAACAAATTCCCGTCACGCGGCGGTGAGAATATAACCGGCATGTATTTCTCTGCCTCTACTCCTGGAAGCCTTGCGTTTTTGAAATGTTCTTTTATCGTCTCAAGTCCCTTTTCAGATAAAAAAAGATTGCAACTTTAATATCAAAGTAAAAGTATCTGAGATCAAAAATTGAAGATTTTGTTTTGCTTTTTACCTGAAGTCGAGCATAAGTAACTTCACAGATCTTTCTAGAGTTGAAAATTCCCCAATATTGATTATGAAAAGCATTGTAAAGCCTCCACACTGCTTCTGGAGATGTCATGTTCACAAACCCATATCCCACGTTGCATTTGTTGCTTTTGATTAGAGGACCAAACACCAAATTTAGTTAGCCTCATTCATTGTTAAAAACAAAAGACAAGAGTTTGTGATGTAACCTGAAATCGATGGGAAGATAGACAAAGTCATAAGATGACAGAGGAGTTTTCTTCCCTTCATTGATTATCTTCTGGTTCCATTCATTGCAATGTGAGTCCAGCAACTTCACAAACAACTTCTGCCTGTAAATGGAAACAAGACTATGAAATTGACTTGACCATATTTGTAATCTATATGGGACCAGAATATATTAAAATAGTAACATATGAAACATTTTGCTCCATTATCCAGAGGGTTAATAAAAACAAAAACAAAGCATTTTCTCGTTTTGAGAAATCATCGGACGACTAAAGAGAAACAAAATCAAACACATCCCTATCACAATCACTAAGATAGAAAAAGATGCATGCTTTTTACTTACGTGTACTTGTTTGGGATGTTCTTGATCATCACGGTGGTTCGGCCATCTCTGAAAGCACTAGACTCGGTAGTGGCAATAGAGTACATATCGTTAATATCCTCCTTCATGTGCTTCTTAAGCTTCTTCTTATTACTGTTATTGTTCTGGTACAGTTCATTCTCTGGCTTCACCTTCATCGTCTGAGATGATATCCGGCGATGGCGAAGCCGTGGGGGTGGTGGTGGTGGAGAATGATAATGGTTATGGTGGTTAAAGAGGAAGCTTTTGTTGAAACGTGAAGCGAAGAAGAGTTTCTTCGATATTCCACCGGGACGGCTAAATTGGATTACGATTGATTTTCCGGCGATAAATTTTCCGTTAAGTTCAGAGAGAGCTTTAGCAGCGTCTCTAACGTCGAAAAACTCAACGAATCTCTGTTCTCTCTTGTATGGAGTCTCTCTCAGCTCCTTCACTTCTCCTAAAATGATTACATTACACAAATTAGATTGACAAAAAGTTGGGAGATTTTATTGAAAATTTGATGACTTTATTACCATAAACTTGGAAAATATGACGAAGAGTAGAAGAAGAGACAGTGGGTTCTAAATTCATAACCACAAGTGATCCTTGATTGTTTCCTTCAGGAAACGCATTGAGTTGTGGAAACACGAAATGAGCCATAACAAGTCTACCGGAGACGAGTCCACGCGCCGCCGTCGTGAAGAAATGAAGTCGTTGTTGTTGTTGTTCTTGCATGTAAAGATTACGTATCTCATACAAAGCTCTTTCTGAGTCTGTTAGATTGTAGAAATGGACGGTCACGATTCCTTCATTAACTCTTTCCATTTGAACACCACGAACCTCACCGAAGATTTCCATGTCTCGTCTTAGAGATGACTCGGTGACGTCACCGGGTACTGGTAGTAGCATCAGAGCTCTTGTTGGTGTCACTGAAGTCGGTGGAAGAATATGAGGAGGAGGAAGAGCTCTGGGGAGATAAACGAAACATGGAGGAGGAAAGTAGATTCTTGTCGGAATAAAGAAGGGAAGAGGGTTTGGGTGTTTTGCCGGTAAGAACTCCGGAGCTGTAGGGTTTAGATTTCTTAATGGTTCCGTCACAGACATGGTTGGGTTTTCCGGTGGACCGGTAAGGAGGAGTTGTAGTAATAGAGGCTTGATCTTCCTCAGTGATCGTACTTTTTGGTCTCTCTCTTTCTTTCTTTCCTTCTGTTTTTGTTGCAGGCAAAGAGAGCAAAAGTGGAATTTGTTTGGTTTTGTTTTATTCTGCAGAAATTTCCTTTTTTTATTATTTTAATTTATAATTTTGTTACCAAAATGGTCAAGTCTTTATTTTGATGGTAATTTATAATTTTCTCCTTTATGAGGATTTTTCCCATCTCATAATAAAATATTATTATTTTAAATATTATTTAATTTAATAATATAATTAATATAATTTTAAAAAATTAATTATATTGTAACAAATGTACATAGAAAAATCTCTCAACAATCTCTTAAGACTAATGGAAAAGTTTCTTAATATTTTTAATAATTTTTTGTTTTTTAATATTATTTTATTAATAAGAAATTCTAATAGAAACTCTCCCTACAAATAGTCTAATGGAACCATAAGAAAAAGAGTCCTATTGACACAACCATATATGTTGATAAGTGTTGAATGTAGTGTTCTTAAAATGTAGTTCACAATGAAAAGTTATTATAACTGATAATAAAAAGGAAAAAAAATGTCTTCTTTAATTTCCGTGTTGCTCTTGTTGATTCTTTTACAAATCGAATCATCAAATCGTGTTTCTCTCCAACAGTTCAAATAACAATGTTCATTGTTTTATAACCTTAAGAAGATTAGAAAAGAAATATAATTAGATTTTTATAAGTAGAACACATTCTATTGCTCATATTGTTGTGTCCCCCATTTTCAACTCACAAGTTCATGGGCCCATTTGTCGTCTCTCTATAATATGCCTCTATATATAATCTAACTACAGATTTGTATACATATGTATTGTTTATATTCCATGACTCTATAGTGTTGTAAATACAAGGCCAGTACACTGACATGTCATTCATATATTATTCTGAAGAGGGACCAGAGTAGATCCTTGTTTTAAGGAATGTTTCTTCTTATCGACTTCCTTGATTTTAGGCTGCCAGTTATTTTATTTTTATCAATATTGGACCACAACTAACCGGTACATAAACCAAATTCCTACATAATGTAAATGATGAGACTCGATTTCTAATTATAGAAGTGTGTATATCATAATGAACTTACTATCTACCACTAGATTAAAGGTCATTTGTAAACTGTCACTTGTTTTTGTCATGTTTTTGCCATATCCATCCTTTAATTACTCCCTGAACTGTATTCTTTAGTTAACATTAAACTTTTATGTGAATAAAACAATTTTTATTTTATATACTAGTATTTGATAAGTTAGGACCCAACAAAAATCGTTAATTAGTCATTTTAAACCTAACTTCTAGTTGGTTTAATAGTTTGACATTTATTCAATTAGAGCTAATACAATAGATAATCCAATTGTTATGTATCGTTTATTAAACAATTTATTGTTAATGTTCATATGCCTTTCAACTTCTTAAAATAAAATTGATGAATAACATTTAAGTAGTGGTCGAAAGATGTTGTCCTTGATGTGGTGCCTACATGCTTATTCGGTTAATTCAGTTTTTTTTTTTGGACTCCAAAAACACTTTCATAACTTCTAATATCAGTCTTTAATAAGGGTTTTGAGTCAGAAATAGGCATAAATTTCAAAGCAAAAGCTCATTTTGCAATAGCATCTCCAGAGTGACATTATTTGATTTTTGCTGCATTTCTCAACTTACATTATTAAAATGAATCCTTCTGTCCAAATATAGATCGTGTTATAGGAATAATTTTTTGTATTATTTGATGTTTATATTAATCTAAATAAAAATTAATATTATTTGACTATTCTATACTTTTACATTATTAAAATGATCAAATATAATTAAGTCATAATAATAAATAATTAAATTATAAATATATTTATAGAATGGAAGTGCATTTGCTCAAGTGATTAGGAATGATCTATGCTATATTTTTAATTTAAATTTGATTTGAAGGAATCGTGTATATCTTACATGATATTATTAGATCTTTGAGGGGTTTGAGTATAGATTAGTCTTATTGACAAATTTTTTTTGTAGATTCCTTAAACATTATTCATTTCATGTAAAGTTTGTGTTTTGTGATAATGTTATTCATTATTTTTGTTAAAAGGTTTTGCATAAATTGAAGGCCCGAATTCCGGAATATTTACAAAATATAGATACCCACATCTTATAAACTAATTAAACCCATTTAAAAAAGCCCAGTAATGATCCAATAAGGAGAGTAAGTGTCTTCGATGATTAACAGCGAGCGAACCACATTTGCATAGATGGATGATGATGGTCAAGGATTTTGCTGCCTAAATGAGGAGATCTTGTATTCAGCTCTTTGATTCGTTATTCGTTTTGAACATTTTAGTATTTTTAATAACAAAATTTGTACAACATAAGAGGGGAAAGTAAAAGTAAACCCAATATAGTAGATTTTGGTTTCAGTTTAGGTTTGAGTTTTAGTCGACAGAATTTAGAAACTTAGACTAAATTTAGTTGAAATGTTGTGATAAAAATTAGACTTCTTCAAAATGAATATTAGAAATGCGAGACCAGTACAGTGAGATCAAAACAAGAGGACTTTGGTAATAATGGGTCATGGGCCTAAAACCCACGCATTTCATATGACCTCTTTCAATCCATTCAGTCCATAAGCATGGACAAAATGCTTTAGGGACCTGACAGAGCATAGCTATTTGTTGCTTTCTTCCATACGATCTCATCTCTGTTTCGTTTGACTTTCTAAGATTCTTAAAATTTATATATATATATATTTTTTTTTCTCTGAAGCTGCTTTTATTAAAAGTTTATCGTTACAACACAAAAATAACAAAGTCGGTACAATACAATGCATAATCAAAATCGACATAAAAAGCATAACACAAACCAATGAGGTGGAGAAAACTCCAACACTCTAAACATCTTTGATAGCTGTTGGAAAAACGTTTTTGGATCTGAAGAGACTCTTGAACAATTTGTTGTTCATTTGACACAAGGACCAAGTGAACCAAAAGGACAGCTCTTAAAACCATACACTATAAGCGTTTATAAACTTCCTCGCGAGAGGAGAAGCATTGTGGATCGATTTTCTCATGAATTCATAGTCTAATAACCTCGTGTTCTTTGAAACGGCGGAGGGGAAGATGAAGCAACTCGCCAAATTGGAGCCTCACGAGTAAAAAATATAACTTTTGGTCGAGTTGACAAGACATGGAAAACACAGGTAGGAGATGGATGAAGTGGGCGGTTGAGGATCACCGAATTAGAGTGAAACATCAGTAAACAAAAATGAAATATGAAGAAAAAGGTGGAGACTAGTAGAATATGATAAGATACAGAGGCCTCAACTCCGACAAAGGACCACGGTGATGAAGACGTTGAAAATCTCTTCATCTTCTAAAGACAAGGCTTCGAGTTTCAACTTTTCTGGCCATGATTTTTATCAGAGGAAGGGAACAAAGAAAAGATAGCACTGGGGAAATGAGGGCCAAAATCGCAACACAAAAGGAGTCCAACGCCGACGAAATCTAGTAAAACTGGCACCACCGGCGTCATAAGAGCAGCAAAGTGTCTTTGATAACTGTACCAGAAAGATTTTCATTTTTCTTTTTTGCTCGCCCTTTAATCTCTCTGTTTCTAAATATTTATATATCCTTTTCATGTAAAAACCTTGAAACAAGTGAAATTCTAGTTTTGTGTATAACCTCGACATTGTTGTTTTTTCATCAGCAAATGCATGTTGAAAATCAGACTGCCAAATTGATGGTTAGACTCAAAATCGATGATGTCATCTCCCTACCTTAATACTAAAAATGTTTTACGCCAAACACTTACGATCACGTTTGGCTAGTTTCCTTTTTGCAAGCGTATTTTTGTAAGAACATTCCACAGATCATGTTCAATGTGGTTTAGCGTTAATTACTGATTTAGGATTCTATCAAGCTTGCGATTTTCTTTTAACATTGGAAGACTCGAGTGTATTGATCGATCGAGAGACTAACTTTTTGCTCCCCTGTGTAAAAGTAAAAAAAAAAAAAAAAAGTTCAAAAACTGAACTGTCAAAAGTGGAAGTTGAATATTGATGTAGCTGAGGATCATTGATCTGTAATGTTTTGAACTACTTTTGATGTTGATGGGTCTGTTTAATTGTCTACTGCCGACAATTCTCATGAATCTTTATCAAAAAAAAAAAGAGACAATTCTCATGAATGATTCTTCTTTGTTTGTTTGGTTAAAACCAATTTTGATGCAAATGACTGATAAAATGTGTTACTGAATTGAACGTGAATGTTGTGTGTCCCATTCCAAATTCCTAAAAAAGCCACAAAACTTATTAAGCCCAAAATCTCTTTAAAAAAAAAAACAGAAAATAGTTCTCCACCGACAAAGTATTAAGACATTAGTTTAGTCCTATAATGAGACAATTATAAGATACTAGTACACCAACTTAAGTACTTTCACATGATTAATTGGAATGAAGGAACATTTAGTAAACATCCCAAGTCATATTGAAGAAAACTAAAGCTCCTAACTTGAATTTTCTGGTTCGTTCCTTTAATGCAATAATTGTTGTTCAACGCCACGTCTCGGGAAGGGAAGAGCAAGATCCAGATCTGGTCCAATTACTGTAGATTCTGTCTTAGTTTTGTCAGACTCGCGAAACCACGCTTATTACAGATCTTGCAGACAAATTTAATGTCATCCCAAAAATTAGATATGCCCCATGTTACACTGCAACCAACGCAAACCATGATAATATATTCTCTACACTATGCTACAAACTTACTTCCACTTTTCAACTGCATTATACAATGAAAACCGCAAATGCATAGTTCAAATCTTCCTATAAAAATAACACAATTGTCTAGAATCGAACTTTTGTGGAAAAATCCGCCGACTATATATTTAAGCATTTGAGCAATTGACTTTCTATTATATTTTACTAACATCCGATGCATGACTTAAATTTTATATAAAAAGTAACAAATGGAGTCAGAACTCCGATTAAAAGATGATAGAACTGAATACTTAACCATTTAGCCAATGAACTTCCACCCATTATATTTCATTGTTATAAAGTAATATTTATACATTTAAAAGCTCTTAGTACACGGATTCTGATTATTTAGCCGTTAATTTTTAATTTATTCAAATATTTAAAAAAAATCAACAACCATAAAATTGTACTCCATATTATCATGTCACGAAAACATACATTGGTCCCAACTCCAAAAAGTTTAAAGAAACCTATTGGTCCAAAGGGAATCATCCATACAATACTTTAATATACACATCAAATCCAACTTACACCTTTAACCCTCCCCATAATAATAAAAACTAAAGGGTAAATAAAATTTGACAATAAGAGGACATCATCAACACATCCTCTCTTTTTTTTTCTTTAATTAATTAGATACATTATATTATATATAATTTTTAATGGATAATCAAATTTAATTAACATCGAGATCCTTTTTTACAAAAGAGTGCACCAGCATTGCCCGTGACTGAAGCCACCAATGAAGAAGGTCTAGCCGACAAACTCGAGGCCTTTGCATAGCTTGAAGAAGCTCGTCCTCCAGACGCCGTAAAAAACGCACCGTTTAAGAATAAATCACCTTCTGATCTCCAATTCCATTTCTTCCATTTGCTTTGTGGTGCATCTTCGTATTTTGTCACCTTTATTACAATCAAGATTTAGATTGAATTGAATAATCTTGTATATTTGACTTAAAATGTAAAATTAGCTTATTTAATTACCTCTTTAAAGACATGGTCGTTGGGAGCAAGAAACCTATTGCCTTGACTATTAATTGTTGGAGCTGCACTTCCACCAATTGCATACATTTGCCAATGTGTGTAATCATTATTCACAACATGAAAATATCCATGTCTACATCTGTCAAAATTACAGTGGCTTAATTAGAAAAACATAAAAATTCAGGGACTTGTTTAGCAAAACAAAAAGAAACACTTTATTTAATTTACCTTGGCATTCTCTGAACAAGCCCTTCACCAAAATGATTAAAGGCAATGGTGACTTGCATGTTCTTGTCTCTAGTGTACGAATCACTATGTCCTAAAAGCATAACTTTGTTATGGTGCGTCAAGTAGTTATTAGAGATCGTAATGGCCGTTGATCCATGAATAGCATCAATCAAACCGTCATTGCAGTTCGACAGCGAGCAATGGTCTACCCACACATGAGACCCTCCAAAAATCGAGACGGCGTCGCCATCAGACGCGGTCCTCCAACCGTAATGAGACGGAGAGTCTCTAACATAAGCATTCCCTCTCTTTTTGCAGTCGTGGATGTTGATACCATGGATAATGATGTTGGTAACGTACTGGACGGTGATGCACGCGCCGCCGGCAATATGGACATTCACTCCACGGCCATCTATGGTCTTGAACGAGTTCATGAGAAGCTCTTCCTTTAGCTTAATGACCATGTCACGCGCAAAAATAATCCAAAGCGGCTCGTCCTGGATCACTGCGTGTCTTAGGGTTCCAGGTTTAGGATTAACAGCGTCTTTATCGCTAGAATCCGTCACAACATAGATTCTACCATCACGGCCACCGATTGCGTGTTTGCCAAAGCCAATAGCGCAATCGGCTAGCCGTTTTCGGTTTTTCTCCCATTTCGGGTCGCATCTCCAACAGTCATCGATTGGATTACCGGTCCCACATGAAAGCACGCCTAGATTTCTCCTAGACCCATTAATCTTTCTACAAAAAAACATACACACATTAATGTTACAAATGCAATATACTATATACTTTTATTCTCATAAATTGCAGAAAAATTAACTGTTACTTACTCATTTACTTCCTGAACTACTAGCTCAGGGTCAGAGACGTGAGAGGAGGCAGTGAAGGTGGGAAGAAGGAGAAGGAGACATGAGAAGAGGGAGAGAGAGAAATGAACAAGTGTCATTCTCTTTATTGTCTCTCTTACTAATTAATATGTTTATGATAGATTGGTTTGTTTGTTTGGTGATGAGAGAAATTGGTGAGAATAGCTTTGGCTTCTTATAGAAAAATCTCATACCCTTGATATCTGAGTTTTTAATTATGGTGGACCCATTTTTTATAGACTCTTGTACTATATAAAAAACAATATTTTTAAAAATTACGACAATAAATAAGGAATATGTAAATTCTATATTAATTAACTTGGTTTTTTAAATAATTATTTATGGGAATTCTTGTGAGTTTCTGAATCTTACATTTTCTTATAGCTTATCAAAATCTTTAGTTAACAATTTTTAAAAAATCACCGGCGAATGCATTATTTCAGGTAATATAAAACTGTTATTCGTTTCTCTTTTTTTTGTGGAAGTCAATTTATGTGATATTTTTAGCACATATATATGCACATGTCAAGTGGATGATATAATATGAATACTTGAAGAATACATTTTTAACAAAACAAAGGTGATATAATTTACTAATATGAGGAGCCTGGTGTGTAATAAACCAATGCCCAATTTGTTGCAATTTTTTTCTCTAAAATTAAGGGTCGTGATAGATAATTTATTTCCAAAAAATACAAAAAATGGGTATTACAAATAAAAGTTCGTTTTGTGTTGTTTCATTCAGTTGAAGTGTTGAAGAGAACAGATATATCACACACTTGTTACTTTCTTTAACTATTGATGCCTTTTTCTTTCTTTTTACCTTTTGGATTCTTAATTATTTTGATTTCCATTATATGACTTTTTAGTTTTTATACACGATATTGAAAAAAGGTTCAAACCATTTATTTTGCCAATGATAGAATCATAGAAATCATCCATTAAACTAATGATAGATATCTCAAAACTTACATAGGGAAAAATACCATGTATTTTTGAATTTTTAGCACGACAAAATATTATAAGAGAATTTTGGATGTATTAGTGTAAATTATGTATACAGTCAAATATATGTGTTTATCAGTTAATATGTAATATATGTGTTTTTTGGTTAATAATTGGATTAATATGGTCTAATTTATAATCATATTTTATTTTATTTTAAAAATTTACTATATATAGTTGGAAAATGTTGAATTTCTAATAACATCATAATCATCAGATTTAAAAAGAACTTGGCAACGAGTAATATATCATTTAATATATGTTAACACATAAAATAGACATTATCAAATATGCTTTTATTAGATCATATATGTAAATAAATGCAGGGATACATAGCGATCCACTCTCTTTACACATAAAATGCCTTTATTAATTAGCTACGTAATGAGAATATCTTATAAAAATCTTCAGAATGACAATCATTTTTATTTTAAACCTTAAACACTTTTAGTCGCATAATAAACTTATGATATGGTTGATTTGATGATTTAAACTCCCAAACTAGTATTTTTGTGTACGAGCTCACAAAACTATTGTTTAAAAGTTAATTATTTTTAAAATTAATTTAAAAAATTTTTAAAATTCCAAAAATTAGAAAAAACCTCATAAATTCTAAACATAATTTCTAAAATATTAAACTCAAAAACAATCACTAATATATATTTTAAACTTTAAAAGTTTCAAAATCAAAATAATTTTAAAAATTTGTACAAAATTCACTAAAATTTTAAAAAACCTCGAATAACAAAATAAAAATTATTATTAAAAGAATTTTTACTTTTTTCCAAAAGTATAAACACATGTAACAAAAATATCTGTAATCAAATATCGAAAATACATGTAGAAATGTTTTTATAATAATCAAATATATTTGTTTTGGATTTTTTCGGATTTTTAAAATTATCTAAGTTTTCTTTTTAGTAAAAGTAAATTCTTTTAATAATTGTTTTTAATTTGTATTCTTACAAGAAAACGATTTTTTTTGAAAAATAATAAAAATTTAAAAAATCTTTAAAAATTACAAAACAAACGAACAAAAAAATCCATGAATTCTATAAATAATTCCTAAAATATTAAACTGAAAATTAATTACTAAAATATATTAAAACATTTAATTTAAATAATTAAAATAATTTCAAAAGTTTGAATATAAATAAACAAATAATTCAAAACATTTAACAAAAATGTTATTTGAGAGTTTAAATAACCAAAGTAGCCATGTTGGAGAATTATTATGACAGTAAAAATGTTTAAGGTTGAATGTTTTTTATGGAATATTCCCGTTACTTAATTATGAAAATTTCATAATTTTAGGCATTTCCAATAACTTCATAGCTACATACGCCATTTCATATAACGTTGTGTACATCAGCTAAGATTCTTAGGCAATATAGAGAATGAGTAACGCCTGAATCACCTGCGTAAATAACCACTATCTAACAACTTGTTATTAAAAAGATTGAGACAAACCTTTTGGTAAGTGTATATTGTCTCTAATGCATGTTTACTTAGGTATTGGTCACGTGTCAACCATCTTTAGTTTCTTTATGACACTAATAAAACATTATTTAGTTTTCGAAAAATGAGTCACAATCGTTTACATTTGTCGGCCTATTTTAAAAAAGTCTCGAATTATACTTTCTCAAATTTCTCTTATGTACATCGACAATACATTCAATAATTAAGAGCTAATTAGAACAATGGATTAATGGACCCACCCATTTCCCATCAATTATTATTGACTCACGAACTTAACCCTATTCATAACAATTAATTAAAATGCCGACAAAAGTACAATTTTGTAGGACACTTTGGAACCGGTTTTCAGATCCAATAATCGGAAACCGGTTTTGGGTTTGGTCTAAATCATAAAAAAAAGGGCACGTTCGTCCATGTGAGCCTGGTCTGGCTACATCTCATCTCGGCCGTTGATTCCCTAACATGCTCTCCACCGTCAGCCGTTAGATCTCCGGTCACCGATCATTCTCACGCCACCAGTTTCTAGAAAGCCATAATAGTATTATTGACTTTGCTATAACTTTGTTTTTTTTGTAAACATAGCTTAACTAAAAGTTAAACAAAATCTTGTAATTATATTGAGATGATAGAATGAAAGTGAAATAAGCTTGGATTTTTCTTTGGAATGGAGTGTTTAAAAAATATAATTATCAGTTTTACATGAGCATAGAATAAAGTAAATTGATAACGTGATTCTAATAAATATTGTGATATTGATAGAAATTTGTAATATTGTGGAATTATTCCACTTTTTGGGGGTCGCTAATCAAACTTATTTGTTTATTTTGGGTAAATAAACGTAGTAGATCGAAAGTAACACAAAATTACAAAAAAAAAGAACGACATGTGTTGGTTTCTAGTTTATAAAATGAGAGACATGGGATTGTTGGTAACTAGACAAAAGTGGACTAAAATCCATATGAATGCATTTTAAGAGGTTTTTGGCCAATCTAGGGTATGATTGGAATTATTATTTTTTGTTATTTTGAAAAATAAAAATCTTAGTATAAAATTGAAATTACCAATTATATTTTAGAGTTAAAAATAAACTAAATTATGATTAGTTTAATTTTAATATCATACAAAAAGTTTTGATTTTCAAAGCAACAAAACAAAGGGATTCCAATTAGACCGTCCCGATTAGCTATTGTTTTCGTTTGGTTGTTTTAAAAAGCAAAAATCTTTGTATGAAATTAAAATTAAACTAATCATATTTTAGAGTCAAAAACAAATTATAATATAATTGATTTAATTATACAAAGATTTTTGTTTTTCAAAACAATAAAACAAAAACAATTACAATCAGACTGATATATAAGTATTAAGAAAGCCCTCAGTTTTCAAAAATTAATTATCTCTAATCATAAGAACAATTTTGCCCCGTAACATTTTTTTTTTACAAAATACAATAATAGCAAACAAGTTAACTATATAATAACAATAAAATCAGATAAAACATATTTTTAAAAGATAATTAAAATAGTTAACATATAACTATTGTATTTTTTTTTGTCAACTTAACTCATTTCATAAAACAAAGGTTACATAAAAGGCACATTGTGAACAAAAGTATGAGACCGAGAAGACCATCTGACTATGCAAACTAGATCATCAGTTTTGTGGTTCATGATGAGGGGAATGTGAAGGACGAAACAACGCCTGAAGGAGCTCTTAAGTCTTGAGAAATCCTCCAAATACGGTAGGAAGGCAGGCCACCCGAGAGGTTCCTCTATCATCTTGATCAGCTCAGAGCAGTCAACCAAGAATTCGACCTCCGGATCTGGAGAGATGCAAGACATGTCATGGCCCAAAGAACCACCTCAAATTTTGAATGCAAAGAAGACAAGCTGCGCATGATACATTGTGCTCCGAAATTGATGTCTTCATTACCATTCGGGAAAGAGTACCAGCCCAAACTTTTAATAGATCTGATTCCTTCTAGGATGCATCGACCATGTATTTGTACCCTGAGAAGGCTGGGTCGACTGTCAACGGTCTTGAGAAGGCTCCCGATGTGGTTTGACGTGATAACACTTCGCGTTATGGCACAACAAAACTCTTTTTATGTGCTTCAAACCATGCTCTAGCTTTGGTTTCCGCCATTTAAACAATACCATGTGGGATCCTGTCTGTATTTAAAAAAAACTTTTTCATTCTGTGCTTTCCATAAAAATCATAGGATCCATGGGAAGCTTTCGTTCTCCCCGTTACAGGGGAGTCTCCATAGCAGATGATCAATGTTAGAAAAAACGGATTGTCCCGGAAAATTTCTTCATGTTGGGATTTTTTGACAAAGCCCAGGTCTGCCGAGCTGGCGGGCATTCGAAAAGTACATGATTTATTATTTCCGAATCAGCTCCACAACAATCACATCGTGCATCGCACTTGATACCTCGTTTGAGAAGATTTGATTTAACAGCCAGATGTCCTGAAACTACCTGCCACATAAAATGCTTGATTTTCTGTGACGCCTTCACTTTCGAAACTTGAGATTGTAACTCCTTTATATTTGGTCCAAACGGTCGAAACGAGCAGACATAGAGGTTCTATTTTGCCCAATATCCTGATTTGACCGAATATACACCAGTCTTGTTAAAGTGCCAGCCAAGGCGATCTGAAACTGATCTTCTTGGGATATGAATCCCTAGAATAAGGTTCGCATCATGTGGAGTGAATAATTGTTTAACTAAAATCTCACGCCATAACCGCGTGTGCGGGTCTATTAGCTCTTATGCTGTTAAGTTTGGATAGACACCTGAGACCATGCCCTTGGCAGGTTTAGGATTGTGGTCTGGAATCCACGGGTCCGACCAGACCATAATTGTTTCTCCAATATTGTGTTATACTTATAATACTAAAACATATTGTTAAACAATAACTAAAATAGTTAACATATAACTATTATGTTAAACATTTAATATTATTGATGAGATGTTATCACAAGTGTTACATGTAATCAATGTAATACAAAAGATAAAACATGTGATCTAAAATCAAATTAGTGATATAGAAAAATAATTATAGTAAATGAGTTAACTTGATAACAATATAAATAACTCAATAATATTGTAGTTAGCACCGAATACATGTTTCTTTACAATATCTAAAATAGTTAAGCATAAAAAAATTATTTTATCATATCACAACATTAATATCAGATTACTATATATGTTAACTGATATAAATATAAAAACTGAGATTTGTATATAGATAATATAAGTAGATGTAAGGGTAATAATATCCTTAAAAAGTGAACAGTACCGTACTCGTTAGAAAACTAATTTCCAGAAAACTTATATACATATTCAAATGTCTCTACATTTTAATATACCTTTGATATGATTGGTAACTTTGGGCCATATGGACAAGATGCAAAAATTATATGTTTATGTATTTTTTAAACAGTCATAATTTTTTACTATCTATCTAAAAGTTGTATAACATAGGTTATATATCAAGTATATAACATAGGCTTTACGTGTGTGTTAGACCTTAAGATTAATTAATACAAAAACAAACATTCTATCACTGTTTGCTTATTTATCAGCAAGATAGACGAAGCATCAAAAGAATACAATCTAACGAGATCTAGCTATAGCTTAAATATACATTCCTATATATATTGCAATATATAGATTACTCTATTTAAGGAATCTACATATGAATCGAAATAAGCCACATGAAAACTTTTAGCCTTTACTCTATTTACGTTATTTTTGTTTTCTGTCCTCAACTACGGACGAATAGTATTACGTCCAGATCCGTACGCGTAACGCGATGGCTTGAAGTAGAGGTGAGAAAAATAATCCAAAATATAATATATACATATATTCTAATCATTGAGATATACAAATGATTAGACCAATATTCTTTTACTTAATAATAGAACGTTAAACTCTGTTCTTACACTACTTACTCGTATATAGTAACGAACGTTATATAAATACCAACCATTAAATATAAATATTGAGTATGGAGATAATTTAAGAATAGATAAGAGCCCTGAAGAATTGGTAACATAAAAGACAGTCACATGGGCTTATTTCTGGAGCCATGTGCTCATCATTATACCTTTTATTTAAGAAATAATACTCCACAATATAAGGATAATGGTTAGAATATTCTTCCAAAATTTTGAAAAAAGTGAAAAAAATCATAAATAATATGATTTGTCTATTTTATTACAAAACTACCATAAAAAAAAAAGACTTATATTTCTTATTCTTCATCTTTTCTCCAACCGTTTAACTTCTTCTTCTTCGTCTTCTCGGTTTCTTCTTCTTCTTCATCTCCGTCTCGACTGCTTCTTCTTCATATTCTCGGTTTCTTCTTCTACGTCTCCGTCTCGACTTCTTCTTCTTCATCTTCGTTTACAGTCGTTTTCTTTCAAATCGAAAGTAATGTAATAGTTTTTCTGCGATTTCAAACTCTAAATCATAGGGTTTGTAGCATTTTGATGTTGATTTTGTTTTCCTAAGGTTTGAGAGATTTCGAACCCTAAATTTACAGATTTAACGATTTCTGTGATTTCGAACCCTAAACTTACAGGTTGACAGTAAATGTTGTATGAGAAGTTTTACATGTACTTTGTTTACAGGTTGGCCGAGTTTTTTTTGTAACTTAGCAGAGTTTAGGTTTTGCATTTTATTGTTTGGTAGAGTTTAGTGGAGTTTGGTCGAGTTAGTTTATAGAGTGGTAGAGTTTGGAAGAGGTAGTTATAGTTAGTAGAGTTTGGAAGAGGTAGTTATAGTTTGTAGAGTTTGGTAAATGTGTTTTATTGTGTGATGGAGTTTGGTGGAGTTAGTTTATATAGTGGTAGTGTTTGGACGATTTTGGTTTTAATTGTTTAATTGTTTCTTTTCGACATCTATGTCGGAGGAGAAGTACCCTCGGAGGATAGTTTCAAGTGGAAAGCAGTTGATGGTGAACAAAAGCATTAATCACTACTGCACTGAAGAAAATTACAACAATGAGAAGTCTTATTGGCGCTGATGCATACGATGACATAAGAGGAATTTTCAACTTGGTATTATACTAAAGTTTGCTGGCGCATGGTTCACATGGGCAAGCAAACATCTGCAACACATTTTCCATAATATGCTTCTGACAACTAAGACGCTTGAGCTGTGGGTGTTGGCCGATGGACGTCCTAGATTTTCTCTACATGAGTTTCAGCATATCACTGGGCTCAACTGTAGATTGCATGATCCTAATGATGCAGATTTAGCTGCAGAAGATTTATGGACAGAGATGGGTTTGCTACACGGTGATGGCCCGAACTGGGTTGAGCTTGACGCAACATTAAGGGGATGCAAGGATTGGTCGCTTACCAAGAGAAAGATGGTGGGGTTGCTAGTGGTGTTGTACGTAGTTATTTTCAATTTGCATGCCAATAGTCGGATCCAAGTCTACCATGCCAAATTGGTCATGGATCCAGAAAGATTTGAGAGACATCCTTGGGGGCAGAGTAGCATTTAATGTTTTGGTTAGATCGCTCTCTTCATCATCACTACAAGCTTCAACGTACACTCTGCACGACTTTGTGCATGTTCTTCTAGTATGGGCATTCGAGCATATCTCACAACTAGGAGAAATGTGTGGAGGAAGAAGAGAATGTGATATTCCTCTTCTGTAGTGGGCGTTACGCACTACCCGCAGTATAAATATTAAGGATGTATTCAGATTTGATAAGAGGACATCCGCCGACAACAAGGTAAGCTTCCCCACTTGGTAAAGTTAATTTGATCCTATGAATATGTTGGTAAATGTATGGTATATTTTGGTAAAGTTTGGTTTTGGTTGGCTGAGCTAGTATGTAGAGTAACAGATGTTGGTAGAGTTTGGTTTTTGGTTAGCAGAGCTACCATAGTAGAGTTTGATTAACTTGAAACCTCATTTGACAGAGTTTGGTAGATATAGTATGCCTTTAACACCTGACTTTGTTTTGTCATTTGTAGGTTCGTGTGGTGCACCTTCTTCGAAAGCTTTACGAAGAAATCTACCCTGATTGGCCTGGAGATGTCGAGGATCCCAAAGTTGACAGAATGATCCGAGACATACTTGCTGGGACATTAGATGAAACGTTTAGGACTGTCCCGCCTTCTACAAAGAGGAAGGTCGATGAACACCATGGTGAGCTGCGAACCTCCAAGAAGTTAGAGGTGAAGGAGCTAGAGAAGAAGAAGGAACATCCATTGGGTAGCACTGGAGATCGATTTAATGCACTTGAAAGTTAGAATCTACGATTTGTCCCTCTCAGCTGTGCCTATGATGTTCTCATGGAATCAGTCAGGTAATGTTGATAGACTATTAAGGCTAGTGTAGTAGAGTTTAGTAGACCTTAGTAGAGTCTGGTAGACTATTATGGCTAGTGTGATAGAGTTTAGTAGACATTTGTAGACTGTTGGTAGATCTTGATAGAAAACGATTGATTCTACATGTTGATTGCGTTTATTTATGTAGGCCGTATGTGAGGATGATTCCATATCTGGTTTGGAGGATGACACCAACATATATGAAGAATCAATGTAGTCTGAAGAATTACACTATCTATAGGGTGAAGTTGACGCAAGTGAACTACCAATCTGGTGATTGTGGTATTTATACGCTAAAATTCATTGAGTGTCTAGCATTGGGATGCAGATTTTCCTGACTAGACGATAAGTTCATCCCTTTTATCCACATGAAATTCGATATTGAAGTCATGGATGAGCTTGTAATACCGGAGACAATCTGATGTAGTGATCCCAATGTGCGTGCTAAAATTGATAAGGAAGTATTGAATACATCGTCACAGAGGTTGTTTCTCGACTGATAGAGCTAGGGATATTACTCGTTAGTATGGTAGACTGTTGTATATGTTTAGCAAACTCTTATCTTATGTTAACAAATACTCCCAAAGGACCAATATTTGTATGTATGATCTAGATGATGGTCCTATGAGTATATAAATATTAATTTGTAATTATGACTTTTAAACAAGAAACGTGCTAATTATTCCAAACTCTACCAAACTCAACTACATCGTTATCCAAGATCAACCAAACTATTTTTAATTATACCACAGTCTATCAAACTCTTACAAGCCATATTATCTAACGTGAGATTATAAAAATTAATAGACTCTTCTACTTCTCTTCATGCGTACTAATTGCATGCTACAACCATTATTATTGGATGCGACTCTTCGCTTCTCAACTTGTACGGACAAAATTCTTCAACTAAAGGACAAGATTCTTCATTCTTTGTATAGTTACTCTGACTCTTCAATTTTCTATAATACTCTATCTTTTACTTCAAATAGAAGCAAGCATACTCCGACATAGCTACGTCAACTCCTTATCCAGAATGGCTATACCCTTCAGACTACATTAAAGGAAATGTACTTGGAAAATGGGTAACGTCTACGGTGTATCTTGGAAGATGGAAATATAAAGAGTCTGAGAAGAGGGCTATAAAATCTGTTCCACTCTCGCAAGCCGACACTCTCTTTGAAGAGGAGCGTATGCTAAGACGTATTATTTGTCTATACGTTCTCGAGTGTCATGGATACGAGATAGCTCGTGATGAGTTTGATCCGAATAGATCGAATCACAATCTTATTCTCGAATACATATCTGGTGGAAATTTTAAAGAGTTTATTCGCAGAAACCATTGTAGAGGATTGCGGGTGTCTCACGTCAGAGAAATTGCCAAAGAAATTCTCAAAGGTATTGAGTATATACATGGCAATAACAAAGTGCACTGTGACATAAACCTGACAAACATACTTTTACGCCCTACCGATTGGGGATAGAGAAATGTCGGATATATGTCTGTCATTGCAGACTTTGGGTCAACAATGGATGGAGATTTGACGATGCTATGCGGCCACCGATTGGCTCATAAATCGAGAGATAAGAGGTACAAAGCTCCGGAGCTTATACGCTTTGGGACAATCGACTCTGCACTTGACATTTGGGCTTTCGGATGCACATGTTAGTTTGGTAGTTCTTTGGTAGATTTTGGTAGAGTTATGAAAGACTTTGGTCGAGTTAGATAGATTTTAGTAGACTAACGGTTTGACATTTGGACTTTCGGATGCATAGTTTTAGAGATGCTAATAGGAAAACTTTGTTGTATATCTCCGATAGAATATCCACCAAATCGATCACAAGCTTCACTTCTATAGATTGTATCTTCGTCACTTTCAATTTCAAATCTTCTCACTTTTAGGTTCAAATCTTCTTAGTTATATTGTATAATCGATTAGTGAATTTTAAATTTTAGAATTTGCAGAGAGAAGGTTTCGATAATTGAGGGTTTTGACTTTCTTTTTTTTCTCTGTAATCAGCATAGAAATTGGGTCATGATCCATCCTAGATGGGTCATAATCTGATTTATTTTGGTTTTAATTGGTATTTAAAAATGGTAGTGATAGATTGGAATACAAGCAAACCGTATGTACCCAGTATTATGTGCAATTAGGTTTTTAAACTTTCAATTGGGTGCAATTGTGTATTTAATTTTGATTTTAGGATCAATTAAGTTTTAAAATTTAATTTTGTGTGCAATTAAATAGATGATCAAAATTTAGGTACATTTATTATTATAACTAAATTTGAGATAGAAATAAATTGTGGACCCTTATATATATATATATATTCTTATTGCTGATTAGATGTACAGTAGTATCTATTGTTATATATATAAGTAGCTATTTGGGTTCGTGTGAGTGTCTAATGACTTGTTAAATTTGTTGTTGGCCACTTTGTTCGATTATCAAAAAGTCAACATTTTAATAAGTTCTTATCAAATAGTATTTGATTATCTACTTGATAAAATCATTATGGATGTAATTAGTATGTCTCAAATAGTATTGGATTCCGAGTTTGCGGGCTCCGCTCCATAAAAAGTCTACTGATTTTTGTATTTTTAGACCTACACCTGCCCCGCAAAAATGCGGGTATTTTTAGACCTACACCATACTAACGCCTAAACCAGTGGGACCAGTAATTGACCCGCAAAAAAAAAATTTTTTTATCACGGACCGGCGGAAAACCCACGAAAAACCCGCGGGCCCACGGATCAAACCCATAATTAGCCCCAATTTCAAACATCATGATTTTTTTTAACAAAAAATATCGCGATGTTCACTGACTTGTAATGCAAACATCACGTTGTTTCACAAAAACAACATGATTTTTTTTTCGCGGGTACCCAAGGGTCCCGCGGGCCAAACCTGCAAAAAAAATCCGCCCGCGAAACCCGCAAAAAAAAAGGTTTCAAATCCAAAGTCCATATCCGCCCTGCACGGCCCAAAACCCGCCAAACCCGCGGGCCGCGGGCCCAATTCCCAGGCCTAGTCCCAAATCTCGATGATCACTTTTTTTAATGAAGTTCTCCAAAAATAAAGCAAAGGTTTATTCCAATACTTTACTTTATTTCTTATTTCATATAAATATTTTGGTAGTATTTTCATCTACCATATTTATTACTAATTTCTAAATTACCTTTCTACTTCCTAAATATATATATCTAACCCACATATATTAATTTAAGCAAATAATCAATAACAATTTTAGTAAAATCATAAAATTCTATTACATATCACATTAACAAATGCCATATACAATATACTTGTGATAGTTATGTATTATTAATTTATATTTTGCTATTTATCTATAGTTTAGTATTTTCTATTATAATATATGTTATTGTTGCACTTTATAATTTTTGTTATATTTATTTGCTAGAAATCCATTAAATTCTAGAAATTAGTGTTTCTAACAATGTTTCAATTTTTTCTTTTTTTATGATATACTAAAATTTTAGTTAAGTATAAAATAATAAAACAATACAAATTAAGGGATCATTTTGCAAAAAAAATCTTATTCAAAAAATAAAGGAAGAAATAGAAATCTTTAAAATTTGAAGAAAAAAAATAGATATCTTTAAATTCAAATAGGGATTTAAAACACCATTAGAAAAAAAATTTCTTCAAATATAGAATTTGAAAAGAGATTTGAATCACAATTGGAGATGTTCATAATGCTATACTTAAAGTTTTATTAATGGGGATCATTTTCATGATCTTTGCTTCTTTTACACATCATGAGATTGGCTAACTGAATGAAAACTTGCGTTTCAATGAGAGTTTATAATTTTTTTTGATAAAATTGAAGGAAAAAATGGTCATAAAATTACGTTAAAATTAATTTATGTTGATCAAGTGTATTGCGGAGACTAAGGTTTGTGAGAAAGAAGTGTTAGACACAAATATGGTTGATGCATGTGGGGGTGGTCCTCCACCGGGGAGACCTCCAAACGGCGGAGGGGCATGGGTGGAAAGAGTTAAAGGGTGTTGTGTTGCAGGGAGACCGGATCCTCAGGCGCTTATTGCGGACAGTTTCGTGGAGGAGAGGATAACGATGGACTTTCCGAATGGGAAGTTGGGCAAACCAGTGTTTACAGTATGAACAGAGTTTTTGGAAGCTATGAATGAGATATGGAAGAATTGTTTGATTGTGAAGGCTTTTGGGCAGAATGTTCCGATTGCAGCGATGATTAGACGTCTTCGTGAGATTTGGAGGCCATCGGGTGCTATGTATGTGATGGATCTTCCTAGACAGTTTTTTATGGTGCGTTTTGAGTTGGAAGATGAATATTTCGATGCTCTTACGGGTGGCCCGTGGAGATTGTTTGGAAGTTATTTGATGGTGCAAGCATGGACTCCGGAATTTGACTCTTTGAAGCATGAGATTGTGACGATGTCGGTGTGGGTTAGGCTAATGAACCTTGCACTAAATTTGTATCATAAGGCTGCTCTGCTCTATTTTGCTCGTGGGTTGGGAAAACCTATAAAGGTGGACTTGAACATGAACAATTTCGAGAGAGCTAGATTTGCGAGGGTTTGTGTTGAAGTGAATTTCGTTGAACCTTTGAAGGGGCCATGGTTATTAATGGTGAGCATTTCTATGTGGCATATGAAGGGATAAATAATATTTGTTCGTTATGTGGATTGTAAGGTCATTTAGTTCATTCATGCCCGCGAAACCGAAGAACCGGAGCCAGTTAAGGAAGTCATGAGAGTTGGAAGTGAGAACTCGGAGGAGAGGGGACATTGTTCGGGATCGCGTAATGATCAGAGCTTGACCGTACAACAAATAGCACCAGTGGAGAAGGAGGCGTTTACGGTTGTTAGGGCATGTACCAATCAGAGACGCGCGTTAAAGGAGATTCCTAAATTATCAGGACAGGAGAATATTGTTGTATCTAACAAATTTGGTAGTCTGTTAGAAGATTCGATCACTGAGAATTTACAAGGAGTTACCATATCGAACGCAGGAGACAAGGAGAACTTAAACTCTTTGAAACTTGATCGTGTTGGGTCTAAATTATTATAAGCTTTGGGCTTATAAATATTTGAGAATGTGAATAAGAAATAACTTATGAAATGGATTGGATTTTGGGCTAAGTATCAAAATAGATCCATTTAAGTGTATTTAAGTAAGTGGGATTTATTAAATGTCCCACATTGATTAGCCGAACGTTTTCGCTCTAGTTTAAATAACTAAAGGTGATACAAGTGTTCAAATTGGCTAAGACTTATGGTGCATGTGTAAGAGGATGAATCGGACCACACGCGCGCACCACCACCACCGCCGCCAGGCCAGGCGCGGGCGTGGGCCTGAGGCTTTGAGGCTTTGGGCTTTGAGGCTTTGAGGCTTTGAGGCTTTGAGGCTTTGAGGAATGTCTCGTGGTCGAGTGGCCCGTTCATTTTGGCCCATCTCTTATTTTCGGTCAAAGACAAGATTTGGTCTTAATGACAAAATCAAAACCGAATATCGAGTTTAATTGCAGGCGGTTAATGACGAAATCTCGTATTTATGTCACGCAATCAAAACGCAGAATCTTACCATTAAATGCACGCGGTTTGCATTCACTCCGAGCTCGCCTATATAAGGGACTCGTCTCATTTGAGAAATATACACAATTTACAAACATTCTCTCTAAGATCCTTCACTCTCTCACTAAGCGTTTCTCCAATCTTTCGGAAAACGGTACGTTCTAGAGTATAACGTAGTTATATACGTTCGTAGATTCCACAACGAGTGTAGCGTTGTGGTCTCACAAGGACAGAGATCAAATCTCGCCTCCGATTCTAAACGGTTTTATACGACTATTTTCTATATCGTTTTATTGTTAAATCGTTATATTGTTAAAACGTTTTATTGTTAAATCGTTATATTCTTAAAACGTTTTATTGCTAAATCGTCTTATTACTTATATCGCTTTATTGGTTATTTCGCTCTTAAGTATTTTATTTAAACGATTTACTGTCGCATTTCTTAATTCCGATTTTCGGGTCATACAGATCGTAAAGGCAAAGGGATTCAGGAAGAGAATACTGGGCCGACTATGGGCCTCTTTAACTAAGGAAGAAGTGGGCTGGTGAGTGGGTTTAAAGATAAACGTGGAAGGGGTAACAAGGGGTTTGTGAGTGGACCTAAGTCGAAGCCTATGAAGCCGAATAGACCCACGAGAGGATTAGTGTTTGGATCCTCTGGTACTACTTTGGAAGTGGAACGCTTACGCATGGAAAGTATTTATTTGAATAGTGTGGATGATGGTTTCGTGCCTGTAATAAAGAATGGAGTTGTAGATATGAGTTCAGGGAGTTCCCTTCATGTCCAAGACGTGCCCGTGAGTTTACCTCTAATGGTGTTAGACTCATCTCCGCCGAGTGTTCCAAATATGGAGCAGAATAAACTAGTTACGAGTTCGAAAGGGGCATAACAGCTTGCCCCGGTACTTCCAATTTATCTTGAATTGTTGATGATGAGTGTTTTTCTATGAAATTGCCGGGGGGCTAATAAACCTAATTTTCGTAGATCGATTCGTTACTTTCTTAAGAAGTTTATATTTTTTGCTTAAGTTGGGGTTTTCATAGGCTAGAAAGAGTGCCTGATGGGTTAGATACGAAACTTGAGGAGGACGCTGGAGGGGTTGTTTTCCCTCGCATTATTGTTGTTTGATCTTTTTTTGTTCAAGTTTGTTTCTATTGGGACTTGTCCCCGTTTTCCCACAAAAAAAAAAGTGCATTGATTGAAATAAAGATCGACAATTGAAAAGCAGAAAAGGAAGTATTGATTACATAAATCTATATTTAAGGAAATGTCAAACCACCTAATGATTGGATCATGTGATAACAGTTTAAGATCAATTCAAAATTATAATCACCCACTTTAATGATTAATCCTTCCTTGTAATTCTATATTAAGTAATTTTATAGTAGTACTGTTTTGTTAGATTATGATGATTATGATAATAATCTAAAAACATCAGATAATCCCTTAACTTTTACAATCGAGTGATAAGCATGATGATTATTATCTGAATTCAAAAAATATATTGTGAGAAACATAATATAATATTCTCTGTTGTGTTTAATTCTTTTTAAATTTTATTTCAAATTATTAGATTTTTATAACCTTTAAAATATTTATAGAGTTGTTACCTTTTCCAAATTCGCATCACTAATGTGCTCTATCCCTTAAACTGACTTTACTATCTTTTTGTTAACCAATTGTCTATGATAAAATGGTTTTGAAAAATTGATTAAAGCCTTTGGAAAAAATTGAAAGGTTTTTTTACATTAATGTTTCGTCATGCTTTGAGATCTAAGATATCTCTAATTATATTCAAATAAATTATTGGAAATGTACAGAAGACAAAAAAAATGTTAAATAAGTTATTAGGTGTCAAAAAAAATAAGTGATCAAGTTGGTTTGTCTCTGATATATCTAGTAGCTCTAGACATAATAAACCGGAACCGAAAAACCGAATCGAACCGAAATAAGAGGAACCGACCGAACTGAACGATTCCTAAATTTTTATACCCAAAAGAACCGGAACCAAACTGAATAGAATCGAAATAAAAGGAATCGAGCCAAACCGGAATCGGTTAAATAACCGAACGATTCCTAAATTTTTATATCCGAAAAATCGAAACCGAATAGTTACCTGAAAAAACTGAAATACAATTATATATTTAAAAATATTTATTTATATAGAATATATTAATATTTTTCATGTGACGTTTGTATTATACTTTGTCCTATTATTTTTTATATACTATTTTTTGTAACCTGAAACTTTGATTTATTAATTCCGATCAAAGAAAAAATAAATATAGGTTTTATCAAATAGTTATTTTAAGTTTTTGATTATTTTGGTTAAAACTAATCATTTGGAACCGAAAACCATTAAGAACCAAAATTATTTTGGTTCTTATTCGGTTCCAATTTCAAGTATCTATTTCGAAACTACAATAACCGAACTAAAACCAAACCAAAATTTAGTAAGTATCTATTGGTTACCATATTTTAAAAATCGAAAGAACCGAAAATCTAAAACTACTAATTAGGCACCAAATGGTAAGTTTAAATTTCATCTGTTCAAGTTAGAATATTTAGATTATGGATAATGGCTTATTAATTCAATTATAAGAATAATGTTGAAGAAGAAAAGAAAGAAAAAGTTATTGGGTAGAAGAAATACGAGGGTGCATTTTTTTGAATGTAACGGAATTAATGCTAGTGGGCCTTTGCTAGATCAGGTCCAAATATTTGATATTTGACAAACCTAACTTGTCATCAACTGTAATTACAAAACCGAAGAAAAAACAACAGAACCAAAAGCTAAAAGCGCCCTAACATGTAAACGCAGAATACCAAAGAAACATTTATTGTTCGTTTCTTAAGTCAATCTAACAAAATAAAACCATAAACCATCTTCTTAAAAGTCTTTAACCTTCCTGTTACTATGTACAACCACTTCTTCAAACTTTAGTCTAGATCAATGGTGATAAAAACCTAAAACTTATAACCTTTTTTTCTTTTTCCTCCAAATCTCTAAGAAAGATCTATACCAACGACTTTTGTTGGTTCGGCTCTTTCAGTCACGTTTTCACCTAGCTGCCCTTTGTCCCCAGACCCAAATGCATAGATTGTCCCAGACTCGGTCATTGCAAATGTATGACCTGTCCAATACACTCCGTTTGTCGAACTTACATGAACCACACGCTCTTTTTTCTCCTTCAACGATGTAACCAGCTTTGGAGTCATAGTGTTCTCATCCACATCGCCCTGCTACATTCCCATATCAAGACCCTTATCTTACTTCTCAAAATAAGAGCTCACAACAAAAACAATAGACCAGACTTACCAGTCCAAGATTGGCTGATTCACCACAGCCAAATGAGTAAACCTCACCATTATCAGACACAACAAATGTTGTGTAGTCTGCAGCGACTACGTGCACGGCTTTGACATCTTTTAATCCTTCTACGACCTTAGGAGCCATCTCTGCTTCTTCGGTTCCATGACCCAAGCAGCCATACCGGCCCCAACCCCACGTACAGACTCGCCCATCTCTCCCAAGTACAGCAGCATGCCATGCCCCTGCTGAAACCATAACCGGATCCAATTTCAAAAGACTAAACTGCTCAATCAAGCGAGGCTGTTTTTCACTGTTTCCAGAACCATGCCCAAGCTTCCCACCCAAACCGCAGCCAACAGAGTACACCGACCTACACAGAAGCAGGCAAACATCAATGGTGAGCACATAATATATCAGGTTAAGAACGATGACAATGTTACAAAGACTCACATGCCAGTGGGTTGCCATGCTAGAGCAAGTAGATAGCAAAAGCCAGCAGAAATCTGCACGACTGGGATGTTCTCCAAGGCACCCAATAAAGGATGAGGCAACAAACAGTTAACGTCAGTTTGGTGACCGAGCCTCTCATCATTTCCCCATGATAATGTATAGACTCTTCCTTCTCTCGACAAAACCGCTGTGAAGAAATTTCCTATCGCAGCTTGTACCACGAAGATTTCTTTCAAGGACTTCACCAGCTGGGGAGTTGTGATTACCTTAGTTTCTTGGACCTCTAAACCAGCTTGGCTAAAATAATCTTTTCCAAAGGCATAAACTTGACCAGCATCACTGATTAACATTGTTCTATCAGTTCCAACAGCTGCCTGAATTATCTTGATCCCGTTAAGTGATCTGCAACACAATGTACCTTTCATTAACACAACCTTACTGACAATTAGACCAAACTGAATCATCAGATAAATGAGTAACCTGACTGGTTGAGGCTGCCAAGTGTCTTGAGTGGTTCCCTGTCCGAGTTGGCCTGAACTGTTCAATCCAAAAGAGTAAACAACGCCATTTGATGTCACGACAATGCTATGACCAGGACCTGCAAGTGCTTGTGATTTCTCCCTCCTGCAACCATATTCACCAGCTTGCATAGACTTTAGAACCAGTTTCCACGAGCCCCCACATCTCCTTCTGATTTCTTGACGTTTTTCCTCTCCCATGTTTTTAAATATCGCCCTCTTTTTGCATTTGTCGTAAGCTGCAACTTCTGAGATGGAAAGTTCAAAGTCCGGAGAAAATTTTGCCGGCTTCCTGAAGAACGAGCACGTTACCTGAGGATAAATGAAATAGATTAGCATCAATAATCAGGAAAGACAGAATCAAAACATAAAAGAAAGAGGAGAATCACTTGCCTCGAGTTTAGCAAGGTCCCGAGGACCTAAATCACATGTTGTAAGAAGATGAAGGACAATTGAAGGATAAGAAGCCAAAAAGAATTCTCCAGGAGCAGAAATGCCAAGACACTGGCGTTTTAGACGCAGAAATGAAGGAAATGGCAACTCCATTGCCACGATCGAATTCTCTGCGATGCTATGGAGTTGTAACGTAGCAGGGCTACTACCACTTGATGTTGTAGTATCCATTGGACACTGCTCCGGTTTTGCAGAGTCTAAAATGTTCATATAAACACACTGAAAATCACCAAAAACCACAACTAAACTACTGCATTATCCACTACTATAATTGACAAAATTTTCAAGGATTATACATACTATAGTAATAAAATAGCTACCTTGGATGCTAAGTCGTGATGAATGAAGACTTAAATTACAGATGAAATTTTCTGAGACAAAATGCTGTTCATGTTTAGCCAATAAGATCACATAAGAGATCATCAAGATCAAAAATTTGTAGTCCACTAAACAACACAACGAGATCATTAGATTCACAACTGATTCAACAAAAACACACTACAGAAACCCAGATCAGAAACATCAACACCAAAAAGAATCATGTGTCAATATACATAAAACGATCACAATAACCAAATTCTCTGTTTCTAGAGATCGTGATCGTGATGGTGATCATCGATCAGGGATCATCAACATATAGAAACCTTAAAGCATAAGAAGGATCAAGAGACCCATGATTGTCACCAAAATTTAACATTTACGGTTCAAAGGGATAAATTACCAGACTTTGGGACTCACAAGTTGGACCAAAAGAGAGAAAATAAAGGAGAACTTTTTTTTTGTTTTGGTTTTGCGGTGGAATTCACAGAGAAGAAAAGGAAGGGACTTGAATTTTTTTTTGTGTTCTTCTTCTCCGTGAATTTCTATAAAGAAGAAAAGAAAAAGAGATTTCCTTTGGGTTTTTATGGGAACGAAGAAACGATGAGGTAAAGCTTTTATCTTATATCTTATACGTTTTCCACTAAAGGATTAGGTGTCTGCGTCCTTTGATGGAAATTTAATACTTACGAGTCCACTTGTAAACAAGCCCAAGTCCATCTTACAATTACTATTTCAAAAAGATTTTTTTTATAAATATACAAATACAAAATCTCTCAACTATCTATAATAGAATCAGGACAATGAATTTAAATTTGTAGAAAATTATATTTTCAAATCTTTTATAAAAAAATAATCATAAATAGATAAAAAGAATCTTTTGTAAAAAATTATATTAATCATAAATAGATAAATAAATTAATCATAAATTTGTAGAAAATTATATTTTCAAATCTTTAGATTCTGTCAACCCCACAAATCGAAACTTTTCCTCTTCCTCACTTCCTCGACGCCAGCTCGCCGGCGTCGGGCTCTCTTCCCTGGTTTGATATTCTCTCAAGCTTTTAACTGCATTTCTCAGATCTCTGCTATTTTCGGGTTGTTTGTACTCAGAACCTCACTCATCATCCTCGCGATTATGTTTCTCGTTGGCCCCGCCTGGAGATTGTTGTTTCCAGCGTTATCATGGCGAACCTTATTGCTCCATCACCTTTCCTTTCGTGTCCCAAGACGCGTTGTAGCTCCGACGGGCCGCTCCATCCCATTGTGGCTTATATCCGAGCTATCTTCTTCTCCACCGTTTCTAGATCTGAGGCTATGAACAGTCCTCCTCTGCCGGGTTTGATTTTATCGACATTGGCTGAGTGGCTTTGTACCCTTATCTACCAGCGATGCCCAAACTGGGCGGATACAAACGTTACTCCAAGTTCTCCGACAATTTAACGACGTATTCCCCGACCTCCAACAAGTTTTCGGTGAAACAAGCTTAGGTGGCGGCGCAGAAGTCCCTTTGATTAGGGTTTGGTCTGATACCTCCACAATCTCACAATTTGTTGGGCCTATTGGTGGATCTGTATTTTGGGCCTGGATATTAAAGAGTATTCAACATTTTTCTATCTATCTTCTATATTAATTTGGGCTTATGAGGACAAAGGAAAATTAGTGGGCTTTAGATTAAAATATTTTGGATCTATGAAATGGTTCACATATCTTCCTCCTAAGGAACAAGTCTGCAAATCTAGGGTTTGGCTGAGTCCACCCTTTGCTTCCTCCATTAATTTGGAGCTGCCTTCAAAAAAGCTATACTTTTACGGTAATTTGTGGCTTGTTGCATCTGCTTGCTACCACATCAGATCAAGTCTCCTCTTCAGCTTTTGTAAGGATCTTGAAGATTTTAATTTGGAGCAGGTTCGAGGACATCCATGTCTCCATGATTATTATCTTGATGTTTATGACCGAATTGTCTGTCCTGCATTATGCAATTTCGTTTTGATTTGCAATATTTAAGCACTTTGTTGCTTCTGCTTCAGTTGGTTTGTAATGAACAATTATTAATAGAATGAAGTATTTTAGACCAAAAAAAAATAGATAAAAGAATCAAATAGATTCGATAGATAAAAAAAATCTCTCATCCCATTCGCTACCTTAAGCTTTGTCTTTATCATTGATTAGCAGTTGCCACTGTCGCATGCTTCCTCAGCTTCATAGCGGGTACAATTACTCTCTTTGATTTCTTCCCTTTCGTTTATCGGATGTTTTAGTTTAAGTATCTCAAATTTTCTCGTCGGAGGCTTTGGGACTAAGTAATCAATCCAGCGACACATACAACATGTTTGGCAGCAAATCTCACGGTTGTCTCACAGATGAGCTATAGTTTTGTGTTAGTTGTATCCGAGGCACCTCTTGTCGGTGTGGGCTTTTGTCGGTTCTAAGGTTTCTCCTCATTTTGTATGTACGTGCTCTGTTCTTCGATTAGATAGATTTAATGGGTATCACAATGGAACTTGAAGACCTGAGGTCATCCTTTGGTGGGGTAATGAACTTGTTTTGTTGGTGTGTCTAGTTTACTTCTCAGGTTTTTATTTCCTCTGTTTTGCTGTATTTGTAAATAGCAGAATCTTCCCTTAGTTTGGATTAATTATGTAGTGTAGTTTAGGTCTAGTAAGGTTAGTCTTCGATTTAAGCATATTTAGTTGTTTTGTTTCCTTTGGTTTTGTTTAGACCATCTGGCAACATCTTTCATGATGATGACTGGTTTATTCCTTGGCACCGATCGGCTTCTTTAGTGACTATGGCCGGTTAATCTTTTGAGATAAAAAACTGTGGATTTTGGTTCGTCGGTTTTGGTATGGAATATATAGATATTATAAAGAAAGCTACTAAGGCTTCACCGTCCTACTAATGTTTTCATCTGTAGTTTCGCTTTGGTATTGTAGTGTAGCTTTCCTTTAGTAATCATCTCAAGGTGGGTACTCAATGCAGTATACCTTCGTTTATATTCTTGTCCTAGGTTGATTTGAATTGCATTTTAGTTGCTATTTATTTGTATTTAGAGCCTTAATTTAATAGACAATCAGTCTTTGGACTTTTCATTCCAATCAATTTCTTGTCACCAGTATTTGCTGGAAATTCCAGCAACCGGTTAAGATTGATTATATAATGTATGTCCTTTTTACATGTATGGGTTGTAACTGGTGAACAAAAGTCTCATTGTTAAGATTGTGTTCTATAGCGAGTATGCTATTGGATTTGGGCTCTTGTTCGACAGAGGTTGGTAGATCAAACACGTGTCTTCCTGCTCATCCATATCATCATGCACATATATGGAAGTTTTATCTATCTTTGGTTTATCATACTTGAGATGTTATGTGTACTCAAAACGTTTTCATTAATAAAACATATTTTTAAGGTAGAAAAGAATAAAAATATAAAAAAAATTAACAAGTTTATTTTTAACCCATATTAAAAAAATAGATTAAAAATTTAAAATATGGAAAAAGTTAAAATACGGTTTTATCAAATTTTAATTTCCATACGAGATGGGTTAGAAAACCGGGTTTTGAGAAAGTTATAAAATCCAGTTAGACAAGATATGCGAATTTGAGGCGCAACAAAATTTCGTATAGGATATCCAACTGTCGAAGGGAGATATCTAAATGGAGGAAAAAGCAAGTGTGACCTCGGAAAGAGAAGATAGAGACTCTAAAAACAAAACTTGAAGAAATGAAAAAATTAGATTCATGTCCTACAGCAGATGTCCAACAAGTAGCATACAACCTCTATTTGGCGTACAAAGAAGAAGAATCTTATTGGAAGCAGAAAGTCGTAACAAATGGCTACAGGAGGGTAACAGGAATACAAAGTTCTTTCACGCACAAACTAAACAACGACAGGTGAAGAATAGGATAATAAGTCTTTTTGATAAGCATAATAATTGGATTGACCAAGAGAAGGACATCGAAACTGAGGCTGTTCATTATTTTGATTCTCTTTTCACATCACATGGCTCTTCCGATCAGGACTACTCTCTGGAGGAAGTAGAACCTATTGTTTCATAGGAAAAGAATAGAATACTTTTGGCTAAGGCCACTGCAGAGGAGGTGAGGAAAACGGTCTTTATGATGGATCCAGAAAAAGCGTCCAGCTCGGACGGCATGACAACTATTTTCTTTCAATAATCATGGTCCCTTATTAAAGAGGATGTGGTGCGCCTATGAACAATTTTTTTGAGACTGGTTTATTTGAAAAAGATTTAAACATTACAAATATATGTCTTATCCCAAAGTTTACGAGACCAACAAAGATGACAGAATTTTGACCTATTAGCATGTGCAATGTAGTATATAAAATAATATCCAAAGTGGCGTGCTTACGGTTGAAGAAGATTTTACCAAACTTAGTCTCGAATACATAATCAGCTTTTGTTACGGGACGTTTGATCTCGGACAATATATTGATAGCCCAAGAAATGTTCCACACCTTATGCACGAATAAGAAGGCTAGAGGGGCCTATATGGCCATAAAAACTGACATGAGCAAGGCATATGATAAAATTAAATAGAGCTTTTTGAGCAAGTTACTGTTAAAATTAGGATTTCATGAACGATGGGGTAATGCATTGTGTCTCTTCAGTTTCATATTCGATACTAATAAACAGGATACCGAGAGGATGTGTAATACCCCAAAGAGGACTAAGACAGGGCGACCCTTTGTCGACATTTTTGTTCATCCTTTGTACACAAGTATTGATTGCGAAATTAAAAACAGCAGAGGCACAAAATCAAATGATTGGTATCTCAGTTGCACGTACGAGTCCGGCAGTATCCCATCTCTTATTTGCAGATGACAGTCTCTTCTTTTGTAAAGCCAATATGGAAGAAGCTTCAACCATTTTAAACTTTTTGAAGGACTATGAAATACAATCAGGTCAATTCGGAAAGAAATAGATCAGATTCGAAGGCATGAGATACAACGACTCCTAGGTATACACACCATTGAGGGCATGGGTTCATATCTAGGCCTCCCAGAAGGATTAGAAGGTGTAAAAACCAAGGTTTTTGCGTTTGTTAAAGATAAGATAAAAACAAGAATTAACTCTTGGATGGAAAAATTCCTATCAAAGGGAGATAAAGAGATTTTGATAAAATCAGTGCTTACAGCTATTCCATCATATGTTATGGCTTGCTACCGTTTACATAAAACGGTTACATCCAGGATTTCAGCAGCTATAACAAATTTCTGGTGGCATAATTCAGGAACCTCAAGAGGTATCCACTGGGTTAAATGAGAACATCTATGCAAGGATAAGACAAACGGAGGCCTAGGCTTTCGGGCAATTAAGGATTTTAACTCCTCCTTACTCGCTAAGCAACTTTGGAGGTTACTTGATCACCCGAATTCTCTTTTGGCTAGAATTCTCAGGGTCGGTATTTTGTAGGTTCAAATCAATTAGAGGTAAGGTGCTTATATTTGCCATCTTATAGTTGGTGGAGTATCATTTCTTGATAGTAAACCTAGACCCGCAATTGGGATCGACCCAATGATATATCCAAACTTAAGAGTTTCAGATCTGATAGACCCTTACACGTGTTTATGGAAAGAAATCCTGATTAGACAATTTTTTGAGGCTGAAGATGCTAACCTGATTCTCGGCCTCCATATCCCAAGATTTCCGACCTCAGCCCGTCTTGGATGATATTTTAACAAGACCGGACTCTACACTATTAAATCAGGTTATTGGACAGAGAGAAATATCTCCCAACTATCGACGGATTCTTTTGGCCCCCACATTCAAGATCTGCAGTCTCAAGTCTGGAAAGTAAAAGCACCACAAAAAATAAAACACTTTATCTGGCAAGCGGCATCATGCCAACTACCAGTTAAAGCTAACTTAGAAAGGTGTGGCATATAATGTGATAAGAGGTGTGACAGGTGTGAAGCAGACGAAGAAACGATAAATCATGTCTTATTTGAATGCCCTCCAGCTATTCAAGTCTGGGCATTATCGAAAATACCAGCAGGGATCTCTTTTTTGGGTTGTTCAATATATACTAATATTGATCATCTACTTTGGAGACTCCCTAAAAAGGAAGAATATAAAGTTTCTTATGGCTTCTATGGTTCCTATGGAAGGCAAGAAATGAAAAGAACTTTACAAACAAGAATACTAATCCTAGTGATATGGTACTGGCAGCAGAATCTGAAGCGGAGGCTTGGATTTTATCTCAACAGGGGAATTGCATAAAAAGTGGTGTTAATGCGGAGTTACGACATTCTCAAGAAAAAAGGATTTCTAGACCACTGATGATGGACCCAGTTTTTACTGGGTATAGATGTATGGTAGATGCCTCATGGAAGGAGTCAGATCTTTACACTGGATTAGGATGGTACGGTTTCCCTTTTGAGTATGGCGGCAGAAACTTAGGAGCACAATGTATTAGACGGAGTTTTTCTCCTCTTCATTCGGAGTTTGAGGCACTTCTATGGGCTATGACCTGCCCCAGCTCCCTCCAGATGTTAGAACTTGAATTTCTAGTGGATTGTTCTGAGCTTGTGAAGGTGGTTGCGGATCCTTCTGCGTGGCCCGCCTTCCTTCCTTAGCTAGCTGATTTTTCTCTACTACGAAATTGTTTTACCAGTTTCTCCCTCGTCATTATCCCGCATGCTCTTAATCACAAGGCCGACTTCCTAGCTCGTAGTGCTAGAGGATTTTCTAGGAACTAAACTTTTGTGAACAATGTACCAGCTCTGTGGTTCTGTTATTGTTCATGAATGAGTAAAGTTAACAAAAAAATCGAGGAATTACTTAAAAAGTTATTATACTTCAAATTATTTTAATTTCATGTATATTATTTTATACTTTAATATAACTGACATTTAGATCAAATAATATTATTGTTTGATTGTATTATTTAAAACACGAAAATATACTATATGTGAACAATTCTCATTAAAATAATTATCAAGATATTATTAATCATTTCTTATAGATTATTATATAATACCTTTTTTTTTTCTCTATCGTCAAAGTTTTCATTACTTTGTCCAAATTTGGCATAAGTTTACAAATGGGTTGCAACTTTAAAACAAGAAAAAAGGATAATGGTCATGTAATGCCTATATCAAGAGGTCATGCAATGTCTATATCATCCGATCAACTAGAAGATTCAGGGCCATGCTTAAGACCTTGTGTTTTGGCTTTCCCTTATATATTATGCTAACCTTATTCAATTATAATCAAACAGTAGCCAGTACTTTCCATAGTTTGCTTTGAATATGTTTTACAGGATATCTGCTACTCTATGCCTCTTTGCAAAATTAAATTGAATCAGACAACTGCTGAAGATCTTGCTGAACTCTCAGAAATAAAGAATCATAATCTTGGCCATGTATAGCCTTTAGGAAATATATCTCCGTCTAGATGTATATTCCACTTGTGTAGCACCTGCTATGATATGTGGAGATTATTGGCCTTATTATGACTCCTCTAATGGATGCAAATTCGGCGTTCACGTTCTGTCTCAAACATAAATAATATTCAAGAATCTTTCTTGGCTTTTGTGGGAAATGAGAATGTACAAGGATTGTATGATCTTCTGTTAAATTGGTGCATATGAACATTTTTTGGAAAAGAGATTGCATATTGTGCAAATGAAATTTTTGTGAAGGAGTTTTAAAGATGTTATAAGCATTGATTCTCATTCATGTGTAGGTCTTCGTTAGTATTTCTTCCCACCGCAGATGTTCCATTATTATTACATTCATAGTGCCATTTCAAAATGATGCACTGTCTTCTCCCGAGTATATCACACATCTGCTGCTTTGATTTGTAGTATGTGTCTATGTGATTCTCTTGATGTGATACCTTTGTTCTAGATGGTAACAATTTGAGATTACTTCCTTGATCTCCAGATCAAATTCACTAAGATGGTAAGAGAAGAACATAGATGTTGTTGATGGCTAAGATTAGAGGTGAATATCTTCCGCCTTGGATTATTAGCAATATTTGTGCAAATGTGGTTGCTACTGAACAAAACTTTGAAGCCAGGTTCGTTGATGCTATCATCCTCTTTACTGAACCAAAAACTGAAGTCTTTCTTAAAGAATGCTAACATTCTATGAATTGAATTCAACTTTGTGACCGAGCCAACCTCTGTTAACTTAAACATTGGTCTACCACAAGTGCCTGAGAAAACTGACCCTGATTCTTAAGTAATAAAAGGCACATGACTAACAACAAATGATGCGGCTGGCATTCCTCGAGCAGTGATTTGTCCTAAACTTCGACCAAGCCATCTAAAGAGCTTGAAGTATTGCAACAAGTCTTACACAGTTTCACTATCTTGTTCCTAACATGTATTTCCTTTAAATTCTCTTTCTTTATCCATGTTTTATTCAACGTATTTGAATGTGACCTCTAAATCCAATAATCAATCTGTCTGTATCTATTGGTAATTTGGCTGGACACATCCAGAAACAGATTTGACAGTAATGTACTGGAAAACTTTGGTCTGTCTATATGTTAAAATGCATCATAGCGTCTTCTTTTTGTGTCAATTCCCTGTTTTGAACTTTGGATATATAATCAGATTTCTGAATCCTCGGTGTTGGTTTTTATGAGAGTAAGCTCAACATAAAAGGTGGAGACTTCACTTGGTGAATGAAACCACTTAACCCACAAAAGATGGACTCGGTCTCAAGTGAGAAGAAACACCAACTTGTGGTTGAATCTGCCTCGAAATGCCTTGATAAATCCAAGATTACTATTGAGTAACTCGGCCATAACAAGGAGAATGAATCTAGGTTTCATCTAGATCTTATAAACAATTAAATAAAGCATAAGAAGAGTTTAGTGGATAATTTAGAAGTGTTTAGGTAGAGGACTGCCATTGGGCAGCCTCTACACGAGATTCTACTCCTAAATCTACATCTTAAACTACTTGCATAAACATAAAGAAGAGAGAACTTTTGGAAAACACTTCTATTATTTCAAGTTAATTGAATACAAAGGGAATACAACCTTCTATTTATAGAGGATTACAAGAGAGGGTGTTTCAGCTGAAAATAAACCATAGCAGCTAAGTCTTGGTCGTTGGAGAGGAGAAAGGAGTGGAGTTTCCAACCATTGAAAGTGACATCTCATCTTTCTTGATTTTGGCATAAAGAGAAGTCACATGTCTTCCTAAGCTTCCAATAGTCATATTGGACTTAGTTAGGCTTCAATTAGGTCCTAACAAGCTTACATAACATCCCATTTGATTAGAATCAACATTTAGAAGATTTCTCAAAATGTTGACTTTTTGCATTGGCTGTTGACTCGCACGTTGACTTTTTGCCTCGACCGTTGACTCATACCGCGGTATGTGTTTCCTTGACCCACGGTGCGATGCCTCTCGACATGTGGCTTACCCGCGGTATGTCCGTGTCTCCACCCGTGGTACGTCCTAATCTCGACCCGCGGTACACGAAGAACCTTCCTACGGTACACGAAGAACCTTCCTACGGTACGTCTGTGTCTCCACCTGCAGTACGTCCGTGTATCCACCCGCGGTACGTCCGTGTATCCACCCGCGGTATATCCATGTATCCACCCGCGGTACGTACTAATTCTCGACCCGTGATACATGAAGAAACTTCCCGCGGTACGTTCGTGTGTCCACCTGCGGTACACGCCTCTAGACCCGTTTGCCTACTCGCGGTACATGATCCGTCCATTGATTTTCTAGAGCTGCCGTTGACTTTTCTACGGTGCATGAATTCCTTGCCCGCGGTACATGCCTCTCGACTCGATGGCCTACCCGCGGTACACAACACTCGTCTGTTGACTTTCCTGACCCAGTGTTGACTTTTCCAGCACATGCACCATCCGACCTTTTCATGACCTTTTGATGATTTGGTGACCCTTATGAGTCCTTGGTGGCCATTTTCCTCCTTCTTGAAGATCATTGGGGTGGTTTTCGGCCTTGTCTTGATGACTTCGGCCTTGACTCTCCTCTTCTTCTTCTTCTTGACTTTAAAGGTGTTCGGCCTCTTCGGCGTCTTTCTCTTGTCTCTTTGATATAGACTAATAATTGGTACATGTTTGATCAAAGTGGAGAACAATGTACATTCATTTGCACTAAAGGAAACCTAGAATCATAAACATCCCCATATTATTTGCTGACAATTCATAGACCTACCTGCAATGCAATTTATGATTGATTTCATAAGACAACATAATTCTATGCGATTTCTTTTAGCAACACTAAGTTGAGCTTTGCTGACGATTCATAGACACAACACTATGATTGATCTGTCTCAATGATTCCTTGTCTTCCTCAAGTGCTTAAAGCCTTGAGTGTATAATGTCAATTTTTATTACTAATGTACAGTATTGGTCGACTCCATAGATACATTGTCCAAGTTCTTTTTATGATTTCAGTTCATAAGTGCCAAATTTGGATTATAATTTACTATTATATTCAGTCTTTTGTTCAACGTAGAGCTATAGTTTTAGGTGGGCACGGAGCGGATAGGCAGAAAATTTGCAATATCCTTGATCCACTTCATGTTATCTGGATATCTAATTTTGAGATTTGCTTTGATCTGAAATTTTTTCGGATATCCGAAAACGAGGATATTAGTTTTTTTCCCAAAAATCTCCGAATAATTCGCTCTGATCTGTTTTTAAACAATTAACAATAATATAATATAAAAAATTCACAAAAATAATAAAAATATATATTAAAAACTAATGTCAATATACATTTTTAAACCCAAAATAAATATTTTTTAATATATATTTAAAAAAAAAATATAACTAACTATTAAAGGTTAAAATTTTATAATTAAACTTATTCTAAAAGCTAAATTCATAGTATATCACATAGCAAAAAAATAATAACATCATAAAAATAATATAGAACAATTAAAATGAATTACATGCTATATTTTATTCATCTCCAACCATATAAATATGCACAATACTATTAATATTATAATATATGTATACTTAATTAAGATTTAAACATATATTTACTGAGATACGAATCGGAACATATATCCAATTTTTTGAAAAATGATATTTGATATTTGTAATAGATATTAAATTTTGCTATTTATTTTTTTCCAAAAATTTTACAGATATTCAGAATTTTTAAATCGAATTGAAACAAATACTAAATCGAATAGAAACTTAAAGATACTTTGCCCACCCCTAACATAAACACCAATTATATAGTCTATATAATTAGTTATTATAAATTATGTTTTATAGGCATAAACTCACAAATAAGGAAAACTGGAAAAGGTTCGTTCATAACATTAAAAAGTTTCTGGATTGAAACAACATTTGATAAAAAAGTCAAGACTTTTATCTATAAAAAAAGTGTGGGTCGATTAAATGGATTGTGTTTGGAGGTGTTTCTTTCTCGATGTCTCTTTCTTCTCGAGTCCCCTTTTCTTCTTCTTCACTACACTGGTCGCTCTGTTACTGAGAGGCCCTTTCCTTTGTCTCGGAAGATTTTAAAAGGTAATTCTGTTGATTTCACTATGATTATAGTGAAATTTGGAACTTTTAGTGCTTAACGAGAACACCCTTTGTCCCGATTTCTGTTCCAAGTTCCAGCCTTCTTTGCCTAAGATCCATTCACATATTTGGGAACTTTCAGCTGCATAACCAAATGGAAGAACCCAGAGAGCAAAGTGAGTTTGTTGGTGACTGCAGAGAGCCCATGGAGGAAGTTCAAAAGGAGCTATGTTTGTCGTATAAAACTGAAACCCTAAGTGGTGAGGATGCAACCACGGTAGAGGCATTGAATTCAGTTGTTTGCGATGTTAATGAGATCGATGTCTCAAGTGATGGAGGTTCAGCTGATAAAGATGGCAGCACTGATAATTTTGGTTCTGATGAGAAACAAGTGAAAGCTGAGGTTGAGGATATGGTTGGTTCTGTTTGTGGTGAGGAGACTAAGGATGATATTGAGAAGACTGTTAGCTCTGATG
Source organism: Lepidium didymum (assembly GCA_963920545.1). Classification (NCBI taxonomy): domain Eukaryota; kingdom Viridiplantae; phylum Streptophyta; class Magnoliopsida; order Brassicales; family Brassicaceae; genus Lepidium; species Lepidium didymum. Next base: position 3,397,282 of record OY986984.1, on the reverse strand, counting down.
ATGTTGAAAAGACTGATACTATTACAGAGCCTGAAACAGAGAGAAATGATATCGAGTGTCTCGGAGATGCTGGGACTGATGAGGTGAAGCCGGTAGATGAGAATGCGGTGAATGATGAAAAGGAAACAAATGAAGTTGAAGATAAAGGCGTTGCTTTTGATGGTGAACAAAGTGTTCAATCTGACAAGTCCCACCAGAGTTTAGTCGATGGGGAGATGCTTTCTGTTGCTGAAAATGGAGCTGACCAAGAGAAGGTATCAACAAAAAAAAGCGAGGAGGATGATATAAAAATGGGTGTTGATAGCCAACAGGAGAAGGAAGAGAAAGTGACTCATTCTTACAATGAACAGGGTGATTCGGTATGTGAGACATTAGATGTTGACCAAGAGAAGGGAGTAGCAAAGAAAAGTGAAGGGGAGAATAGCGAAATGGATGTTGATACCAAGCAAGCAAAGGAAGAAATTTTGGTTTGTAATGAACAGAGAAATCTGGGATCTGAGAAAGCAGATGCTAAGCATTCAGAATCTGTAATAGTTCCAGAGGAGTCTATCCAATTAAGAGAAGGGGACATGAACGAAGTAATTCCAGGTACTGTTTCGGAACTTAGCTCTGCTGCTGAAGTACGTCATGAAGAAGAGATAACAAAAGTTAAACAAAATGAAGACAATGTAGATGACATGGAAATCGATTATGCGACAGAAGAACAGGTGGAAAAGGATGTTAAAGTAGGTGGCGCTTTGAATAATGCTCGCAATGAATCTGCTGGTGCTGACAGGAATGATTCCAATGTAGTAAAGGAAATGGAAATTGATGAACAGAAAGGTAGTGTTGATATGGCAAGTGACCTTAGCCGAACAATCAAATCTACTGATTCAGCAGACCCAAATAGTCCTACTGAAGATGCTGCTACAGGTGAAGTTGAACCGTTGGATCATAATGCTCTTTTTGATCCAAGTTCTGATATTACCAACTTTATTGATTTCAGCGGTGTATCATCTTGGTCAGGAAATATACAAGACCTTAAAACCAAAACTGGGAATGTATCTTTGAAAGAGGATAAGAAAGCTACTTACATGGGAAAGAAAGTTTCCACATTGGATGGTAATGTAAGTTTACATGCTGACGAAATTCAAAATGACTCCAGTGAAGCCTGTATTCCTGTAAGAGCAGAATCTTTAGCTGCTGCTACAAAGCGCCTAACAGAGGGTTCCGATGCAATTATGGGATCTGACGAAAACCCTGAAGTTAAAGATCATCAATACGTAGATGATAACACTGCAAATCAACAAGATAAAAGGAGAGAGGAAAATGATATTTCTCATGAAGTTCCAAGTATAGATCCAAACCAAAAGGAAGATACAGAAATGGAAGAAAATCCCAACAATTCTGATTTTGCTGATGATGAAGTTGGTTCTGATATTAAACCCAATGGTATGAAACTAATGGAAGATGTCCTGAGTGAAGATTCACCTGGGGAAGGTAGAAAGACTGTTTCATTTGCGAAAGTGTCGGGTGTTCAAAGACCATCCTTTAAGATCGGTGCATGCATAGCCAAAACTGCTACTCAGATGGCAGGATCTCCTTCAGTAGTTAAGAGTAGTAACTTTGGTGATGAAACTCTTCCCGTTGAGAGTTTTGTATTGCAGCTTCACTCTGCAGCAGTAGACCCTGTAAAAGAGAATGTTGTATCTGACATTGCCACTGACTTTTTCTTAGAGTTCCGAAACTCATCTGCTTCTCAGCAAGTTACCCCAGAAAAGATGAGCAGTAAAAGAGTTAAACTATCCAATTCTAATGCAGGAAGAACCGAAGCATTTGAGTTTGAGGAAATGGGCGACACATACTGGACTGACAGAGTGATTCATAATGGTGGTGAAGAGCAAACACCACCTACTGACAGAGGAAGCTATCAAGTTCTGCCAGTTGAGTTGAAACCTGCTCAGGTTCAAAGAACTCGCCGACCATACAGAAGACGACAGACTCAGATCAACATTCCTCATTCAGCTTCAGAGAAGCCGGCAAATTACGATGAGAATGCACCAGCGGAGCTTATAATGAACTTTTCTGAATTGGATACAATACCTCCTGAAAATAGTCTGAGTAAAATGCTCAGGCATTTTGGACCTATACATGAGTCGCAGACTGAAGTTGACACAGAGAAACACTGGGCTAGAGTAGTTTTTAAGAAAGGTGCTGATGCTGAGGTTGCTTACAGCAGCGTAGGAAGTTTCAAGATATTTGGAACGAAGTCTGTGAAGTACGAGCTCAGTTATACAATTTCTGAAACATTCAAAGTTCAACCTTATGTTGTGTCTGTAGGCGAGGAGGATGCAGCACTATGTCCTCCCTCTTACATGGATTTTTAGCTCAGGTAAATCTGCTTCATTGCCCCCCATCTTGCTGGTGTGAAGCTGATGTGTCAGTTCCTCTCGATGCTTGTTTTTGTTTTGTTTTATTATGGTATTCATATCGAAGGTTTATACTTTTACACGTAACGACCGAAAAGAATTGGATATATGCATAGTGTTCTGTTAGATTCAAGCTTGCAATTAAGAGATACACGACCACAAATCAATGAGGCCATGTATGTGTTGCTTGTGTGTGTTTTTTCTTGAAAAATGGCATATATGAATTTTCTTTCTTACGAGTTGTTAATTGATTAATAGAGTTATTAGATTTTGTGTTTCAGGTGAAATCAGTTGGCAGGCATCAAGAGAAGTAAAGGCTGAAGTGGCTCAATGGACTGGAGGCTCTTGCTTGTGTTTTTGTTTCCGTTTAGGTAGAGATTTAGACTGTATAATATGAGAAAGCATGTATTTTCTAGAGACAAGGATTCTTGGTTATGTGTAACTGTCGAGATTAGAGAGATTATGTTTTTCTTTCGTGGCTAAACATTTGATTTCTTGCTATTAAACCAAGTGACATCAATAGTGTTGAGGTGATTTTGAGCATTCAATCTGGTGGCTTATGTTAGGTAATCCAATCAAGTTGGTTACTAAATCTTTTAAACTAGTCTGGTATCACCTAACCTAGCCCTTCGCTTCGGTTTTTTTTGTTATCCAATTTAGTAACTATTCTTGTATTTAATTTTTTCGATTCTGGTTTAGTTAGAATAAATTTTTTTGGAACCATTCGGGTCTGGTTTGGGCACCTCTATCTATTTTCAAAAAAATAAAAATAATTTTAGAAAAACCATTAATTAATTTTTAAAAATTGAATATTTTAGTTTTTTAGAAATTTTGATTCAAATTAAGTAACATATTTAGATTTATAGTTACAATTTTAGATATTTAGATGATTAAATTCTATATAATTAATTATTTTATATATAACTGTATTTTGGTTTTTTGGGTAACTATTCGATTCTCGGTTTGGTTCTGGTACGGTTCGGTTTTTGGTTCTCGGTTAATATGCCCAGGGCTAACCTAACCTATGCCATCAAACTGTCTTGTTTTGTCAAAACCATGTTATGAACATCAGATATATAATCAGATTCTGAATCAGTAGTAATTTGATCGAAGTATAGAGCAATGTACATTCCTTTTCACGAACTACACCAAAAGAGACCTAAGGGCATGTTTGTTTCTCCATCCAGCTGTTCCATCCAGATGGAGATGTCAATTGTTGTTTGTTTAAATGCATAATTGTGCATCATCCGGATGGACATGCTGAATGGAGCATCTCAACTTAGTTTAAATTTTTAGAAATTCTAGATGTGTTTATAAGAAGCAATTGGACGTAGATGAAATTCATAAAAATTAAAAATACCAAAATATCATTTTCTTCTCTCTTTCTTCTTTTTTACTCTCTTTATCCTATTTTTATTCTTTCTCATATTTTTTACTCTCTCTCCTCTTTTTTACTCTCTCCCTTCTTTTTATTCATTCTCCTATTTTTTACGCTCTCTCTTCTTTTTTACTCCCTCTCTTCTTTTTACTCTCTCTCTTCTTTTTATTCATTCTCCTATTTTTTACGCTCTCTCTTCTTTTTTACTCCCTCTCTTCTTTTTACTCTCTCTCCTCTTTTTTACTCTCTCTCCTCTTTTTTACTCTCTCCCCTCTTTTTTATTCGTTCTCCTATTTTTTACACTCTCTCTTCTTTTTTACTCCCTCTCTTCTTTTTACTCTCTCTCTTCTTTTTACTCTCTCTCCTCTTTTTACTCTCTCTCCTCTTTTTTACTCTTTCTCCTCTTTTTTACTCTCTCTCCTCTTTTTTATTCGTTCTCCTATTTTTTACACTCTCTCTTCTTTTTTACTCTCTCTCCTCTTTTTTACTCTCTCCTCTTTTTTACTCTCTCTCTTTGTTTTACTCTCTCTCCTCTTTTACTCTCTCTCCTCTATTTTACTATCTCTCTTCTTTTTTATTCTCTCTCCTCTTTTTACGCATTGCCCTCTATTTTACTCTATTTCGTTGAATATTAGTTTAATTTTATTAATTAAAATAATACTAAAAATTAATCATATTTTTTTTGGTCATTTTATAGGTAGGTCTATTTAGATGTAGATGTTAATTTATAAAACAAACAAACACACATCTAGATGCAACATCTAGATGTAGTATTCACCATGGAAACAAACAACATCCAGTTGCTCTATCTAGATTGTGCATTCAGATGGACCATCTGGATGAAGTAGTTGGATGGATAAACAAACAAGGCCTAAATAAAAACTGGAATCTAGACATGTGAACTTGTTAAACATCTTTATCGCCTAGAATCATAAGCATCCCCATGTTATTTGCTGACAATTTATAGACATACTTGCAGTGCAATTTATAAATGAATTCATAAGCAAGTTGAACCGTGATACTAGAATCTGAAACAACAAAACAAGTCTTGTTAGTTGTTAATCAATTTACTTGTTTCGGCTGGCTTTCCTTTTCCAAGAAATGAAAGACATAATCCACGTAAGCAACATTCAGGCGCTACAGAGTTCAAAAAAGAATATGCAGCAACAAATGAGAGCTAGATAGGAGAGGTTGTTATAGTTAATTACCTTGAAGACCGTTACTATGGAGAATCTTCTAAAAGATCGCATTTTTCTAACCGAGTCTCACCTATTTGGTGTGCCGGTTTCCTTAGATAAATGTTGTGCGATCAAGATCCGATGTCTATATTGGAATACCACAAAAGATGTGATTGAGATAAATGGAAAATGGTCATGAAAACTGAATTGAACTTTCTATCGGGTATAAATGGGTTTTAATTGAGATAAGTAATAAGAAAAATAAAGTAACTAGATATAAAGAATGATTTGTTGCCCAAGAGTTTTCCCAACAACCATGAATTGATTGTGAAGAAATATATTCTCCACTCAAGGATGCAATTACCTTCAAATGTTTAATAAACTTAGTAACATCTAAAAATCTAGAAATGAATTTAACGTATGGTTTGATAACATATGTATATTGATCACTTGATAATGATATATACATCAAAATTCCATAAAGATTGAAAATACATGAAACATTAGACTCAAAATCTAAAGAAGATATGTGCAGTCAAATTACATTGATCCCTTTACGGATTAAAACAATTCGGATGGACGTAGTATAATCGTTTAAGTGAATATTTAGTGAGGAAAATATATACAAACAATGTGAAATGCCCATGTTGTATTTATTGAGTAATCTTTATCTGGATCTGTGATCTTTGTACTTGATTAAATAAACTGTTTGCTACAAATCTAATTGCAAGATATAGTTCATCTCCTATGTGTAGACAACCGAAAGAAATAAAACATATTTTTCATTATCTACATGGAAAAATTGACTTGGGATTATTTTATCCTACAAACTCTAGCGTCGATTTAGTTGGTTTTGCATATGTAAGTTATTCATCAGATCCACATAAAAATCCCGATTGAAAACTGAATATGTTTTCACTATTGAAGGTACTACAATTTCTTGGTGTTCCAAAAATAAACTTTAGTTGCTACTTACTCAAATCATGTAGAGATCATTGGACTTCACCAAAGATGTAAGGAATGTGTTTGACTCAGATTTATGACTCAACACATACAAGAAGCAAAACATAATATTCATAAATAAGAAGCCAACAAAAGTGTATGAAAACAATATTGCACGTATCGCCCAAATTTTTTCTCTTACACACGAGAACTCGATACAAATTAAGAAGCGGATTTTCAGTATATTCGTTCAACTGACAATGCAGTTGATCTATTCACGAAAGCGTTTCCCACTGCTACATTTAGAAAGCACGTTCATACCATTGGAATGCGTCACCTATGAAATTTACGAAGAGAAGAGTATATCTATAATTTCAAGGGGATATTAAGTTATTGTACTATTTTTCTCTTTTCATAGTTTTTATCCTACTAAATTTTTTCATGATAAAATGGAAAGTGTTATAATGATAATATAGTTAAACCTCTATAAAATTATAAAAACTTTGAAATAAAATAAAATTCGGTCCAAAGTGGGCTTATGTAAAAATTAACAAAATTCGATAAGGTAATAAGATAGTAACTTATTTGGAATCTCTATGTAAATATATGGTCCTATTAGTATCATAAATTAACACTCATCTAAATTTACATATAAGTATAGATATACATATATATATATATATATAAATTGATATATTAATGTATGATTTTTTTTAAATTGAATTTTCTCATATAGCTCATTTCTATACAATTGTTACATTGTATTTTTAGCCTATAATGTCTTAATATAACATGTAATAAAAATAGCCAAAATTTTCGATAAGTTTACAATTTTAAAATGTGTATCATTTTCATTTTGATAGTCTTATATGCTCTTAAAAATTGAGATCATTAATTATAAATTTGAATTTATGTATATAATGTATATAAATGTATTTATCTCTTTTAACTCATATCCCTCCCTCTCATCTCTTACCTCTCACATTATATAATATTATAAAATATATAGCATGTTTTGTAACACTTGTTTGTCTACAGTATTTTAATCAAAAGACCAAAATTAGATTTATGGGTTTAGGCTAATGTTGGAGGTGTACCTTGTCCCGAAGTTATGGGTTTAGGCTTCTGTTGGAGGTAGATCTTGTTCCGAGGTTCATCACAATCATTAAGTTCGACCATCAAGAAAGAGTTTATAAATTTACAATAACGATAGAAGCTACAGCAAGAGGATTCGTTGACTTCATGAAGATTTATCGATAAACCATCAGTGAAAAGAATAAAATCGATGATACTTTTCTATAAAAATATAAAAACAAGTTAGGTGGTTCCTAAAACCGGATAGATAGTTGAAACATTTTGCTACTTATGACAATAATCCAGGGTCAAAAACAGGTTAGGTGACTTTGATTTTAATCTCTCACAATATATGGATAACTCATTTATTATTTGATTTCTTAAAAACAAATAAGAAAATTGAGTTAAAGGAGCAAATGTGCGGTTGTGAGAAGAAAAAACTAATTAAATAAATAGAGACCAATATATCAATTATTCTAAAATTTATTGTTATTCACCAAAATCTCCTATTAAGAGCATTTCTAATGTATTTTTCTAATTTTTACTCTAAAATAGAGGAACTCTATAATATAGATATGTTTTGCTCTAATATATTTTTTTATTTTTTACTCTAAAAATATTTTAATTTAAATTTACTATTAATACTTTTTTACTTTTAGAAATTATAATTCAACCCCGATTATTTTATTCTTTGAAAATTTTCCATAAATAATTATAAAAAATATTTAAATAAAAATTTATTATAATTCAATTAAAACATTTATTGTAACGAAAATTATATTATACATCGTATAAAACCAGTAAAGCATAGTACATGGTTTAGACACCACCACCACTATTTTTTTGTGTTGTTTAATCTATGAATTTTTCACTGTTTTGATGTCTTTTAATCAATTGAAAATCATGTTCTTACTTAATAGTTTTTTTTTCAACCGTATTGGACCTGAAAAAATCTTTCATATACTTGGAATACGTATTTACGTATCATGTATTAGATTTTTAAATGCTCACAGTTGTAATTCCTATGAATAATTGAATAGCAAAAATATGTGGTGTGATTAAATAAGAGTGAAGTGATAATTCATTAATTAGTGAACTATGAAAATGTATATGGCTTGAGAGTCCATGTGTAGTTGAGTTAAAATCATATTATTATTGATTATTAATATTATTTATAAAAATTAAATGACTGATTTGTAAAGAAAAAAGCTCACTTCTATAATAGCGGAAAAAATAGCAATCTCCTAAATATAGAAGAAAAAATAGTATTCTTCTATTTTAGAGTAAAAAAGAGAAGTGAGTTGGAGAATATTTTACTCTAAAATAGCATTTAGAGGCAAATATAGTGGTGGATTGGAGATGGTCTAATAAACTACATTTAGATAAATTATATGAAAAAACAGTGTCTACATAGCTATAATGTTTTTTTTTGTTTTTATCAACATTGAATCGATTAAATCTGATCCATAGCCTAGTTTAACCTTTAAAATTTATATTTAATCTACCAAATTGTAGAGAGGAGGAATCGAACCCTAGATACCATAATTATTAGTTGGATCATTCTAACCACCAGATTAAAAGAACTTGGTATATAGCTATAATGTTTAAAAATTACATATTTAGTTCCACAACGTTTCTATTGAAAATTTCGTTTTATAATTATCAATAACAAACTAAGATTATAGTTATTTTTCTTATTCTTTTTCAATGATTGTTTATAGCAAATTACAATGGAGGATGTATAAAAAGTCCTTGAGAATATAATATTGTCATTCGTTAAAAAAAAACTTTTAAATTAAAAGTGAGAGAATAAGTGATAAGAAAAAAAGCGAACGTGGCAAAGAATCTGTGGCTAAAAAGCTAACCAAAATCTCCAACTCTCTTCTTATTGGATAAGAGAAGTATCCAGAAGTCTTCATTTCCATTGGTTCTTCTTTACTCCTTCTATAATTCCAAAAACCATCTCACAATCTCTTCAAATTCTCTCCTCCATCTACAACTCTCTTCAGAACAATGGCTGCAACTATGGCGACTTCAGCCAAATGCATGTCCCTAAACCCATCACCACCTAAACTCCAAAACCCAACCAAACCCATCTCCTCCAAACCCTTCATCTCTCTTCCAACTCCATCAAAACCTGTCATCTCTCTCGCTGCCACAAGCACTGCCTTAGCTGGAGCTGTCTTCTCCTCCCTTAGCTACTCTGAGCCAGCTTTAGCCGTTCAACAGATCGCTCAGCTCGCTGCAGCTGAAGCCGGTAGTGACAACCGTGGCCTAGCTCTTCTTCTCCCCATCATTCCAGCCATCGCATGGGTTCTTTTCAACATCCTTCAGCCAGCAATTAACCAGATCAACAAGATGCGTGAGACTAAAGGAATCGCTGTAGGTTTAGGTATTGGTGGTGGTCTTGCAGCGTCCGGGCTTTTGACTCCACCACCTGAGGCGGTTGCAGCGGCGGAAGCAGCGGCAGCGAGTGGCTCAGACGGAAGAGGACAGTTGTTGTTGATTGTGGTTACACCAGCTTTGCTTTGGGTCCTTTACAACATATTGCAGCCAGCTTTGAACCAACTTAACAAGATGAGGTCTGAGCAGTAAAATCTTATATAGAAATATTATTATTATTAAGCATCTTTGGGATTCAAATGTACAATTAATCCTTTGTTTTATGGACAGTTTTATATTTAAATTTTGGACTGATATATTTGTTTTCATCGCCTAATACTCTACTCATATTATCTGTAACTAGGTCGCATTTATCAGGCATCATTTATGCTTATGGTTCGTCTTTTAGTTTTATCTAAAATCATCATCGTAAACACAATCTCCTTAGAACTATCTATTACAGAATCTAAGTAATTTTACATTAAAAACCAAATAAAAGTCTTTGGTTTATCGAAACGTGTTGCTCCTCTTAATTTACCTTCATATAGTTCTACATATCAAATTATAAAATTGGAAGAGAACAATGCTGTAGTTTAGTGACTATTGTATAATCTATGGATGAAGAATTCCACATTTTTATGTACAAATGTTTCTTTTTGGGGATTAAAAAGACCAAATCAACGCTGATTCAGAGATATTAATGGAATTGAATCACTTGAAACATGGAGTCAGTGACTAGTGCATGTAGTAGCCAGAGGATTATATGAGTTCTAGACTTAGTAACCGGTGTGGTTTGTTGTTAAGTTTTCAAGTCTTGCCTCGACTGAGGATTGATTTTGGTAGACCTATTTGTCAATCATTTTGTATCATGTGTGTACCGTTAAATAGGCAGGGACACTCATTAAGGTGATACTTTCAAATTTTGGTATCTAGTTGGACTCGAATATCCAAACAAACAAATACCCTTAAGAAATATAGATACCGGCAACCAAGTGATATAGCCCAATGGTTTAAGTTTGGTACCATTGTTGCCCAACTGCACAAGGTCCCAAGGGACACGAGTTTGATTCTCTTGGGAAGGGTCTATTCTCCAAAGAAACGGGATTGACACTGTTTGGGATGATGTATTGACACTCAATTCCTGTCCTCGGTAGAGGATGATGCAAGGGACTCACTCCTTGGAGTAAGCGGTCATATGAGATCCGGATCTCCTAGTTAATAGAAAAAAAAACCGGCGATTTACCGAAAAGTATTAATTTATTTAATATTCAAGCTTTCATAAATTTCTTAAGTTGACTTGAATCGTGCCACAACACAAGATATACAATATCAACTCAGTCAGAGTTTTGGATGTGTGTTTTTTCAGATATGCTTCAGTTTACAGATATGAATGCTTAGTCTTAGGACTGACTATTAATGGATTGATTAATCATGCAATAAGATGGCCACATGGGTTCGTTGCCTAACTATCAGTGAATTACGGTACTTATAATAAATAACCTCTCGACGTGACACAACGTCTGGTTTTGGGCTAAACACATGACTCCATGTTACCGTTGACAAAGCATATTCAAATGCTACCAAATTCAACCTTGTTTGAATAAATAAATGAAACACGAGAATACAAATTATTCGTGTACGTTTGGGTTTTGTATCTTATAAATTAAGGAAACATAGGAAACTAAAGCTTACAAGTCTTACAAAGATTCATAACAGAAGATTTTAAGAGAACCAACAACTACAGAAGAAAAAGAAGAAACATACAAGTAACTTAAAGCTCAAAGTTTCATTCTTTTTTACCACTGGAGTCTTTAAGTAGTCCCTTCTTCCGGATCTGGAGGCACCTTTTAATGTTAAACGTCTCGAAAACACTTTCCGGCAATGCGGAAACAACTGCACCCATTAGAGCATGAGGCCAGTATGGTGTGCATTCTGATTCATAGCCTATGAACCGCACTGCTGCCTTTGCATAACCCTCTGGTGATGCCACTAAGAAGGATGCTTTTCTTATTTTAGTCATCTTAGTTGCAACATACAAAGGAACCTATAGAAAAAACTTAACCAAATTAGCCATAAATGAAGATTTTCAAAAGTTAATTGAGCAGAGTGACTCATTTAGTTGTGTTGGTAAAATACAACTCCACACTCAGCAATATATACATGGAAAGTGCTACAGTTCGAATATAGTTTCTTTGAACCAAGGATATTACATCCTAAAACTGCTTATGTTCAATCATCTACGGTCACAACACAAATTCCTTAGTTTTCTAGTTTTGACATTCTTTCACATAAACAGACTGAATATATTATCAGAAACGAGATATCACATCATAGAAGCTTTAAGTAAAGAGATATATGTGGCGTTACTTCCTCAATTGCAAAAACCACTAACCGCAAAACTAATAAAAATCATCAACCTTCTAGTCCACTAACAGAGACAGAATCAGAAAACCATGAAAGGATCACATATTCTAGGGATTCGAGAAACAACCATCACGTCTTCTAGGGATTCAAGAAACTACGTTTTACAAATTTTCCTATCTAGATTATATCACACAGAACTTATGCTACTACTTCAGATGAGGCAAAAGCTTAACTATAATAAGCCAAGAGCTAGAACCCTAAAAGGATAAGATCGGGTTTACTCATTGCTTAATCCTACTTCTGTTCTTAAAAAGATAGACTAGATTACTAATATCTTTTTTAAAAATTCAAATTTCTTTCTCAACACAAAAATCTATAAAAATTTCATGTAGCCAGGAGACAATGATTCAAGAAATTTCACCTGGCATTGAGCATGAATCCCACTTTTCTTATACTCAACATTGAGACACTTGGTGAATTGATCCACATACCTGAGAACAAAAGCAAACAATGTCAAGTCCACTACTTTAGGACCACTCAAAGCAATCAGATTGTAACAAACAAACAAACAATTCACAACACAATGTAAGAAGATTCCTTACGTTTTACAGCCAGCATAAACAGTGTAGAAAGGATAGGAAGGGATAAGAGAAGCAGCACCAGAACCCATATTGATAATAGCACCTCGCTTCCTCTTTAGCATATTAGGCAACACAGCATGAGTAACTTTGGTCGTTCCTTCAACATTGATTTTGATCAGATTATTGATTAGCTCTTCATCAACCTCGTGAAAGTACTTAGCGTACGGATACGACAGTCCAGCGTTGTTAACCAAAATCCCAACTTCTAAACCTTCAATGGTCTCCTTAATCCGTTTCACACCTTCATCGATATCACCAGAGAAATCCATCACCACAGTTTTGATCTGAACATTACTGTACTTGGATCTGATCGTATCAGAGACATCTTTGAGCTTGTCTGGATTACGAGCGACGAGTACGAGGTTAAGTCCTTTCTGGGCAAACTGAAAGGCGAAAGCTTTACCGATTCCATCGGTAGGACCGGTGATGATTGCCCAGGATCCATATCGCCGTAGATTTTTGCCTGGCCGGAGAAAGTAGATGTAGAAAGATCTGAGGAGAGTCAAGATGAATTTGAAGACGGAGATTGAACCGAGAGCGAAGAGAATGAGGAGCCAAGTGGGCTGAGATTTGAAGTAAGTACAGATCTCCATGAGAAGAAAGGCTCAGGTTTTCTGGGACTAAAGATGTGGAATTTAGGGATTTTAAGGAGAGAGGAAGAAGAAGAATTAAATGGGGCGGAGCGGAAAAGACAAAGGTGGATGGAGTTAGATGAGCAGAAAACCACCGGAATTAACTACTCCCTCTGCTTCTTCTCACCTTTTTTTTCTTCTAAATGTTTTGTTATTTTTTTTTTGCCATCCCAATTTTATTTATAAATACTTTAGATTACAACAAAATTTAACATACAAACTCAAACATAGTGTCAATGAAAAATATAAGCTTCAAAAGACGTGTCTCACAATCCAAATGATTAACTAGACACGTATTGTTCCGCCAACCTTCGTCGTATAAAAATTCAATTTAATTGAATTGCTTATTGCCGGAAAACCAATCTTAACGACGAAACTTTTTGTTGACTTGCTTATGACTAATACAAATAAAAAAGATCGAATATATTGAAGAGTTTACGAGTATCTAATATAGTGAACTCAAAACTAGAGAAATAGTTATTTAAAAACAATGAATATCAACCTAGGAAAAAGAGCTATACGTATTTTTTAAAATCTATGTTATGAAGATACGTGAAAACCTAAAAATATCAAAATGTTACAAAACTACACTAGAAATAGAGGTTGTGAATAGTAGACAAAAATAATGCAGAGTTTTTGTAATTTGGGTCATCTGCATTTAATAGCATCATTCATACATTAAAATTACAATTTACTAAAAGCAGACGTATTTGCATATCCAAAAATCGAATTCTACTGTCTACATTATGTACGAACTTGGCTAATAGACCAACCAGCTGTGACAAAAAGAAATTGTAATCGAAAAAATAAATAAAAATATAGTGATTTCTATGCAGATCAGAAAAAATGAAAAAAATAGGCATGTACCCATTTGGTGTTTTACACCCGATCTGCATATATATATATTTGCTTAATTTGAATATATAATGTCAAACTCCATTCATTCATATCATTAATTTTACACTACAACTCAAAGAAAAATATATGGTCTTTTTCCTTTCACCCTTGTTTTAAGTTAAGTAATAAGATTTGTTTTTTAAATTTGTAAAAGAAAGTTTGTATTTGTTTTTAAATCTTGTAGAAAAATTATATCTTGTTATTATTTTTTATAAAGAAAAATATGATATTGATTATAATAACAAATATACAAACATATTAAATTTTGTATGACAAGCATAAGAAAAAATATTATAATTTTGTTATGGAAAAAAAAACTTAAAAGATAATTTTTATTTTGTATGTTCTACATTATTTACATATATTTTACATGATTTATATAATCTGCATTCACCATTCAGTCAGAGTTTATGGAAAATCTACAAATAGGATATCTGGATATGTGCATACCAAAGTTGAGACCTCTGATATTGACGGAATGATTTACATACGAAAGAGATGACAAATCCAAAATCACATGGTGGCTTGCAATATTGAATAAAGGATTCAGGAGAGAGTAAAGTGTTTGGTTAGCTTGACAAAACTGCAAACTTAGACAAGCAAGTACGAAGAAATGTAAGAAAATTTGCCGTTATTGGAAATCTGACTGAATTGGTGATCGGTCAAAATAACCACCAATTGGACCGAAAACGTAAAAGAGTTTAATTAGTCCGAAATGGACGCAACAAGCACTGTAGAACAAAAATTTATTGGTGATTACACTAAATTACTAGTAGTTCACAAATGTATGTCAATCATTCTATTTGTGACATGGAAGCTTGAAGACATTTGACAAATCAACACGGAAAACAACCCCACATGCCTCACCTTCAGTTTACAACATAAATTCATCAAGTAGGTGTTTGTTAGTAGTGAATAAAACTTTATGCATTTTTATCATTGTAGTTTTGTTTTCATCATAAACAAAAACAAAATTATTTAGTACATAAGTAATCCCAAAAAATTGTTCAAACCATCTCCAATGTATTCTTATATTTTTTTAATCTAAAATAGAGGAACTCTATAATATAGGTGTGTTTTACTCCAATGTATTCTTCTATTTTTTACTCTAAAAAGGAATATTGTAAATATATATCATTTTTACTCTAAAAATATTACTTAATAGAAGAAAAAATAGCATTCCCCTATATATATAGAAGAAAAAATAACATTTTATTATTTTAGAATCAAAAATAGAGTTAGATTGGAGTGAATTTATTCTAAAATAGTATTTAGAGTCAAAAATAAAGATAAGTTGGAGATATTTTCAGCCTAATTATCCCCCAATTTTTTCTGCCAGCTACATCTTCTACATTGTAATGTCAAAAGGTGTGGATTCACTAATTGCACATTACATTACATACACACATTCAATACGTATATAATGATTCCATATGAAGTGTAACAAACATGAGTGAGTGCTCTAACTTCAAGAGATTTCACCTCGCAGCTGGAGCTAGGCTGTTTCTTGAGATGTCAGGGCTCTCTATCTCCAGGAAACTAGTAAGCAAGGTTTTACGAGATGATTGCGCCTTTGAGCTGCTTGAACTCGATGACTTCATCCCATTGTCGTTTCCTCTCTCGATCATGATTGCGTCTTGTATTGCCACTATAACTTCCTGCATCCTTGGTCTGCTATGTCCACGCTGCTTAACGCATTGGTTTGCGATCTCTGCAATTCTCCAGATTGACTCAATCTTCACGTCGACTGCTATATTTGGGTCTATAATCCCACACACATCTCCTTTACGGATCAGTGATCTTGCCTGTAAGTCATAAGAAAAGCAAAGAGAGGAGAGTTTATGGTTTATAAATCTTGATGTTTAAACTGTGAAAGTTGAAAGCTTTTCCGAATGGAGAAAAGATGTACAACTATTTACCCAGTGAACTATATTCAGTTCAGGACCAAAATCTTCCACTAAGACTGGTTTCTTTCCAGAGAGTAATTCAAAGAGAACAACACCAAAACTGTAGACGTCGCTCTTCTCCGTCAGCTGCTGGCTAGCATAATACCTATCAAGACCCTTAGTATCAGTCATAAGGAAATATTTTATTTTTTGGGACATTATGTTGTTGGTCTTACTCTGGATCAAGGTATCCAACGGTCCCTTTGGCAACACTGGATACGTGAGTCAAGTCTTCTTCTGTCTGCCTCGAGAGTCCAAAGTCAGACACTTTGGCTCTCATATTAATGTCCAGTAGAATATTGCTTGACTTTACATCCCTATGAATGATACTAGGGTTGCAGCCAATATGCAAGTACTCAAGACCTGTAATAGTCTAAAAGTTTTTGTCTGTCCAATGGATTCATATTATAGCCGCACTAAAGATATAATCTTAAAAACTTTACTACAAACCTTTGGCAGCGTCTTGTGCAATTTGTAGCCGAGTTGGCCAGTCTAATGGCTTGTAGTCGCTAGAACCTGTCAGAAGTTGATTTCATGAGTCACTCACAGAGTATAAAGCCAAACTCAGGCAGGAGAAATATCTGGAAAATTGGTAAAAACCGTGTAAGTGATCTCCCAAGCTTCCATTGTGCATATATTCGTAGACCAAAATACGCCGATCTGCCTCTTCACAATATCCAATCAAAGGAACCAAGTTCCTGTGGTGTATTCTGGATAACAGAGCAACCTGGACATTTGTTCCAATTAAATTTTCTAATTAAGAAACTTTCGGCACCAGCTAACCAAAATCACAACTTTTGCAGTATGTTAATAACTACAAATCGTGTTAATACCTCAGTCACAAATTGCCTGTTCAAGTGGCTAGAAGGATCTGTCGTTATCTTAACTGCAACTTCTTTCTCATCTTTCATCCTACCATAGTAGACAGACCCAAAACTTCCTTTTCCAACTCTCTTGGAAAAATTATCAGTGGCCTCTTCGAGCACAGGAAGTGATATGAAATATGCTACACCTTCATCTAATAAGTGTCCACCCCGCACAGCTGAGTAAGCTTCTAAACCTTTTTTCTTAGTCCCCGTGGAATCACCTGAAGAAACATGAGTAAGACAATATTGGGAAAACATGATGACATATGTTTAATCAAAATCCAGTGTCAATATACCTTTATCAGCTCTTCTGGTCTTACGAAGCGCATAAAGTAAGACAAGACTTCCTCCAGCTAGTAGTAATAGAACTGTGACAGCAGCTATTGATATCCCTAGTATCAGCCTGAAGTGCTTTCGCTGTGTTTCATTCTGAAGCGCATGATTATTATAATATCTGGAGTAAACCACGTTAGAGCTGTGTATTAGCACTTGAAGAAGAAACTTCATTAAAAATTGGCAATTCTAAACGTTAGTATACTTATTTCATCTCCTACATATATACACTAGAAAGTTCCAACAATCATTTTGAACTCAATCTGTTGATAAAAGCTGTGCGCTTTGTGATTGACAAATCAACTTATAGCATACTCACTTGAACAAAATTTTCCTCTCCAGCAGTGCTGAAGGAATTCTTCCTCTAAATGAGTTATTTTGTATAAACCTGTCAGATAAAAACATTGGTTAGACTGTCATATCTAGAGGTATAAGCATAAGTCGATCACTAATGCTGCCAGAACTCTAGGAATTTTGTGATTACATACAGTTCTTGTAGGTTAGGCAGGTGGACAAGGTATGATGGGAGTGAACCACTAAGTTGGTTGTTTTCGAGATGCCTACAGAGAAGATGAGGCAAAGTAAAGCTTTCTGGGATTTGAGTATCTTCAACTATAAGAAAAATATTCGTCAAGATTGGCAAGCTTACACGATTTTCAGGTTGACAAGTTTGCTCATGTCTGGAAAAACAAGACAATATCCTTAAAAGAGCAAATTTACTCTACTAAAGATCGGTAGAGAGATAAACAAGACAATATCCTTAATGCAGCATCAAACAACTCACAACTCTGTCAATGCCTCCATATTATCCCAGGCAGAATCTCACCCCTCAGACTTTTTCTCGATAGAGCTCTGTTGTAAGATGCACATAACAGGCTCAATAGAAATCATCTCGAGGATAAAATCACACAACCTCATTCTACTTTATAAATCTTACATTTTCGTGACTCTAGGTGGTGAGGTTGAGCTACAATTTACCCACGACCAAAGAACTGGGATACAAGGGTCTCCTCCTTCATTGGCCCAATCGCTATCAGGGGACATCAAACGAATTGCATCAAGAATAGACACTGCATAATTAAAAAACTTTTGTAAGTTCTCTTTCAACAAATTTTGACTTGCATATTTTTAGCAGCATTATGGATGGAAGATTGACTCAAAGAAGAATGTAGAAGGCACGCAACATCACTCCTATCAGTTTTCTCGGATATTTGTAGGTACTTGCTAATTTCCATTGCATTTAGAAGCGGCCCTTGTGTAGAATCGTTTGTCTTCCGAAATGAGAACGACAAAACAAAATCCAAACTCACATTCATGTAGCTAGGTTCATAGAGGGTATAGCTCCCATTGGCATTCTCAGCAATATTCACCACTGCATTACTATAATCAGGAAAGTATGGTTGCACTAACTTAAATTTCCGAGTTTCATTAGCAGCAAGGTCTTCAATTTCCGCAAAGTAAGCATAAGCCCGAGCATTAGCAAGGAAGTCCTCCAGGTTTAACCTATAGGTGATCAGTCCCTGGGTGCCAACTACTGCTGTCTGCATTACTTTCATAGGCGGATACTCTCTAGTCAACGTATTGATGTTCTTTGATGTATTGATTTTTGTCGTTCCAGGAGCCACATCAACAAGATAATTTGGCCATATCTGACTCCCAGATTCTATCATATGGATCATCTGGGTACCTTAAAGAGAAAGTTTTTCAACATTTTTTATGCTTGTAAAATATTCTTTTGAATCATGTAACTAAAGGAGAAGTTTTACTAATCTTTTACCTCAAGGCATCCATGCTTGGAGCACCAAAATTCACTCTGGCAGCAACTTTCAAGAAAAAGTTATCCTCGTAATCAGTGGCATACATCAAAAGGTTCAACGGGCGAAGCTCGAGAGTGGACATAAAAGGAGAGCCGGTGATAGCACAACATACACATACATCTACATAACTTGAAGTTGCCCTTACAATCAATTCCTCAACATAAACCCTAGAGACCTCTTGAATCGTCACTGTAGCCCATTTTGTTGCGTCTAAGTAGAGTTGAAACTTTGGGTAGGCCTCTTCACTACCTAAGCCACCGTAGACAAATGTAGTTCTGACAATGTATCGCCTTCTCTCTTTGGTGCCAAGTCTATAACAATATTTCTTGTTATCCGTTGGAAAATCTCTTCGCCTGCGGTATTGCATCAAGTTCCAATTGGTATTGGCCAAAGTTACAGGCTTTCCTTGTTTGATAATCTCTGAATCTGAAACCCATCCTAGTCCAGTTTTTAGGTCTGTGTAGTTATTCGATGCACCGCAATCTATACTTATAAACTCTGCAAATATAGCCAATTAGCCGTTCATCAAAATCACATCCATTAACCACTAGTTATAGCAAAACGCTCGACATGAGAAACTCAGCTTCAAACCCATCACAGTATTCTTTCATGCGGACACTTTTAACCAGAACCAGTCAATAATTTAAGGGAAAACCTTGTTTATCAAACCAAAAGATAAAAGCTTTGCGTTTGCTCATCAAAAGAACAAGACGAAGTATTTAAACACACAAAAAAGGAGCTTTTGGAGCATTTAACCAAGCAGATTATGTCCAGAAAGTACTTGTCACTTGGGATAGAGCATAGGGTACTATGAACAAGCATATTACAGCCAGTTGAGTTGAGCATAGACCCATCAAAGATCACACAAACATCGATGCTCTTAAATTTCTATAAAAACAAACAATAAACAAATAACAACAAATTCTCTTGGCTTTGAGGGTCACGAAAAAGAAGGAAAGCGTGTGATGAGAGTGAACTGAAGAAAAAAAAGACTCCACTTTGGTTTTTGCTTTTGCTAAAAAAAAAGTAGAGTCTGTGCAATAGTCGCAGAGAATTGTCTTCTTTATTAGATATTCAAAATTGCTTTTTCTTTTTCTTCATTCCGATAATTAAAGCTATTAGTTTCACCTTTTTCTCTTTGGACTACTGCTTTTTGTAAAAGTTGGTGTCGCACACAATCTCTGCGAACTTTAATTCAAGTTGTCCTACACTACACACTTCATGCATCGCTGTTTTTCTCTCTCTGTCTGTCTCTTCAAAATCTATTGGGCCCGTTTTTAAAAGTGATCTCTTAAACGGAAGTGCAATAAGCCCAATTCAAATGAACTTGTAGCATAGGCCCATACTACATTGTTCATAGGCCCATATTTAAATATAGGGCTCATATCATATTTTCTATTTTTACTTTTGGAAACTTCAATCAGTATGAAAATGAACTTATTTTATTTCAAATCCAGAAACAAACTAATATATAGTTTGTTGCTCTAGAACTAAATTTATTTATATTTCGTTTGCAAACTTTTTTTACTATAAAATTGGAAAATGAACCTAGAACTGCTACTTTAATTTAGTGTATGGTTTAACAAAAACAGGAACATCAACATCTGTTTATTGTTATAAAAAAACTCATACTCAGATTTTTATATGGTTGTATTGGTATTTTCGCAACTGATTGTGATTATACGCATTTAATATTAATTATTAAAACTATTTTTCTATTTCAAAAGGAAATTCTAAACTGTTTAAAACAAAAGTTTTTTTTTCCTTTAAATTAAACAATATTTTCTCTAACAAATTATTGTTTAAGATTTCAGTTAAATATGTAAAATCTTATGTGGATACACATTCTTTTTTCTTTCCTGTGATTGAATTAAAAAGGAGGATTACAATAACATCAACCAATAGATCTGGTCAAAAGCTAAAGCCAGAAAAAAATATTGAAATCTCTAGAAAAATAATAGCCCAAATAAGGGAAATAAACAATCAAGAGAAATGACAAGAAATTAATTCTACAATAGAATGAAATTTAATCTTCAAAAAAAAAGAAAATTTCGATCCTTTTTGTCTTCACTTTAGAATACGTAGATTTCTGAAATTTGGAATAGGCTAACTCTGGAATGTTGAACTAACAAAATCGAAACTGAAAGTCGATAAGACTTATGTGGATACACATTCTATATGTATGCAATATTTATGAATATCAAAATTACAAAAAAAAAAAAAAAAATTCTCATTTTTCGGAAGAACACATCGACATATTTTTCTAGAGGCACTTTGGTTTATAGTCTTACTTATAATAATTTAAAACAAAACAAGACTTTTGTACAATTTGAGCTTTCTAGATATTTTATTTACTTATTATATGTAATAAAATGAGTTACACATCAATATCAGGTATCTCATACCCATGGATTAAAAATGATAAAAGTTGAAAGGAAGAATAAATTGGTGAAAATCAAATAACATGAAGTTTCATAGGAAGTGGAGGTTATAAACACACATTTTGTCTTAATAAACTTTATTTTTTAAACATGTTTGTAGAAAACCAAGTAATTAAAAAATATACTTTGATGTAATTTTGAACTAGTGACAAATCTACTGAAAATATGTACTATCGTATATTCAGGGATCAAGTTCCACTGTATATATTATATATGAACTTGGCTAATGAACCAACCAGTTGTGATCCAATATTTAA
This sequence comes from Lepidium didymum, assembly GCA_963920545.1. Lineage (NCBI taxonomy): Eukaryota > Viridiplantae > Streptophyta > Magnoliopsida > Brassicales > Brassicaceae > Lepidium > Lepidium didymum. The sequence goes on along the minus strand of OY986984.1, from coordinate 3,375,726 downwards.
AAAATATATATATATATATACTTTGATCAAAATAAGAATTAAGAAGATGGCAAAAAAGATAAGAAGGAAGAAGTTCATCTTGATCCTTATTTGTTGGACACCAATCATACACATAAACCTTTTCCTTTTGGTAATTATTTCTTAATTTCTCCTTGTGGGATTAAGTACTTTGTTAGTGGGTATTTTCCAATTTAATTAACTTTTTAATTACTTATAATGATAATTATTAAGTTTAGAATCATTTTGAATTTTGTATGTTTTGTTTGAATGTATATTTAATTCTCTCTCCTACCTCTCAAAAAGTTTCACCTTTTAGCCACTCCATTTTTAAATGTTGAAAACGACTTCAGAATTTATATAATCTCTTTGCTTATAATTAATATTTCATTTGAGAGAGCTCATAAGAGTTATCTCTAAACTATATGAGCGTCAAAATTTGTATAAATATAACTTATCACTAATATATGTTTGTGTAGTAAATATGCTTTTTCCAAAAGGTATCATGTTACTGCATGTTTTTTTGTGTGCATGTTGCACCAAGCGAATGATTATGGTGATTTTTTTTTGTCTAATGAATTAAAACTGATCGGTCTATTAGCCAAGTTCCTATATAATATAGATGGTGGAATTCGATTTCTGGCTATGCAAGTACACATATCTTAATGGACTTATCTCATGTCACTAGATTAAATGCCATTTGCGATTATAAAAACTTTAAGAGACAAAATAATTATAATATAATATAATTATTATTATTATTGGCTCCATTAAAATAGTCCCATAAATGAACCAAGTCCTTTCGTTCCATAATAAGCCTTTGTCATTTGCAAATCTATAAACTAAACACATGATTAATTACTTTGGTTTTTCTTTTGGTTGAGTGATCACCATACATGAGGTTTTTGATTTCCGATTTGTAGATGAGGTTTAAATTTAAATATCGTAAAAACTAAATTATATTGAAGAGACTAGATTGGTTATAAGTGCAAATTAGCCACGTTACTTAGATATTTCCACATGTTTAATTAGTTATTCGTTGCATATTTATTATTATTTTAATATTATTTGGGATAAGTTTCTTGCCAACTTTCATTGCGTTTGAGACGTATATATAGCTTTAATTAGTGCTTACATTAATTATTTAATTTTTAATCTATGTTTCAAACTGCGATGCCTTACACCATTAATTTTTTGTTGATATTTTAAATAAAGCATGTATCATCTTTCTTATGTTTTTCTTTTCTTAATTAATTTTTGTATTCTCACTATTTTATGTTTCGAATTAGCTGATGCTTATGTAATTTTACTAAGAAATTAGCTGATGCTTATGTAATTTTACTAAGAAATTAGCTTATGCTTATGTAATTTTACTAAGTAATTAGCTGATGCTTATGTAATTTTACTAAGAAATTAGCTGATGCTTATGTAATTTTTCTTAGTATTTTTAAGTGATACTTTTATGTTTCTATATATATATATATATTGTATTCATTTAACAAAAATAATCACTTTTTACTATAGAAAAGAGTTTTGTGCAAACAAATCATTCAACTCATCATTTTATGCTATTTTACATTTTGTTTTTAGAAATATTAGTTAATCGAGCAAACTTATGAATTATATGAAATATAATGGACCGTCACCATAATCAAAATATTTAAAATATGATAAATAATATATCAAATCAAAACTTTTGCAAAGAAAAGTCTGAACTTTATTTTGAAAATTTGAAAATATAATGTATATGATTGTGAAAACTCTTCCAAATATGTATGAGAGATTGACTTACATTATTGTGGAATGAAGAGTAAAACTGAAAATAATGATAAGACTTAAAAATTTTCTTTTGCAAAACACTCTAAGAAATAATATTTACAAGAAAAATAGAGAAAACATGTTTCATCGGTTTTACGAAACTCGTTGCCTAAAGCTTTTCACAACATGGACAAAAAGTTATTCTCTATTGTAGTAACAATGAAAATTGGCAATTTTTAATCTTTTCTTTCATATTGTTAGTGTCGTATTCAGATTTCTAAACCGTTAAAGAATATAAGGTATACCTTGTCGATATTTTCTTATACATTAATCAAAATATGTGTTTTTACTCCGAATAGTCAGTCGCAAAGAGTATTTCCAAAATCTCAGAAAACATGAGATTCCATGATCCATAAAAGTGCCTTATACTCTCTATAGGGAAGAGATAAAATTCGATGAACTCTTCTTGCCTCAATGCATGCACCCTTCGTCGCATCTATGAAGCAAAACCATCCAAAACCAAAAAAATATTCTAGGATTCACCAAAAAATATAGACCAAATTACTGAAAATTAATGATCGTGGAAAGACATTTATGCCTCAGGAACTGTTTAATAACACCCAAAGTTTTAACATCTAGAACAGCTGAGGTCAAAATTAATCCCTCTATGATGTAAATTTTTTCTCACCGGCAAATACCTTATCTTCGAAGACAGGAGGTTTTCTAAATAAAAGCTTGCAAATCTCTAATCGATTGACCAAACGTTTTTTTTTTCTCTTCCGTTTACATAGTTTATGTTTTTTGAATTAATTCATATTTATCTAAAATAATTATATTGATACATTAATACACATTTCAAAAAAATTTCAACTAGAATTAATTTTTACGCATTTGAAAATCGTGTAATACCACGTGATATTGTTTGGAATGTGAATATATCGGATCGTGGCAATTTAAATGTTGACAGAAAAGTCTAAAAGCAAAACAGAAAAAATAGTAAGAAAATTTTCACGTACAACATGATGTTCACTAAACCACCCAATAATTAGAGGCTTAAAGCATTGATTAACATGCACAAAACTAAAAGATTAGTAACCAAAGAAGGCGCGTGGAAGAGACGAGCCAATTTAATGTAGACATTCAGCAAATTAAGGATTTATAAATTGTCCAAAAGAAATGTATTTTGTCGGCAGATGATTGGGGAAAATTGAGTCTACCACCTTTTAAATTTATTGTGTGGATCTAATCCAACCTTAGTGCATCTTTTGTGGCGCATTATATTATATTATAACCTCTCCATCTATTCTAATTTCACTTTAATTTCTTACATATTCCATTAAACCTATAGAAACGAATATATGCACAAACTCTAAACACTAATACAACACACAAACACAACCACGTACTCAATCATTTATATTTTATCTTAGATAACCAGAGCTCTATTCTCCTCCTTCAGCAAATAGGTTTTGTGAAATTCGTATATTTTGTTATTGGCCCACTAAATCATTGTCGGTGTTCGAGTAGGATTTAGCACCAAATGTTTAAATCCAACTCGGAGATTTAAAAGGGAAAATGGGTAAGGATTCTCTCTTTAAGGCAATAGGGAGAAAGTCGAAAAGTAAGAATTGTCTAGTTGTTATGTATTCCAAATGTATGAATTATCCAAGCGTGGTCTTCTTATGAAAACATCCTCATCTATTTATAAAATATAGAGGCGGTTAACAAATATATCAAAATAGGAAAGATTACATTTGTTTAGATTTGATGTTATCTAAATGATCTTCCGCGAGATTTCCGGAAATATTCCAAGTCGGATTAGGAATATTTCAATTTCTTTGCTGATGACGCATCCTAAAGATATTCCAAATCGGATTAGGATTATTTCCATTCCTTCGCTTGATGACATATCTACCGAGTTCCTCTTATTCCGAGTTGAAACTTAATGGTTGAGACATTAGCTCCAACAACCTTGACCGAGTTCATGACATAGAGTAATATTGTTTGCTAATCGTAAACTGAAGTAGGATCTCAGATCCACCTCCAACAGTTAGGATTATGGACTGTAATCCGTGAATAAGTAAATGTACTTTGCTTGGGTTTTAATATAACATTTTTTGGTATCTAGGGTAATTTAGGCATACTCGACAAATCTCATATATACGAGAACTCGTCAAACATTCACATATTAGGTTAAATGTCTAGATTTGACAGCAGGACCAAAAACTTTCGACATTTAGATTTAACATAACTACGATTATGAAGAAGTAAGTTTAAGATAACTCTAATTAGTTTCGTGCCCACAACATTTCTCTACTTGCTTGAGTGGACCTCCTAACTGTACTTTACTGATTTTATGTCAACTAAAACTAATTCATAGCTTAATACATACAATTAAAGTTTCTAGCTCATTCTTGATGTAGAGATCGAGGTTCAAACTGAAATCGAAGAATTTGTTTTTGAAAACATTGATGTGTTGATCAGCTTTGAAAGATCTGAATCACCTAGTTTCTTGCGTCAAATTTCACTATTTCTGCTTCTTCTTTTTCATCATTTAAATGGCTTCTCTTTTTGTGTAAAGTATAATTGAGACTGTTAAAAAGAAAACAGTGTAAGTGAGATCAATTATTAACTTATTATTAGTTTTCTTCAAATAATAAAAATATGCCCAAAGAAAAACTATAATAGTATCTATATGATAATATGAGTAATCGAAGACAGAATGAGTAAGTTATATTTTGATGAAAGTCTGAAAGGTAATAAAATAGTGAAGCATCTCTTTAAAAATAAATGCGTTTTGTTTAATACAAATCCAAACTTTTTGCGAAGACAACTTTGTACCATCAACTCACTAATACTAACGCAATGTTGAGATTTTATGATTGTTGAAGGATTCTCATCCGAAATTTATAGTACTAATCTTTCAAAACTATAAAAGAAGAATATTTCTGTCATTGAAATTATTATTTACTTCAAAAATATAGCATGTTCCTGAAAGAATAAACCATCAGAAACGCCTATCTTAATCAAACTTCTTACGAAAATAGCAGTTAAAATTAGTTGGTAATCGAAATCCATGTACCCTGCCTCGAAGTTTTGGTTTCGACTCTTTCGAGTTACGGTTCCTTGGAAGCTGGTTCCCACCGAAGTCCCAATCTCTCACTAGTTGTATTTCCTTCGAGCTCTCTTTACCACCCTTTCCTCTTAGCATTGGTTTTGCTGGGTACTCCTCTAACTTTTCGGCTGCTAGTTTTGGTAGTTAGTTTGTGGAATCTTTGTTGCTTCCTTAGCTTATCTTCTACGATAAAGTTACAATATCGTTGTATGCTCTGGTAGTTTAAGTTGTTTGCCTCCATATTCTTTTGTCTAGATTTTTATTTGCTTGCTATCATTTTTGTTGATCTTCAGTGTTCTTTCAAGTTCGATTTGATGTTGTTCTTTATCGAACATGATATTCTCCGCGTAGAAATGTTTTGCCCCTTGTCTCTAAACTTGAACGAGGTTTGATCTTTTTATGAATGATTTCTCTTGAGGCATCAATTAGTCAGATGATTTCAACTTTGTCGTTTCTAGAAGAATTGTGGGATCTCTTTCTTGTCAGAATAAAAGCAAAATATCTTATTTGCGAGGTATATTTATTCTTTTTAGGAAGCTTCGTCAGTCATCACTGTGTAGTGACTTCAATATTTGAGGTTGGGATAACATTTTTACAAAATTTTGCCCTTAGATGACATGTTCTAGGCATTTTCTTGTCTTAATCTCTAGTAATTTTCCTTTTTTAAGCTTCACTTTTGGAAATACTTTTTGTTACATCGGTATATGTATTTCGATGTTTCTTTATTTTTATGATTGAAAAAATAAACATTATAAGCAATCTTTTCTATCATCTGCATTATTATTGATAAACGAGAAAAAAACATACAAGTTTATACAAATTTGCGGAATATAAGATATCTTTGGAATCATAACAGACGGATGATAAAATATCTTTGAAAACTTTACCGGCGAAAAATAAGATATCCCCACTAACTATGAAAATAATAAAACAGCAGCTAAATAAGATCTTTGATGAAAAAGATTTGACTATCCGTGACCCCGAAAATCAAAATTACTAATTGTCATACAAAATCCAAGTTGATAGTGGAACCTCATATGATGAATAAATGTACTTCACACATAAAAAAAAAACTCTTAAATCGGCTAGAATAAATTCAAGATCGAAACTGTGTTAAACCACAAAAAGAAACCTATCTCGAGATGAGATCAATGATAAAGTAAAAGGCAGGCATGAGCAAATGGTAACATAACACATTTCTTTCATAAATAACGAAGTCGAGATCATATCCGGCCATTTGACGCGTCTTAATAGAGCCTATAAAAATCAGACCATTATAAGCAATTTTCGATTATATTTTATTACAGCACTATCATGATTATCGTGGTATAGAATCGAATTACCATAAATTGGTGGAGACATTTTGACTGTCTTCTTACATGATTCGAATATAATTGGCCTTTATATTTTTACCCTTCTTAACATGATTAGATAGACTTTTTATATTCTCATTTACATCTCAATAATTCTCATTCGACATCTCAATTATATCATATGCAATAAATATTAAAAAGAAAACCATATTTGGACAGTAATGAAATAGTCATCATGAAAGTGAAACAAGCTATATAGTTTCTTCATATTATGCGAGTCACGTGCCAACCTCGTCCTTGATCTCATTAGCTAATACATGGCCATTGTACTGTACACATCCACTAACACTCAAATTAATAACACTGTTTATAAATTTATAATGCATTTTCTTTTTTCAACTAATGGCCATAAAGTTTGTGCAATTAGTTAGCTGTTTTGCAAAAATGAATATAAAATTATAAAAAGAAGATAATGGGTGTCTAGGCCTGTTTCAATTGCCAGAGGATCATCCACAACACTTGTTTCTGCACTCATATCCATGTGGCCTCTGACTACCTCATTCCACCTATGGAGATGGGCCAAGAACAAAATCTTGGTTCGGAGAGTCATGTATCCTCGGATGAGCTGACTTACAGATCAACCTCTCTTGTTACACAAGTACTTACCTCTACCACTGAAGCTAGCATGGAACAAGACTTCAATACATGCACAATCCAAATCATGATCGATGATGTGATTGCCAACTCGAATGAAACTTTTATGACAGATGTCAATGCCTTACCTCTGGAGCTGGAAATCGATCCACCACCTCGTCCAAGTCAATCTGCTGAATTTATGTTGAACTCAGCTAAGAAAATGAAACATGACGACACTAGAGAAGAACCCTCAACTAAGGATGCGCAGATCATTTAGTTCTTCACAATCGATCACTTGTGATCACCAATCTATCTTTGTTTCTGTTGTTCTCTCTTTGTTGTTTTTCCTGTTTTATCTTTCCTACTTTTGGCCATGATTGCAGTACCCATCATTTCAGCACGTAGTAATGCTATTTCACTTTGGGAAAAAATAAAAATAATAATGAAGAAGTATCAATTGTGGTTTTGTCAAGTCTGCACGAGCCGCCACGTCTTCATCCATATCAAAAAAGCTTTGTGCATGACAAGCTGTGTACCATTTTCCTTTTTATTCTTTTGTCTTTTTACTTCTTTTCTTTTTATAAAATATGAAAGTCAACATTTGAAGTCTTTCAGAAAGTCAAAGACGAACATGTAAGTCTTAAGTGTCACGTTGACTTGTACGGATACGATGATTGTACGAGCAAGATTAAACCGGCTTAGTGTAAATCTTGCACATTATATTATACAAGTACGACTATACATCTCCTATGTAATATAGAAGTTATATATATATTTTAAGAATAGCGTTTTGAAACTACAACATTTTGTTGTTGCGTTATTTACATTAGATACTAGGAGTATTATAAAACATTTTAAAACACTAATATTACATAAAAATTAGTTTTGTAAGAAAATATTTAATTATTAGTTATAATCTATTCTATAATAAAATAAAAAATAAATCTTAAATTTTTATGTTTATCTATAAGATATTTTATTTCTAATTTTTTTCAATTAAAATATTAAATTATAAATAGAAAAAATAAAATATTTTTATTTTAAACATATTAAATTATTATTTCAATATAGTAACTTATTTTTAATATGTTATTGGTATTACTTAAAATAAATTGTTTTTATAAAATAGTTGTTGGATGAACTTTATGAAATATCTGTTTTCTCTTTAACTAGATCTTAAATTAGGTTACCACCAAATCTGGGTGAAGTCGCGATGTACACACGACCGTATTTAAAACTTATGAAAGACACTATAAGTTTCTGATGGTGTTTGACAGATTAATGCTCCAGCCATTTTTCAGAGTGTGTTGAATGAAGTATTTTGTCATCCATATTCTGTAAGTTTTTATTTGCTTCTTTTGACGATATTCAGGTATATGATGGATCTATAGAATTGCATTTGGAGCATTTAGAATTTGTCTTAAAACTATGCGAGAGCTAAAATACATAATTTAATAACTAGTAATATAAAAAATTATACATAAATGATCATCTAAATTATTGCAGATCAAAAATATAAGTGTACTTTTTTGGTAAAAAATAAATATGTATATTGCACATCATAATTATCATCTAGATGAAATACACATACCATTAATATACATTTTCAATAAAAATCAAACCACAAGAAATAAATAAATTAATATAAATATTACATATGCATATATTTCACAATTTAAATATTTAAATACACATGAAAAATGTATTTTGTGCATAACAGGGAATCATCTTATATAAAATAATACGATGCACTATAATACTAGTATAGTCACTTGAAATACGTTATGGAATCTAACCAAATATATATATATATATATATATAGATTTATCAGAAAATTCTCAATATTAGCATATATAATAACAAAAAGGTAGCTAATTTCTTTTATATATAATAGTTAGAAAAAGTTGGCATAATCCATAATATTATCATGGCAATAATGAAGAGCCAAATTATTGGAAGAATATGAGCAGTGAGAGATGTCAACTAGAGTTCAACAAGAGCTTTTTTTATTTGCAGTGAATTTAGACCGAACAAAATTCTTTTTCTGAAAGTTAAATCCACATAAAATGTTAAAATAATTTATAACCTTGTTTAAGAAAAGTTAATCTAACAAAGGAAAAATGAAATAAAGAAAGTTATTTTTTAATTTTTTTTCATACAAAAAAATAAAGAAAGAAAAAACAGAGAAGAGGAGACTAACGTACGCCACAGTAACAATGCCAAATATTGGGAGTATTGTTTCACAATAAAATGCAAACAAAAACCCACTCCCACTTTCTTCTTTCCAAAAAAGGATCATTCCACTTTGCTTTCCCCTTTCTCTCTCTCTTTCTTCTGCCGGCGAACATGGAGAAAGGCTTCTCTCCCGTCGGTCTCAGGGTTCTTGTGGTGGACGACGATCCTACTTGGCTCAAAATTCTCGAGAAAATGCTTAAGAAGTGTTCTTATGAAGGTCTCTTTTCTTCTTCTTTATCTTATGTTTTCGACAACTGTTTGATTTACCGAGGTATCTCCTTGATTGCTTGTGTTGCAGTAACAACATGTGGATTAGCTAGAGAGGCTTTGAGGTTGCTGAGGGAGCGTAAAGATGGATATGATATCGTGATCAGCGACGTGAACATGCCTGACATGGATGGTTTCAAGCTTCTTGAACACGTTGGTCTTGAATTGGACCTACCTGTCATAAGTGAGAAACTTGTCAAGCCCAAAGAAGACAGAACTTTTGACTTCTTTGTGTAATAAATGAAGGAAAAAAAGTTATTAATTTTTGTGTTGCTGCGTTACAGTGATGTCAGTGGATGGAGAAACAAGCAGAGTCATGAAAGGAGTGCAGCATGGAGCGTGTGATTACCTCTTGAAGCCTATACGTATGAAGGAGTTAAAGATCATATGGCAACACGTTCTCAGAAAAAAGCTTCAAGAAGTGAGAGACATCGAAGGCTGCGGTTATGAAGGAGGAGCCGATTGGATCGCTCGATATGATGAATCACATTTTCTTGGAGGTGAAGATGTTTCTTTTGGGAAAAAGAGAAAAGACTTTGACTTTGAGAAGAAGCTTCTTCAGGATGAGAGCGACCCTTCGTCTTCTTCTTCCAAGAAAGCTAGAGTTGTGTGGTCTTTTGAGCTTCATCAGAAGTTTGTCAACGCTGTTAACCAAATCGGATGCGATCACAGTAAGTACGTTTGGCGACTTTGGTTTCTTCCTCTTCTCTCCCTTTTATTATCATGTCTTCATAGAGCTGTGAATTTTTCCGGCCTCTTGTGTTTGGCAGAAGCTGGTCCCAAAAAGATATTAGACCTCATGAATGTTCCATGGCTCACTAGGGAAAATGTTGCAAGCCACCTTCAGGTAAAAAAACTTTACCTTGTCATTATCTAACACAAGTTTCAGATTAAACCTTGTGTCACTTCTGTATTCTGCTTTTTTATAGAAATACAGACTGTACCTGAGCAGACTAGAAAAAGAAAAGGAGCTCAAGTGTTGTTCTGGTGGCGTGAAGAATATGGATTTATCTCCAAAAGATGCCGAAATGAATTCAGGACACCAAAGCCCTGGGAAGAGTAGCTATGCATTCTCTGGGGGGAACTCTCTACTCCATAAGGCAACAGAGATTGATCCAAAGCCACTTGCTTCAGTTTCTGTGTCTGACCTCAACACCGATGTTATCATGCCTCCAAAAACAAAAAAGACACGTATAGGATTTGATCCTCCCATTTCCTCTGCGTTTGAGTCTCTGCTTCCCTGGAATGATGTTCCAGAGGTACTTGAATCAAAGCCAGTTCTGTATGAGAATAGCTTTCTCCAGCAACAACCATTGCCAATTCAAAGTTCCTATGTTGCAAATCCTGCACCATCTCTCATGGAAGAGAAAACGAAGCCTTCCTATGAGACCGCAGCAGGAGGCACTTGTGTGAACGCGGATGAGTTTCTCTTGCCGAAAGACAAGGATCCTTCTGTAACCCTCCACGATTTGGATCCCTCTGCCATCTCCTGCATGAAACCTCAGGAGTTCAGCTCAAATGTAACCAATAATACAGAGTCGATTTTGAAAAGCTTGAACTGGGAACTTCCAGAATCACATCATTCTGCTTCTTTAGGCACCGACTTAGACTTGAGTTGGCTTTCAGGTGAGTGTTTTCTTGCAAACACCGGACTCCCATTTCAAGATTATAGTTGTAGCCCATCACTCCTATATGAGCTCCCACCCTATCCTTGGTTTGGAAACGAGCGGCTACCTGACCCTGACGAGTATTCCTTCATGGTAGACCCAGGTTTATTCATATCTTAACCTTGTTCCATTAACTTCTTTACGTATATTGGCGGGTGTAATGCAGAAGATTTTGTGGGTACCTGAAAATAATCTTGCTTTCCAAAGAACGTTCCATGGTCGAATGCATTGTACAATAATTCATGAGTTTCATAGGCTAGTTACACCAAACAGTTTGATGACAACGATAAAATCACATGTTTTATACCGTCACTTAAGATCTTCACGCTGTCCTATTGGTTTCCCTTTCACCTGGAAGGAAAATACTTGACCTGTCATATCTTGAGGATAAGATCTTTATACATTGTATCTATTGGCAAACTTAAGTATTTGTCCTCATTCCGTACCTTCACATCCTCTTTGGACATCCCAGGCATGGCAAAAATTTATCTTCCACCCAACCACTGCACACTTTTAGCTGTTGGGTATCTGTCCCATAACCTTACAATCAAAGAATGTGAGAGTTCACAAGTCTAGAGCAGCTGTCTAAATGAGTATTAGGAAAACATTATACATCGAACATATCAATCCGTTGCCACCAAATCCAAGATGAGAAAATAGAGAGCTTCCAACTATCTAGCATATTTTACGAAATAAATTCTATGCAGGTGTTTACCTGATTAAGCTCCATTTCATTTATAATAAACAAAGATGAAGCTGCAGACACCATATTGCAACGTTCAGAAACTTGGATGTCATCAATACTAAGCAGAACTAGAGTTTTTACCTACCAATGCGATCAGGGAGGCTACTTTATCTCTGCAAATGGTCTCTGTTCTCCTTCATTTCCACTTTGGCAAAGCTTTTGAAATTCTAGTCCACAGGTGTAGACAAGTACTACTTGGATATAAAGAGTGACAAAATGTTACAGTTTTCGACTACTATCATCATAGCAATGTCTACAAAAAGTTGAACTCACATGCTGTAACCAATGGCTCTTTCTTTCAATAAATTTACATAACACAATAAGTTATATGTTACAGGAGATTAACATAAGCTGTTTCTGTGAGAGATGTATAAAGAAAGTGTGCACAAAGTAGCGGAAATCTCGTCGTATCAAGTGACCTTCTGCAGCCCATACCAAAACGGTCAAGACATCAAAATCGATTACCCAAGTGTCATTTGTTCATCCTCGGACACTGTAAAACAGATTTTATATCATTCTGGTGAAATGGCACCAAATTCTACTGAAATGAATAGAAGAAACATTTGGCACCTCTATATACTTACTTGGCTTTCTCATCCGGGCTTTCTTCAGTTTCTTCATCTGTCCCAGGATTCAGCGATGAAATCTTCCCAAATGACTCTTTTGCATCCCCAAAAAAGTCTTTAACTTTGTCAAACACTGTTTTAAGCTGGTCCTGGGTTGGGAGCTGCCAATGTTCAGGACAAAACAAAAATGTTAAGAGAAGACATATGTGACAATACCCTTTTGATTTCACTATCTGGAGTTTGAGAGATGATCTCAAAGTATTCAAGTATAGCTCACCTCGATAACGTCTGAGGTACTAAGTGCAGCTCTCATGTTTCCGTTTTCCTGAATGTTTAATGCAGCAATATAAGTGAAAGAGAAAGATACACAGACTTTCCTCCAAAGATTAATAAAATATAAAGAGAGCTTCCAATAACTGAAGATAAAAGGTTTCTAGAGCATTACAACAAGTTTGTAGCCATATCGAAAGTCAGTGGCTGAACGCAAGACACGATGCTGCTTAATTGCTGTCTTTTGTATCTCTTTCTCATCCTGTGAAGACGAAAACAAACAGAAATCACGAGACGCATATTGGAAAGCCTATAACTGTATCATATACACCAAATCTCCTATTTACTCTGTATATAACGGCAGCAATGTTTCTTGCAATGGTGTCTTTGTAGATATACTTCCCCAAGAGGTTATCTTTTGCAGCGACCATAATCTTAGCAGTGGTACCACCAGCTATTATACTGAGAGGGTACCAAAGATAAACCTGTTCATGTACAGACACTTATCACAATAAAAAACAAACTCACATTATCCAAGCAAAATCTCATGCCTATAAGTCACTCCTTAGAGAAGCTAATGAAAGAAGAGCTAAAATATTGGAAAAAGCTCGCATTGATGAAACAAGAACAACTGCAATCTAATAAACTTTTATGTAGTTAGAATTGAAAATTGGCCTAAAAGAATGAAATTGGAAAAAGAAAAAAGTATATAGCTTTACGAAACAGAAATGAGAGAACCACTTAACCCAGACAGAACTAACAATTCAATTCAATTCTACGAGAAACTACTGAAGAAAGAGAGTTTGAAAAAAAAAAGGACGAACATTGGCCATACGAATGAAGATAACGAATCTAGGGTTTCCGTCGTCTTCAATCTTAGGCATAGGAGGAGGTGTACGTTGATACTGACGCGCAGCCATTCCTTTCTTTCCCTTCGCCTCCACCACCATAACCTTCCGCCGCTGCTTCACGGCCGCCACTGGACATGACGTTCTTGAGCTAAACAGAGAGTGTCTCGCTAATCCAACATCTTCGAATCTCCCTGTGTTCTTCAGGGGAAGCCGAGTTAACGCGTTTAGAGACATGCTCACCTCCATTACGCACCAGAAGATTCACCGCAAGTCTCTCTGCAAACGAGTTCGTTTTTTTGGGATGATGATTTCGCGGATTTGTTACCTTATCCACTGGGATTGCCACGTGTCCTACCCGGTTTAACCGAACCAGAACCATACTTCAAACGTAAATTGAGGAAAAATGTCAATCTAACACTATTTACCAAAAATAGTTGATTTTTTTTTGTCAACATTAGGGCATAACAAGCCGACTCATTAGCTAAGTTCATACATAATATAAGCGGTGGGACTCAATCCTTGGTTGTGCAAGTGTGCATGTCTTATGTGGACTTACCACCTGCCACTAAACTAAATACTACTTGCCCAAAAATAGTTGATTTAACATCAAACTATTGAAATGTTGGATTAAATATTTAATTTATTGATTTTTTCAAAAACCCCAGTTTTAGATTGACTCAGCAAATTAAACTCACAATTAACTTTTTTTTGTCAACAAGTAAACATTAGATCGACAACAAGGTCTTATCCATAGCATAAGTTCTCCAAATAGAGTAGGATGAGATTTAAACTCACCATCTCGTGTTTAACTAAATCAAAGGCAAACCAATTGGGCCACATGTTTCTTGACAACCCACCATTAATTTAATTAGCAAAATTAATTAATTTCGTTTAAAGACTGTTAATGATCTCAGTTAATTAAAATGTAGCGTTTCAAGAAAGGACCACTCCAATCGATCGTATGTTTTAATAATGTCTGTTTTTATATCCATGAAAGATGAAGCACACTGAGGTCATACTTGTAGAGCATGGAAGAGTTCATGTGCTACCAACACGTTATCCTTAATATGTCGACCTGGTATAAATGTTGTCTGATTTTCTTTCACAATCTGCGCCAAAATTCCTTTCAACCTTTGAACAAGGTGTTAGAGTAATCGAAGAAGTCGAGAACACGCGAGAGGAAGAAAAAGAAAGAAAGTGATCGTTGTTTTTATTCGATTCGGTTGTAACAGAATACATCATCATTCCTTTTTATAATGGAATGATAGTTGGTTAAGAGTTAACCACAATCAATTGTACTAAACCGCACAATTACATTAAACCGGAAAATGTAACTCTAATACCCCCTTCAAGGTGGCAAATATATCGAACTTATTGCCATCTTGCCAAGAATAGAACTAAAACGCCCTGCAGCCAATGGCTTTGTGAAGATATCAGCAAGATTTCGGATCTCACATGAAGAGGCTTGATCAAACCATCAAGAATCTTCTCTCTTACTTTGTGGCAATCAATTTTTAGGTGCTTTGTCGTCTCATGGAAAACTGAATTGTTGGATATGTGAATAGCTGCTATTGAGTCACAAAAGAAAGCAACAGATTGCTCTTGAGGTGATTGCAATTATGTTAGTAAGTTAACGAGCCACATCACTTCTTTCAAAGCAAACCTCATAGCTCGATACTATGATTCTACAGATGGTAAAGAGACGGTCTGCTGCTTCTTGGACTTCCATGATATAAGTGAGGATCCGAGAAACATGCAGTATCCTGATGTTGATTGTCGTGTATCTTTACATGAAGCCCAGTCTGCATCTGTGAAGGCTTTGAGAATTAAGTCACTATCTACAGAATAAAACACACCTTTTCCAACTGTACCTTTCAGATAGTGAAAAACCTTATATGTCGCTTGTAAGTGAGACTGTTTAGGAGCAGAGGTGAATTGGCAGAGTTTATTAACTGCAAAAGTAATGTCAGGTCTTGATATTGTGAGGTACATCATTTTGCCAACAAGTCTTCGATAATGCTCTGGTTCTGTAAGTAAAGGTTCATTGTTGTTCAAAAATAGTTTGATACTCAGTTCCATTGGAATCTTTGATGGTTTACAAGCTAACAAACTATATTCTTCAAGCAGCTCTAAAGTATACTTTCTTTGACTGATTGAAATTCCTTTGGAGCTCCTTGCTATTTCTAGACCGAGAAAATATCTCAAGGGACCCAAGTCTCTGATCTTAAACTAACTGTGAAGTGCTTCTTTCAGCTAAACAACATATTCTTCGTTGTTAGAAGCTATGACTATATCATCCACATATACTAACACGGCTATGTATTTCACTTTAATACTCTTCATAAAGAGTGTATGATCTATATATGATTTCTTAAAACCCAATGATTTTAAAGTATTACTAAACTTTAAGAACCATTGTCTTGATGCTTGTTTTAAACCATTGAGAGATTTGTGTAACTTACAAACTGCATCTTCTGGTAAAACTTCTCCTTCTCGAGGTGTGTATCATGGTGGCAGAGACATATAGATCTCTTCATGTCAATCCTCACTGAGAAATGCATTTGATACATCTAATTGTGTGAGGCTCCATCCTTTTGCTGCTGCTACACCAATTAGAGTCTTAATCGTAGTCATTTTAGCCACATGTGAAAAAGTGTCAACAAAATCTACACCCTCTTTTTGTGTGAAACCTTTAGCTACCAACCTAGCCTTATACCTCTCAAGGGTTCCATCGGCATTCAATTTGGTTTTATAAACCCACATGCATCCTATATCACGTTTTCCTTTTAGCGAAGAACAAATTGCCCAGGTTCCAGAGTGCTCTAAGGCAATGAATTCCTCATTCATGGCATGTAACCATTCCTTGAAGTTTTTAATTTGAGAGAAACTGGTAGGTTTAGAGAAAAGACTTACAGAGCATATGTAGGATTTATATTCCTCAGATAACTGATTGTAAGTCACATAATTGGCAAGAGGAAAAGGTATATCAGCTTCAGTCACTCCACAGTAGTAATCGTGAAGATAACATGGCACTTTCTGCTTCCTTTTCTATGCTTTTGGATGGGTAGCATCATCTTTAACAATTGCAGTGTTTTTTGTTTTATTGTTAACTGAAGATGGAACGGGAAGAATACTCTGAGAATTCGATGTTGGGAATGAAAGAGTAACATCTTCTGCAACATAAACAGTGATATCCTTCTGATGAATCTCACTCTTATCGTCTGCTTCATTTTTCTTGTACTTTGTAATTTCATCACTAAACAGAGTTACTAAATCAATCTGCTCTTTGTTTTGTATAGGGAAGATGTCTTCATGAAATCTGACATTTCGAGAAATGTGGATTTGATTTCTTTCAAGATCCAACAATTTATACCCTTTTACATCCATAGGATAACCAAGGAAAATATGAAGCTTCGCTCTTGGCTGAAACTTGTGCCTTTGTTTAGCAGAGGTCGAGACATAACAGAGGCAACCAACAACTTTCAAGGCTTCATAATTTGGCACCTTTGAATTTAAAATTTCATAAGGTGATTTGTTTTTGTGCAGTGTTGTAGGCAGCCTGTTAATAAGAAATACTGCCGTGAGTACACAATCCCCCCCCCCAATACTCAAGAGGAACATTACTTTGGAACATGAGTGATCGAGCCACATTCAGAATATGATGGTGCTTTTTCTCCACAACTGAGTTCTGCTCAGGTGTTTATGGGAAACTGTGATAAGATTGAATCCCTTTTGATCTAAACAGCCCTTCAAATTTTAACTATAGTGCATTGTCCGATCTAACTCCCTTAACAACAGCATGGTTTTGAGTCTCTATCATTGTAAGGAAATCTGGAAACACTTGTAAAACATCACTCTTTAAACGTATTAGATAAACCCAGGTTACACGAGAAAAATCATCTACAATTGTAGAAAATATCTATAACCTTCAAGAGTTGGAACAAAGAAAGGACCCCAAACATCAATATGAAGTAAATCAAAAGAGTTCTCTCACATATTATTCAAATAACTAAATGGTAAATGCTTCTGTTTGGCCAAAGGACAAATACCACAGTGAAAACATCTTTATTTCCTTTATCAACACCAAGTAAATTCATCTCAAAATCAACTTTACGAGTATCAGGGTATCCTAATCTATTGTGCCAAAGAGAAGAATTAACCAAAAGATTAGTAGAAAAATGTAAATTTCGATCAATATTTTTTGAAAGAGAAGCTTTGTTTAAAACATATATATTTGAAATCTGCTCAGCTTGTCCAATCATCAGCCCCTTGATAGGCTCCTGGATCACACAAGTAAGAGGATCAAAAATAACACGACAATTTAAATCCGGAGTGAGTTGACTAACACTAAGCAAATTCAATCTAAATATGGTATGTATAAAACATTCTTAAGAATCAGATAATCATTTATCTTAACTTCACCAATGCCAACAATGCGAATATCTAAACCATTTGTCAAAGCAACAGATTTATTACTCACACCAGACATATGAATGAAGCAATTCTTATCGTGAGAGACATGGTGAGTTGCACCACTGTCAACTATCCAAGATTGTGAGGAAAGAACTGATCATGTACTTCTCTTCACACATACAAAATGAAGTGTAGATTTCGAGAATACAATACCTGGTGATGTAGTAATGATTCCTTTCGAGGTGGAAGGTTGAATAACTTGGTTTGGTGGCAGTGATAGCTGAGAGTTGAAATACGAGATTACCCCCTCAATCTGATCTTTTGACAAGCTTTTCACAGCTCCTTGTTCATGTTTGTGCTTGAAGCCTGGTGGATAGCCATGAATCTTAAAACACTTGTCAATAGTGTGTCATGTGTACCCGCAATGAGCGCAAGTAGGCTTTTGGCTCTTCTGATTTGAAACAACAGCATTCACCATAGTATCTGTCACACTCTTTTCTTCAAAATGATAAGCAGATGCAGCAGGAACATTCGTGATATTTCTTTGATTGTGATCTTGATCAAGAATATTATGAACTTCAGCTAAATCAGGGACTTTCTTCTGCATGATGATTTGGCTTCTTGCATTCAAATACGACTCATTGAGTCCTGCAAGAAATTTTATCACCTTAGCATGATCAGACTTTGTGGACATCTTCTTGCAACATTGACAGACTCTGCAAGTATTGATGCACTCTGCTCTTTCCAGTTCATCCCATGGTTCCTTGTTGCAGAGCCCAAATTTGTTGAGTTAGTTGGTAAGACCTTGGCAAATTGGTAATATGAAACCGTACCAACAAATCGTTCCAAATATCAGAGGCATCTTCAAACCGCAAAATACTTCCATATATTTGTCTATTCACAGAGTTTAAAATCCACGATTTTACCATAGAATTGCATCTTGACCAGATTTTGTAGTGAGGGTGAGTAGTATAAGGTCTCGGGAGGCTACCATCGATGAAAGAAATCTTATTCTTAGCATCTAAAGCTATGTTCATAGCAATACTCCAAGTGGTATAATTTGTCCCATCTAAGACTTCCGTAATAATCGAAGCTCCAGGATTGTCTCCACTAGTAAGAAAGTAAGGCGATGATTCTGCCAGTAACGTCATTACCCATACCCCAAAGACGAGGCATGGTGTTCAACATTGCATGTAAGTTTTGATGCCATGGATTGACTGGTTTGATCAAGAGGCTGAAGCGATTCATAGTTGCCGCAACATTGCGCGCAACCGGTGAAAGAGAGATTAATTCTTCTTTGAGACCCAGAGAGATCTCTTGAATTTGTTTTCGGAGATCAGACATCATGAAAGCCAAACAAACACTCTGTAACATGAATAGAAAACAGAGACTAACCCATGGGATAAATAGAGAGTCAAAAATGATAGTTAACCCGAACATAACCGCTGGAAACTGCCATAACCACTGGAGAGAGACAAAGAGACACGAGAAAGGAAGAGAAAGACACAAAAAGAGGATGAAGAAAACCCAAAAACCTTCGAAAGATCTAGAGAGAGGAGAAATCGTCATTAGTTATTCTATAATAATAAATTAAAGTTGAACAACGGAAAAAAATAATTTCGACGGGTGTGGCGAAAAGAAGAAGATGGTTGAGAAATGAAGGTTTTGTGTTTCCTAGTTTAGGATGTATAAACACTTCTTTCTGGTAAATAACCTTGTTTTTCCAAATAATAAGTTATAACTTCTACATATATTCGTATATCTCCGAATAATCAGTCATTCAGCAATTCAGAAAAGAACATGCCATACTTATTGAGATCTTCAAAAGACTAAGAGATGGTTTTTGTTTTAGTGGAATTTATTGACTGTCTTTCTGTTTACAAGTATGTAGCTTGCAGTATGTATAAATTTGAACTTAAACTTGGCAATAAACTTTTATGTAACTCATGGAATAATAAGTCAGTTAACAAAAGAAGGAAAACTCATGGAATAATAAAAGTGTTTTTTTTTTGTGGAAAACAAAATTAATAAACCTAGCTGAAGAAAAAAAAATTTTAATCGATTTACTAAATTCCGTCTGGTTGTTAGGATAATCCAGTTAATAACTATATTTAGGGTTCGATTTCTCTTCTCTACCAATTTGGTAGATTAAATTGGAATTTTAAGAATTACCTAGACTATAGATCGATTCTTGTCGATCCAATTATTAAAAAAAAAACTGTCCAATTGTTATAAAAAAAACTGTGTAATAGTGAAAAAGAAATAAAAGGAAAAAGAATCTGAAAATTAGATCTTGAGTGTGAATGAGTGATGAGGTCCAATAAGCCCATATAAAGGCCAATAAACTTATCTTTTGCAGTCATTAACCCGTTGAAGACAAATTTACCCTTGACAAAAATCTATAGCTTGGATCCCGATTTCTTCTCCGGTGTTTCGTGCCCAAGAAAATTCAAGCAACAATGGCTCCCAAATCGAAAGAAAAACCCAAAGCTTCGACTTCACAACCTCCTCCAGCAATTGAAGATCTCTTCACTTCCCTCAATAGGCATATCCAGCGATCTGAATATGAACAAGCCGTCAAGGTCGCTGATCAAGGTCCACAATTCTTCTTCAATTTCTCCTGCATTTTTGTTGTTGTTTTTGATTTGGTAAAATTGAAAACCGTGATTACGTTTCAGTTTTGTCGATTGCACCTACCGATGAGGACGCGATACGATGTAAAATTGTGGCTCTAATCAAAGATGATAAGATCGATGAAGCTCTCTCCGTTGTTAACTCGTGCCATAGGCTTGCTATCGATCTAGGCTTTCACAAGGTAGACAGGTTTTGCATCAATAGAACTACATTGAACTGAAATTGCTAATAATCATTGGATTTGAATGTTGTGAACTCTTGGGTCTAATGAGTTTCTCTTTTGCTTTGGATTTTTAATCTTTATAGGCGTATTGCTTATACCGTCAAAACAAGTTAGATGAGGCTTTTGTATGTTTAAAAGGTCGAGAGAAAAATTCAGAGACTTTGCTTTTGGAGGCTCAGATTCTGTACCGTCTGGGAAAAGCAGATGCATGTGTGGATTTGTATCAAAAACTGAAC
Source organism: Lepidium didymum (assembly GCA_963920545.1). Lineage (NCBI taxonomy): Eukaryota > Viridiplantae > Streptophyta > Magnoliopsida > Brassicales > Brassicaceae > Lepidium > Lepidium didymum. Next base: position 3,354,799 of record OY986984.1, on the reverse strand, counting down.
AAGTTCAAGATTGAAACGCTAGAAATCAATCTCGTTGCAGGATTGATTTCTGCTGGAAGAGCTTCTCAAGTGCAAGGAGCATTGGAGGCTTTGAAGATTAAACCAACTAGTAGTTATGAGTTGGCTTTTAACACTGCTTGCTCTTTGATTGAAGAAAATTACTATACTGATGCTGAACAGCTATTGCTCGCTGCCAGGAGGTATATAATGTCTCTTTTTCTGAGTAATTCAGCCGTAGTATTCTTAGGTTTGCTTAATTTATGTCTCCTAGACCTTGTTTCTTCTTATAATTGCTAAGAGGTTCCCTTTTAAGAGTCATCTAGCTTTAATGCGAAAATTTGTGTTTTAGGTCTAGCTGCGCTGAATAGGTTCAGTCATACGGTAAAATAGTTGTTAACACTGAGCGTTACTGATTAGCATTCATTATTTTTTGTCTTTTCCCCACTAACAACTATTTTATCATTTTTTCCATTAATATCGTGCTTTTAAATATCACATAAGTCTAGTATGTAGGAGTTTATCATGATTTCCTTTCTGTTATTTCTATCTTTAATCAATTTCAAGTACATAGATTTTTTTCCAACTCTTGTACAATGTACTGATACTGATAAATGTATTGTTGCTTAAAAACAGAATTGGTCAGGAAAGCCTCACTGACGATGGTTTTGCTGATGAGGATATCGAGATTGAGCTGGCCCCAATGTCTGTCCAATTAGCTTATGTCCAGCAGGTGTTTTTTATACTGCGTCTTTTTGGTAACCTATTTTCATGGAATCTTCCATACTTGCTGGTAATGTAGTTTTTTTCTTCATCAGATCCTTGGACAAACTCAAGAATCCACTAGCTCTTATGTAGACATCATCAAACGAAATCTGGCTGATGAATCATCACTTGCTGTTGCTGTGAACAACCTTATTGCTTTGAAAGGTTCTAAAGATGTTTCTGATAGCTTGAGGAAGTTTGATCGGCTGAAAGAAAAAGACTCCCAAACGTTTCAGCTTTCTCAAGCACTTGATGCAAAGCTTTCACAGAAACATAAGGAGGCTATATATGCCAATCGCATCCTTCTACTCCTCCATGCAAATAAGATGGATCAGGTCCTTTAACGTGAAATCTAGTTATCCCTCTCTGTATTTTGTCTTTACATCTTCTGCTTAACCAGTTAAGAAAATCTACTACCTCAGGCACGAGAACTTTGTGCTGCATTACCGGATCTGTATCCTGAGAGTGTTATTCCTACATTGCTTCAAGCTGCCGTTTTGGTGAGAGAAAACAAGGCTGCCAAAGCTGAAGAACTTCTGGGACAGTGTGCTGAAAAGTTCCCGGAGAAGGCTAAGTTGGTTCTCTTGGCCAGGGCACAAATTGCTGCTTTGGCCAGTCATCATCACGTAGCAGCAGAGTCCCTGTCTAGAATACCTGATATACAGCATTTGCCTGCAACTGTTGCCACAATTGTAGCCCTCAAAGAGCGAGCTGGGGACAATGATGGTGCTGCTGCTGTTCTTGACTCAGCAATTAAGTGGTGGTCAAATTCTATGACCGAGAGCAATAAGCTTGGCATATTGATGCCAGAAGCTGCTGTCTTCAAGCTCAGGCATGGTCAAGAAGAGGAAGCTTCACGTCTATATGAGGAGATTGTGAAAACCCATAGAAGCACAGATGCTCTGGTTGGTCTTGTGACTACACTTGCTCGTGTCAATGTCGAGAAAGCAGAAACTTATGAGAAACAGCTAAAGCCACTACCCGGGTTGAAGACTGTTGATGTAGACAATCTTGAAAAGACCTCCGGTGCAAAGCCCATTTACGGTGCAGCTGCTTCGTCGATACAGGAAGAAGTGAAGAGCAAAGAAAAGGCAAAAAGGAAGAGGAAGAGAAAGCCAAAGTATCCCAAAGGATTTGATCCGGCAAACCCAGGTCCACCTCCGGACCCTGAAAGGTGGCTTCCCAGAAGAGAAAGGTCAAGTTACAGACCCAAGAGGAAGGACAAGCGAGCAGCTCAAATCCGTGGCTCGCAGGGTGCAGTGACCAAGGATAAACAAGAAGCAGCTTCTTCAACTTCGAAGTCAAACCAAGCTACCAGTTCTAAAGCATCATCTCAAACTGCAGCCACATCTTCCAAGGCCTCAAAAAAGAAGTCTAGGAGATGAACAAAGAACAGCTTACGATTATTTCGTCTGTTTTGAGAGAATCAAAAAGAGAACTTTACTAAAGATTTCCATTGTTCTTTTTCTTTTTGGATTGATCAAGTTTTAGTTGTCTTGACCCCATTTAAGATTTTGGTATATTTCTCGCCTGCATTTCCTGAATTCTTTTTGCTTTAATGATATTTGAATCGATACGTAGATAAACTACAGAAAGATGACAAAGAGAAAGACTGGATTAATTACATAAGAATAACAAAAAGCAAAGGGCATATGTAATAAAACATCTCTCTACTAATCACTTTTCAAATTTCTTGCGGAGAACCTTCATCCATTTGAACCCAAGTATTGTCTTCCCAAAACTACTTTTGCTTGCTTCTTGTTTCTTCTTCTTTTTGCTCTCATCCTCGTTCGTCGAACTCGGAAGAGGGTCAGGGTTATTATAATCCCATTGATCAGCCCACGATAGCCCGGAATCCATCTCTCTTCTTGCAGATGTTTCAAAGAATTATCAGCTTAAGAGGAACATCATTCAGTACTTATTCATTGTCCTTTGGTTTATCTCTGTTGGTTGTCAGTTTTTCTCTTACTTTTTTTGGTAACTAACTCCAAGATTCTTACAATTCCACTCTATTTTTGGTCATCTGCTTGGTTGGCACAAAGAATCAACAAATCTTTTGTCGTTTGGTTTATTTCTCTTAAAATTAGGCTATATTTGGTCTGTCTTCACCTATTTTTACACTGACAAACATTTCACATCCAATTAGTTACAGGCTCAATGCAACCCGCTTCTTACCAGATTGTTTAGAAAATAATTTTACCTGACTAAAGAGTGTAGTTACATGTTTTAACCACAATGTACGTACACAAAATATGATCTCATCAGTTGATGAATCAGAATGAAGAGGTTCCCAAATTCATCTAAAAGAACTCCACATGATCAGCGATTTCTCTGCATATTAGTTTTGATTCCTCAGCCAAATTTATGCTTTTGGCTTTTGCAAGTCCGGTTCTCTTATGCGTAGATGTAGGCTCATACTTTCTCACCTCTTCCTCCTCTTTCCCTAACAACAAAGCCTCCCTTGCAGGAATCACATTCTCCCACCAGAATTCCCTTAATACCTCATGTATAATATTCCAATAGCTTCGGTCTCTCATCACACGGAAGACCGAGCTTCCATTTTGTGTCCAGCAGTACAAGTTGACCCATTCCCGGTCCATTATCTCCATTTGACCTTGCAGCTGAGGCATGTAATAGTAGGGCACTTTTTTCCATGGTAATACAGTATCGGTTTTCCCTTTGTTATATGGACATTTCACTTCTAGAATACCAAAGGAATCAAGAATTCCATCCGGGGAAGCACCAAGCCAGTGAAATTGTTCGTTGGAGTGAATAGCAAATCCCATTGTGCCGACCTCACAACCCATTATTCGTTTGTACCTATCTATCGCAGCTGATTCCATCTGTACACCCCAATTCATTGCAAACCGTGCAGAATCCTCCAAGACTCGTGGGTCTGAGTCATATACTTTGTCATGCCAGAGCTCATAACGCCGAGTGCCTTTCCAAAAGCCGAGCGCTGTACTGAATGTACTAGTAGTTAACTTGTCTTTTCTTAAAGCAAACCATTCTTCTGATTTCTGGGGGATGTCGGATGGGGAGAGAAGGCTTGACACAAGTACTGATGAACGAGGATGAACAAAGGGTGAAGTGGGTTCAGAGATGAGTGGTGAGGCAGTGGAAGAAAACCTTTTTCTCGAAGAAACTGAAGCTCTAGACTTAGGGGAAATAGTGTGAAGGCCAGAGATTGAGCAAGTCCTCGTAGCTGAAAGAAGCATGCTGTTTAAAGCAACTTTATTCGGCTGCACGGCGCTAAAGAAATTGCAGACTGTGACAAAGTTTAGAGGAATCGTCTTGCAAAGAATGTTTCAAATCACTGACAACCCTATAATCTCAGAACTACCCTGGAATCTTCTTCCCAAAATTCGATATAAAAAGACACAATCTTTGAACTTCAAACAGACTCAGTAATTTGAGAGAGAGAAAATAAACACATAGAAAAGGAACAAAATCACCATTGAAATCAACTAAACCCAAATACACGACAAGCAGCGAACTGGAAGGTCTGTAATTTTCGTTTCAATTTTGCCCGTTAAAAGCCACGAGTTCATCTACCAAAGGGGAAATTTGAGATCATTCTGTTAGGCACTAGCATCAAGGAAATAATCCTTCTTAAGATTTCATTAACCCATAAGCGAAAAAATTTTAAACCTCAAGCACACAAGGTGTTCGATGATATTACCAGGACCACGCCTCAAGTAGAGAACTCCGCCATTCCGAGCCGAGGAAGAGGAAATAGAAGAAATGGATTCAGTAGACGATACTTGAACTAGCCTCGTCAGCATCATCGACAAATCACATTCCAAAAGTCCAGAAAGGTTTCTTATTTACAAGAAAACCGAATTTGATTCTTTCAAAAACGATAAGAGATGAATGTCTTTTTATTTTCAACTGTCAGTTTGCACCTCAACTAAACGGCTAAAACCGGTCATCCGTGTCAAGGCCCCTAGATCTTATTTGTGAAGCCCAAATCACAATCTCTTGGTTTTTCCCGACCTCTGTTATGGCCTAGGCTTTGACTTGAAAGTAGTTTTTTTAGACTAATTTCTATCTTTTGTTTTTGGAAAAACCATATTTTTGGAAAATCAGTTTTTTTTTTTTTTTTTTTGTCAATCTTAGTCTTATAATTGGATCGAACTCTGGAACCTGAAGATTTACAAAGTGACCACTACCACTAGACCACCTGTCCTCGGCGAAAATCAGTTTTTTAAAATTTTAAAATAGTTTTTAAAATTTTGGTTTTTCCCTAAAAACTATGAAAAACTAATTTTTAAGTTTTTAAAAAATCAATATTAATTTCTCAAAAAACTGAAAACCAACTTTTTCTGGTTTTTAAAAACAAAAACTAAAATCAAAACCAAAAAAAAAAAAAAAAGCTGAAATCAGAAAACCAAGAATGTCTTACAATTCATAGCCCTAATCTCCATTACAAAAGATTTCAATATGCAAGGAGGGGCCTCTACATGAACATAGTAGACGTTGAACTCAACAATATTTTAAAGTAAATAAACAACTTCCTTACATTAAGATGTTTCACTTTGAAACTCAAAAGCATTGTTTATTGCCACTTATAAGTTATAATAGCATTTCAAGGTAATGGTTTTATACATGAGATGAGAAAGAAGGTGCAAAAACAACACTAACATTTTATTCCCAAATTCACCCATGACCTTAAGATGAAAGATAATCTATGTGATGCATGGTTTTGCATACAACCCAAGGAACAACAGAAGTAAAAATGCTGTAAAAAAAGAAAAAAATGTTTTATTCCAAAGATTCTAACATGACAACTCTTGATCATTTTCAGTACTTGGAGTCGGAGAAGAAGCCATTTATAGTGGGGATGATCTAAGGAGCTTTGTTGCGTACAAACTTCCTTAGACCGTGCTCTGCGTATCTTTGTCCTTTGGCATGATTCTCAAGGATACCAGCTGTTCGATTCTCCTTTGTCACCCTGATCATACCAAGTTCACAATCAAATGTTAAGTAATATTCACCTAAAACAAACTATAAACGACTCATGAACAAAATATATCCGATTCCTGAGATGTACATTAACAATAAGCAAGTTGTTGATTAGTCAAATCAGTTTTGCTTCATCTTTCACACACAAACAATAAGGATAAATATTTCTACAATAGGTCATGCACAAACCTCCCTAGAAAATTGAATATTTGATAAAGAAGAGAGGAAAACAAGAATTGACACTACTGATTAAGAGAGCTCATGATTAGAGATAATATATATACCTGACTTCAGGGTTAGTGGAGATGTTTCTAACAAGTTGCATTGCGCAAATTCCAACAGCAACTCCAACTGATGCAAACAGTGGATAAACCTGAAGCCAAAACAAAAACCATACAGCTTCGGATCAACATGATCTACTTTAGCCAGATCAAATGAGAGACCATCTCTCATCTCTCTCTTACTTTTTCATTATTATACTCCACTAAAGATGGTCTTAAAGCTCAAAATTTTGTACGAACTGCTGTTAGTATATGTATAGCTCAATAAAATTCAGTGTTTTTGATGCCCATAGAGGTTGTCTTGAGGTTGTAAGTATATGTATAGCTCAATAACGAGTAATAAAGCAATAAGGTCATGTTAAAACTGCTTGTGATGCTATTGGTGAAGTTGAGAATTGAGTTTGTGTTTTGTTGGATACAACAGACAAATTTTTTATCAGACTATTAAGAAAGATGAGATGGATGGGTTTGTACTGCATCTTCAGAACAAACAGAAAGAATCTATTATGGAAGAAGAGTCTGGTCTGCATATCTACTCAAACAGAGATGTAGATATGTACGTTCTTCTACAGATTTAATTTTACTTGCAACAACTTCTTTTAGCCAGACTTTTTGAGAGCAGGTAACTCGATTATGGCTTGGCTTGTCTTTGTATATCATCGCATTTTGTTTCAACTGTGCAACATAAATTGTATGAACAACAACGAATTCTGTTACTTAGGAAGTTATATATTTAGATGATTAAGCTTTTTGAAATTTTGGATACCAGAATGACTTAATCCGGATGCTGAACGTGGACATTTTCGTCCTATATAGGTATAAATGATTTTAGTTAGTTGATTGTATACAAATTGTTTTTCAAACATGAAGCCTCAATTATGAATATCCAGAAGTTTCCAATCCTAATGCCAATAAATTCTGTGATTGCAGTGCCGAGCGTACTTCTGGACAGCGTGTTCCACTGGACTTAAACAGACTAGATCAGTTCTCCATTTTTCCAGGCCAGGTGATAGTTTTAAGCTAACAGCATTATGTATTGTGTTGTTTTTTCTACAAAGACTCGGATTATTCATGTGGATGTGGTTTGAATTTGATGCAGATAGTTGGCATTGAGGGAAAAAATCCTAGTGGACATTGTCTCACTGCATCTAAGCTGATTGATTTGGTTCCTTTAACACGTTCTTTGACTCTGATTTACCTCCTGCTAAGAGGCAAAACTTGGATCAGGAGGTTGTAGCTCCTGCAGAAGAATCCTGTAAAAAATCAGAGGTTTCATTTGTAAGTATGCAATTCTTCTTGGTATATATATATCCTGACACATATTTAAAATGTTGAGATGAGGGAACTGCAGTATGTTGAGATTTTTAAAGATCACAAAGCTGTTTGGTTAGCTAGGTTGATCACTCCAAAGACTGGAGTTCCTTTAGTTACTGACTCCCGTTATTGCTAGACAAAACTGGTGTGTTATGTTCCCCTTTTCTTTTCTTTTTGGTGATATTTGAAAAGTATGTATGTAGTTTGGTTTATTCTGTTTTAATGCATAGATATATTAAGTTGTCATTTCACGACAAAGATGGTTTGTTTAGATTTAGGTAGCACCATCATTCCTTGTTTGGGATTCGAAATTTTGCTTAAATATCTTTATGTTGACAGATAATTGCATCCGGACCATTCACTACATCAGACAATATGCTGTTTGAGCCACTGAATGAGCTACTAGCCTATGCAAAAAGAAAGCCACCACAGTTACTCGTACTGGTGAGCAACTAGAACGCATTCAGGCCTTCAGCTTGGGGTCACTTTAACGTTTGGGGTCAGCTTGGGGCCAACAGCTTCTCGTGCGTGATTTTAGTTTGGGGTCACTTTAACGTTTTTTCCCAAATTCAGCTTGAACCATTTGTGGATTCTGAGCATCCAGAGATTAAGAAAGGAGCTGTTGATGCCACCTTTGATGAGATATTCCAAATGGAAATCCTCAGGAAGGTACGCAAAATAGAAAAATAGATCTATTGAACACTTACTGACTTTGGAATAAACAAAGATAACTATGTTCTTTTGACTTTTACAGTTGCAAGATTATGTGGAGTTCATGGGTTCAGAAGTAAGAGTGGTTCTGGTGCCTTCCACTCGTGATGCTAACCATGATTTCATATTCCCACAGGTGCTCTTTTCTCTTTCTCTCGAAATCTTTCTTGTCGCTTTTGCGCATTTCTCTTCTCTATTTTAATGTGACAAGTTTCCCCTTGTGTTCAACAGCCTTCGATTGACATTCACATACCTGATCTCGAACATCAGGTATTAGATTACACTCGTCAACAAGTCTCCATTTCATCAAACAACTCTCCTTGCACAAGTGTATATATTTACTTTGTTTTCTCTTCTCTTTCTTCTTTCATACCAGATAACCAGCCTGTCAAATCCGGGGACCTTTGAGGCAAACCAGGTAATAAATAAAACCAATGTGGTAATTCTCTTCTAAGGAACCATATTCCCTATCGTCCTTACAGCATACACATAAATTGGGGATTCTCAGGTGAAAGTAGGTTGCTGCACGGTGGATGTACTAAAACAGCTGAGTGGGGAGGAGATGTCGAGAAATCCTAGTGGAGTCCCCACTGATCGCATGTCCAGACTCGCTAGCCATCTTCTCCGTCAGCGATGGTAACTTTTGCGTTTACTAGTTCCAAATATATATATCTATCCTCAGCTACAAAACACTAAAAGAATTTGGATTCCTATGAAATAGCTTCTATCCACTGTATCCACCACCTGAGAGTCTCCCTTATGATTCCTCACTCGCTCCTAAGGCGCTAGAGATTTCATCTATCCCGGACATTCTTCTGCTTCCATCAGACATGAGGTACTTCGTGAAGGTAAGTCAGTCAGTATGTTAATAGTGGAACCACACTCCGAAGCCTGAATCCGTAGAAGAGTTATTGAATATTTTCCTGAATGTTGTGAAGGTTTTATCCCTTGGGGAAGGGGAAGATGCAGCCAAGTGTGTGTGTGTAAACCCAGGACGAATTGCGAAAGGAGAAGGGGGAGGTACTTTTGTTGAGCTTACCTACAATGGCGGTCCACAATCAATGCATGCTTCCATCATCTCTATTTAAAACAGAACCTGCAATGTTTAGCCAACTCTGCTAACTTTTTATATATACATACAAGAAAAGCCTTTGATTCCTCACTTTCTATGCTACCATTATTCGCAATGTAATCTTCAGATGTATAGTAGATCTCTTCTTATTAAGATTCACAGATTAGAAATTCAAAGACGATGTCAAAAGGAACTCAACATATATGTTTATTTAAGAAGAGCCGTGAATGCTACCAAAGTCTTATCCAAAATGATGCGTAACTAATGCCTTAGATGATGATACATTCATGATACATGTAAGTTTTTAAGGCCACAGGTTTGAATACCAACGTGCTAAGGTCGATGAAGGAATTGAATCAACGTGCAATGCGAGGGGAAACAGAAGAGAAGAGTGAATGAGATTTATATCGTATAAAGAGCTCTGTGTTTTCCGATTAGAAGCCATTGGTATTCACCGATTTGATTTTTGTGGGAGACCAACCTATTCGTCTAGTTTTCTTAGTATAAATGTTTAAGGCAAGTATTTCATTAAGAAAAATTAGTCTTATTTAGTTAATTTTAATGTAATACAACATTGATCACTCAATCCTATCAAGAAAATGTTCAACTTCGTAATGCCAAAGACAAGATGTACACGCAGAAGAAGTCTCCATATCTTTATCGGCACCGTATCGATTCCAAGCACAGTTTTGTACTAAGAACTTCCTCGTTTTACCATCACACTCACACCTCTCTGGAATGTATGTTCTTTTGAGCTCTCTCATTGCCGGTTTCTCACGCCACAAAACGATGCCTTTAATATCGATGATTCCAATCTCGTACTGAAGTTTCACCAGCTCTTCCATTGTCTGTGACATCAACGGTTTTGTCAAAGAAGCCAAGATTTCATAACCCTTTTGCTTTGTTTTGTCTCCAAGACAGATCAAGATCAGACCATAAACATAATTAGCTTCTTTGTTTCCTTTTCGAGCAGCTTCATACAACAATTCAAGTCCTCCATCTTTACGGTTATCTAGAAAGTAGCTTATCAACCCCAAACGGTACAAGGCTTGAGGGTTTCCATTATCCCCACATCTCTTAAGAAAATTCGAAAGCTGCCTTTCAGAGCTGCGATACGATGAAACAAGAGGAACGTCTTGGAGTGAAAGTCGACAAAGAACATATGGATCATCACAAACATGTCCAAAGGATTTAGAAACTAATCGAAGATTGCGAATCGCTGACAAAGAAGAAGCTGCAGTGCATGAAGCAATCTCGACAAGAAGATCATCAGGTAAAGACGCGAGAGAATGTTTTCTCTTTAGAGGTTTTCTTATTAAAGAAGACAACGAAGAGAAAAAAGAGGATACCATATTGATGTATGGTTCGTAGGTTGGCTAGTTTTGATTTATATAGAGGACCTATTTCGTTTTCCATTTTTAAGGAGGAGATTAATTACTCCTTTTTCAGGATTCGAAAAGGAAAAGGATCGTTAGAGATAATTAATAAGACTTAATAATAATTCCTTTAAGAAAACAAAAAAGGAAATCCTATCCTTAATCTCTTATGTAAGTTATACATTAATAAGATTTGTAATTATATGTTTACGATATCTCTAATGTACATTACAATCGAGTACTTGTGACACGTGACGTAACATTCATTTTATCCTTTATTTCTATTTTCGTTGTTAATAAAATGTAGTAATATACTTTTAACCCTAAGGAAATATCAAGATGATGGCTAAAGTTTGGCTCGATGAAATCTACGATGTAGTTTCTATTCAATCTTCTTAAAGGAATTTTCTATCATATTTTTGAAAAAGACCCTGAATGATCCGTTTTGCCCTCATATTTTTTAATCTTTTTTATTGATCAATCTATTTTTTTAACTATGATTTCCCAATTTTAATATTTTTCTGGATTTAACCATCCAAAAAGTGAATTAGGTTATAATATTAATTTTGAATGCATTGAATTTGAAGAAAATTGAAAAAGATGGAAAAGATCGAAAATTTAAGAAGAAAAAATGAGTGAAAAGCCATCAATTTGGGTCCAAAATAATGGTTTTTAAAAAAAATCCTTTCGAAAGGTCCTAAAACGCAAATTTAACCCGAAAAAAGCTTTGAATAGTTAATGGGAAAGATGCAGATTAAATACAGTTTGATCCATCCGCATTTAATTCTTCCATTCAGACATTAAAAATATAGTTCAAATAGGCATATGCTTTACACCCCACCTGTATATATATATATATACACTTACGTTTTTATCCATAATTATTTTATCTTTTATACAAAATAGCATAGTAATTAATACATCAATAACAATAATTGTTATTCTAAAACAAATCTTAGATCATGTAAACTTTTTTGGGAAATTATTGAAAATATACAAAAAAATGCAGAAAAACGCGGAATAGCATTTTCATGTAGATTTATCTGATATTTGTTTACATGACTGTTTGTAAACAAATTTGTGTGATATTAAAAATCTGTAATAGATTTTTTTTTTTTTTTGTTAATATTGGATCGATAAAGTCCGATCCATAACCTAAAACCCACCCCTAATAATCCCTTTTTTAAGCTACCATAATGCAGCGGGTAGGAATCGAACCGCCAAGTCATTAGCTGGATTATCCTAACCACCAGATTGAGAACAACTCGGCTGTAATAGATAATTCATATAAATGTTTTAGAAATATCATATACAGGTCATAAAAATGAATAGAAATGTCATAAATAATTTATAAAGATTCATTGAAATATTATAGAAAATTTATAGAGATATTAGAAACATTAACTAAATTTTGTAAATTGTGTATGCATAAGATGTACAAATATTAATCCATTATATTAATAAGATCATCTTTTATATAGACATATTTTTGACAAAAAAGTATAGCGATATTTTAAAATTATTATGTTATTGAATTAAGTTTATTATCTTATTAAACTTATTTCTCAAGTTTCAGAATATGTAGAAGTCTTCTCCTTGTTATTTTTCCTGTCATTTTGTTTTTGTCCAGAGTTTTTTTACATTTCCTTTTGCGTTATATCCTTTTCATCGACACAATGGTTCAAGGGTTTCCCGTTGATATTCCTCCTTGTTTCACATATATATGTTTCAGCCCTCAGGTACTTATAAATGGTTCCCATTGATGACTTTTTCTCAATTGTTAATTGTTTACTTATCAATTTTAATTGCAGGAGTAACGTCAAGAAACTTTACTATGGAGAACAAATTTTTTAATCTATATTTTATTTTGTTATTCTAAAATATAAAATAATTTTATAATACATATTAAATGTTTATTAAACATAAAAGCTAGACACATAATTATCAAAAACTAAATAATACAGAATTATCAAATGAACCATAATTATTAAATGATCGAAGTAATTTTTATGCTTATATGTAGTACACATAACGGTATGTTCCAAATTTTATAGGATCAATTTATGGACTTTTAAAAGGTTTTCTTATTAATTGAAAAAAACTATTGCAAAAATTATAATCCATCAAATAACTAGATAATAATATGTGTTGACTATTTTGCTATTAACGAAGTTCTATTTTTTTTTTCGATCATTAAAATTCTAATAATATCCCATGTAAAAATATAAGCTAGATTTTATAATAAAAATATCAATTGTTTCTAAAAGCATAACAACTATATAAACATAATTATTCAATATCAAATGATACATAGCTACTAAATGACTTGTAAAATTACCCATATTTTCATTAAATGATTCATAATATTAAATGAATCATATATTTATTAAATGAGGGGTGTTTATCTAGAAATGTTTTGTCATGTTATTATATATTTTCACAAAAAATTAATTTGTATCTCATGTTAGTTAGAAAAATATATTTAGTTAAGTGGTTGAATTTTACATCTAATAATGTTTTCTTCACCGGTAAAATTTCTTTGAAAGGTCCATAATGGAAGCTAGCACCCAAGGAAAATGTGAGCCCAAAGTGGTCATTCAACGCTTGAGCAATTGTCTTCCCGACTGAGCATTTACTCTTGCACAGTAATAGTAAATATATTACGTACTTTTTCCGAATATATATATATTTTTTGATAAGCATGTAAATATCATTAGATAACAGACTTGGCATTAAATTAGCTTAAACATATGGAACTTTCTCAAAAAAAAAAACAGAGCTCCATAAAAACCGGTTAGTCCTAACTAATCCAATGGATCATGAGGTCAATGAATTTCATTCTGAATCGACGAGCATTGATGAAGTTCTTAATGTCCTTGTTAATAGTCTGAAACAATATTGAAGGAGGAATGATTTGAGCGGTATGGAGGGAGTTGTCACGCTGTCGCCAAACTGAGTAGATAATGGTGTGCACTATGATATTCCTTAGCAATGATGGAGAAGAGGTTGAACGTCTTTCCGACCATGACATTAAATCAGACTATGATATGAACATATTAGGTGGTAGTTGCAGTCTTTGAGAGCTAACGTCCATAGCACCACACTGTACTCACAATGGAACATCAAATGTTCTCTTGTTTCTAAGAACTTAGAACACAAACAATACAAAGGAGAGAAATAAGCTTGGATCTGGTTGGCAACTTGTCAAGATGAGAGATCCAAAGATTGAAAGCATGTTTAGGAAGAGCCCCTTTAAACCAAACAACAAAATGCCAGTTTTGAATTTGCCCTCTTGGCCTCAGTTCTTGCCAAGTTTGGGATGTAGAGAAAGAACTCCTCGTGACATTGGCAGTACACCAACCGCAGCTTTCCTCTGATAGTTGTGGCAGAGGCAAAGAAATCGTTGTTAGATGCGTAAACAAAGAGGTTACCGCATCTGATCTAGACTATGAGAAACTCCAATTTGGCCCAATTATAGCTTCAAGCAGAATTCTAAGCGTTGAGGCACCGGTCAATCTAATATGATTAATAAGCGGGCCAAAAGGCGTCCAAACGTCCCACCAGAAACTGCAGATATTGCCGTTAACAAGCGTGACTCTCAGAAACTTAGTGGTTGTATCTCTATGTTTTAAGACTGTTTTCCAATTCCAAATGTCAGTTGACTTCTCCTTTAGAGATCAAAATTCTAAACGTTGCTACCTTTTCCGAATATATTACAAAACTAACATTATCATTTGTCTAGAATTTGATCTACCAGAATACATGTAATAAAATAAGAAGTATTTCTTGCAGAATGTCTTAGGTATATTCTCATGAGTCTTTCTTAGACTACTTACAATGGCATGTTGAGTAAAATTATTCCACACTTTAACTCATACAATGAGGTGTTGAACAATATGTAGAATATGACATAGATTCACTCATGTTGAAAAGATTCAAAGATATTGAAAAGATTTTTTTTTTTCAAACACTAGGCCACAACTGGTCGGTCCATTGACCAAGTTCATACATAATGTAGGCGGTGGGACTCGATCTCTAATTGTGCAAATGCGTATATCTTAGTGGACTTACAGTTTGTCACTAGACTAAATGTCATACAAAATTAGATTATGTGGCATACTTTTATTAGATACAAAATTTAATTATAAAATAATATAAATATAATGATATGTGTTATATAATTCTATGGAAGAGAGAGAAAATTAAAGTGAAATTAAAGTTAATAAAGGAGGATGTTGAATAAACAAACCCTATGTACAGGGTGAACAACATGTTGAATATGAAATAGATTCAATTGAAATAGTTCAACAAGTTGAATCAAAAGAGAAGAGAAAAACAGATTATGTGGCATGTTTTAATTGGATACAAATTTAATTATAAAATGATATACATAATTGCATAGAAGAGAGAACATTAAATTGAATATTAAATTAATAAAAGAGGATGTTGAATAAACCAATGTATACATAACCTAAGAATTACTAAACATATTTTTTCCATGAAGTCAAACTTTTAACTTCACTTTATCATTGGCACTTAAATTACCAACGAGTATATTAAAGAGTGAATTTTAATGAATATAAAAATCTATGCAAAATTATTTGTTATTTAACATTAACTATAAAGTACTAATCAAAATATTATGTGTTTCAAAAAATAAGTGGTTCAATTAGTTTGTCTTTTATTTAACTAAATATTAGATGGTAAG
The DNA here is from genome assembly GCA_963920545.1 of Lepidium didymum. Taxonomy (NCBI): domain Eukaryota; kingdom Viridiplantae; phylum Streptophyta; class Magnoliopsida; order Brassicales; family Brassicaceae; genus Lepidium; species Lepidium didymum. The sequence goes on along the minus strand of OY986984.1, from coordinate 3,339,610 downwards.
TTAGTATTTACAAAAAAGAATATATGTGTTATTATTACTATTTATTCAACATTAAAAATTTGAATATAAATTTGTCTTTATAATGGATTTCAATAGATTTGGTAGTTTTTTTTTCTTTAAAACACAAATGTTTGAAATCCTTATTCAAATTTTGGTATTTTGGATTGATTTGAAAAAAATAACACAAAACTCCAACCCATACAAAAATTAGTATAACACAAAACAACACATTGATGTTGATATATAATAGTATATTATTTGTAGTTAAAATAAATGGTGAATATTTCAATGATGATAAAGATTTGTGCATAGTCATAAAAAGATGGGCAATGTTTGCAATGGAACGAAGGTTTGATGCAAATCTCGGCTCTTCTTCGAAGAATGAAAATACTGTCAGACTAAGAATTTTCCCGAATAAAATATAAGTGGATAAAAAGCTCGGGATAAAATTACTGACAATAATAGTGAAATTTTTTGTCTCAAAATCAACCTGAGAAGCCGAGTTGCTCTCAGTCTGATGATTAGGATAATCTAGTTAATGATTTGGTACCATAATTCGATTTTTATCCGTTATATTATAGTAACTTAAAAAAAATTATTGGGGGTGAGATTTAGGCTATGGATCGGGCCTTGTTGATCCAATATTGACAAAAAAAAATCAACAGAGAGAATATATTAATCAATGGAGAACAATAACATAAAATATGTAAAAAGATCTTCTAACACAGATGAAGAAATGCCGAGTTGCTCTCAGTCTGGTAGTTCGGATGATCTAGCTAATGACTCGGCACCATGGTTCGATTCCTACCCGATGCATTATGGTAGCTTAAAAAAGGGATTATTGGAGGTGGGCTTTAGTCTATGGATCAAAAAAAAAACACAGATGAAGAAATATGTTATAGTTTTGTTTTTATTATAAATAAAAACTATTTCGTTTGCTTTATTTTTATATCTACTTTGTTTGATTTTCAAATTCGATTATCTATGGAAAATCTACCCTACAACCCCTAAAATATCTTTACAAAACTTGCAAAAACTCTGATTTTCACAATCTCTAACTTTTTAATTTTCAATGTATATAATTTTCGGATATTTCCTTCATATAATTTATGTTTTTTTTTATTATGACAGTTTAACATACTACTACTCCATAAATTTGGGATTATTATCTTCATATTTAAATGTGTACAATTCCCAAATTTTAAAAATTATCACTTATTTATTTTAAGTGGATTAGAATAACAAGAAAAACTCACTAAATCAAAGAGGTGTTTGTATAATTTAAAACCCACATATCTATCTAATAAAATACCAGTGATGGCATTGTTCCAAAATGGAGAATCACACTATTATATTATCCTATATGCAGCTCCATTGGTGTGAAAAAAAATTGTTTGCAGTTCCATTGCAGTTGGCCTTATAATTGCTCATCCATTAGACAGGATCATGTACTCACTTTAGCCGGCTTCCTTTTGGAGTTGTTCTTTGGTCGGACCTTTACAAAAGCGTTTTGGAGATCCTGTATCGAAAATACACACGTTTCGTTGGAATGATGAATCAATGAAGACATTATAACCTATGCTTTATAGACTGACTAGTCAATCGTTAAGTCATAGGATCGATAAGCAGATGAACACGAACACACACAGAATAGTGGCGACTATAAAGAGCTTGTAGAGATCAGTAGGTCTTTCGGTAAATGTAAATCAATTCTAAAACAGATTCACCAGTAGCAAGAGAAAGATGTAGTCACAGATGGTGAAGATCTAATAACTGGCTAGTTAAAATGGTCAACTACTCAAGAGACCGTCCATTGCCAAATCCTCATAACATTGTAGTATTACAAGGAGGCTTGAAATTAAATCCCCTATCTCCATGATAGACGTACTTCCCAATAACATCTCCCACCTCCGATCCTAGCAGTCACCATAATTTTGGCCATATGGACTAATCTACACAAAATCCGTGCAAGGCTTCCAAAAACTGTAAAATGTTTACCTGATCTGAAGGTTCAGTACTAGATTGTTCAGCAGTCCAAAGGCTTTCCAGATTAAAATAATCCCTGGCCTTCTCATCAAGTGCATGGACTACCAATTTTCCTACATTTATCCCGAGAAAGATATTACAACCAGTAAAATTCCAATGAAATATGACAATCAAGACTCGTAGGTACAAAACGTAGCAGCATGAACACGAACCGTAGTCTATGACAATCCACTTGCTATTGTATCCTTGCACAGAAGGCCGCATTACATGTTTAGCACCTTTCTGCTTTTGCTTCGCCTGTGAGTGAAGCAAAGGCAAAGAATCTAAGAAACCAATGATCACTCTATGGTCTGTTTCTTCTAAAGTGTTTTACATTCAATGTGAAACAATTGCTTAAAAGGAGTTCACATAAACAGCTACTCATTATCTATTCTTGTATCGAAAATTGAACATCTAATTGAGGACTCAAGTATGGAATCAAGATTCCCTTAGTAACAACTATCTCGACGAATAAATGCAAGAGTATGAGGTGAAAAGGTCGTGTACCCTATAGACTAGAGCTTGTGCGATATTTCTCAAGTGCCAATCGGATCTTCCGGTAGCGATGACTGTAAAATCAGCCCAGAAACTGTGATTCTGCGTCGGATTCACCGTCACGTTATCAGCTTTCACGTCGGCGAGTATCTTCTCCACTTCGGGAAGCGTAAGAACTTCAGAGCTATCGATAATACCAGCAGCTGAAGAAAAAGAGGGAGAAGAAGCGATGATGCGATTGGAAACCTTCCATGACTGATCTAGAAGAAGAGACGAACAACGTGATCGGAGAGCCGTCAACATGAGATAGTGCGGTGGCGAAACGGGAACGACTGGGTTTTTGGTAAAACCTAATTGTACCGATTCGATTGACCGGAACGATTTTTCTCCTTATTTGGGCCAATGCGGCTTGAACAATATATATTTTATTTTTCCAATTTTACCTGGTTCATTATGGTACATGGCCAAACCAGCTGTTTTGACCAAAAAACCTGTTTTGTGTTTCAAAAGTCAAGGAATCAAAGACAGATAACAAAATCTAAGCAGACTTTGTAGTTTAAACTTTAAAGAAGTCTTCTAAGAATGGAAGAAAGGCAAGTCACTCATCCGATTCTTCCACCATTTTTGATACTTCTGCACAATCAATCTCGAAAGCTACTTTTGTAGTCTCGAGTGATATAAAACTAACCATCATCCACAAAAAGTCTTCAAATTCTGAACGAACAGACGATATACTCTGATGGGTACTTCTATGTGAAAATATCGATAATCTGTAAAAATAGGTAATGTTGCGATGGGCCTATAAATGATTTCCTTCCTCTGATTGTGGATCAAAGGTCCCTTCTATGTGATTCTTCCTTTGAATTAGCAAAATTTGAAATTTACACTTCTAAAGAAAAAATGAACGCATTGGAAATGACCTTAGAAATCATACTAATTCCTACCGGCCCACTAGTCCAAAATTCTCACACATAAAAGAAATGGACCGAACCCAGGTGTCCTGAATGCGCCACTAAACGTAAAACCGCCGCTTTATATACTTCCAAACAAAATAAAAGTTCTTGAAAGCATATTCTTTAGCACACTTACAAACAGAGAAGCATATACTTGCTCAATCACCTATTAATTAATTAATAAATAATATAGCTTAATTTAATTTAACTTATATAGATATTATGATTTCACATGGTATATTTTGTGAATATACACACTCAATGTCTCCATTTAATTTATATCAATTAGCCGATTTAAAACCTTTGTTATTCTTCAGAACTTCATATAATAAAATCTCTAAACACATATTCAATTATCTTTCTATATCTTTTTTATAAAACAAAAAAGGTAAATAATAAATAATCTCATCTACAAGTACATAGGATCGTGTAGACTTGCTAGTAGAAAAATAATTGAATAACAATAAAAGCTTGTTTGGTGCCGAAGAAAAAGAGAAAACAAATTCAATAAATTAGAAGAAGAAGATGAAGCCATTAGAGAGAGTCACAAGCTAAAGACTTTCCACACGCAACCACTCTTTTGCCTTATGGATTCATGTTGTCTCTGTATCTTCTTATTCTTCTTCTCCCTTTAGATTGAAGAAGCCATACAAGCTACAAGATTCATCGATCATCATCAAAAATGCAGGAATCGGTGCCTTCCTCTTCGTTTCATTATCTCTCAATTTTCACGAATTTCCCTCTTATTTCCGCCGTCTTAGCTTTCACCATCGCACAATTGATCAAACTCTTCATCTCCAGGTATGTTTACCTTTTACGTCACTCGTATTACTCCATAGAGCTGATAGGGATGCATAGTATTTGTTCCATAGGTTTTGGTTAGACAATTTGTTCGAATTTTTAGGTTTTCTCGATTGTTGAGTTGGGATCATGATTGACTTTAGAAGAAACTAAACTCTGGTGTAAGTTTTTTGTTTAGGTATAATGAAAAGAGATGGGACCTGAAACGGCTTGTTGGGTCTGGAGGAATGCCTTCGTCACATTCAGCAACAGTTTCAGCTTTAGCTATAGCTGTTGGTTTACAAGAAGGCTTTGGAGGATCTCATTTTGCTATCGCCTTGATTCTCACAACCATTGTATGTTTTTGCTTAATTGCACTTACCTTTCTCAACTCTTTTGAGGGGAGATGATTTAAAAATGTGAAGGATTTGTGTTGCTTAGGTGATGTATGATGCAACTGGTGTAAGGTTACATGCTGGACGACAAGCTGAGGTATTAAAATTTCCTTCTTTTCTTTTGGAATCACAAGCTGTGTTTGTGTTTTTGCTCACTCGTTTAGGTCTCTGCTTCATTTTTCAGGTTCTTAATCAGATTGTGTATGGACTTCCTGCAGAGCATCCGCTGGCTGAAAGCAGTCCCTTGCATGAACTTTTAGGTCATACTCCTCCACAGGTAAGTAATTATGTCAGATCACCGAACCTTGATCAATCAGGTCACTGAGGTTACTGAGTTGGTAAGTACCTGAGAGAATCTTTTGGTGTTATCAGGTCGTTGCTGGTGGAATACTTGGAATTACCACAGCAATTGTTGGGTACTTTGTCACTTTGATAGCCAATTAGCTCAAGGTGCATCAGAATCAAAAGCTCACATCTTCCTTATGTTGCAAATGGACTCTTGAACTTGGGATTAATTGCTGCTCAGCTCTTATCATTGACAATATGTACATATTATAGGTTTGAGTTTGTGAAAGAAGAATCAAAACTAAGTGGTAAATTAGAAGCTTGTTGAACTATGCCTTGAACTAAGACGAACAAATAACATGATGTAGCAAGATCAATACTTTGTAACTCATCTCTATGAAAAGCTCTATCTCTTTCCCGGATCTTTATTGTATTTGCAGAGCGGGGTCTAATCCCTCAAAGCAAAAAGTCCAAGTAATGGATCCTCTCTCCAAGATCTGGCAGATATCAGAGACTTAGTTTGACCGGTAGGGTCAATGCTGATTTACTCTGTTTCTGTTGACTCATTATTTTCACTGATTGATATTGACTCGAAAATTACATAATCATAAGAATTATAATGTTAAGCCACAAGAGAACAATAGACACTCTCGATCTCACAACAAAAAAATGATGAGTTTTGTCGATTCCACTGATAACACCACTTACAACCATGATTCAAACTTTGCAAAAATCACTATAGGAGTTTCCCGCACGACATTGGCAAGACTTACTTCTTTTAAGATTGTGTTTGTCCAAGATATCCCATATGAGCTGGCTTCCATGAACTTTATATTCTGTTGGCTTATTAAATTAAACATATGACTTAGAATTAGGACAACACGTCAACACTTGTTTAGCACAAAATGTATTTCACCTAATATACTGTTTGATACCGAGAATATAAGTACTGTTAAAGTATTAAAAACCCTATTAGAAAGCTAAATGATTTTTGGGCAATATATAAATATGTGATAATCTTCTTGAACTTGTTTTAAGAGTTAGACTCATACTAATAAGTACTAATAATTACTAAGCATTTAAGTATATGTTGTTAGTTGAACACAAAATATGAAATTAGGACAAAGACAACATTCATATACCACGAAGATAAATATTTTGTGTTCGTGTGTCGAATGTAAGAACAAGAACAGATGTAATATACCTTGGACGACATCAACATCTTGACGTGTCATGAAGAATTATTATTTGTTGACGTGCCATGTAGACTGTATTGCTGGAAAAGTTTTAATGCGACCTCAAAATTAGACTCAAATGCAACCACGACATAGTAGTCAGATTCTCGAGGACCTCAACCACAGTCGCTTTTGTGCCGAACCATGAAATGTGAAGGACTAAGATCCTCTGGAGAACTAGCAATTGATCTCATTTACCATTTTTTAACCAGCATCAAACTTTGTATTTTTATTGATTTTGATATGAAAACTTATTTTTTTATATTATCGTAAATTACAGTACATATTATCTCTAATAAAAATCATGTCACCAATTACAAGTACCAAGTTTGATTTCTTTCCGATATAAAAGAAATGAAATAAAAAAATTTTAAAATATGGATTTTGGTTATGGATCGAACCTTATCAATCTAATTATAGTAATATTGAAAAAAAAAAACACGTCAATCCATGGTTTAGAATTTGGGAACTAAACATTCCATTGCCCGTGAGCCGTGACAACCACAAGATCGTGACTAAAAATGAGTTGTCATATGACAGGTTAACAAAATTAGTAAAAAAACTACATTCTATAAAAACTGTTAAAAATTAAATTTCAGTCGAATTAATCTTAATAAGATCCACATAAATTATGTCCTTATCCACAAGAGTTTTTATATTCATGCTGATAAATATCAGGGAATTTTCCTAAATATGTACCCGTTTTAATAGGAAACAATATTCTCTACAAACTGTTCATTAAAATCTCGGAACTATTCACATTTATTTTTATATTCTTATACACTAATTGATAGAGGTTTCAAATGAAAGCCAAAACCAAATGTTGATAGAACAATGATTAGAACCAAAACACAAGTAGCACTTTCTTTTGGACAATCATTGCCCCTATTTTTGGTTTTTCATTAATTTATAATAGAGAAAACAGTTACAACATGAAGCAAAATGTGAAAAAGAAATGTAGAAAAATACTTCCTAAACATAAGGAACACTAACTCTATTCCTTCTTTTTTTTTTCAACAATTGGATCGACATAATCCGATCAATAACCTAAAACTCACACCTATAATCCATTTTTTAAGTTACTATACTGCAGCGGGTAGGAATCAAAGTCTAATATCAAATCATTAGCTACATCATTCTAACCACCAAACTGAAAGCAATTCGGCAACTCTCTTTCTCCTATTTGACTAAAACAAATAACTAAAGCAAATAACAAAAAGTTAAATAATATAAATAGAAAACCAATAATGAATCGATCTTGAAATTTCAGTTTTCTATGTATATTCGATCAGACCGTCTTCGAACCGGTGACACTGATTGAGAGACTCATCACTAATCCGAACCAATTTATATATAATGCAAAATACTATCGTTTCATTCTAACAAAGATGGTAAACAAAAATAGAAAAATTGAGTGAAAAGAAGTACTAAAATAAATAATGAATCCATAAAGAAAACCAAAATTACGGTCCACAATCAGTAAGGGGACCTGTCAGAGACCCACGTGACTTTGTCAGTCAAACCCGGACCCGCTTTTCCCCCCCAAACCCGAACGGCTCCTTCTATCATCTCTAACCGTACACGTGTCATCATCTCTACGAACTCCATCTTCATCTACACTTCCTAATCTTACCGTTAAAAAGTACAACTGTATCTTATAAAATAACGCTTCTCGGGAATTACATTCTAAAGTTTTTAACTTTTTCCCAAACTCTTTTGCTTTTCTCGAGATTCCTCCTTATTGTTTCTGATTGTTCCCATTGCATTTTTGCATTATTATCATCACTTTCAATTAATTATTACTAATTATAATGTTCACTTTCTCCCCACGTACACATAACCTATAAAAAAAATTACAGTATAATCACAAACCAGATCTGACCATTATTATACTCCATTATATTACATTTTGTATTTTTATGGAAGTAATATAAAAATACAAATAGTGGGGTAATGTCATTTAGATAGAAAAAAACAGAGTTAAATGGAGTTTTTAAAGACTATCATTCTCGTCTATACAACAACCCATCTGGCATTAATGTCTGAGTTCTGAATCTCTCACTTCATCAAGTGGGTTCTATGAGAGTGACGACTCTTTGAATACTACGCCACATCTTTTCTTCGCTTCGATTATTATTATCATCTTCTTAATCATTCGAAGCATCTCTCTTTCTATATATCCATTTCTTTTTATATTTTAATGGATATGTAAAAACTTCTGAGTTTTCTAGGAGTTGAATTAGATCTGTGGTGTTAATTTGTATCGAAAGAATGAGATCTGGTGCAGAAGATAATAAGGGATGGATTAGACCAGTAACACTTGAGATCACAAATGGTTTTGAGTTTCAGAAAGGTTCAAACCGGACACCAAACCACCACCGGTCTACTATGGGTAAGCCTGCACCATCGAAATGGGACGATGCTCAGAAATGGCTTTCTGGTGTAGGGTTTGCTCGTGGAGGTGGTGGTGGTGGAGAGAAGAGTAGTCATAACTCTAGGAGTGTTAAGCCAAGAAACTCAAACGCTGATGATCTTAGACTCATAGCTTCTGCTTCACAAAGAGAACGTGAAGGAGAAGATCAGTATGTTGAGTATGAAGATGAAGAAGCTGTTGCAGGAAAACCAGAGGTCGAGACTAAGAATGTAGATTGTGGAGAATCTGTTTGGAGGAAAGAGAATAGTATTAATCCAACGGCTGTGATTAGATCGGTATGTGTGAGAGATATGGGGACTGAGATGACTCCTATTGGTAGTCAAGAGCCTTCTAGAACAGCTACGCCGGTTCGAGCCACAACGCCTGTTGGGAGAAGTCCTGTGACATCACCGGTGAGAGGTTCTTCGCATGGTGGTGAGGCGATGGGGACGGCGACGGAGACGGTGATGGAAGTTAGAAGGGTAGAGAGTAATAATCATAATGAGAAGATGAATGGTTTTGGAGAGAATAAGGCCATGAGTGCTATGGATGCTCGAGCCATGGCTTGGGATGAAGCAGAACGTGCTAAATTCATGGCTAGGTGATTAGCTTTAGTTATTTAATTAATTAATTAATGGATGATTAAGTTTGGTGATAATGTGATTAGTGTTTTTTGGAATTAGGTATAAAGGAGAGGTTGTAAAGATTGAAGTTTGGGAGAATCATGAGAAGAGAAAAGCAGAGATGGAGATGAAGAAAATAGAGGTAATACAAAATTATACTCTGAACCTCCGTCTCTCATAAAAGATTAGAATGATTCCAACTTCCGAGTTAAATTACTTAATTGAGAACAATGTGTGTAGGTGAAGGCGGAGAGGATGAAAGCAAGGGCGGAGGAGAAGCTGGCGAATAAACTGGCTGCGACGAAAAGGATAGCGGAGGAGAGGAGAGCAAATGCAGAGGCGAAGCTGAATGAGAAGGCAGTGAGGACATCAGAGAAAGCTGATTATATAAGGAGAAGTGGTCACTTGCCTTCTTCTTTCTCTTTCTCCTTTAAGCTTCCTTTTCGTTGTTGGTGTCAATAAAATCCTTTATTATTATTATTGTCTTTAGTATTGATGTAATCTTATGGATTTAGTGATTCAATAACTAACAATGCTATATAAATCCAATGGTTTTTGTTTGGAGAAGTGTAGATATGACTTGTAGTTTGTGTTATAAGAATTTGAGTCAGGGACTCTTAAGTGATAATCAAGGTCCCATGAGTTGGTTGAGTAGGTCAACTATGTGTAGATATATAATTGCTGAATAGTAAAAGTTGTTGTGTTGCTATTTTCATAAACACATTTGGGAAAATCCAGACTAGTTGATGTGATTGGTAAAACAAAAGTTGGCTTTTTAGCAAAACAATGTAAAGGTAAAGTAAGTTAATACTTGATGGTGATATTTTGGTAGTTAAAAAAATGTGTGAATAGCAAAAAGATAGAAGTTTAGGATTGAAAGATGACGGATGACTCGACTAAGCATTTCGTGAATACGAACAATGTGGGATGAGCGAGACCAGAAATGATTAGTGACCAATAGATGAATGAATGTTCGTGATTGATAAGAATAAGGATTTACCTTAAGAAAAGGTTTTATGCGGTCCCTAGATGGACCATAAAAAGTGGCAATCATTTTTGAATTTAGAATATTTAAAACCATTTACCACAAAATTCTCTATGAATATTTTTCTTAAGGGTAGACCTCATAACCTTATCTGGAAAAAATTGAACCGAATCATAATTAGATGATTTGGTTTGATTTTAGTTTTACTTAAAAATTCGTTCGGCTATCATTATAGAAATACAGAAAATTGAAAATAAAAGATATTTTTCTATATTTTGGTAATTTATACATTTTCTTTTCTAATTTTGTTACAGTAGTCTTTACATTAAAGTTAAACCAATTTTTATCTTCGACTTCCCCATTCTTTTCTCCTTCCATCTTCTTTTTACTCTCTTCTTCCTTTTTGATTCATAGGTTGTAAAGTCTGTGTTTAAGCTTGTAAAGTTGTGAACTTTTGTAGTTTTAAAATTTTTATTTTTTATTTTTTTGTTAATGCTCAACATTAAATTCAGTAGCGAAAAGACTCGATTGTTCAATTTAGACTATTTATTTAATGAGTGACATTAAATTGTTCAAAGCATTTTTAATTAGATCCTTCTTTGGGTGGTTTTGGTTTAATTTTGCAGCGTTGGGTATAGAGATGGACCAAGCGACAGAGGAAATGTAGCTATTCGTTAAATATCTCTGAGCGAAAAGAACTGGTCTGTGACTATCATGATAGCTCAATGTTTCCAACCGGTAAAGAATTCATTAACATCTCTTTGTCAGCGTGAACTATATTAATTGATCATTAGATAAATTTTGTTTAGAGGTGAATTTGAGAGTTTTAGCTGGAGATCGTGGCTTATTTAAATGTGGTGTTTTTTTCTTTCATTCTTGTGCAGATGTCCTCCTGGTTGTTGATGTTGTTCTCATTGGTTATGCTACTTGTTTGCTACAGCAGGATTTTGGACCTTTTTCTTTTGCGCATTTTAGCTTTTCATTAGCCATATGCTACAAAAAAAAAACAAAGGCTTCTGTTTTATAAATTATTTACAACACCTAGTATTAGAAAACAGCATTGAAGAGGAGCATTTAGGCAAAGAGAAACTCTCTCAATATCTAAAGTGGTTAGGATAACACTCTTCTCGAATCAGAATAGTAGAAACTATTGTGCTTTCGCTTCTTCCTCTACGATTATGTCGGCTGTTTTGGTAGTTTAGGTTTCTGGGCATGCACTTTGATATTTGCAAAGAGAGAGATTGCATGTTTGTATTAGATACTAAGCCATTGGCTTATTGGAGTTTGTTGCTCTGAATATTGCCTTTACTAATTGCCTGGATCTTATTTAGATGCAGGCATGTTGAGGTTATGATATAAGTAAATTGAAATAAAATGATCAAGCTTATACTTATAGGGTGATAATATGATTCAGTATATATAGAAGAGGTGCTTACATTTTATGAAAGCAGCCAGATCTGGAAGCCATGTATCCAAGGTATACACCTTACATGTTTCATATATAATCAGTATCACTAATTTATGTGATTCAATTTCAACATGAACAATTTAAGAGAAAGATGATTTAGGAACTTGTGTGATGTGAACGTTGAGGTTACGATGGTCTTGTAATTTACCAGATTTTTTTAATAATGTTGGAATATTTATGATTTTAATAATATTTATATTTTTATATATAAAATTACAATTCTCTTTGTTTTTATGGTATGATTATTAATAAATATAAATATTTAATAGTTTAGATAAATATTGACAATTATTTTTCTGTTAGGATTTGAAATATTTTGTATTTTTTTTATATTGCTGAGCAATTGAGATAATATCGATAATTATCTTTCTGTTAGTATTCAAAGTATTTATTGTTTTAAAATTTCATTTTTTGTATTTGTTATCTTTCTTAAAAAAATTTGTTGTTATTTTTTTATTTTATAATTACTTAGAAATAAATATTTTTCTAAAAAAATCATGTTAGGATTAGGACAAGAGATTTATATTTAGATGTAAAGATAATAAATATTTTCCTAAAGTTCATTAGGATAAGAGATTTATATTTAGATGTAAAGATAAAATTGGAAACATAGCTTTGGTAAGATTATAATTATTTTCTATTCTTTTTTTCATCTATAATTTTTTCCTTTATTAGCATATAAAATTGTCTTCTTCTTCTTCCCTCAGCCAAGTATGTTTTTATTTTGGATTTGTGGGAAGTGCATTTATAAGCAAATACAAACCTAATTTAAGCACGTTTGTATATTTACAAAATTCAAGCAAGTTTCTGTAAACCTTAAATTTATATAAGATTTTGTTATTGTTTTGGTATTAACATAAGGTCGTTTAAATGATTCACATTAGAAATTTTAATTTGATGATAATTCATTTGATTTTATTAATTTATTTAATTGGTTAATTGATGTTGTGTAGGTATGGAAAAAAAGTTACTAAAACGTTTTTTTAAAGTAGGAAAGGAGATACAAGTATCCCAGATAAACAATAGCTATAGAATGTCGCTCATAAGCAAAATAAAAGATGCTCCACCTTCAAAATACAATGAAGTGAAGAGAAGTCCAACTTTCAAACATATTTTGGGAATGTATGAAAACTCTTTTGGATATTCAGCTCGATTAATACACATCATCATGTGTAAGCTTTTGGATATAGAGAAAAAAATATGAGCTCTGGTTGGTGTTTGGAGGAAGGCCACTACGATTTTCTTTACAAAAATTTTACGTAGTTACATGCATTAAGTCCATCGATGATGAGTACTGTGATATAGAAAAATGGAAAGATGATATTAGATTTTGGAGTAAATTGCTTAAGAGAAAAGGCAAGATGAGCATCAAAAAATTGATGGATGAATATATAGGTGGTGTTAGCAAATGGAGTCATGTGAACAAAATAAAGGTAGCGTGTATATATGTGTAATAGCAGGGTTCGTGATGGCAAATGATGGAAAAACAAATATTCTTCACACATACATCAATTTGGTAATGAATTTGGACAATCTTCACACTTATCAATGGGATGTTGAATCCTTCAATCTTCTTGTAAAATCTATCATCGGAAGGAGTGATAATTTAAAAACCCCAAAAAGTCATGTTTTGGATGAATACTCTTTTGCATTTCAGATATGGATTATGGAAGCTATTCTAAAGATTAGAAAATTGTTGGGGAAAATTTTTAATGAGAAGCTTACAGAAGGTCCTCGATGTTCTAATTGGAAATGTGCTACAAAAATATCATACGACGACATCATCTTGGTAGAAAACTCATTTGCATTATGTGTGAATTCTTATTTATTAATTTGCTATATTTTTTTGCATTTTTAATTTTGTTATAAGTGATGCTAACAATTTACCTACACTTTTTTTTGTAGGATATTATACACAAAATGCTCGGCGTTCATGCTTTGAACTTAATGCTCGGCGTTCATGCTTTGAACTTAATGTTCGGCGTTCATGCTTTGAACTTAATACTCGGGGTTCATAAAACCACCGTTTCAACATTTCTCTAATTCTTTCAACTAAAGGAATTACCAAAAATTATCTCTCTAATCTCAACGCCGAATTGATAGATTCAACAGAGTTAGTTGTTCTGATGTCAGACATGTATCCATGAAGATGACATCAAAAACATTTTCTGACATCAGCCTCCTCAAGATATCTTTCAACCAATGGACTACTTTTGCAGATTTGGTTAAATAATTTAACGAATTCAACAACTTTGTATGTTGTTGAAGACTTAGCAACCAAGCTAGCTAAACCTTTTGTCTTATAATATGTTACTACATTACTTAACAAATGGTGGATACAAATTCCATGCCTAGCTAATGGATAAATTCTCCCAATATATTTTCTACTAGAGAAATGTCTATCAGACATAAAAGTTAAACTTTTATCGTCCGCTATAACAACCTTTAGTTGTTAAAAAAATCATTCCCATAAACTATCATTCTCAGAATCAACGATCCCAAAGGCAATATGATACACATTCAAGTTGCGATCTACTGTTTTAGCAACTAGTAGAACACCTTTATATTTACTCTTTAGAAATGTTCTATCAACTACAATCACTCTGTGAATGACTTCATAGAACCCCTTTATGGATTGACCAAACAAAATTAAAAGGTATTTGAATCTACTATCACAATCAATTTTATAATTAGTATGCGTATCAGGATTAACTTGTTGTAGCTTATACAAGTACTTCGGTATTTTACCAAAACTTTTCCCAGGTACTCCTCGAACTTCATTGACTGCATCCTCACGGGAATCTCATGCTTGTGAATAAGAGAGCTCACATACATGCTTTGTACACATAAAATTTATGATATCGTTTTGCTTAAGTTTTTCTTTTACCCCATTGTATTTATGCATAATAAGATCACCAATTGTTTTTGTTGAAGGTGTTCTACCAAATTAACTTTTACATGAAGGAGCACATGTATGTTTAGTCACAATTTTATTGATTTTAAAATAAGTAGACCCCTCTAAACAATCGACACGAAGACTCCAATTGCAAGTGTTATCTATGCAACATATATAACACAATCTTGTATCAGACATTGTAACTTTGTAATTGAAGTTATACTTCATTGCACAAATCACTACAATTACCTTTAAAACATCTTTGTTTCTAAAAAGTTGTTCCTTGTTCAAAAAATCAACTACCCAATGATTTAGACTTTCTTCTTCAATGTTCTCAGACATCAACGAATTCTCCCCACCAACTTCAACATCATACATTTTACCCTTACCCTTATTCTTAAAAAATTTCGAATTTTTCTCCAAAGTACCACATCTTTATCTCCATCGGCGGATTCACGTTGAGGCTCATCTACAATGTTTTTACACTACAGCTCATCATCTCTAGGTTGTTGACGTAAACACAATTTCAACATAGACGTTCTCATGCAATAAGATTTCTCAACTGCTAATTAGTATTCAAAAGAACTGGAGGAGATTCAGAGTCAATCATCAAATTAGAAGGTAAATAACTGAATTCCATTTCAACCTTGCAGTGATATGTTTTGTATTCTTTTGGAATAATAACCTGTAACTCCTTAATAGTAGTAGTAGATTTCAAACTAATTACTCGAGTGCTTTCATCAACCATAAATTTTCACTATTTTCCAATTAATCTCCATAAACCCCAAGTAATATAAATTTGCACCATCTTCAATCTTCGAGAAATAATGTTTTACAAAAAAACTTCTCACGTGGAAAAAGATTTTTCAATCCCGCATAAAACTTCATCAAATTGATAGATTTTTAAATTTTAATCAGTAAAACAAATAATATGTTTATTTGATAAAATTAAAAACCCTAAAAATCTGCAATAATTATAACCAACTTGAAACAAACGTGTGTAAGTATGTATGTCTATTTTCATCACCTACTTTAATACATATTTCATTTATATAAAATAAATTTTAATACAACAAAAAAATTTGTTAGTTATTTCATACTTACTCTTGTTTTAAATAAAGTAGAATATTATCAAAAAAGACGAATCAGAGTTACACAACTCGTAAATTGGTAGAAACTACATTATATAGTCCGCCTAGATAAATTGGTAAAATATAAATTTGAATTTATTAGATTATATATACAAGAAACTGTAGAATGTATATTCTAAACTTTTGATAAATCTATCTAATTTAGAATTTAAATTTTGTGGTCGGTACAACATATAGAAATTGGTAGGAAATAAATTCTGAATTTTGTAGACTATACAAGAATATCTCTGTAGAATATATATTCTAAAATTTGTGAGAAATTTACCTAATTTAAATTTATTAGATCAATTTCTGATTCTCGTAGATTATACAAGAAACCGTGGAATATATATTCTACAATTCGCATAACATATTGAATTTTTTTTCTTAATAAAAAGTGATTAGTGTTAATTAAATGGTATTTTTGTCATAATTTTACAAAGATATAAATGGAAAATATATAGAAAAATATCCCTTTAAAATATTCTAGTTTCAATTTTGGTTTGATTTATAATTGTAAAATGTTTGGCTTTTAAATTTTTCTATTGATCCAAAAAATATTAGCCAACTTATTAGGGAATATAATTTTATTGGGATAAAAGATATCTCTACAAAAAACAATATTTAGTATTTTTAGGCACTAATATTCTTAGGTTTTAAATAAAAACTATATTACTAATATTTTGTATTCTTAGATAACAATGAAATGAAGTAGAATTTAGGGTTAATTGTTTATAACATGAGACTGTAGCATTTTCATAATCTGACATTTTTATTAAATCTCATTTAGGATTATTTCTGTTATCTTCTACCTCTCCGCTTTTGTGTTACATGTTTCTGATTATAAAGGTTTGATTTTCTCTTTCTTTTTTTTGATAAAGTTGATTTTATTTTTCATGAATTTTGACTTTTCAATTATTCAATTTTAAATTTTTCAATAAATTAACATAATTAGTATATGAAACTTTTTTGGTATTTGGAGAAGATACCTCCTCGGTAGGAGAAGATAATATGCTTGGTGAAGATAGAAACAAACACAAAACTCTAATTATTTATTTTATTATATATAATTTTAATTAATCATTTATAAATCTTCAATTTTTATTTATAAATTAATTACTATATAAAATATACAAAAATTTGAAAATTATTTTTGTTATATATTTTAAAAGTGAAAAATTTAATTTAGAATAATATAACATAAATTATAATTAATTTTAAAATTTATTATATAATTGAATTAATTGTTTTTGTTTTATTCATAATCAAGGTATTTGTTTTTGTTTTTTTTTTGTTGAGAAAATATAGATATTTATCAAATTTTTATAAGTTTTGGTATAGATTTCAAATATTTTAAAAGATTTTGGGTATACGATCAAATTATCCTCCTAAATTATAAAGAAAATATTAGATGAACCTTTACATGACAGAGATTTAGGTATGATCACAATTTTCCTTTGTGTAAATCTAAATACTGGTTTTTTTGTAACAAAAATCTTTCAATCTAAAAGATATCTCCCAAAATTTCTCGTGCAACAAATTATTATTATAAATACAAAATTTTGGATTTCCCATTAATTCAAAAATTATCAATTAGACACAACGAATTTCTCATTAACAAAAAATTCTGAACCAGCGAAAACCTTATCTTTATATTAGTGTATATATATATATATATATATATATATATATATATATATATATATATCTTACCAATCAATCCGTTAATTATACATCTCATACTCATACCGATCAGGTATTGTTTTTTTGTCTGTTCAAAAAAAAAAAATCGGATTCTCATTTTCTTAAATTTCATATTTGGTGAATTCCGTTAGGATTTTGTTTTGGCGAGAAAAAAAAAATAACGTTGAATTTCTCTAGATTTTCTAAAGCCAAATCTAAGTGCTGATTTCTTCTACTATGTGGTGGTTTGGTGGTTAGTATAATTCAGCTAATGATTATGGCATCTAAGGTTCGATTCTTCTTATCTACAAGTTGATAGATTAAATAAAAATTTTAAGGGTTAGGTTAGGTTATGGATCCGGCTCGGGTATTAGGATCGGTTTCGGGTAATATCCATTGGGTCCGAGTCTTTCAGATATGAAACTGTTATACCCATTTAAAAATCGTATATATTTCGGTTCGGGTTCGAGTCACCAAAAACCAGCTTTTCTAGATTTTGAAAACAAAAACTAGTTTAAAAACTAAAATTAAAATTTAAAATCCAAAAACTAGTGCATCCATCATAGCCATAGTTTTCCTAAAATTAACCTTTTTTAATACTTTTAAGGACTATAATATAGATTTTTCCTAAAAACTTCAAAAACAAAAATCTGTGTTAGGGTATTGTTGACGTTTTCGACTTGGAGTAGATGAACACATAGGCATAAACACATTGATCTGGTGCTGATGACATCACGGAATTGGCTTCGTATAGACGCAACTGGAGAGAGTACAACGCTTGATGTCGACAAATATGCTATTATTCACCGTGTCCAAATACACGCACGTGATCTCCGGATTCTCGACCCTAATTTATTATACCCATCTACTATTTTTGGTCGAGATAGAGCCATTGTATTGAATTTTGAGGTGAGTTTTATATATCATGTTTAATTTTATCTTATTTGTTCTTCACTCATTCATGTTCTCTTGGTTTGTTGGGTTTGATGCAGCATATCAAAGCTATTATCACATCAGAAGAGGTTTGTTTTCTCTCTTAATTTATTTTCCCAGTTACTTCTAGGGTTTTTCCAGTATTTAGAATTATTTTATTTAATTTTGATTTGTTTGAGCAATCACTGAAATTTGCTAAAATCAGCTTCTTCCTAGTAAGATTTTGTTTAAAAATCAAAATCTAATCGAATTTTTTTATCTAGTTAAACTCAGAAGATTGCTTAATTAGATTATTAAATGGCTCTTTCCTTATATAAGACTCGATGAACCTTATCTCTTCTTTATAACTACGGTTTATATCATTGATTTGGAGTTTGTTTCGAATGCGACATGAAACACAGGTTTTACTTCGAAATCCGTCAGATGAAAATGTTATTCCCGTTGTAACGAAACTCCAAAGACGCTTACCTATTGGAAACGAACCATGCAATTGTCAAGAGAGCTCAAATGCACAAAACAACGATGAGACTGGTGAAGAGAATGCTACTTATTTTCCTTCCCAAGAGACTATTGTTTTTTTATAAATATATATTGAAATGTTTTGCTTTTTCAAAATAGAGACCCCATTCGAATTTCGGGCATTGGAAGTGGTTTTGGAAGCTATATGTAGCTTCTTAACTGCGAAGACAACAGAAGTAGAAACAGCTGCTTATTCTGCTTTAGATGAACTTACCATAAAGGTAAATTAAGCTTATACTTAAACTGTATTTTTTATCAAGACTGATCCAATTTCAATAGCATTTTTACATGCATATTTGTTTTGTAGGTTAGTGGCCGTAGCTTGGATCGAGTTCGGAAATTAAAGAATGCCATGACTCGCTTGACAGCTCGAGTTCTAAAGGTTAAGTCTTGTCTCTTTTTCTTTTATTATTATGAGAATTTATATAAGAAGGCACATATTTTCTCTTGATGGTTCGTAAAGAAAGAATTAAGAAACCTAGTGGCTCTTGATCTAGCAACAATGGGTTATGAGTTCAAGTCTACTTGGTTAGAGTAATTTATGTCTTACATGTGGTATTATCAATGGCTGACCCCGGATATCGGAGGAGATGTGGTATTATCAACAGTTGGACTCAGACACCATATGAGATTAAGGATCAAAGATCTAGAATTCTTAGAGTTTATAAAAAATTAACGGCTGAAACCGAACATCGAAGAAGATGTGATATTATCAATGATTGACCTCGGACACCAGAGAAGATGTGGTATTATCAATAATTGGCCATGGTCACCAGAAGAGATTATGGGTCAAAGATCTGAAACTCGGTTTACATAAAAAAAATAAAAGATTAAGAAGCTTCATTGCCTTGTGCAGGTAAAAGTTGAGCTAGAACAATTGCTAGCTGATGATGATGACATGGCTGATCTCTATCTTTCAAGGAAACTTTATGGTGCTTCATCACCTCTTAGTTGTTCTACAATTGTTCCTGCCGATGAAAAAGATGTTGAAGAACTTGAAATGTTGCTCGAGGTTAGTTTGTATTTTTGGACCTACTAATATTCTTATCTTCCATTCACATCTGAAATCTAAATTCTGACGTTTCCGTATCTTCATAGGCTTACTTCATTCAAATCCACAGCACTCTGGACAGATTAACAAGAGTAGTTGTCTTTCTTTTTGGTAGCTTTTGATTTATATATATTTCCTTCTTATAAACAGTTATTCTTATTCTCAGTTTTTGATTATGATGCAGCTACGTAAGTTTATCGATGACACTGAAGATTATACTAAGATCAAGGTAACATATAAACCAAGTCCCCATTGTTTTATAACATTTGTTTTTGAAATCTGAAACTAATCAACAGCTTTATATTACAGCAAAACAATCATCGGAATCAGCTGATTCAGGTAAGTAAAAAATATCTTATTTTATGGTCTCACTTCTTAAGATATCACTACTCGATCTTATTCAATCTTGTACAGTTGGAGGTTGTCTTAAGTTCTGCGAACCTTAGCATACAAACGTACTCTTTGATTGCTGGAATTTATGGGATGAATATACCATATACATGGAACGATGGTTATGGTTACATGTTCAAATATGTAAGTATTTCAGATTCTGATTTGTATGAGATAAAAAATAATGATTGAACTTAAGTTCATAGATCGGGGTCATTTTTTTGGTGCAGGTCGTGAGCTTCACGGGGATATTGTGTGTGATCATATTTGGGATCTTAATTTTGTACGGTCTATACAAAAAACTTTTATGATGATTGGTGAATTTGGGTAGAGATTTTGAGGGAGAGTGAATTGTGAAAGAACTATCAAATTCATATAGTTATATAGTTATCCTCATTAGTATTTTATTACTTTTAATTTTGGAATAATATCAAACTTTTTCTTCAAAATAATTAAATTAACAAGCCTCATTCTATACAACTATTTAAAGTCAAACTCCAATAAACAAAAAATAGTAGATATTCAGTTAGTTTCTAGTCATCTATAATAAATTTGATTGCATTTTTTCTTTTTTTATCATTTAATTCATTTGTTACAAACCATAACTAAACAAGAAACGTATTGTGCATAAAAGAAAAATTTCTTAACGTTCCTCTAGTTGTGCGGGCGAGATGATAAGCTTTGTGATTAAGCGGTCTATGTGGGAGACCAAACATGCCTAGAAAAACTAAATTTGATGGCATCTTTAACATTATTAGTTTATAAAAGTCCATGATTCTGACATATGGTTTTGTTATTTTAAAACATAAATTACTGAAATTCATAACTCAATGGACTATAATTCGGTTCTTTATTGGAACGATGTGACCACTTTCAACAACCCAAATTTAAACCTTAAAAAAATGATAGAAAAAAGAAATTGGTCGCACTAATTACTTTTACAGTATATAATGATTGTTACTGATGTCACTAAAAATTACAGCGACAACTAAATTGATCGCATCGATTACTTTAACGGTATCATTTACGCACTTTCCACAAAGTTAAATTTAAAATTAGTAGAGATATTGATGCGTTATGGCCCTGTTTGTTTGGCAGTCGCCAGCGACAGCGACCGCGACCAAAAGTTGTTCGTTTTGTGGTCGCTGGTTCAGCGACCGGTCGCAGCGACCAGTCGCTAACGACCAGCGACTCAAATTTTAAGTCGCTAAAAAATTTAGCGACCGGTCGCTGCGATCAGTCGCAGCGACCAGCGACCACGAAACGAACAACACCAACGACCAAAAAAATAATTAATTAAAAAAAAAAAAAATTTACAAAATTTAAATTAACCTAATAAAAATAAAAATATATAAGTATAATGATTGAAATTCATATATTCATATAGAATAAAATAAATTATAAATATTGAAAAAAGTTAAATTTTAATTTTATATAAATATATATTTCTAATACATAATAAATGTGATAATATTTTTTATTTTATTTTTTATAAAATTTCGAATTTTATTATAAATAAATAATAGTATTTTATTATTTAATATATGTATATTTTTTAATATTTTATGAATATATATAAATTTTGTAATAAATTTTATAAAATAAATTTTAAAAGTAGTCGCTGGTCGCTGCGACTGTGAAACGAACAACACAGCGACTAGTCGCAGCGACTGGTCGCAGCGACTGACAAACGAACAACAAACCAAAAATCTGATCGCGGTCGCTGATCGCAGTCGCTGGTCGCGGTCGCTAGCGACCACGAAACGAACAGGGCCTATCTCTGCCGAACATGGTTTATGTAAAAATGATTTATTTTTAACATGTAAAGATGATTTAAGTAGGTAAAGTTATAATTATACTATAACATATATTTATATTATATTAGTAGATATTAATTAATTTATTCACCTAAATAAAATAAAATTAAAAAGCTATCCTGAAGGTTTTTTTGGCTTTAAGATTCTGAGTTCGTAAAAAATGCTCCTAATTATATACGATATTTTGAAAAAATTAGAATATAAAATCTTCAATAAAAATTTCAGGATTATATTCATATTAGTTCTAAAATTTAGGGTTTAAGATCTTCAAAAAAAACTTCAGGATTTTTTTTCATGTTTTTAGGAAAAATCACAAGTCTTTTTACCCATGTTTCTTGTAGTATTAGAAGCTTTTTTTAAAAAAGAAACACATCTATTTATTAATTTTTTTTAAAAGTTAATTAGAAAATTTAGGGGCTCCATTTAGTAAAAACAAAAAACAAAATGGAGGAGAGAAATACAAAAGTTAATCTATGAGACCTAAAAATCGGAAGCGATTACGTTTGTTTTAGCTCTCGACGAGAAACGCCCTTCTCTCTCTGTCTCCGCCATTGTTCGTCCCCTCTCGACGGTAAGCCGGTCAATTGCAACTCTTTATCAATCGAATTTTACTTTCGAAACCTGAGTTATCTTCTCGTTTCCTACTTTCGTTCCTCGGTATCTCCAGGTCCTGCTTTCGATTTCTAGGGTTTTGAGGTTTAGATCATATGTCCTGCTTCAATTTTAAGCGATTTGATCACGAGTAGCTATCTGTGCGTTAGTCGATATTTGTCATCTCGAGATTAAGTCTCCGCGATTTTAATTTGAACACGGCTAGTTACCTAGAAGCAAATTTGGGAGTTCGTTAAAGTAGGATTTGGGGTTCTTTGACCCTTTCTCACTGAATTTAATTTGGAGCTGACGTTATGACGGCTGGGAGGAATGTAAGATATCCTGACCATGATTTGAGAGACCAAGATTCAAATTCTAGATTTTCCAGACGGGATAGTTCTTACTCAAATGGTGCTCGTGATAATGAAAAGGGACGGGTTAGTAGTCTAAGACTGGAGGATAGCGGTAAAGATAGAGTTAGGTCTGGAGCTAGAGAGAGAGACATGGTTAATAGTGGCTATAGGTCAATGAAGAACGATCCAGTTAGTAGGCAAGTATTCATTGATCGTGGTCCTAAAAGATGCGGGTTTTCAGCTAGGTCTGTGGATAGGGAACCAGGTGAGCTCTCTAGTGAGAGTGGGTCGGATGATATGATCGAGTCGGAATCACTGGTGAAAAATAATGGAGCACTGGAGCAGGTAGAGAATAGAGTTCAAAGCCCTGTAGAAAAGAAGAGAAAGTTTTCACCAATAGTATGGGACAGAGATGACCTTGATAAAAGTAATTTGCGGAGAAACGAAATTCCTGTGACGGTGACACCTCTTCCGCCCTCACCACCACTAATTAAGAGGTCAAGCCACTCACCTAGTGTCAATTGTGATGGCTATTCTCATTTTTCACCATCGAAGAGTAACATGCATCAAGATCCTGCGCAAGTTGTTTCTGCAGTTTCTGTGCCTGATTTGTCACCTTTGGTAGAGATGTCTTCTTTGTGTATGGTAGAACAATCATCAAATACTGGGCAGGGTGGCAAACAACAGGATGCAGCACACGTGGAAGAGGACGAAATCATGCCGACAAGGCATATATCATCGTCTAGGTGGGCTGCTGGCAACAGTTCTCCAACTGACGAAGGTGAAATAGTAGAAGAAGTGGGAGCAAACAAAAGGAGGAAGAAACCATTTCCCATTCAGGGGAGATTGCACAGTAAATCACTAACACCTGAGGCCGGGGAGTTAGTGAGAGAAGATTACAGATCATCTGATTCCGATGAAAGGAGGCACCATTGTTTTCCAAGAAGTGGAGATGGCTTAGAGGAGAAGGATTTTGTTAAGGATGACAAGATGGAAATAGATGAGGAGGAACGCAGAAGAGGAAACACTAGTGACAGCCTCTGTGAAACGGATTCTAATGACGAATATGTCCAGCATGAGACACCTGAACCTGTTTATACTCCACTGAGAAGTATAAGCATGCTTCAGGGTTGTAGAAGTGTTGATGAGTTTGAGAGATTAAACAAAATAGATGAAGGCACTTATGGTGTTGTTTATAGAGCAAAGGATAAGAAAACGGGTGAAATTGTGGCCTTGAAAAAGGTGAAGATGGAAAAAGAAAGAGAAGGATTTCCATTGACTGCTCTTAGGGAAATTAATATACTTCTGTCTTTTCATCATCCATCAATAGTGGATGTTAAAGAGGTGGTGGTGGGTAGTAGTCTTGATAGCATTTTTATGGTGATGGAATACATGGAACATGATCTTAAAGCATTAATGGAGACAATGAAGCAGCGTTTCAGTCAAAGTGAAGTTAAATGCTTAATGCTTCAACTTTTAGAGGGCGTGAAGTATCTTCATGACAACTGGGTGCTTCATCGAGATTTGAAAACATCTAACCTGCTTTTAAACAATCGGGGGGAGTTGAAGATATGCGATTTTGGTCTGGCTCGGCAATATGGTAGCCCACTGAAGCCATATACTCATCTGGTTGTTACTCTTTGGTACAGGTAAAGTGCTTTATTACCTTATGGCCTAATCTAGTTTTTGAAGAATCTGTGGTTTCTGCATTTGTGATTGTACTTTTAGTTCCCCTGGACTTTTTATGATTATTAATATTGGCCATTTTTAGTAATGTACGACACCATTCTCTGTTTTCTAATCCTGCACATTAGTATCAATGATTTTAGATGTCTTGTTTCTAATTGACGTTCCATGGTATCTGATTTTTCTCAGTGGCACCACAAACTTGAGTGATGTGACTGACATGGATCCTTATATTTTCACTTTGAGAATATTCTTGATAATATGCCAGCCTAGCCTCTGAATACTTGACGATTTTGCGCTATTTGCTTGGATATCACTTATAACCTGGGCACATTAGGAAATATTCTTGCTTCAACTTTCTTGACCTGTTTTGTTTCTTGTTTTAGCAATAATCTTCACTTCCTGGACCAAGCCTAAAGACTGCAGTTGTTTTTCCAGGGCACCTGAACTTCTCTTGGGAGCAAAACAATATTCTACAGCCATTGACATGTGGTCACTGGGCTGCATTATGGCAGAACTATTATCGAAGGCGCCATTGTTCAATGGGAAAACAGAGTTTGATCAACTTGACAAGGTATTTCAAGCTTTGATTTTGACTTTGATATCCAGCCATCAGTAGCCAGATACAGTTTATAAATGAGCTGTTTTTAATTTACAGATTTTTAGAATCCTTGGTACTCCAAATGAATCAATTTGGCCTGGGTTCTCCCAGCTGCCTGGAGTCAAAGTCAACTTTGTGAAGCATCAGTAAGTATTTATAATATCTAGAATTTTCAGTTTTAATGCAAGGATCACCTAGTATACATTTGCATAAAGTCTATAATACTGTTCCCATGCTTTCTAGCTATAACTTATGTGGTCTGGTTTTCTGGCCTATTAGTAGATGCTTTCGCTTTCATAGTTGTTATGTCGTGCTTCTCACCACTGGCTTGTTCTTTTAGGTATAACCTACTACGTAAGAAATTTCCTGCCACGTCGTTCACTGGTGCACCAGTTCTGTCTGATGCTGGGTTTGACTTGCTGAACAAGCTCCTAACATACGATCCTGAGAGGGTAATAGAGAATATATCTGTTGCATGCATTTGAATCCAGTATACACCTTGTTTGTTTCTTGACTGTTGGATCTGTGGACTTGTTTTACAGAGAATAACTGTCAATGAAGCTCTTAAGCATGATTGGTTCCATGAAGTCCCTCTGCCAAAATCCAAAGATTTCATGCCCACGTTCCCTGCTCAACATGCGCAAGACAGGTACTGAGATCTGTCATACTGAAGCGATCACTTGTTGACTATAATTCTGTCTCTAATATTTTACCTCTATGTCATACTGAAGCGATCACTTGTTGACTATAATTCTGTCTCTAATATTTTACCTCTATGTCCGATCACTTGTTGACTATAATTCTGTCTCTAATATTTTACCTCTATGTCATACTGAAGCGATCTCTAATATTTTACCTCTATGTCAAGGCGTGGGAGGAGAATGGTTAAGAGCCCTGACCCTTTGGAAGAGCAACGTAGGAAGGAACTAACACAAACTGAACTTGGCTCTGGTGGTCTGTTTGGCTGAAGTGCGGTGCACCAGTCGAAGATAGCAGTTGGAATACAACCTTGATACTCTCACGTACTTTGGAATTTCCTCGTTTTAGGCGAGAGCTGCTGGCTTAAGCAGAGGTTGGAGCATTTGTATCTTAGATATCATTCATGTTTTCTTTACTCACTTTAAGGGTCTATGGTGATTTGTGAAGATAATTTTCCTCCCATCGTCACCGAGAATCCTTGCAGGTGTAATGTTCTCACAAGCTAGGCTGGTCAGTTAGTACTGCTATGGGTTTCTGACAGTGCTTGTTCTGCAAGGTGTGGCATGATAATAAAAACTCAATTCCTACTGAATTATGTATGTAGCATAGTGTTATTAAATGGTGACCTTTTTCTTTACTACTATGAGGGAGAACCAATTCTTTTCCTCGAGAATTCCTTTAATCTACCCTGTTATTTTTTATATTTTATTATTATATAATTGACATTGTGTTTGCAAGAAACACTGGTGTTGAAGTGGTGGAGGTGATACTCTTCTTGTCTTGAAGAAGAATTGATGCGAATGCTGATGAAATTGTCGCAAGGTAATGTGTAGTCCTGATGCTTCTGGGGTTAAAACTTGGGTCATTTTTTTTGCATTCCACCATAATTCGTGTGTCAGTGGTTCTCCGAGATCAGATGGTTGCTCACTGAAAAACATTGTAGTTTTTGCTTTGTTGGATCAAAAAATTTCTGTGGATTCTTTTTTCTACTTTGATTGCTTAGGAGTCAATGACAACTGATAAAGTAAATCCTGGGTACTCTGGGCAGAGATTAGCCACCCTAAGGTCTCTGAAATAAGCTTTAGCACTATTTTGTTTGCAGTTTGCTGATTACATGGTTTTGGTCAAACTTAGGGTGTTAACGGCAAAGTGCTATAAACTATTCTTAGCTTTTCATGATTCCAGCCGGGGATGGCAGTATTCGAGCTGTAACTTATGCCCAGAGACATGTCATGACACTTCTGATGGTGCTGCAAGGAGCGTGGTTCAAGGTCAGGGTTGTTTGTAGATAATTATTGGTCGAGAGAATGGATGATGTCAAGTTTTTCCTCCAATCAATTGCAAATCTCACTATTATATGCCAAATAGAAATGTTATGTATGATACACCAAACCAAAAAAATTGCCTGTGTTAATCAGAAGTGAAAACTACAGTCTTGCCAAGTACAAAGGTAACTAGAGAGAGCTCAATGAAGAATATTGTGTGTATCAAATGTCTGTCTACTGTCCACCCAAATATTGTTATCCCGCCTGGATTCATCTGCAAATACAACACTGCAACAATCATTTAATCAGCTATGATCATTTCGGATCTGGTGGAAAAGGCAGATGGAAAGGGCAAAACAATCCTCACCGAAAGCTTGTCTTTTGTGATATGAATTCATGGACATATATGAAGAAAACTGGTTAGTCGGAGGCATCCTCATGTAGTACTCCATTGATTCCACATCACTTTCTGAATGGGAAGTCGGAAATAGAATGGGTGGATTCATGGTGGTATCCAAGTGAACTCCACTAGGAGAATTCCTCACCTGAGTTGCATCTGTAGATGAGCAAGACATCATTGCATGCCATTTACTTGCAACTGATGCTATCGCTTGAGCTCTGTGAGATATTTTTGTTGCTGCGTGCAGGCACAGAATTATTCCAACAACTTGAACCACAGCTGAGACCTGAAGATATGATATCGTTCCAAGCTTAACTTCACCAAATAAGAACGTAACCAGCAAAGAAGACGTTGCCTTACCGGAAAATTGCCGCCGTTTATGTATGTGATGCGTCCGCTATACGCAGTAGTCTGGAAAAGTGTAGTAAACTGGCTAGCAGTGACGACCAGAAATTGTAGAAGCAGAAAAATGCGGAACCTATGGCTTATTTTGGAGAGATAATAGCGCAAACGGCAATGCTCACTGATACAATGTAAGATTTCAGACTCCACACCTAAGACCTTTGCATAATCTTCAAAGTGAATGACTTGCAAGTTGCAGACTAAATGAAACATGGCACTGGCTGCTAAAAATATAGTGCTTAAATAAGTCCATGACAAGATCATGGATAAGAGAATTGCAACTGATAGCCATGGCTGGTCATGAGGCACATATATCATCCGAATTATCTCTCTAACAGCTTTCAATACAAAACATGGCAACGACCAAATTGCAAGCAATCTCATAGAGTTCTGCAACACATATCACAACATGAAAAATGCTCTATTTAGTGAAAATTAGTGTGCAATCTTTGAAGCTAAGTGTCATCAGAGTTTAATCTGAAATGGAGTAAAAAGAAGAGGAGAATCACCCAGATTTGCTGAATGTATTGAGCTTTGAATCGTTCCATTCGACCACTGAGTTGATCAACAAACAAAAACTTCCTGATTCCATGTTTTCGCAGATTATGAGAAACGCAAAGCAAAGAAACACCAGCCAACATCGCCTGTGAAATCACGATGTTGAGTTCAAAACTCTTGTACTGATATCTGTCGCACTTTAAACAATGCCCTAGTTCCAGAGCTGTAACCGGAAGCACCAAACCGATCACTAAAAAAACCATCCACGACAAAACAAGGCTTCGAGTAGACGACTGATTAAACCCAAGGACCGACAGAAACATCTCGAGCCAATTCAGCGTTTGGTCGAGGTCGTTGTCCAGAAGGACCTCTCCTCCGCCTCCGCCGTCTGTCTCTGGCGGAGTTTGCTCTTGATGATCCTGATTTGAATCGAGCAACAACGGCGTTTCAACGGATGGTGATGGTTGCCCAGTCTCCATCACACTAATGATACGTTTACAGATTCGAACAACGGAAAAGGGGGACATCGAAGCTCTTTAATGGCGATTTCGATCTCATTCTACCCGATTGTGATCCCTCTGAGTCTTAGATCGACGGTTGTAAATCATTTTTCCGATTGGAATATAATACTTCTGAAGAAATTGGGATCCGAAATAAAATTAAAAATCCAAGAATCGAGGAATTGGCATTTAGTTAGCTGTGTGATTTGGAGGGGAAATTTTTTATAATTATAATATAATATTCATTTATATTTATTTATAATGTTTATATGTGATTTTTATGTTTTGATCTGTATATGTAGTTATTAATTTTATATATAATTGATATACCAAAAATTACTTTATAATGATGATTGTACATTAAATATATTTTTTGATCTTTGATGATTTAAATTTTGATGCATTTTGAGTTAAGTTAGACAACAAATTTTTTTTTTATGCATTCTAATTTTCGTATATAATTTTTTGATTCATGTCATTTAGGTTATTAATCCCGTACCCATCTCAATTTTTACATCCGTATTCATTTAAATTATTAATCTTGCATTCATTTAGCATTTTACACTCGTATTCATTTATATCATTATTATATTTTATCAATTATATTTACATAATATATCCATTTTTGTTTGCATTTAAATTTTTCATAAATACATATTATATTATCA
Organism: Lepidium didymum; assembly: GCA_963920545.1. Classification (NCBI taxonomy): domain Eukaryota; kingdom Viridiplantae; phylum Streptophyta; class Magnoliopsida; order Brassicales; family Brassicaceae; genus Lepidium; species Lepidium didymum. Next base: position 3,309,871 of record OY986984.1, on the reverse strand, counting down.
AGTGAGAATATAAAAATAAGAAATTCGTAATAAATTATTATTTATTATTTTGTGTATATTATAAATTATTTCTATTAAATTATATAAAAAAACTTTGTTATAATTTAAATATAAATGAATCCGTTCGGAAAAATATAATTAAAATTATGTTATTTTCAAACACACAATATCTATTGTATAAAAAATAAAATTTATACACATAATTAATATAAATTACAAAAATATAAATATAATTTATAAAAATTAACTAATAATAATAAATTACATTAGCAGTATGATAATCTAAACAATATGATAAACTAAATATTCGGATGATTAGATATTATAATTTAAGTTTTCTAGAAAAATAACATTTATTATTAGATTATCAGAACACTGAAAAGTTATATTTGTTCAAAAACTTTTTGGTTTTGTTTGCTATCTGTATCTGTGTAGCATATTTAAATTTTGAATAAAAATTACAATGATTTATTATATAAGAAATAGTATCATTAATTTTTTTTTGTGTATTTTACATTTTGGTAATTGAAATTTTTTTATAATTCCTAATAGTCAGAATATTATTCGTTATATTGGTTCCGCTGTGTTAGAACAACATCATATAATACACATTATGTTTATGTATTATGATTTTATTATAGCGACTAATATTATATTTTATTTTAATATATAAATTATATTTTAACTATTGTTTCAAGAGTATAAACTAAAGATCTTAATAGAGTAACAACGTGTTAGTATTCTAGATCTATTTTATATATTATTTTAATATATAAACTATATTTTCAACTATTATTTTAATAGATTAATATTGTGTTTGTATTCTAGATCTATTTTATCAATTATTTTACTATATAAACTATTTTAGATATAAATTATATATTTAAATATTATAGTATATAAAGTTATAATATTTTAACTGTATTTTTAATAGATTAATAATGTTTTGTTTGTATTCTAACGAATTAGAGATATAATTTATAATTTTTAAAAATATAAAAATTAAAATATAACTAATGATATCTAAAATATAATTAACATATAGTTTTAAAAATTATATTATATAGGAAATTTACTATACATATCAGAATACAAACAAAACATAATACAAACTATGATTATTTGAAAATATCTCCTTATAAATTTTATAAATCATATAATTATTTTGTTTTACATGAATTGTTAAACCCAATAGATTTCTTAGTAATTTTGGACTATACCATTCCAAAATTATTCTATTTGTTTCTTCTGTTAAATGAATAATAATTTAGTTATTATTTATTATATATGTTTAAAAATTATATCAAATATCTTTCTTATATTATCTCAAATATCATTTCTACACTATATTTCCTATATTTATTATCTCAAATATCTTTCCTATATTATCTCAAATACCATTTCTACACTAAAATAACAAATTTGTCACTACACTTCTTAAGCCAAAAGCAGGCTAATATAACACGCTGTTTAAATTAATGATACACTATTATTATATACGAGATATCTTAGAATCACAAAGAATTATATCAATGGTTTGATCAAATTCTTTAGTGAATACTTTCTAGAACTTGAGAATATTAACTTTAATTCTCCAGCTTTGTTTGCATGGTTTTAGTGAAGAAATTTGAGAGAAAGACATGATTAAAAGCAAAAATATTGAGAACATAAGAAGATTGAGAATCGTTGAAAATCGTTGGTGTTATGAAAAAAGTCTATCTTAGATAGAAGTCGTTTGATATAATTTTCCTATTAGGATTAGGAGTATAACTTTAAAATAGATTTTGATTAAGAATATCTTTTGTATGTTATATCATAAATATTAGGAATTAGTTATGATAAGCTTTTATATTTATTTTAAATCTCTTAATCTTATGTTTAAAACTAACACTAACATATTATAAAATTTCTATATAAAAAATGTCCACAATTTGTATGTCATAATATATATTCCGTTTTTATTATATTTAATTAATATTATATATATATATATATATATATATATATTTATATATTAATGTTACAACAAATTTTTATATATTAAAGTTAAAACAAAATAATAATATTATGTAGATAAAGATAATAATAATAATTAGTTATCAAAAAATAAATAATTATGTTTTATTATTATAAAAGATAAAAATCAGTTAAAGTTACAAGAGATTTCTGGTTAGTGTGTTTTAAGCCATTAGATTAATACCAAGTGGGGTTAGGTTTGAATTGAACGGTCAATGGTGGATGACGAACATGTATGGTAGAGTGAGAACAGTTCCATCTGATTATTTGTTTTTTGTTTTTTTTTTCTGAAGACGTGGGAAAGCCTAATTACAATAAGTCCAATTTACAGTTTAGATAATGTATGATTTTGGTTGACCAAATAAATAAATAAATAAAAAGCTAAACACCATAAACTTCAATTAAATTCTTAACAAAATAAAAACTTCAAATTAAACTATGAGAAAAATGGTATAGTGAAATTATACATAACATAGTGTTCCAACCTTGGTTGCATACCTTTGTTTGTATGTACATATAACTCTTTCTTAATCTACAAAATCAGAAGTTAAAAAAAGTGATTTTAGAAACATTGTAGTTTATAATATACTAGATATGGACATGTGTATTGTACGAGTTTTATGAAGAAGTTTGACTTATATCTATATATATATATATATACACGTATTATATTTTAGATTATATTTAAGAATTCCATTGATTATTAGTTTTTGAAACCTAATTTTATATAATAGAATTATCTAAACTTCAAAATTTTGAATTGTTGAATTTAATATGAAGAAGAATTTCTTTGATTAATAACCAGCGGAACCCAATTTTATATAATAAGATTACATAATTATAAATAAAGATAATTATTTATAATATTTTTTATGTTAGGATTGTGAATAAAGATAAATATTTCGTGATAAATATAAATATTTAAAATAAAAAATATTTTAAAATATATAAAAATACTGTAAAATTTGGGATAGTTAGATTTGACACATAGAATATTATTGTTGATTATTAATTTTTGAAACTTAATTTTGTATAATTATATTAAGATTTTTTTGTATTAGACTATGAAAATATTTACAATTCCATATGTAAATATATTTTCAAATATATTTTTTTAATATATAAATTAATTTTTATTTCATACTTAGTATAAGATATTTTATTATTATTTTATATTATAATTATAAATAAAAATAATAAATTTTTGGATAAATTATGTTAGGATTCTAAATAGATATAAAATATTTGGTGATAAAAATAAATATTTAAATTTTTTTCTTTTTATTTTGATCACGACAAAGAGATAGAGGGAGTTAGGGTTAGCGATGCTAATTTTTTTAAATCCTAATCGGATCAGTTTTAATCTAATCAGGTCAGGATCTGGTTCACAATCAGGTTTACAATTGGTTAAGATATGAATTAGAAGTTAGTTTATGGGTTTAGTTAAGCAAAGCCGTAAGATTTAAGTGATTTATGGAATTAGACGATACAATTTTGGGTAGAATAAAAAATTTGTTATTGATTTGAGGTGGAATTAGATTAAGATTCAAAGTTGAAGTATTATTGGTGCTATATCAAAGTTATGAGGTGTAAACAAATTATGTTCCTTTATTTTTAGTTAAAATATATACTCATCATCTTAATTCTTATATATATATGTTAAGTTTTTTTATCCTCATATGATAAGTTTTTAGTTACTTGAAAATTTTATTTTAACATATTATATTATGCAAAGGGTCACACGCCATTATTAAAAAAGTATATGGGTTAAAAAAGTATACGCCACCATGTGCATCATGCTCTGTATTTGCTTAATTCAAGGTTCTTTGTTCCAATAAACAACAATGCAAATTGCAGTCTCGTAATACTTTTGTCTCGTAATGCAAATTGCAGTAATACTTTCTTCATCATCCTTTCACCTTCAAGCACCACACCATCTATTTTCTCATAGATTTCAGACTCCAACTTTAACTACAGCTGCTGAATTGTCTGTAGCCTATTATTTTCCATCTCTATTACATACTTCTCAAGCTTTTCAATGGAGCCACGAACTGAGAATCAATCCACAGGTCTCCTAACTAACCCTATCAAAAGAAATAAAGAATCAATCCACAGATTACCTTCAAAATTTACCTTCACAATCACGAATCTAATATTCAACTGAGTAGGGTTACGATATTTAAGGATGAACAATCGGGTCGGGTTATGTTATTAGTCGGGTTATACGATTGGTTCACTAGTCTGCGAGATGGTATGGTTTTAGTTCCGTCTTGGTTCATATCAATTGTACCGAATAAACCAAATTAGGGGGAAATAGGTTTTTAAACTTTCAATTGGCTAGAAATATAAAGAGTCCGTTAGTTGGGAGGGAACTGACACGATATGATAGTTTCGAGGGGATCTGGATCGTCAGCACCTGTTGTCCTGTCCAGTTTATTTTATTTTATTGTTATTATCATGATGATGATGTAATTACGATTTTACATTCTTAAAGTATGTTACACGTATAGGTCTCAGGACAAATGAATAAACCTGCTTAGAAACATTATTATCATATAATATTTATGAGATTAAATTGAATAAAAATGTCTTTTAAATGGAAATACTGTTGGGAATACCACGGCCAGTGACTCCATGTGATGAAGTAGGTAGAAGTAGTTCGTAAGGAGGCATCCCTGCACCTGTTCTATTCTTCAGTTTCTTATCTTTGTTTCTCTCGTCAATCTTCTTCTCTATCTCCTTAAGCTCTTCTGAGAACTTGACAAAATATTTAACCACTTCTTCATCTTGGAACCAACGTTTCTGAACTTCTTTCAGATCGATCAAGTACTCTTCATCAGGGGAATGCGTCAAAAGCGTTTCTTGAACTGCCATCACTTTTGTTGCTTGGAGCTGTGATGGTAGAGAGCTTTAGAAGCTGAATTGAGGGCTTCTCATGAACTTTTCGTATTCCGGGCAGGTTTCTTGCGGTATAAGTTTTCTCAGTAAAGTAGGTCGGTTAGGGACATACCCTCCGAATGGGTACTGCCCGAAGTTTATGGCTGCGTGTTGACCCGAGGCGATCCATATCATGGTGGTTAGGATTTGAGACAAGTCTTGTGTTGTGTTGAGTTCAGGCCACCAAGTTTCGTTTCTCTTGTCGAAGTGACCTACGGTTTTGATCTCTTTCCACCACTCTTGAAGCTCAGTGTCAGAGTTTATGGAGTTGGGCTCAGAGTAAAAGTGTTTCACATAAGCGTCCACTAGGTTCTTAATGGCCTTCCAGATCAATAAACCATCTGCTGCATATGGATAATCTTCAATGACAAGCTTCACGCCACATTCCGCTGTTGGATCCTCCTCTGCCATTCCTCTGTAAAGGATGCCAGACTGCATTTAGAGAGCTGAAAAAAGAGTGTTTTGTGATTGAGCAAAGCAAAGAGCTTTTTACCTTCGAACAAGATCAGCAGGAAGTCCTTCCATGTCAAACCTCCACATGCTCTTGTAAGCTGCAGAGCTAAGTTCCATTGAGTATTTTCCAGGCGTGAAGCAGCTTTCGATAATACCTCCTCCATTAATCAAGCTTTTACGCGCACGTGCATTGATGTCTAGCGTGTAACACATATGTGGATGAAGCAGCTTGTAAATTGGATGCATTGTACTCAATTGTCTGTTAGTTGCAATAATGTAAGGCTCCATACATGCATGAGTCCTAAGCCTGAGAGATTTGCAGAACAAAGACAAATTATGTACTGTTGAATACATCAATAGAGACAGCAAACCGAGCTTAGTAACTTAATTGATTTACCAGTGGTTCAGTAGTTGGTGAACACCAGCATCATTTGAGCAGACATGAGCTTTGGCTAGTTTCCAAATCCAGTGAGTAGTAGCGTCATGGCCGTGAGTATATACAAATTTATTCTCGGATTCGGGTGAAGGAGGCAACGAGAGCTCTATGGCCAACGACCGCATAGCTCCTGTCTTTGAATAGAAGAAGATTGTTCTCGAAGCGTATGTCTTCCTTGAATCTGTTTCAATGGTGTTTATCTTGTTTACAAATGGAAGAAGCATGTCATGGTAATCCAGGAGAAATAATCTCTTCTCCTTAAGCGCCTGCATTAGTCGCCATCAACAAGATGAGTAGATACGATATCAATCCGAATATGTACCAAAATTGTCACTAGCTAACCTTTTCTATAGTTGTTCCATAGTGTTCAAGTTCTCGAGCTATCACTTCTTCTGTGAGAGCAGATTCTGGAGGTCCATATTCATCCGGGTCAAGCTTGCTTCGTATTGGAAGCTCCTGTCAAAACATTACAAAAGTTTCAGAAACTCTTGACACTAAGATTTATTCAAATGGTAAACTGAAACATACATTCAATAGCACAATGTTCACAGGGTTGACACCAGCAAAAGCTTGACGTCCAAATTCATTGTCTCGTAGCCACTCAAATCTGTCCCCTGAACAACACATAACAAGAGGAATCAAATATGTATACATTTCAAAAAAACTAATAGTACTCTGAATGAGACAATGTCATAGACAAATTTACATTTTATACCGGCTGGAGTGTCATATTTTAGCAGTGTTTCAGTAATGTTAAGGATCCGATTCACGAAACCACTGATAAAGCCACCAGGACCTGAGTCGTGTGACTCGCTATGTCTCAAGACAATGTCACATTTATATAATCCGTCGATATCTGAGAAGCATGTGAAGGGAATGTCTAAGTTCATCAATGATGCTCTAATCGATGGCATTGTGAAAGAGAGCCTTAAATCTTCCAACTCTAAAGGTATCTCTCTTGATTTCCTCGAAAACTTCGTCTCTTGGAACATAGAATTCATCACACTCATTGCCTCTGCTCTCACACACTGGATCTTCATCTTTCACTAAGTCAAAAGAACAAAAACAAAGTCTCAAAAACACTCCATACTAAATGAATCATAAGTATGCAGAGTGAGTGACAAAAAGATCGATGAATCACCTTTTGGAACCAAAGGCCTGCCAGTTCTACAGCGTCTTGGATATGGCATCTTCTCATTACCGAGAACTTTCCTAAATCGTTCTGGATTACGTGGATCACCCAAATCGTTGTAAACATCATAATCATAAATCCTATCATGATGTTTTCTCTCGCCTTTCTCTGTTACCACGGACACTAAGCAAGTCCTTATCCCGTAGTTCTTTGATTCCAGCTGGAGTCTGAGAATGTAGGCATGTCTATGAACACAATAGAGTTCCCACTAATTAGTCAAAAATACATTTCAAGGCATTACAATGATGAACCAGAAGAAGAAGAAGAGTCTCACATGAATTCCAAAGATAATCCTAGCTTCAGGATTATCATTCCTAGAGTGAATCCAGGTGTTTCCAGGGAAGAGAATGCTGTCACCGTCGTCACGAATGATAATCTCTAATAAACAAACCTCAGTGGCAAGAAGATTGGTGACAAGAATGGCTCCAGGTTTACCAAAGTCACTAGGGACTGTAAAAAAAGCTGTGAATTCAAGGAATCTTGGATTTTCCATAGATTTTGGAAGTCCAAGCACAGGCTTCTGTGAACTCCTCCTGTCTAAACCAGTTTCTGCAACATAACAAGAAAAAACAATTCATATGCAAATCTAAGCTTTTAGCTGACATAACTATGTAACTGTCAAAGAAACAAACAAAAAAAGGGTTAAAAATAGAATGTGAAGATATATCACCAACCAAACATGTGTTTAAAATGAATAAAATAATACTTCATATAATGAGAAATATTGAAAAGTTAATAGTTTTTTTTTTTTTTTTTCATCTTGATTCATTAAAAACCCCAATAGGCAACAATTAATGAAAAATACAAAAAATAGTTTTGTGTTATAGGTATAATAATTACCCTTATGTAAAATATCTATATTGTGCTTATGTTTTCACCGCCTTAGTAATTTTATATATAGGTGTCTTCATTTCATTGTGTAATTGAGTGAGACAGACAAAAATAAGTGAAAGAAAGCTTCATTATACTTATTCTCCACCATTTCCTACACGGCAATCTCTTTATATTTCCATCATATTAAATAATATATTATATTTATACCTTGTAATTTATAATACATTTATAACACGTTATCAGCACGACCTGTTCCTACATCAGAAACGATAAAATTTATTTTTGTTAATTTTAATTTTATACTTTGTTATAATGAGTGACTTGGTTCTCATATATATATATGCTATATATTTTATTTTAATTTATAAGATGTAATAATGACTGAATTACCGCATGAGTAATTCAGTCTCCATATTTTAAAAAAAAAATTCGGGAAGATAGGCACTGCTTTCCCCAAATCGATCGTTAGATAGGCTCTGCCTTCATGATCATGATCATATGATAGACTATATCTCCTTAGATCAATATTTTTATATGTCCAGAAGACATATACAAAATGTTCCAGAAGAACTAAAAAAAAAAAATGTCCTGAAGATATTTACTAAAACGTTCCTGAAGAACGGTAAAATAAAATGGATATACATATAAATCTGTTTCAGACGAAACAAATAAATTTGTCTAGAAGACAAATAAATAAAAATAATTTTGTCCTTAAGACAAATAATATATTTAAATTTGTTGTTATTGCATCATATTTAATTTATGTAATTGCGTAATTCATACTCTGAATATTTCATGATTATGTTATTATTAATTTTGATAATTTTGTTTTTGAATATATTTTTCTAAGGGTTATGAAATAAATAAATAAATAAATACAAAATAATAATAATAATACATAATTCTCCAACGGCTCTAAACACTATTTTCAACAGCTACATACAAAATTTTAATCTATAAATACACTCATCTTTCACTTATTTTCATCACTAAAAATTTTCTACCTTCTCTCAAATTATCTCTCTCGAAATCGATTCATTTTTGTAAAATGTGCTGGGTTTTAATCTTTTGCTTCGGTATTATTCTTTCTACTATTCCCGGATTTTTCATCGGCGATTTCACTCATTCAGAATTTTGGATGAATTTTTGGTTACTTATTTGTACTTTGTGCCTTTTTGTAATCGCATACTTATTTCATTTTTATGTGTTTAATCATTGACATGTTATTGTGTTATATTTTATTTTAATAATAAAATTATGATTATTATGCAGTCATTATGTCAAATTTGGCTAAACTCGAGATCGCTGTCCTGGACATATCAGGCAATAATTATATGAGATGGACAGTTGAAACAAAAATGCACTTCAAGCGGAGAGAACTCCTTGACACAATTGATAAGTCAAAAACGACTTCAGAAGAGCAAAAAGCTAATGCCATGATATTTCTGGTCCATCATATCCACGATGGCTTAAAGAATGAGTATATCACAAAAGAAGATCCAGCAGATCTTTGGCAGACACTAAAAGATAGGTTTGATTACCAGAAATACGTGATCCTACCAAAGGCGAAACATGAGTGGCTGAACCTCCGTTCCCAGGATTATAAAAGCGTAAGCGAATATAATTCTGCACTGTTTGGAATTACCTCCAGGATAATGTTATGCGGAGAAAAGATCACTGATTATGATATGATCGAGAAAACTCTCCAAACATTTCATCCTGGAAATGTAGTCCTACAACAACAATATCGGGCTAATGGATACAAGAAGTATTCAGAATTAATGCAAGTGCTTTTTGTAGCAAAGCAGAACAATGAACTTGTAATTCTAAACAATCAATCTCGTTCTACTGGATCAGCAGCATTCCCAGAAGCGAATGTTACATCATCGAATTATAATAATTATGGACGTGGACGCGGTCGAGGTAATTACCGTGGTCGTGGACGAGGAGGATACAGACGTGGATATGGACATGGACAAAGAAAAAGAGTTTGTCCTAATGATTCCAACAATGAAAGAAATAATAAAAGACTAAAAGAAAAAGAAGTTGGAAAAAGACAACATGAGGAGAGTTGCTATAGGTGTGGCATGAAAGGACATTTGGTCGCGTACCTACCGTACGCCAAAATATTTCATCGATCTACACCAAGAGTCCCAAAAGAAAAAGGGAAAACAAAAAGAAACCAACTTCTTTTATGGCAATGTCGGGCTCTCTTTTGATAATGAAGTTGGTCATTCTTTTGACCGTGAAGTCGAACCGCCCCTTGATGATATAAACAACGACACATATCTCGATGTGGCTGATTTTGCTGTTGATTCCATGGATATCAACGAGGGCCAAAAAGATTAAAATCTTCCTAAAGTAGAAATTATGACATAATGTATAATTAGTTATGGCTGCATAATGTTGTTTTCTGCCTTGTTTGTAAAATAGTTTGTGTTGTAATATACAATTTGTTTTCAATATATTAACGCATCTTTTATGAATATTTTCAAATCAGAAAATGTTGAAATTCGGAAACAAGGATGGAGATATGTGTCTGGCAGATAGTGCTACAACGCACACAATACTTAAAGATAAAATTTATTTCTCTTCCCTTAAGATGAACAATTCCGCCGGAAGCGTGAATACTATATCTGGTGATGCAAAGATTATTATAGGCTCTGGAAGAGCTTGCTTTTCAATGCCAAAGGGAACAAAATTTGAAATAAATAATGCATTATATTCCCCAAAATCCTGTAGAAATTTGTTGAGTTTCAAAGATATTCGAAAAAATGGATATCACGTAGAAACAATGAATAAAAATGGTGTTGAATATCTCTGCATCATATCAGTTAACTCGGAAAGGAAATGTATATTAGAAAAGCTGCCAGCTTTATCCTCCGGAATATATTTAAATAAATATGATTGAATCATATGTTACAGTAACCCCGAACATTACATGTACATTCAAAATCTGGCATGAACGCCTAGGGCACCCTGGTTCAGTCATGATGCGAAAGATTGTGGAAAATACAAATGGCCATTCGTTGAAAAACCAGAAGAATTTTCAAACGAAAGAATTTCCATGTAATGCATGTTCTCTCGGAAAGCTAATAACTCGGCCATCACCAGCCAAAGTTAAGAATGAATCTCCGGTATTCTTGGAAAGAATACATGGTGATATATGTGGGCCGATCCATCCACAATGCGGACCATTTAGATATTTAATGGTATTGATTGATGCATCTAGTAGATGGTCACATGTGTGTCTATTGAGTACACGGAATATGGCTTTCGCAAAATTCATTGCCCAAATAATCAGGTTAAGGGCACAATTTCTTGATTATACAATAAAGAAGGTAAGACTTGACAACGCTAGTGAATTCACTTCACAAGCCTTCAATGACTATTGTATGTCATTGGGAATAGATGTTGAACATCCAGTCTCACATGTTCATACACAAAATGGCATGGCTGAGTCTTTAATCAAACGTTTACAAATTGTTGCTAGACCGTTAATAATGAGAACAAAACTCCCAATTTCAATATGGGGTCATGCAATTCTGCATGCTGCGGCACTAATCCAAATAAGGTCGAGTGCATATAATAAATACTTCCTATTAGAATTAACATCTGGCCAGAAGCCAGATATATCTCATCTCTGTATTTTTGGGTGTGCGGTATATGCCCCATAGCGCCACCACAAAGAACAAAAATGGGACCACAAAGGAGATTAGGCATATATATTGGGTATACATCACCAAGTATAATTCGGTATCTGGAACCAAAAACTGGTGATATGTTTACGGCACGTTTTGCCGATTGCCATTTTAATGAAGATGAATTTCCCGCGTTAGGGGGAGAAACTAAAGAAGCTCCAAAAGACATCACATGGTACACACCGTCGTTATAGCACCTTGATCCCTCTACGAAACAACGTGAACTGGAAGTTCAGAAAATTATGCATTTACAAAATATGGCAAATCAAATACCAGATGCATTCACTGATACAAAAAGGGTGACAAAATCGTATATACCCGATGTGAATGCTCCATCAAGAGTTATTGTTCCGGAAGAACAAAATGATGGAAACATAATAAATAAACCTAATATTCAGTTAAAAAGGGGGAGGCCTATGGGATCAAAAGATAAAAATCCCCGAAAGAAAAAGATTTTGGGAAAAATAAATATAAATGGTTCAGAAGGACCAAATTATACAGAGAAAAGTCTTGAAGACAAAAATAGAGAAAAACATGAGATTTCCATCAACTATGCCCAAAACGGAAATATTTGGGTTAGAAGTGAGATAGAAGATTATGATGGAATTTTCTCATTCTCTGTGTCAAAAGAAATTGATAATAAAAGTGATGATCCAGAACCAAAGTCTATATTAGAATGCCAGAAAAGATCTGATTGGGAGAAGTGGAAAATGGCCATGATAACTGAATTAAACTCCCTAAATAAAAGAAAAGTCTTTGGATCTATTGTCATAACTTCTGAACATGTAAAACGTGTTGGATATAAATGAGTTTTTGTTTGGAAAAGAAATGAGAAAAATGAGGTAACAAGGTATAAAGACCGACTTGTTGCCCAAGAATTTTCTCAAAGACCTGGCATTGATTATGAAGAAACATATTCCCCGGTAATGGATGCAATTACCTTTAGATTTTTGATGAGGTTAACAACATCTAAAAATCTAGAAATGCATCTAATGGATGTTGTGACAGCATATTTATATGGATCACTTGATAGTAAAATATATATGAAAATCCCAGAAGGATTAAAGATGCATGAACCATTGAACGCAAATTCTAAAGAAGTATGTTCAATCAAATTACAACGATCACTTTACGGATTAAAACAATCTGGACGCATGTGGTATAATCGTCTAAGTGAATATTTATTGAGTAAAGGATATACCAACAATGCAATATATCCTTGCGTATTTATTAAGAAATCTGTATCTGGATTTGTGATCATAGCTGTATATGTTGATGACCTGAACATAATTGGAACTCAAAAGGAGATTAATGTTGCTAGAACTCATATGATAAAAGAATTCAGAATGAAAGATTTTGGACAGACAAAGTTTTGTCTAGGACTCCAGATCGAGCATCTTCGGAATGAAATTTTTGTACATCAATCGAATTATATTAAAAGGATCTTAAAACGATTTTATATGGATAAAGCGACTCCTTTAAGTACTCCAATGGTTAATAGATCACTTACTATCGATAAAGATCCATTCCGACCTTGTGAAGATAGTGAAGAGGTATTAGGTCCTGAAGTACCTTATATGCACGCTATTGGTGGACTCATGTATCTTGCAAATTGCACTAGACCAGATATAGCATTCGCTACAAATCTGCTTGCAAGATACAGTTCATCACCTACGCGCAGACACTTGAATGGAATAAAACATATATTTCGTTATCTCCAAGGAACAACTGATTTGGGATTATTCTATAATAGAAATTCTAGTCTCGATTTAGTTGGTTTTGCGGATGCAGGCTATTTATCAGATCCACATAAAGCCCGATCGCAAACCGGATATGTTTTCACAATTGGAGGCACTGCAATTTCTTAGCATTCCCAAAAGCAGACTCTAGTTGCTACCTCCTCAAATCATGCAGAAACAATTGCACTTCATGAAGCATGTAGAGAGTGTGTTTGGCTCAGATATATGACTCAACATATACAAGAAGCAAGTGGAATAGTCATAAATAGAGAGCCAACAAAAGTGTTTGTAGACAATACTTTTTGTGTCGCCCAACTCAAAGAATGTTATATTAAAAGCAACCAAACAAAGCACATCCCCCCAAGATTTTTCTCTTACACACGAGAGCTCGAGAAAAATCAAGAAGTGAATATTCAGTATATCCGTTCAGCAGACAATGCAGCAGATCTGTTCACAAAAGCGTTTCCCACTACAACATTCAGAAAACATGTTCACAGTATTGGAATGCGTCAATTACGAAATTTATGACATTCATCATTTCAGGGGGAGATTATGTCACTGTACTCTTTTTCCATCATCATGGTTTTTATCCCACTGGGTTTTTCCATGATAAGGTTTTTAATGAGACAGTACATAATATAACAATAGGTAATTAAGGGGGAGTGTTATAGATATATAGGTATAATAATTACCTATATGTAAAATATCTATACTGTGCTTATGTTTTCACCGCCTTAGTAATTCTATATATAGGTGTCTTTATTTCATTGTGTAATTGAGTGAGACAGACAAAAAATAAGTGAAAGAAAGCTTCATTATACTTACTCTCCACCATTTCCTACACGTCAATCTCTTTATATTTCCATCATATTAAATAATATATTATATTTATACATTGTAATTTATAATACATTGATAACATTTTGAAAAATATGACCCCAACAAAGAAACTCACTCAACACATTAACTCAACTACTCTCATCTGATTGGATACGTATTCACCGCAGAAAAACGCTGACATACAAACCGCCAGTAGATCATTAAGGAAACCGCTACTATAATCAATTCTTGTCGTACTTTTTTACTAATAACACTATTGCTAAAGATTTAGAGCTCCAGAAGTCATATAGTCTTTTATTATTGCATTATTTATAGGAAAAACGGTCAATTTAATGTTGAACTTACGCATTTTTGCTATTTTAAACCCGAACTTCTTCTCTCTCCAAAAAAACCACAAATTTTGCGTTGACCACGCCGTACTAGGTATGCCGTTAGTCAAAATTAACGCGCGTTAAGCATCATCAGTTAAGTTAAACGACTCGTTAATTGGGTTAACGATACGCTCAAAACGCAGCGTTTTGCCCCATTCAAAATTGAAATCCCTAGAAATTAAGTTTTCCCCCAAATTGATTTTGTTTCTTTCTCTTTCTCCTCTACTATTTCGAAATCGAAATCACTGAGAAACTAAGATCGAATTCTTTTTTCTCATCTTCTCCGCTGTTTATCAAATCGATTTTTGGCCTTCTCAATTTCGATTTCTTCTCAATTTCGAAATCGAAATTTCCCTATAGAGAGAAAGAAGCTGTGGCCCAGGGTGAACCGGTTACCAGTTCTGCCACCGCCTAACAGAGTAGGAAAGACTGGGAGACCAAGCAATTATGCAAGGCGTAAAAGTCGTACTGAAGCTGCCACAAATGCAGCCACCTCGAGGCTGACTCGAAAAAACCGAGTTATGACTTGCTCCAATTGTAGAGAAGAAGGACACAACAAGAGCAGCTGCAATGCTACACCCGTTGAGCCTGTTGCTAAACGGCCACGAGGTCGTCCTAGGAAACATCCGGTGTGTAGATCAATAACTATTTTCTGACTAGTGTTGTTCACTTAAAGCATTATATAAGCATTTTGATTGGTGTTGTTCATTGTAGGTTGGTGGATCACAACTTCAAGTCTATGGATCACAAGCTGGATGCTCACAAGAAGGGATCTCCTCTGTCCGTGGATCCCAAGTTTAGATGCCGAAGCTATTTTGTTCATGGTTCATGTTATGATTTTTAGACTTTGTCTTCTGTTCTCATCTTAGTTATGATTTTTAGACTTTGTCTTTTGTTCTGAAAACAAAAGTAAGACTTTGTATTACTTTAGTTATCTAAGACTTTATCTCAGGTGCACCTTTGGCCACAAGGTCGTTATCATGTAAGACTTTCTCTAAGAACATGTTCTCATATTCGTTGAACAAGGTCGTTATCTTCTTTTTTGCACAACTTAAAAAACACAAATTCTCAACAACTCTCGTTTATGAACTTATAATAGAAGATCCCAAATACACATCAACTCTCGTCAAAGTCACATGCTTACAATTACACAAATTACAGAAACACAAACGCAACCAACGCAGCCAACACAATTACACAAATCACCAACCCACAAACTACTTTCATCTCCCGAATGTCACTTTTGACATCCATAACATGTCGATGTAACTCATACATCTCATCTCTCATGTTATTAAACTCAATTTTGTGCTCCCTCACTTCACGTTCATTGTCATCTACCTTTTGATAGCAAATCCTCCACTTCCTCTATCAAAGAATCTTCACACCATTTAAATACATGATCCTACCAATTCGCAAAGACCAACAATCAATTAGTTGAACAGACAATTTCGATTTCGAAATTGAGAAGGCCAAAAATCGTTTTGATAAACAGCGGAGAAGATGAGAAAAAAGAATTCGATCTTAGCTTCTCAGTGATTTCGATTTCGAAATAGTAGAGGAGAAAGAGAAAGAAACAAAATCAATTTGGGGAAAAACTTAATTTCTAGGGATTTCAATTTTGAATGGGGCAAAACGTTGCGTTTTGAACGTATCGTTAACCCAATTAACGAGTCGTTTAATTTAACTGACGATGCTTAACGCGCGTGGTCAACACAAAGTTTGTGATTTTTTTGGAGAGAAGAAGTTCGGGTTTAAAATAGCAAAAATACGTAAGTTCAACATTAAATTAACCGTTTTGTCATTATTTATGGCTTTCCCTAACTTTATTGCTCGACCCTACTGTGCATTTAATTTAAATTAAAGAATTCTGAAGTAAAATAATGGGTAAATTGCCAAGAATACTGCAAGGAAAAGAAAAAAAAACTGCTTGATAATTTTGACGATTTGGCTCATAAATGCACACAAGGATGACGTAAATAATAATGCATAAGGCAATCTAAGAAAACAATACAAAATAAATAAAAGTAGAAATCAAGCTATGCATAATCTGAGATCTAGTTTAGGAAGAAGAAAGATTCGATTTATCATTTGATCAAATATTTGTAAAGAGACTCAAATCCTTAGAAACAGTAAACGACCAACGTGTTCGTCTATAACAATCATGACACCTAAGTAGAAAGAGAAGCTTACGATTTAATTGGCCCATAGGTTTAGATTAGTTATAATTAAATCTCTAACCATTGAATTATCAACGACTTAACATAGCTGTCATCTTGAGTTTATCACAAAAAAGCAAAAAATAAAATGAAAAATGCTAGCAAGAATCAAAAGCTAGTTCTAAAAAAATCTTATATTCAAATTATTGTTAAGACGATACAGATAATAATTATAGAATAAAATATTTTATTTTTTCTTCATACAATTGGTAGATTAGTAAAAAAAAATTAAAATGGATCTCAGCTATTCAATTATTGAAAAAAAAAAAAATCTGAAAATTTTAAGAGAAAAAACCATGAAAGAAATTCCAAAGAAACTCAGAAAGGAACAAATTGGAAAAAGTAACTCAATCTAAATATTTGGCTTTGTTCAAAAAAAAAGTGATAAAATGAATTTATTAAGTTAAAAGAAGAAAACGGTGACGGTTTGGTTCTCTTTCAGACAAGAGATTTTGTTTCAGTAACTTAGTTTTATCACGCGTGTAAGACAGCGCATGAGTATCACGTCCCAAAAGCAGGTTAACCACGTGGAATTCTTGTCTTGGTTAAAGTGATATGAAAGTATGGAATACCAAAATGAATGGATGTGCGTGAAAAATTAAAGAAATTTTCATATACATGGTAGTTTAACAAAATTTGTATATATATATATATAATTTTAAAATATTGAACGTATAATTAACAGAATATTAATTTTCAAAAACAATGAAATCAGTATATAAGTTTCACCAGATACATTGACAAGATTTGATCCATAATCACTCAAATTCTTTTCTCTAAAACTCTAACAAATATCACGTGAAACAAACATAATTTTCTAAAAATAAATTTGGCGACAAACCACTCAATATCTTATCTGATATAATTTGTTCGGTTAACAATTATTCTAAATTATTTAACCAAATGATTTCGATCTAATAGTTTTTACTTGAGAAGAAAATCGTATTGTTAGTTTAGATGAAGAATCGATCCTCTCAAGTGTGAAATTGGTAACATTTACATTTGGTTAGAAGCTTTCAGATAGTCTTTCCTGGACTATAGGAGGATTATGAGGTTTAATTTGGAACCTTCTAGGTAAAAAAAAAATTATTCTGTTATTTTACTATTCGTCAGTAAAATATATTTTTCGTAAGTAGCTTTTCTTTTCTCTTAAATTTTGTTTTATATAATTCACAAGTAGGAATTTTGTATTAAAACAAATGATGCATGTACATACTTATAGATATTGATTGTCGGGTTAGTTGTAGATTTTTAATATAATAAGGAACATGCTCTTCTGCTTTTCAACAAATTATTAAACTTGGCTGCTTCCTCTTACGGCCTGTAAGATTAAATTCTCTCTAATTAAAATTTGATAGATACTTCGACAAGACCATGTATAGTCGATTAATAATGGAATAATCTCGAAACCCTTTAACAAAATATAATAATGAAGTCATCTTCCTCTCAAAAACTGTCGGTCTTTCTTCAATTATCAATTCAAATTATTACAACTTGTATGATATCTAAATTAATTACAACAACCGTGTGAAATGGTCAACTGTCACCAAACCATTTGTGGTCTTGAAATTCATGTCATGCCAACTAAATTAATAAATTGATAAAATAATAAATGATCTTATTTTTCTAAATAAAGAAGAAAACACAATACATAGATTACAGATATGTAATCTTTTGCGGATGATATCAAGGAAATCAATTTCAAAGCACAATGTATTAGATGCAGTTTGTCTTTTTTGCATTCAGAATTTGAGGCGCTTTTCTGGATCATGACGTATCTTTTCTTTCTCCAAATTGTGGAAATCAAATTTCTAGTTGATTGTCGAGCTTCCTAAAATGATCGAGGAACTTCACAATTGGTCTGTTTTCTACTTTTATTTAGAGGATTTCTCAAGAATTCGAAGTTTCTTCCGGTTATGTTCCGTCTTCATGTTCTCCGTACACTGAAGCACAAAATTGATTACTTAGTTCGCACAGTCAAAAAGTTTTTTCGGTCTCATGCTTTTATATATAGTGTGTCTTTTATTTAAATTTTGTAACGTTCAATGAGTTAAGTTATAAAAAAGAAAAAAAGATTACAGATATATAATATGTTCCTCGTGGACAATTTTTCGAATCCATAATTTATAAATAAAATGATCTAAGATTGCTGCCAATTGTCATGTGAATGCACATAAAAGTTATGATTTCTTAGCATGCCGTTCACGTAGTTTCCAGCTAACATCTTTATGCTTGTATTTATTTTGTTTCGTTTATGAGAATCCCAATTCTATTAAACAAATCCTAAAAAAAATGTAGGTAATCTTTAATATAATAGCAAGTGGTAAATTCAGTAAAGACAGATGCACTTACACATCCAGATATTGATTTCTATTATGTAGGAATTTGACTAATAGACCGACTAATTATGATCTAATATTAATAAAATAATTTTTTTGAAAAAATATTATCAATTTAAAAATGATTAGATATTTAGGATTTTTGTCTTATGTGGACCATAGTTTGTCTGTTTCTTAACTTATCATACTATTTTTTTTTCAAGAGAGCAATTTCAATAGAAATTAAGAGAGAAAAAACATTTGTAATTTGCAAATGCAAATAATTGTTTGATATATGTGAAGAAAACCCAATTAATGGTATGGATTTGAAATGGAGGGAACATTACATTTTCTCAATTTTATCCTGATACGGCAAATAATCCCTTAGTTTTTGTTGATGTTTGATTGAATTTAGGTAAACAATTGATTTCAAACTTGTCTAATCATATTCATGGCTCTTCTCATTAAAAGGTTTTCATAAGATCAATAATGCAAAGATTTTTCCATGATCAAACACATGATCCACTAAAAACAACAAATTAAATAATTGCATTACTTAAAATATTCATAACCATAAATAAATTTTTAACGAAAATGTTGATTTACAAATTTTGGCCTTAACAACGTGGTTGCATAAGAAGTCTGTATGATCTACAAATTGTGAAACGAGTTGTAAGTTTTCATATAAATGTTATATTAATTTTTTTTTTTACCGTCAACTGTTATTTTCACTACACTATATAGCATTTATATGAAACTATATAAGTGAGCGTTGAAAAAATGCTCAAAAGAACATATTTTATCCAGACATCTCTTGAATAAATTTTTGTTATTGATAATTCTAGATACGTCTCTAGATATGAAAAAATTATGTAGCTATCACCTACATCAATGGAGGGAAAGGGGTACTTAATTGTACAATTAGATGGTTAAAATTTTCATATTGATTAATAAAATGTGAAAGTTGTCGAAAATCTGTGTTAATTTAATACAATCCGGATTGCAAAGTACTCATCATTAGTAGAAATATTTTGCGATGATGTGAAAAATTGGACCAATAAACAATAATTAACTATTTCAAATTGTCTGTTTACCTTTTTAATAATTATTTAGTTATTTTGATAATGCATTTCAAAATATATTTACATAACATGAATTTTCTTTTCATCAATGGCCATTTATCTCACTCATAAAAAAATCGGCAAACGTTGGTCGTATAGGCCCGTCGGCAATATATAATAGCTTAGTCCTAGTAACTGAAGAGTAATATTGTTCAGAACACGAAATAGGGAAATTCTTTTCAAAAATCTTCTCTAAGCAAATCCATAATAAAAAATGCATATTCAAATGATAAAGAACCATGTAGAAAAAAAGAAAAAAAAATGTAAGATTTTAAAATCAATTGAAAAAGCGAAGAAGATAATGAAGAAGATGATGATGGGCACCATTTAATACAAGAGAGAATATAGATAAACATCACAGTACAATTACTCTCGAAGGTGCTACTGTCTGTAATGATGTAAATGTAAATGCTTTTGTCCAACAAAACCCAAGGAACTCCACTAATTGCTTCATGCCTTAAAAAAAAGTAAGAAAAAGAAAGAGACATAAAAAGACACACCACTTTTATTGTTGGACCAACGATTTCACATTAAAGCCAATTGGCGTAATGGATCTAATCTTGGTTGTGTTGAATGAGAAATGGGATGGGCTTTAACTACAACTTTAAGTTAGTTAAGTTACGAAGTCCCACATTACTAAGAAAGACTTGTCCCATATGTATATATAGTGTTAAACTTATAGACTAATCTAAAGAGCACGAAAAGAGAGAAGATAATAAGCTAAGCCCACGCGTGCTACCGTCACGGTATCGTACCGGTGCTTGGGGCTTGGGAGAATGCGTGCCGGGCCTTCGATCCACTACAAACCTAAAATCTAAGCCTAACTTAGTCATCCACCTTCTCAGTTCACGTTTTTTTATAAAAAACGAAAACAACTTTCTCTCACGTTCGTATTAAGTCTGAGAGTATAGAAGTAGACGCGAGTTCGTAGATACCATTCGTTGGTGTAACATCGACTGGTCTCATTCACATTTCTATCTTGGAATTTTCAAACGCATCCAACCAAATACATATCGAGCGTTTATTAAGTTAAGGTAACGAGACTGTCGTCTTCACCCTTCAGTTGTTATGTCGTCTCAGCTCTTGAGTTGTTACCTTAACCATTTTATTCTTATCGTTTATACTAATTGAATTGTAGTTCAACCTGATTCGAGTTACTAGGGTCCTACATTTATTGTCTTGTAGTGATATTCTAGTCTTACAACAATTACTCCTTTCTAGAGTTTTGTGAAGATGCTAAATATTTTACCAAAAAAAGAAAAACATTACTCCTTTGTTACTCGCTAATCACTATAATTGATCATCTCTTTCACCACGTTTCAATTCTAATTGTTTCTACTTGCTCCTCACTACTTTTTATTGTCTTATTCAGAGAAGCTCAATATTACAAATGAACATGAGGAGATAGGTATCTTATTTTAGTCAGCAATACGTATATGCAATTGAAATTTCAACAACTTTAAAATAGGAGATAGTTCCGGGAGAGAGGGACTGAATCGGCTGGTGCACACGTAAGGACCTCACCATTTGCTGTGACCACGTATGTCTCTGGGTCTACAGTGATTTGTGGAAGCGCATCATTCAGTTTCATGTCGAGTTTTGTGATCTGCCTCACGTTAGCGACTGCTACAACTCTCTTTTTGAGTCCATATGCTTCTTTTACTCCGTTTCTCAAGGCAGCCTGAGTTTATATAAGAATAAAGAAACTATACTTATGTCTAACAAATAATTTGGAGAAAGAATGGAAGATACAGAAGTGACAAAAGATTCCTTGCCTTGCATACAAATGCAACAGAGTTTTCACTTCCGGCCTTTCCGAATGCTCCAAACATTGGTCTCGATGTGACCTAACCGTCATTAAATATAAGTAAAGAGTGTTGTATCTTCAATCCGTCAGATTAAAAGATCTTAGAGACAGTTATCCAGGCGATTGATATGTCGGTGCTCTTTGAAAATAGGTCAGGCGGAGTAAGATAACATGACCTGAAAATAGTAGTCAGTGATGATTACCGGCTCAGGAGTGGGTATGCTAGCATTTGCATCGCCCATATTAGCCCAAGCTAAATTGCCACCTTTGATTATCATTTCTGGTTTTGCTCCGAAGAAAGCTGGGCTCCACAAAACGAGATCAGCTAGCTTCTTCTCCTGTAGAGTAGTTCATTTTTCAATTGAGTAACCAAAAACATGGAGGCTAAGTGATTACAAGGCTTCAACTATCTAGCCATAGTAGGATTTCAAATTGTTCTTGATCTAAAAAATTACCACCACTTTTGCTAACATGAAATCCTATAGCCTTTCATCCATAAAGAATGCAGGAAATAAACTGTCCATCAGTAAAGATGTTTCACACAGGATTTCTTATCTATTGGCTGGCAGAACTAAAAACTTGCAAAAGGAGAGAAAAAACTGTATACTAGATGCAAGATGTGTGTGTTAAAGCTAAGCATACCTCAACTGAGCCAATTAGATCAGCGAACCCATTGGCTATAGCTGGGTTTATAGTGTATTTTGCAATGTATCTCTTTATCCTCGAGTTATCATCATCATCTGTGTTAGGATCAATGGCTCCCCTCTGAGCTTTCATCTTGTCAGCAGTCTGCCAAGTTCTGCTTATTACCTACAAATGGAAATGGAAACTAACTTTTTTTTTGCGTGTGCAAAGAGTAGGAGCATACAAGAGAACATGCCACATTCTCTCTTTCTGCTTTTATTAGTTCAAATACTATGGACCAGGGAGTGAAGAGTTCTCCCATTATAAATTTCTGAATAAGTTTCAACGTTTTCTGTAAAACAGAATCTAGCAAAAAGTGAAATTGCTAACTATGAGAACAACTAGAATGTGGGGTATTGTAAGGGATAAACCTCTCCAATGCGACCCATTGCTTGTGAGTCGGAGGCGATAATGCTGATAGCTCCCATATCATGCAATATGTCCTCTGCTGCTATTGTTTCGGCTCTAATCCTTGATTCGGCAAAAGCTACATCTTCTGGGATGTTCTTGTCAAGGTGATGGCAAACCATCTGCTTGTGCACAATTATGAGGTTATTAGCAAGACAAAAGTAAAGTAATTCACCATCATTCATATACTCTTATTGAACTATCGTACCAGCATGTCAAGATGTTCATCTACAGTGTTTTTTGTATATGGTCGCGTTGGGTTGGTTGATGACGGGAGTACATTTTTTACTCCACAAACTCTGATGATATCTGGTGCATGTCCACCACCAGCTCCTTCACTGTCCAGAGGGGTTAACAAACAAAAGTAAGGCTTCAATATTTGTGTCAAATATAGGCAATGGCCTTATTTTGATATTGCTATTACATATATATGAATCTCAGTCAACTGAACTTCATCATTAGCTAGTGTAAGGGGGATAGGCTCAAACGAATTTAAGATACTGAATATAACTAGAATTAAGAAGCAAGCATCTGAGAGGTGCATGAAGAAGAGAAATGTTGATGAACCTGTGGTATGTATGTATTGTTCGTCCTTGAAATGCATTAATTGTGTGCTCCACAAAACCCGATTCATTTAAGGTGTCAGTATGAATGTTTACCTGTAAAGTACAAACAGTTGAGTACATTTGAAAAACTGCCAATTTTATTTCTTAAAAGATGTCAGGGAAAAGAGAAGACTTGGATATCATATTCTTCTGCAACTGCCAAACAATTGTCTATTGCAGCAGGAGTAGTTCCCCAGTCCTCATGCAGCTTCAAGCCCATTGCTCCAGCCTCCAGTATTTGACGAAGCTCTAACGGTTTGGATGTATTTCCCTAACAACGACATAGTTGCCATGAGAGTTCTTATCATCAGCTATTGGTGTATCTGTCTTAAGAAGTTGGAGATATTCGAAAAAATATGATTACATGGATAACAAGCATAGCACTGTAAACATAAACACACCTTTCCTGTAAACCCAAAGTTTAGTGGCAAGCTATCTGTTGACTGCAGCATTAACTTCATATCGAACGGCGAAGGGGTGCAGGTAGTAGCACGTGTACCATAAGCAGGCCCTGTCCCTCCTCCAACCATAGTTGTAATGCCTGAAGATAATTATGAAGTGGACAAAGTGATCTAAATCAGTAAAGACAACAGAAATACGCACATTACATAATACATGGGCAAGGACAATATATGCAGTCAGGCTATTCTCCTCACCGCTTGACACTGCTTCATATACCAACTGAGGACATATGAAATGCACATGACAATCTATAGCGCCTGCAGTTACAATCATTCCTTCTCCAGCAATAACCTCAGTCTTAGCCTAATAAATAAAAACAGAGGATGTAAGTAAGCCATAATGTATTTACTCTGTTGAGAGAGCAAATTAAATTACCCCAATAAGCATATTGCTCTGCACACCATGCATGGTATCCGGATTGCCTGCTTTCCCAATACCAACAATATAACCATTTTTAATGCCTATATCTGCCTTAAATATTCCTGAATAATCAATTATCACAGAATTGGTAATGACAGTATCCAAGGAAAGAGCTTCAGGTTGCTCTATTCCTTGACCCATGCCTTCTCGAAGAACTTTTCCTCCACCAAATACACATTCATCTCCATAAACAGTATAATCTTTTTCGATTCTTGCATACAAGTTGGTATCACCTAGCCGGAGCTTATCACCAGTAGTAGGACCATACATATTTGCATACTTTTCACGTGAAATTGTATTCGTAAATACAGGATCTTCCCCTGCAATCCCCTCACTGCAAGGAAAAATTAAAACTTTATTTTATTGAGTAGCAAACAGGGTGACCATATTGAAACTCAATCTCGGAACATAAAAAATGCAAACTAACTAGGATATAACCTAGCATTGGTATCTTCCAGATGCCTAAAGCCTTTCCTCTCCATGGTTTCCATCACATCTGCCCAATGGACATTATTAACCTGACCGTTAACAATTCCATTTCCTCCCCTTATTACTTTATTTCCACCGATATTCACAAGTACAACGCTTTTACTTTCTCCTGGCTACAAAATGCATAACAATTTTCACTGACAGGATTAAAAACTGTTATCCTTCAGCCAATAATATAAAAAGACATCAAATTAACTGAATGTATGATGGCACCAGCAAAAAATCGCTAAAGATGTCTTTTGAACCTCTTTTGTAAGAGATTTATAATGTTAGTCTTGCTTTCTCCGTATTCCAAGTCTAGCACAAACACCATCTAGATAGATGAGCTGCTGACGAGCATTCTAATTGAGGCAAAATCAAAAGGTATATGAAAAATGAAACAAGAGAAATCTAACCTCAAATCGTACAGCTGTTCCAGCAGGTATATTCAGACGCATACCAAGAGCTTTACGTCTGTCAAGCACCAACAATGGATTCACTTCAATGAAATGGTAGTGACTTCCAACCTGAAAAAGGACTTGAAACATTACATGTTCACGAATCTATCTCCATCAATAAAAACCAATGAGAATTGAAAGTAAGGATATCTCACAGTAACTCAAAGTCTGTAAGAAGCAAGAAATGAGAAATTTACACACCTGCACTGGCCTGTCTCCAGTGTTCACAACTTTCAGGACTACTGCTTTTCTTCCATGATTTATTATTATATTTCCATTTCCATATTTTATATTTCCAGGAATTATATCCTCATGAACTTCTGGAAATTTATCCAATGAAGGGACTACAAAACGAGCCATAATCATATCATAATCTCTCCACATTAATTATATTACTACTTCGATTAACTTTTATTTCACATGGAAAAAGTAATTTAAGATAAAACCTAAGCTTCTAAAGCATACTTCATTCTCAAAGCTTGATGAATAGAATGTAACACTTGGCCTCGGAAAGAAATGTCACTTAAATCCACATAAGACAAGGTAAAGATGATGCAAGCTGCCTAAGCATAGTATTTCATAAAAGATTGAATCAAACCTGGAAGGAAAGATCCATGTAAAGCTAGTTCAAGGTTCCCGTTTTCACAAGAAATTGGTTCATGAACGGTGACTAACTTTGTACCATCATGAAATGTCCCTTCCACCTACAACACCTAAACTAATTATGATAACTTGCTAATCATGAGAAAAGGCGAAGCAAGGAACACAAAGCAATTTTGACCATCATGGAAAACTATAAGAAAATATAACACAATTATGAAACCACCTGAACCGTATAAAGAAGATGTACGACCGCAGGAAGAACCTGTCTCCTGTTACAAAATAAGAAACTGCATTACTACTGTTGTTACAAACCAAAAACCATTTATTGGATTAACTGTATAGTTTATCATATTACCTTCCTAATAGTTGTCTTCCAATATCCATCAGTTCAGCCACAGTTTTATCACCATCACGAATAAACTCAAGAATCTACACAACCGTGAGAACCGTAACTAATAGAAATCAGTTTTTAAACATAGAAATTTATAAAAAAATCGAAATAATCAATCTCCTAAACGCCAGATATGTCTCTTAACTCAAAAGAAAATGCAAAATCGTAATAGAAAGTCGATGAACACAACAGAAAAAGCTCAAAAAATCATGAGGCAGCACGGTACGAGTAAATATATGGACTAACTAGTCTATGTCGCAAGTAAAATCGAGGAATAGTAGAGTACCTGAGTGGCAATGAGCGCTATAGCTTCAGTGTAATTGAGCCTCAGACCACGAGCAAGACGCTTCTGCGCAAGAAAACCAGCTTGATGAAGTTCTAACTTCTCGATCTCTCGCGGCAACAACTTCATTTATCCGGAATCCCAATCTAATCCAATCCAATTACTGGAAAATGTCGCAAACTAGAGAGAATCCACTAACAAACAAGTGTCCGGGAAACAGATCAGCGAACTGAAGATTCCGTCACGGCGAAGCAGTAATTTGACGAGACTAGATTTGAAGTAGGAGGAGACTAAGAGTTGACCAATTGGTGATTAGCGGATTGACATAGTGTCTTGTTGTTTTTCGTGGATACATTGACTGAAGCTTTCATTTTCTATCAAATTGCTTGCATCATGCGTGCGTCATATATTCCCATTCTTTTATAATTTTTTTTTAAAAATCCCAAATTTGATAAAATAACAATTTATAAGGCCCATTTTGGGTTAGTGGGCTCCAGACAACAAAGGCCCATTTTGGGTTCGTGGGCTCCAGACAACAAAGGCCCAATTTGGGTTAGTGGGCTCCAGTCAACAAAGGCCCATTTTGGCGACCCGGTTTCGAGTGTGACCC
The DNA here is from genome assembly GCA_963920545.1 of Lepidium didymum. Lineage (NCBI taxonomy): Eukaryota > Viridiplantae > Streptophyta > Magnoliopsida > Brassicales > Brassicaceae > Lepidium > Lepidium didymum. The sequence continues at coordinate 3,282,495 of OY986984.1, read as the reverse complement.
GCCAAAAAAATATGAAACAAATAGAAGAAAGAAAGCGTTACCGATCGTTCAAAATGTTGCTCAGCTAAATTTTAGATTCACCGTTCGCTTTCCTCTGACTACGAATAAAATCCTCAAAAAAAAGTAATTTTCTTAAACTTTCTCAATAATTTTCCGGAAAAATTTACAGGCGAGAAAGGAAACAATTCTCTTCATAAATGGTATACAATGTTCTTCGTTAGTACTCTCCGTTATCTCAAACTTTCTTGCCAAATTGGTTAATTTTTGCGACTGGATTTTTTTTGACAGGAGCAAACAACGAGAAGAAGGTCACGACGTCGTCCTCTTGAGACTTGTGGTGGTGTAATGCTCGCCATGGCTTCTGTTGTTTACACAAGAAGCCAGACTCTGAAGAAGAAGAATAATTCAGTGTCTTCGCTTTTGAAGAGACTCTTCGAATTCGTTATCTTTTTCGTTTCATTAACAAGTCCAATTCATCGCCATTTTCTCGCGATTCTATCTGTAGCTGACGATCACATTCTCGCGTTACAAGATACAATCGAGACTTATTTCCCTTCTTCCAGCTTTGTTTTTGTTAAGATCTTCGATTTACTGATCATTGCAGAGACTTTACCTGAGAAACTTGATAGATGTTTGAAGAAACTTCCGAGTATGATGAACCGTGTTGCGTGGTTACATTGGATGTTGATTTACGCCATTTCTTGGTTGGATTTGTTGGTGAACGTGTTGGGACGTTGGAGAGATAAGAACAAGGAGGCCAAAGAGAAGGAAATTAAGGTTGATAGAAGCTTTAGTAGATCAGAATCATTCTCACAAGAAGAAGAAGAGGAAAAAGAAGAGAAGATGAAATTGAGAACGGAGAAAAAACCGACGTATAAGGAGGCCTTACAGAGAGGAAGTAGCGCAGAGGATGGAGGAGGAAGCAGCGGCCGAAGCAGTAGCAGCCACGGTGATCCAATTTTGGAACTGTTTGAGAATGGATGGATTCAGAATCCTATGAAAAGAAGTAGCAGAAGTGCCGATTCTCTCATTTTCTCGCGTTCTGATTCCTACTCGACCTTGACCTGACCTCTTTCAATTTCTGTTTTCTATAGACAACATGTATTGTGTACAAAGTTTGATTTTAGTGTGACATAGTGGTTCTAATACTGATGACTAGATTACATGTGTTTTGCCTCTTTCAAGTTCTTGTATACATTTTTGTGTAAATAATCATATTAACTTGAGCAATAGTCAATTCTAGTGAATCTTTGTTTTTTTGATAAAGAACCATAGAAACATGAATACTAGGTTATTTGAAGAGGCTTTGTGAAAGTATGTTAAAATTAGGATTTTGTTCTATTATATAAACCTGATATACATCTTTTTTTGGCTAAAAAACCAAAAGAACAGCAAAAATCTAAGTGTAATTACAATGGGGCCTGTACATATCTTCTTCTCTATGATTGACTTTTGTAACTTAAAAGGAAAAAACAAAACAAAGCTTTACATACAAAGGTTATACATGTGATGTATCTTCTCTTTCACTGGCGCATAGAATAGCTTTTCTTCCATAAGAAGCTAAACGGCTTTGCCAATGATTTTCTTCTTGACATCGACTTCGACAAGACTGCTGGTTCATGTTTTGGAACTGAAGCTGAAGCAGGAGTTGATCCATGGCCAGACAATGGTGCTGAAAGACATTTCCGAGGAGCTTCCTTTTGTGGCGGTTCATCTCTGTTTGGAGATGGCTGGTCCCGTTGCTGCCGCTGTTCCCTAAACAGCATTAGAAGCTTTTGAGACTTCTCTCTGCCTCGTGGAGTCCCGTTCACTGAGATTGACACTAATGATGGTATCACACCTTCTTGTAGCACCATTTGGATACAAGACTCCCTTCCATTGCATAGAATTAAAAGGCATGAAACAGCTTGCTCTTGTTCTGTTGTGTCCCCCATGTCCAGCACTGCTGCTAGACTGCTGATCATGCCTTGTGATGTTACCGCTTCATCCTTGCCTTCTTGGCTCGAAGCAAGATTTAGCAACACAGCTAACGACTTCTCTATCCACAAATGTTCACCTGTTGATGCGAGAAGGCCTTGGAGGCTCTTGATGATGTTAGATGAAAGGAGAGCAGGTATATTGGGGGAATATGTGGAAAGGTTGTAGAGGGCATGAAGAGCATCAAGCTTGCATAGGCTTTCCGTTCCCCCCTGAAGAATTTGGACAAGAAAAGGCACTGCTTGGCTTGAACCTATGACGGACTTTGCCTCATCAAGACAGGAAAGATTAAGATAAAGCGCAGTTGCTGAACCTTGGGATTCAGAAGAAGAGATCATTTTCTCCAGCAGCGGAATTACTCCAGAAGTTAACATCAACTCTTTGTTTCTGTAGACCATGGAAAAGAAGAACAAAAAAGTACTGAGAAAGTCACAATATGCTCTTGTATTTACCAAATTAAACAAGAGGTCAGTACTAACCTGTTATTGTTGACGGCTAAATTGAACAGAGCCATAGCTCCACTTTTCTGTGCTACCACATTATTTTCATCCACAGCTGATCCTAAGAACCGCAACAAGGCTTCGACAAACCCATTAGCTCCCATGATGATCCTGGCCTCTTCATCATCCTTCAGCAATAGCCTGATCTTTTCTACAACGTCGCCTACTTTATCCAAGTTTTCCTCTTCATTTAAGATAGTCAATAAATCTTGATACCTCTCAAGTACATTTACATTAGAATCCTCCTCCTCATCATCATCAGACACAAAACTTTCTTCTGTGTTTTGTTGTTCGACAGTGGCAGTACCATTCTCCTCCAAGGGAACAATTTTTATGCCCTTCAATTTACAAGAGCCTATACTGTTGACTGACTTTGACTTGGTCGATTCAGAGTCAGAGAGAGCTAGTCTCCAGTAGTCGAGATCTTGAGATTCTGGTGGTCCACTAGAGATTTGAGTTCCATTCTGTTCACACCAACTCGCAATGAGGCCTTTAACACAGTTATTGGGAGTCAAGAAGAGATGCGGGAGCTGCTGTTGAGTCTTTGGGCAAGTATTATGCCCATCACTGAACCATTTCTCAATACAGACCCGTTCATATGTCTGCCCTGAAGCAATAATGACGGGATCACACATAAGTTGCAAAGATATGGGACATCTCAGTTCTTCAGGTGGAACAGGCATCTGTCCTGATTTCATGCTGTTCATGGGCTTGTAGTTCAAAGAACCAAACCTCGATAGCTGACGGTCAAACCCATGAACACTCCCACGGTCGTCATTATAAACTTGAACCGTAGGAGAACATGGATTTGAACCCTGAGAGTCATTCTCATCCAAATTCTCATTTCTGAATAGCTTGGAGCATTTTCTCATAAGATGCAAAAGATAAGCCACAATTGATTCCTTACGCTTATCTTCTTCAGCACGTGCCCTGTTAACGAGTTTCTTCAGAGCCCTTCTTTCTGCCAGAGCCACTCTAGAAGAAGTAATACTGAGTCTCGTAGCTGCCTGGTGGAAAATTTCAAGCTCGGTATTGTCATTACAGTTGTCAGATTTTTTCCCTTGTTGGAGCAGTTCAATAATCTGATCACCGACTTCTTTCTCTGCTGGATCAAGCATGAACCTCATGTTCTCTAGTTCACCAACAATTTCCAAAATCTGAAGAGTCCATATATCAAAAATCAGACGTCTCAACAAGGAAGTTTCACAAAGAACTGTACCCATTAGATCTCTAAAATCAACAAGCCAGAAAACAAAAACCAATGAAGCTTGTGCATAGGATATCATCAACCCTGAGGAACATAATCATCAAGCAACAAGTAGACTTGTCTTAATCATCACAATAAGACAATGTGCAGTGAACCGAATGTAAATTACCTGTGAGCCAATTGAGCTAGGAACAATGTCTTCAACACGTTTAAGACTGTCGATGAGTGCAATTTTTGCTTTCTCAAATTTTAAAAGAACAGCATTTCCCGTTATGGCCTGTTTAGATTGGAAATGAAAAAAACTTAAAGAAGCGAAAACAAAAACAAGGAAGTCTGAAAGTCACGCAAAGAGACAGGGACAGGAATAAGGAGAGAAACTCACCAAGTAAAGTTTACTACACTCAGAACAGTGCTGAAGAATATTCTTTGCCTTCTCAAGTGCAATATGTAAAGAGCATAAGGCCTGAATCCCTGATTTACTCCGAGGTCTTGCTCCTTCCAACGAGGGAAAGATTGAGAGTACTTTGCAGAGAACTCCGGATAGTTTCTTGCACATATCTCCATGTAACTGCGTTTCCATAACATAGCTTTAGCCAAAACATAGACAATTACATAATCAAAGAGCAGGAACATAAACACAAATTCCTCTAAAATATATGGAATCAGATGATTAATCAACAATTCTCTACGATACCCAAATACAATTCTAATTGAAGCTTCGTCTGCCATTAGAGATACAAATTTCCAACAATTACGACATAAACCTTTCTTAGTTTTTCAATTCGGATTCAAACAGTTTTCAATTGTAACCGAACCTTAGCATCGCTAGCCGCGAATAGATTCTCTTCAAGCTCGCTAACATCCATGATCCAACCTCACCAGGCAAACTCTGAGCTACAAATTGTTTTCCCAGAAACATGAAAACAGGGAAGGAATCAGTACATGAATTTCTGAAGAATTATCGAAACAACAATCAATCATACTGCAAATTGATTGCCGAAATTACCCTGCTCCTATAACGAATCTAAAACCCAGAAAAGGAAAACAAGAAAATAAACAAAAGAGTTTTACTCGAACATCGATCCTGGAAAATTGCAAATAATGAAACTGACACCTCCACAAAAACCGGGAAAATCTACGATTGATAAAAACACGAAGCAAAAAACACCAAGATTGCATTTATATAAAAATAAATAAATAAGACCACTAAAAATAAAGCTGCCAAGAACACGTGTGGAACCAGCAACAACCCCAAAAAAACGAAAATTAAACAAAAACAAAAATCGAAGAACACAACAGAAGAGATAAGAGATAGACAACCATACCGGAGGCTTCATAAACAATCAAAACGAACCAAATCAGACAAGTGAAGAATTAGGGTTTTGGTCTTGGCAGCGATCCATGAGTTTGGTTTGAATGAGGAAGAGAGAGAGATTAGGATATTGGAGTGGTAGAAGTAGAACTAAAGAATCTGTGTAAATATTTTTAAAATATAAACCCGAACGGCATTACCGTGACATAATTAGTATTTAAATCGACTCTAAACGAACGATTCTTTCTTTGTAAATATTTAATTAATTTAGTTTCTAATTTTAGAAATAATTATATGTGAACCATTCAGTTGTGGTTGACGTGAGTTATTATTATTATTATTATTTTTTTTCCAACAAATTGGATCGACAAGGTCCGATCTATAATCTAAAACTCACTCCCAATAATCTTTTTTTTAAGCTATCATCATGCATCGGGTAGGAATCGAATTCCGGTATCTAGTCATTAGCTGGATCATCTTAACCACCAGACTGATAGCAACTCAGTAGTTATCATCATTATTTTATAAAATTCAAAATATATAACTTTTGACTTTTTGCTTAAAAGCTTACACTTGGGTTAGTTGGGAGGATTAACTCTTTTGGAAGTGTTTAGAGTTTGTGGTTAACTTACTTGAAGAGTAACGTGTTTTATGGTTTGCAAATAGTGGGGAGGTTTTTGGATTTTTTCATCAAAAAGTTAGTTAGTGGGATTATGAACGAATTATCAGTTAAATTATGTCATCCCACTTGAACAACATCCATTGCTTTATTTTTATAACATTCCACCAAAATCATCAAATGGTTTTTTTTATTGTTATATTTAAATTATTTAATTCACTCAAAGATTTGCTTCCATCCGAGAGATAGCATCGGCGTTTTCTAGCTCTTTTTTTTTTATGAATATTAAAAACTTAATTTAGGCTGCTGGTAAAATTCCTCAATTCCACAACTTCTTCCATTCTTCAGTTACTACTTACCAGTCCCATTTAACTATTATTTCACAAATTTCACTATCATTTTATTTCTTTATTAATATTTAGTTTTTATTTACACTTTCACATGTGTATATCTATCTTGATTGTTATTTTTTTCAACTCCTTTTTTTGTGTCTGTTCTATCATACATTTGAATACTACTATTCTTTAGAAAATATTTAATTAGAACCATAATTTCAGATATAAATAATAATCATTAAATATATAATTGTATTTTAGGTATTTTATATTGACTTGTGATTTAGTTTATGTTTGGTTTCAATTTTTTTAATATAAAGATCTAGACCTTTTTCGGTTATTTAAACGATTCCTAATTAATTTGAATTTTTTAATTTAGATAAAATTTCAAATCAGCTATGGATTTGGCAAAATATGTTTATGGCTTGCTTAGTACGTGTAGCTATCAAAACCATTATACATTTCTAAATCCAAGAATTTCAAAAAACATTTGACATATACTTACATTATCAGAACATTTTAACATTTAAAAAAAATAAATGAAACCAATATGCAAATGATCTACCAAAAATATATATTTCGGCCAAACACCTATATATATTAGTCAGAATGATTAAATTTTTATAAAATATTATTTATTATATATATATATATTTTTAAATATTAGTTAGTTATTTTAGAGGTTTAAAAAAATATTATTTCAATTAGGAAAATTATTAATTATTTTCTTACTAAAAACTAAAAAAAATCTGTCAGATTCTGTATTGAGCGAAATTGAGCTGTTACCATTTGATTTTAAATAATTCTTCTAGATTCCACATAAAAAAAAAAATTCTGTCAGATTCCACATTCAGCAAAATTCAGCGGTTACCATTTACACCCTTAATATCTAATCAGAGATAATTTGGCCAATAATAAAATATATTTCAAAAAAAAATTATGAATATTTTAAATTTATAACTGTTGGATTGAATTTTGGAAACACAATATCCAGAATATCTTATATTTTAAAACAAAAAAATCTCTAAAACATCTTATTATATGAAAAATAGTTGAATATTAATGGAGTTTAGAATGGGAAAAAATATCAGAAAAAACTCCCAACTTTTAAAAATGGTTGAAAAACTATAAACTTTTCAATAGTTGAAAAACCTTTAAACTTCTAAACGGTTGAATTTAATTACAAAATTTTGTCGATTTATCAATTAAATCGCAAATTTTTGTTAATTTACCAATTATCTCGTGATTTTTTATCAAACCATTTTCACCATTCGTCAGTCTTGTAACAATTCGTCATAAATTTGCTTAAGTTTATTAGTTAACTTCTTTTACCTTAGTTAATTAAAAACAGAAGTAAACAATGTTATTACGAACTGTTAAGAAAATAAACGATAGAATGAAAATGACTTGATTAACAAAAAATTTCGGTTAATTGGTAAGTCAATAAGAGTTTGTTATTCAATTGATAATTCAAAAAAATACGCAATTTAAATTTAATTACTTAAAATTCTAGAATTTTTTTTTTTTGCCGAGTTGCTCTCAATCTGGTGGTTAGGATGATCCAGTTAATGACTTTGTACCAATATTCGATTCTTATCCGCAGCATTATGGTAGCTTAAAAAAGGGATTATTGGAAATTAGCTTTATGGTATAAATCAGGTTTTGTCGATCTAATTGTTGACAAAAAAAAAATTCAGAGTTTTTTTCAAATATTTTAAAAGCTGAAGGTTTGTTTGACATTTTGCCCGTATAGAATGCAATAATTGTATGACTTTTTGAGTGCCATAAATGTAAGTAATTTTTTTTTAAGTAATAAAAACAAATCATCAATGCATATACGTATACGTACAAGAAAAAACTTGACATTTAAGAATATTGCAAATTTACATTCTAAAAGATATTTATATATATATATATATATATATATGAATCGTGCCTAATGACGGATCTAGAAAATTTGTCTATTGGGATCAATAAAAAGTTTTAAAAAAAAAATAGTGTAAACTTTATTAAATCAATAAAATGTCAACACAAATACAAATCTTAAAGATGGACTCGACAATCACTCATATCTTGTAATCATTTTATCACTGATTCGTTTGTAACTGTCTCAAGTATCTGTTTTCAATAAAGAAAGTTAGACAATCACTTAAAATGCATCACCAATACGATTACGCAAGGTCGATTTCACAAAACTCATGTAGAAAAACATTTATCAACAGTTGTGGTCGCAGCAAGAAGAATCAAAAAGAGCTTAGAAGCCGATACACCAAAGGGTGTGAAAGATGTTTCCTTGTCTCCACCATCACACGAGCAAGATCAGCAAGATTCTTCAAATCTGTAAACTTCTCATCTTTTTGCACATTATCAAGATAGATGTTAAGTTGGTGATCAAGAGATTTAAGCTCCACAAAACTAAAGTCATCTGGATAAAACTCGGCCAATCTCACAATGTTTGGCTTATCAAATTGACGAAAAGAATCTACCAGACTCAATGATGTGGTGCAAACAAGTAGTTTAGAGTTTACCCCATCAAAACGATCATTAAACTCTTGGAGTTGCATATCTAAGACAATGTAGAAACACTCCACCTTATAATGATGCAAATTGATTATTGTCTTTTTTCTTGGTCTTCTTGAACCAACAAATTCATCTTCCATTATGAGCATTCTAGTGTTATTCTTCTTATTAAAATAATAAACTTTAGCATAAAAGTATCCCATCTATCATCTCTAACTTTTTGCAACTGACATTTAGTGGATTCCACCAATAAAATAGCATTCAAAATATCTATCTTTCCTTTGTAAAGCCTTTGATAAGTTATCAATGAGACCCAAAACTAGCAACATCAATTGTAGATAGAAAACAAAATCAAAAGGTATGAAAGTACTTGAGAATATCATATGCTTGTTGTCTTTTGATGGTGTCTATGCCTTCATCTTGGATATACTCAAGAATCTCAACTATAGAAGAAAAGAGCTTAACAAGTCGTAGTAAAGTCTTATAATGTGAACTCCAACGAGTATTTCCAGGTCTTTGAAGGAAAATTTCTTGATTCAACCTATTTCCAGTCTTAATCTCACCAATGTTGATCCCTTCTTTTAGTTTTTGTCGATAGGTTTCCCGAATCATATCTTTTCGTTTGCAAGAAACTCCAATCACATTTAACAAAACATAAATCATGTCAAAGAATTCCCCAAATTCAAGATGTTTTTTTTGTAACTGCCATGACAACCAATTGGAGTTGATGAGCAAAGCAATGAACATAATATGCAGAACTATTTTCTTTCAAAATCAATGATATAAGACCATTGAATTCTCCCTTCATATTGCTAGCCCCATCATAACCTTGTCCTCTCACTTTTTTAAAACTCAATCCCTATCTAGCAAACACGGAATCAATAGCACACTTCAAAGATAAAGAAGATGTCTCCTTTACATGAACAATGTCAACAAATCTTTCTTTGAGTATAACATACTTATCAACAAAGCGAAAAACAACTGTCATTTGGTCTTTATCTGAAACATCAGCAGATTCATATACCAACAAGCCAAAAACATCATTATCAATTTCTTCCATAATAGATTTATTTACCTCTTCAGCAAAGCAATGCACAATATCCTTTTGAATTGGAGGATATATCATCTGATTATTATTAGGAGCATTATTCAACACAACTTTGCTTACAATATCATTCTGATCATCAGTATATTTCAGAAGCTGTAAAAAATTACATTTATTTGTTGACTCTTCTACTCATCATGACCACGAAATGGTAATCCTTGATGCAACAAATATCTGGAAACATCGATAGAAGCATTCAATCGGATTCGGTAATCATTCTTCACAACATCACTTTGCTTATGGAGAGCTTGTTTGATAGACTGACCTTGTTTCATCAAATCCTCACACATCCTTTTAGCATTATTCTGAAAACTTTTAATATCATAGCCCACATGTTGGGCTAACCTATCAGCTGTATTCCAACTACAAAATCCAACTAATGTAACGTTATCACTCCCACGTTGATTTTCAACTTGATCTCTGAATAAGTAACAAAACAAACAATAAGCTCTTTCGTTCTCCACACTATACTCCAACCAATCAGCATATTGATCAAACCATTTTGGATTAAAACATCGTAACATATTCCCAATTGATATTTGCTTAAATGTCGTACCACGAGGTTGACAAGGTCCTCTAATCAAATATTTCCGCCACACCTCATCTCTTTGATTAGGATGATAACTTAGAATATTTTTTCTCTTACTTGGATCCAATGGCAAATCATCCAAATCGATATTAAACAGTGGAGACTTTCTTTTCAAAAACCGATCCATAGTCTTTGCCTACATATATACAAAAATCAGAATCAATATACGTATTATATTAACATATATTTATAGTTTCTTTTACATAATTTATAAGACAAAAATAATATACATAACAAAAAAAAAGAAACAAACAAAAAACATACAAAAATTCTACCCTTTTATAAAAGACAAAACTTAATTAAATGTATAATAAGTCTTTTATTTAGTTCCACGTCTTACAAAAAGAAAAAAAAGAACACAACTCGTTTAAAAACAAGAAATCACACATTACAAAAGGTACAAAAGACACAAAGAGAAATTTTAATTAAAGGTACAAAAGAGGAAAAACATACACCAAAGTTTGCTGCTCGATGACTTAATTCAGAATTGCTAAAACTTTTTGTGCACTACTTTTTAATTGAGCAGAATTATTTGAATGAACTTAGAAGATAGGGAATGAAGGTTGCTTAGATAATTAGGTTTAAGAATTTTTTTTAGGTTAGTGATATTTCTATATTTGTTTAAATTAGGATGTATTAGGCTTATTAACATATAATATACAATTAATTTTATTGTTTACATATATAATTTCTTGTTATTGGGGTCAACTGGTTAATTGGGTTATAAATTTTATTTGGGTCAATTTACGTTTTTTCACAAATCTTATTTTTTATTATTTAATGAGGTCAAGTGACTCCAATACAGAAGTGTTGTCTCCGCCACTGGTCGTGCAAACATTACCATATATCATAAGCTACTTAATAAAATGTCCCAAATCTAGAAACAGAAAAAAATTATATAAATATACAAATAACAAAAAAACAAACTAAAAAGAAAAAAAAATCATATTAGTTAAAGAAACTTTTTTTACCAAATCATTAACTAAACTCTTAGTGTCAAGAATCTTTAAAATTTTCTAAAAGAATCGAACACTTCAATATGCTTTTCATTTTAATTACATTTGTCTTCAACTAAAAAAAATATCAAATATTTGTTTTATAATTTTATTAAAATTATTTTATTATTAAGAATAAAATATATAAAATTAAAATTTATGCCCCTAATTTATCTTCAAAAGTTAGATGTTATAGGCAAATGCTTAATTTTAATAAATTGAGGCATGCTTATTTATATATATATATATATATATATATATATATATATATATATATATATATATATAATCATACATATAAAATTACTAAAAATATTTTATTTACAAATTGCAACTTGACGAATAAAAACAACAGGACAAAGTGTGAAACAATTATAGAAACCAAATATTGGAAGTCATATATAAGTCAATCTAAAGAACTTGTAAACTCATTGAGATAATTGGTGGTGTTTCCTCGTATACTTTATGAACACGTGATCTTAATCAAATATACTTCAATCGCATTGATTTTTAGTTACTTTATCACCAATAATTTGGGACTAAATTTGAGAGTTAGACCTCTTACAAACCTTCCGATATAGTCTATCGTACAAGTAAGGATGTTTATTATAGGTTAAAACTCAATGCGTATCCAAAAACTGTAAGAAGTTTTGTTTTAAAGAGTAGAAAAGATATGAATTTAAACCGCACACGTACCCAAAATTGTAAATTCTTTTACAAATTTACCCATCAGGCAATGGGTACCCGTTAGGGTATTTTTTTAGAAAAATGCTTTGTAAACGATATCGTCTTCAAATCTAAAGACAAACCCTAAGTATCTAGGACTAATATATCGATTATTTATTTATCTTCAGTTCTCCTTGGATCCCTATCTATGTTTCCTCTTTAATAAACTTCTTCGATTACATCTTACACCAATAATCAATTTTGCTTCGATCTTGAATGAAACCCAGTTAAATACAATTAATTACTTTTTTTGCAGGAAAGTAAAGATTTTTCTTTCACTTCTAAAATTTGCTCCAACTGGTTAAACCCAATTGCTCTTCTTTGCCATATGATATTGGTAACGTTAAACCCAATTGCTGGCACTCTATGGTCGATTCATGACAATACAACGTCAGGATCTTTGGTCTGGAAGAAAATTCTAAAGCATCGAAATGATGCTCAGAATCTCTATCGTTTCAAGATTGGCAACGGTAAGCGTATCTCTTTCTGGTTTGATAATTGGTCTGACTTTGGATCTCTTTATGAAATTTTTGGCAGCCGAGGTATGATTGATTTTGGGATTCCAAAGTATTCTACGCTCCATCACGTTATGAATAATAGACGAACAAGGAGAAGTCGACACCACCTAATGAATCAAATCAATGATGCAGTCAATGAGTTAGCTTCAAGAAACTTAAATTCGAATGACATGGATTTAATCTTGTGGAAATCCAGAGGTACAAAGTATCTAACCCAATTTTCCTCGAAAACTACTTGGTTGAATACAAGGGAAGAAAGATTAAAGTTGGTGTGGCCAAATCTAATATGGTTTAATCATGCCACACCAAAGTTTGCTTTTTGTACTTGGCTTGCATTTCAGGATAGACTTTCTACAGGAGATCGCATGAAGCAATGGAATGGTAGTGCTCATTCAAGATGTGTCTTGTGTTGTCAAGAGGAAGAAACAAGGAACCATATATTTTTTGAATGCACATACTCCAAGTATGTTTGGCGGAAAACCATTGGCACGTTGCTAGGGGAGGACCAGACGTCTTCATGGTCTTTATTGGTGTCGGCTTTGCTGAGACTAAAATCAAGCAAGATCAGGTATTTCCTAGCATGCTATGCCCTTCAAGCTTCTATTTACCACTTATGGAGAGAGCGTAATGGAAGGCATCATGGAAGGCAAAATATTCGAGCAAGACTTCAAGCTAGGCTTATTGACAAGACAATTCGAAACAATATCAGCGCCATTCAAGCTAGCAATGATAAGAACTATTCTGCAGCAATGCAATGTTGGTTCTCAACAAGATTATCTCTTCATTAGTATGTTTCTATGCCCTCTCAAAGTGAATGAGATTCTGTCTGGGTGTACTGGAGGATTGGTCTTGGACATGGATCCTCTTCTATAGGCAACAAGCAGTCTCTTTTTCACTTTGATTCTTTCTATATGCACATAGTCTAAGCATTAGTTTTAAGCGCTTCTACTTTCTATGTAAACTTCACTTCAGTTTTTTTTGTTGAATAAAATTTAACATTCATACAAAAAAAAAAAAAAACGTTAGATTAATAAGATAAGTAGCCAATGTCTTTGTTACGGATGTGATTCCATTTTTGCGGACTGGAATTTTTGTTTTTGAGTGCTTTTCTGATCTTTGCACAACAAGATAATTGTAATTCTGATAAAAAAACAATTTAGTATTTGAGAAGTTTGAAGTTATTCAATCTAATTGTCTGCCTCTCTAAGTTTTCTTTTTCATCTCACTTACTTGTGAAACATGAAAAACTATGAGTTTTTATGCCGTCAAAATTGCAAAATTTGAATAAATCTTATGATAATTAATGGTGTTTAGGTTGGTGGATATTTTTTACTTTGGTATGCAAATTTAATTTTTGATATTTTTCTTCATTAAAGAAAAATTCTTGTAGTTATTTTTCGTCTGTATCCATATTTTTAACATTCATGTTTGATTACTATATTCATCTTTATACTTTTGTATTGATAGACTTTGATATGCCTATACCTATATAATTAATGTATTGAGTTCATAAATGACACAAATTTATCTCTAAAAAAAAGGGAGATTGATAAGGACTAATGCATTAACATCTGTCAACAATAAACTAATTAAATGAATGTTTGTATGATGTTTCATATTTTTACGATTTCACTGTAGTGGAAAGCAACTTTATACACTTTTATATATTTGTTCATGGCTACATGATTTTTTATTTTTCATTATGTTAGCTTATGATACCTAACATGCATTCATCTTGCTCAATTAATTTAATTCTTATGTATTATTATTGTTTTTGTTTGAATTTGATTATACACTTATTTAATCACACTTCCCCTTCAGTTCCTCTAATGTTAGTATTTGAATTACCATGATTTTTTTTGTAGAATGAATTCACAATCACTAGAAACAATGACAACTCTTAGTGTTGAAGATGAGTATATGGTAATGAATGAGGAGGCTGAAACTCAAAAAGCAACACAAACTAAAATTCAACCTACTCAAATGACTAAAGTAGAATTTAACTCTAATAAACACTTAAAATCCAATGTATATATAGATTATGTATCAATTGGAGTAGAATCAGATGGCAAACAGAGAAGTTGTTACATGGATTGTAGTAAGAAGCTAATACCATAACCTTGTTGTGGAACAATAACTTTAAAGGGCCATTTTAGGGTGTTGCTCAAAGAGAGCTCCAAGACTAAGTGAAAAAGGCAACATGATCACAAAGTATATCACAATATGATTAGTAAAATTATCATATACCATGAAATGTCTTTTGGGTATGTTAAGTATGAAAAAGATAGAGCTAGAGGTAAATATCTAATTCCTTATTGTGAACATATATGTAGACAAATAACTGAAAATGAATATGTAAGAAATATAAAGTAGAAAATAAAAAGTTGAAAAAATGTTTATAGAATTCAAGAAACAAGTGTGTTTTACAGTTAATTTGTGGACAACTCATGGCACTATGACATAATATATATATGGTTGACTACTCATTAAATTGACGATACCTAGAGGTTGAACAATAGATATTTAGAATTATGTGATATGAAATCTCTACATACGGGTGATGAATTTAGCTACTAAAATTTTTGGTTGCTTTAAAGAGTGGATTTTAGGGGATAAGGTATTCTTTATGATTTTGGATAATGGTAGTAGTAATGATAATATGCAAAAGATCCTTAATAGTTTTCTTGAGATGACAGTAGTAATGTATTGTTTTGTGATGAGATTTTTTTTCATATCATATAATTTGCTGATATTTTAAGTCAGATTGTTGAAGAATGCTTGGAACTGTTGCCGATCTTTAGAGGTAATGTTAAAATTCCAAACCATCATATTCAAGGAAAGAAACATTTGCAGCCTCTGTTGAAAGTACATAGATTAAGAGTGAAGCTGAGTTGTCATTAGAATGTCCATACACAATGTAATTCTACTTATAATATGATTGTCATAGCTCATAAGTTTCGTAAGACATTTGGTAGCCTAGAAAAATATGACAAAAATTACAAGATATTTCTTTGAAAGGATCAGTGAGGGTCTTGAAAAAAAGTTTGAAATTTTTTTGAAACCTTTTAGTATTATCACTACATACTTTTCAAGGTTAAATTCTCCAAAACTAATTTAATTTTCTATATGTGCGGAAATTGAGTGTGTTAAAAAAATATGTTGATTGTGACTATAGAAGCGTGGAAGTTATGGATATGAGTATTTATTCTAAGTTTGCTAAATACTGAGATGCGTATAGTATTATTTAGCTACAGAAGATGTTTTGGATCTGAGGTTAAAGGTACAAAGCCTCAAATCTGTTTATCATAAGGTTGTTCTAAGTAACTTAGAGAAAAAAAAATTTGTGTTGTTAAACAAAATTTGAAGTTTTTCTATGAAGAATATCAGATCAAGACTTTGACTTCTTCCATTTTTACAAAAAATCCAATCCAGATGAGTTTCTTACGAAATCACCAATAGAAGATGATTTAAATTGTGTAAGTATATTTTTCCACTCTCACGTTATAACTTCATAATTAGAATTTGTCATGAAAAGAAAGAAAGAATTATTGGAATGTTTTCACGAAAGAGAAAAAAAAATAATAATAATATCGTATACTTTTTCAAAAATTCTTCTCAAAATATAATTGTGCTAACTGGTATTAAAAGGAAAAGACAGCTGAATTCAAAAGTTTCATAATTCAGTTAGCTTTTAGTGTTACCAGTTAGACCTTACATTTACTCGTCTTTCATTATCAACTCATTATAAATTAGTCTTACCATAATAATCGTCATCATCATAAAAACATCATAACAATCATGATGTTCATGATCATTATATATCATCATCATTATCATATCATTGTCATAATAATGTCACTTTCATACTTCAATCATAATCAATGTAAGACCAACCGATTATACTCTTTTTCTTAGGTTTTTTAGAGTTGTAGGAGATTCCTAGTAAACCCTAAAATTTTTTTGTATATTACTCATCTTCATCAACATCTTTATGTTGGAATCCAATTTTAAATATATGAAGAACAAAAGGAGAAATAATGGAGAAGTTAGAGGACTCGAAATCAGAAGAACATTTGTGAGCGAATTGAACCCTCATATCCATCCATAGGCGAAAATGTTTTTTATTTGAAATTATGGTTTAGGAGTTATGGTTTTTTTCCTGAGATAAATTTGTGTAGATTATATTTACAACAACGAATTTTAGAATCATTTTCCAGCAAACCAGAAGGAACCAAATGACGTTTATATAATTTTTGTTTGTGGTTTTATATCAATTTTCATATTCGGATTTGGTGACCGTTTTCATCAATATTTACAAGTTGATGGTCCTTTTCCTATTTGTTTTCTAGTTAAGTTTGGTGAGAGTGTGAATTACAATTCTATATTTCTTCTTTTATGCGTCATGATGCATAACATAGAATGTTAGATTTATAGTTGTTTTCATGTTTGATGTTGATTTGATATGTTATGTCATGCAAAGTAAAATATGATGTTGTGTGATTGACAACAATCGTGGATGGTCGGTGGTTGTGGATTATGAGATAAAGTGATTTGTTGTGGATGATCAACAATAATCATTCAAGCTAGTTGTTTCATCCGCATCTCATAATATTAAAATCTCACAAGTAATGTCATATAACATTGCACAAAAAATCATATTCTACTAAGAATCACACAATGTGTAAACATAAATCATAAATCTAACACTATACTTTATGTATCATTAAGAATAAAAGAAGAAATATAAAAATGCATATCACACCCTCGCTTAAATTTGAATAACAAACAAATGAAAAAAAAAGAAAACTGCCAACTAGTAATATATTTTTGATGAATATGGTCTCATAATGAATCGAAAAGGAAATATTAGATCTAGACATTAAGAGTTTTCCAAGATTATATAGATCACCTTATGGTTCCTTTTGGATCTCTGAATTTTTTTTAAAAGTTCGTTATTCGCATATCTACATAGATTTACCTCGAGAAAACAATCATAACTCCTAAATCATAACGCAGACCCATATAAATCGACCCAACCCGACTTGTTTGCTCAAATAAAATCAAATAAATTGGAGAAAGCGATTAAATCGGAAATTACAAACCCGAAAAATCAAAAAAATCAGAGAAGAGCAATGAGCAACGAGTCTGGAGAATCCCGTCTATCATCCTCTACTCCACCGTGGAACCAAATCGTGAGCATTCCAAAATGTTGCTGGTGTGGTGAATCTCTTGTTGTCAAACTTTCAAAATCATAGAGGAATCCGTACATGAGATATTTTCGATGTTGCATTCTGGTAAGTTATATCGAATGATGTGTTTATTCACAGTTGATTGGGATTGTGATATCGATTTTATTTGTAAAAACAGAGTGATAATCATGATTTTAAGTGGGTCGATGATGCAATGGTAGAAGAGCTAGAAACAATGAATTTAAAAATCGTGGAGCTTGAAGATATGGTAAAAGAGATATCGAAACATAATCTGGAGTTTGAGAAGGTGATTGAAAAAATACAAACGCTTGAGGAAATGTTAAAGGAGAAGATGGAGACCTAGTCGAAAAACAAGACGAAGACTGCGATGGTAGTGTCAGTTGGTGGTATTGTGATCATGTGTTTGGTTATCAAATGTTTTGTTTAGTCACAGGTTTAGCTAGCTTTTGTAGAACAATTATCTTCTAGTCTCTTTAATGATATGTATGTTGATCTCTCAGTCTCAATGATGATGAAAACATGTTGAGCTTTTGATTGTATGTTTTGGTTTCAGAATCAAATGAAAACATGTTGAGTGTTGGCAAGTTGCGGGTTTCGTATTGTATTGATAAAGTTGTGGGGTTTGTATTGATAAAGTTGCAGGTTTTCTAGTGAAAGTTGCAGGTTTTGATTTCAGAAGTTGCAGGTTTTGTAGTGAAAGTTACAAGTTTTGATATTGAAATAATTACAGAATCAAAAGCCGAGTGAATCAATTGCAGAAAAAATTAAATTAAGATGCAACATCATTCCAAAAAGCTGATAACAAGTACATTAAGATGCAACATACTTCCAAAAAGCCGATACAACAAACTGCCCATCGTATTCCCGCTGTAACCACTTCAAAGCCTTATTCTGAGCAGCTTGACATTGAGGTCGTGAAGGTTGAAGCTTCCATTTCTCCTTAATAACCTCACGCATCTTCATTGGCATGTAATACTCTGGTTCGTGCCTAATTTTTTCATGAAAAAGTCTAGCAATTACAGGAACCTTGAACATTTCACATTCTCCATTCGGAATGCAAGAGTGAACATTCTGGAGTTGTGTAACCTTCTAACCATCACCTTTACTAGTCACGGCACAATAAATCCGCCATTCACAACCTCTACCACCAACATATTTGTAGGCACATCTCGTTGTATCATACCTATATTGTTTTAAATTTCGCCCGAGTTCGAAGCACGTAATCCACAACAGCTTCTTTGAAGGCAACGACATTGAAGAAAGACATACCCTTTTTGAAGAATCCTGGCCCAGAGCCTTCTCCTTCTTCATCGGAATCACTTTCTGGACATACATTGTGACAAACAGATGGTTCATCCCTAAACCCATCCACGAATTTCATCATCTCGTACTCCTCATACTCGAAATTTTCATTTCTTTCCTCTTTAGTTTCTCATTCTTCTTCGCCTTCACCTTGCGCATAGTAGACAGCCACCGCGTAAGTGTTCGGATCTCCAAACTTGTCCTCTATGTTTGAAATCGGTGGTTTCTTCTCCTGGGTTCGGGAATTTCTCCTCCACGGTTTGAATTTCGGAATCGATTTCCTGGGTTCGGGTTCAAATTTTTGAATCGATTATTTGGGTTAGCAAAGGAATTTCAATATCTAGGGTTTTGTTTCCGGGTCATGACTACTTAAACGAGTCTTCAATTGGACCTAATTTTGGTTTAATATGGGTTTAAGTTTGATTTCATGGTTTAAGCTAGTTACAATCCGTGAGTTTTCTCACTTATTTAGCACGTGTGTGGAATTGGACTCAAGAACACATACTTTTGGTGTCAACATTTGGTGCAATTGGTGCTATATTCAAACTTCAGTGGTGGAAATAGAACGTCCTCCCTTATCAATATAACATCACAACATATCATCAATATTGTACCTTTTAATATTGTAATGACATCATCGTGATAAATTTAACTAATAAGAGAGTGAGATATGAGATATTTGTTGGTTGAGAAAAGTCTACCCAAAAGACCACCGACTGGTTATTGTTTTCGAGAAGATGAGATTGATAGGTGTTTCACTTATTCTTCTTATACAAGGAAGATGAACAATTGAGAGAAGTAAGACAAAAATATAGTTAGTTTACTTAAGAAGAAAATCTTCCTCTTTTGACTAGTATTGTATATGATGACTAAAGAAATGCTTCATATAGGATGAAAAATCATGAAACTACCTAGCATTATATTATTTCTATGAATCATTTGACAAAGCCATAAATAAGATCGGAAAAAAATAAGCAAACTATTGATAAGAAGTTGGGGGAAGCAATTAACAAAGAGAAGAAAAATTAGAGAAATGTGATGTTGAGAATAATTGTAGTGGTAAAGACTCTAGTTGAAAGAAATTTGGCATTTCACGAAGATAAGAGATGATTGGTGATCCGAATAGTGAGAGTTTTTTTGGCTTTTGTTAGAATGATTGTAAGTTTTGATCCACTAATGAAGGAACACCTTTGATGGATTGAAAAAGGTGAAACTCATTACCATTACTTTAGTCATAAGATTCAGAATGAGTTGATACAAATGCATATTAATGAGATTAAGATGAATATCTTACAGAAGATCCAAGATGCAAAGTATTTTTCTCAGTCATTTTAGATTTCACTTGTGATATTAGTCGTATTTAGCAAATGACCCTTCTAGTTTATGTGTTGATATTTTCACGATGCCACCTTAGATTGAAGAGTTCTTTTTAACCTTCTTGGAAATCAAAGACAAGAGAGAACAATGGATATTCAACACTCTTCAAGATGTGTTGGTTGATTTTAAGTTGAATATCAACGAAATTACAAGGTTATGACAATGAGCAAAATATGAAAGAAAATTATAATAGTGTTCAGAAAAGATTACTTGATGAAAATTCAAAGGCATTTTACACTCCATGTGTATA
This sequence comes from Lepidium didymum, assembly GCA_963920545.1. Taxonomy (NCBI): domain Eukaryota; kingdom Viridiplantae; phylum Streptophyta; class Magnoliopsida; order Brassicales; family Brassicaceae; genus Lepidium; species Lepidium didymum. The sequence goes on along the minus strand of OY986984.1, from coordinate 3,261,953 downwards.
TCAATTTTTGATATGACTTCCTTATCCAAGAAATTCATTTCATTTTTTGGCATTGTTCATCGTATTCATTGCTTATTTACAGCTTCAACCAGAAAGTGTACAAAGAGATGGTAAAAGGTAGTACACTTAAACTATTTTCATAAACTTGTTGGAAAGTTGCATTGATAGTGTTAAACCTATAAGGTTTCAAGCTTCAAATATTACAAAGGCTTTGTTTTACTTGGTAGAGAATAGTGATAATCCAATATATTGAGTCTCTCGTAATGAGCAAAACAAAAGCAGTTGATGTGTTGGAAATTTAAAAAAGAATGGATGGTTTTTATCCAAACACATAAATAGCTTATCAAATCTTATCGACCATTTTGATTCTAGTTGCTTGTCCATAAAGAAGTTTTTATGGTACAACATGGCACCAAGCACTTAGGTCACTCGACCATGAGACTCACCAAGCTAGCTTAATGGGTCAAAAATCTATCTTATCATAAGGTTCCCTTGTTTTAATTAGGCTCATTAGTATGACCCATTTTCTTATATTTTTTTAGATTAATTATTAGGCCATTAGTTAAGGCACATCTATTTCATTAATAATTAAAGATTATACTAGTAGGCTCATGACCCATTAGATTTTAGGGTTTCCTCATGGAATTCCCTATAAATATGTAATCCCTATCTCTTATATTTTTGGAGTTGTGGTACACTCAAGTGCTTACAAATGCGATGTGAGGGATCCTGGTAGAGTCTCATAAGTCATGTACCTTGGTCGTGAAAACACCATGTCGGTCTCTAAGTCCTAGCTGCGTGAAGGTGGCCTCGATTGTTCTCTGCTCGTGCTTGCAGAGAATAATGAATTAGTTGAGTTGTTGGACAAGCCAGGTGAGGAGCCGTGTGATATACGTGAACCTGCAAGGTCTCTAAGCCTCCCTTGTCTAAGTCGTGAAGCACCACCATTGGTTACTGGACCGCGGCCAAGCTATGAGGATCTTGACCTTCCTCTGAATCTCTCTGTGATGCGTGCCATAAGTCACTGGAGTTACCGATGAAGGTACATGCATGGCTCGTGAGGGTCCACACCATCGTGGAACCATAATAGATGGAGAATTATGAGGCTTGTGTGCCTTTCTTCCCTTCAACAAGCTTATGGAGGGAAATCATGTCTATAAAGGCGAAATTAAGTGTGATGACCTCGTCACAAAGCCTTGGACGTGCTTCTAGTTATAGTACGCGAGACCTCTAGACTCAAAGTCATGAAGGTCTCGTTGGTCACTAAGTTTTGTCTACTTGATGGAGGTCGTGAGTTGCCCTTGGAAGCAAGTTCATGGAAGGAATATCTGAATGGGTTGTTGGACCTATCAGATAGAGCTATGCAACTTTTAGTAGAAAGGAAGAAGAGCAAGCGACTGGGAAAGGACGAGTTATGTTGGTTGCAGGCTACTCAAGGACGTGAACATGGAAGGAAGGTTAAGGAAGAAGCCTACAACATCCTGAGCAAGGAGAGGAAAGTGGAGGTCGTGCCGGATGATGAACATGAAGGCAAGACCTATTGGCCGTAGCCATCCCATAGACGTGAACGATGCCAAGAGGATGACGAAGTCTCCAGCACAATACGTATTAGAGACATGGGTGTTCAGGTTGCGGCCATGGAGAAGAAGGTTTAGGAGAATGGGCTGTTGAAGGTCGTAGGTGGTACGTGAAAAGAAGTACTAGGCCGAGGATTGGAGGTCGAATCTCTCAAACGGGGAGGGATCGGTGTAGTGTGGCACTAGTGACTTAGGGCACTCGGCCATGAGACTCACCAAGCTAGCTTGATGGGTCGAAAATCTATCTTATCATAAGGCTCCATTGTTTTAATTAGGCTCATTAGTATGATCCATTTGCTTCTGTTTTTTTTTAATTAATTAATAGGCTTATTATTTAAGACTCATATGTTTCATTAATAGTTAGAGATTAGATTAGTAGGCCCATGACTCATTACATTTTAGGAATTCCTCATGAACTCCCTATAAATATGTAATTCTCCTCTCTTATATTTTTGGAGCCGTTTTTATATTTAAAAAAAAAGAAGAGAATACTCAAAATCTTGAGGGACCACCTCAAAACCCTAGTCGTCATCGCAGTCATCAAGCCTCACACGAGTTAAAAGCATGAGTATGTGTGAACTTTGAGTTATACAGCTCGGTAAACGATCCCTTGACTAATTCAATTGAGCGTATCTCCCGATCTCGCAAGAGATCATCATCACTGCCGCCCTAGGGATCTCATCCCCAAACCCTAGATTTGTATGACGTCACTAAGCCAACCGTAGATCTCATCCAGAGAACCAAATCTGTCGTTGTGCTGCACTATTTTCAAAGTTGCTATTCATCAAAAATTATCTACGTTCTTGAGTTACTGAATTGCCTATTGCCTATTTTCAAAAGTTACTAACTCGCACCAGCTGAATTTGCCTAATTTTTGTATTTTCTAACCTTTTTTTATGTATTTACCAATAACATTTGTGGAATTAAACTTGAGGAATGTTTAGTAATTTTTAAAATGTTTTTATAATTCTTCGTTTCTCTCTTTAATGTACGATATTTTTAAATCATTATTCTCTGCAAATTAAACAAGACTAGGTTCGTTGTTTCCAATTCATTTTTTCGTTTTCGGAAAAAAAAATTAAAGTTGTAGTTTAAGTAAAAGAGTTTTGTTACATCAATCTATAATGTCTGAATATATATATTTGAACTTTTAGATTTAATTGTTGGACAAAAAAAAAGGGTCAGATTTCATATTGAAACGAATTCAGCTGTTACCAAAACGAATGGTTTTTATCTAGTTTAAGCCTACTATAAGATGGGGCTAGTGTGATCTCATGTTGGCCTATTTTGATATTCATAAGGCATGGACATATTTACCAAACCGAATGATTGGACACAATTTTGTATTCATTTGGCATTTGTTTCGGTTTGGTAATTTTACCAAAACCCATTTGGGTAATTGGTTACCCAAATAAAAATATCATATATAAAGAATACTACACAATAGATGTCGATACATATAGATATATATGGTTAGGTAACATACATTTGATTAAGATATTTTTATCAATTGTTGTGTATATGGAGATAAAAACTTATGTAGGTGTGATTGGTCTAAAGTTACTATATCTTTTTTTTTAAAGCTTTCAAAAATTAACTAATAATTAGGGAATTTGTTTACTTTAATTTTTAATTTTTTTATTATTGAATATTAGTTATTACGGTTTTGATTATTTTAGTTTAAGAGAAGAAATCTTTATCAAAAAATTACAAAATTCTATCAATATTATGTTCAGATTGATTAAATTTAAACCAAATAATCGAATAATCTAAAATTACCGAATAACCGAAATTATTAAAAAACCGATTTAAAATTTGGTAATTGTCTATAGAAACCAAACCAAATATATATTTTGTACCATTCGGCTATTTTTTCAAATTTAGAATTTTATGAACCGAACTCGAACCGTTTAACTGAATGTCCAAACAATTATAAGCGTGCATTAGATGAAAATTATATGTTTTAATAGATAACTAATTGCATCATAAGTTTTAAAAAAGATTAGCAAAATAGAGGAAACTTATGTTTCAATTAAAAAGTTATAAAAAATTAAGCTATATTATAAAAATGATAATAGTTGATTTAAAGTTATTTTCAACTAAAATTTATATTTAATATATTGCAAGTAACAAAAATATCCAAAAATTGATTGCTGCGTGGTTGGAAAGAGATGTAGAAATATGACATAAAAATGCATGATCGATTACATCAGATTTTTTTTTTTTTTGGGCTCAATGTTTACCTAGACGGTTGAATCCCCGTTACTTCGAGATACGCATTTCATAGGCACCACTGGTCTATGGTGTCTCAGCAATTATATCAGATTTAACTCCGATATCTTTTTAAGACGACCCGTTTAGAATATAAAATTTAATATTAAGAATTACAATGTAATTTAATTTAATAGATGATCTAAGGATATGTCATGTTAATATAAAACATACAATTTTGTATGTATCCTGAAGAAATTGCGTAGCAAACCAGCGACCAGATATTTGGTTTGAGATATACATATCACTAGTTATATATATTATTCATTGATTTATACATATAAAACTCAGCTCATACCTAAGCCTAACAAACTAGAATATGATCCTTCAAAAGACAATCTTGGATCCAATACAAAAATACAAAACAGACCTAACAATAAATTAAGATAATCGAAAAAGAAATAACAATCGAATATGACTTGGTTGCAAAGCAAAAAAGATTACGGTTTCTTAAGAGAAACTCATCCAAATGGTGGAATCAGTGAGTGCATCATCTTCTTTCAATTAATATGCTGATCTCATCATTATAAATCTTGGTATAAAAACTTGTAATATAGATAATTCAAATCATCATTATACATAGGAATCTTTTTTTTTGCTTTTTATCCATAGCTCTTTTCACTACACGAAACTTTTTTTACTGTTATATAATATTTTGTCACAATAACATGTATTTCGTCACAATATAAAAATATTGTTACAAAGTTGTGACGATTTGTAAATAATTACAATACAAGTGTCACAAATGCATATCGGTAACAAAAACGTCACAATATTCTTGTCACAAATAAATCTAGTAACAATTTTATCACAAATTGTTACAGAATATAGTCACAATGATTCGTAACAAATAAAACTTGTAACAAAATTTTATATAAAATGTCACAAATTATTACTAATATTCATAGTTACAATACAATTGTCATAATAGCTCAAATTTTTTTGTAGTAAATTAGTATCCATGACATAAGCAAGTTAATTAACTTCCTTTTCAACAATGAGTTATATATATATATATATATTTTATCACCCAAACTTCATTAATAATTAAAAGAGTTGGTTGGTTACAACATTTAAGGCATTCTTTGCCAATCTATCCAATACACTATTGAGTGATCAAAATATAAAGGAGAAAGAAATAGATCTAAATCTAAAGAGAAAGCTGGTAATATCTTGCAGAATATCGTAGATCTTAGAAATTGATTCACCCAATTTCAAGGTTTTAATCAGTGTGGTTGAATCGGATTGAAGTTCCAAGGCTTCAAATCCTTCTTCAATGGTGTGATTGAGAGCAGCTTTAATCGTGAGGGCTTCAGCTGCGAGAGGAGACGAGACAAAATCAATTGCGTTGGACCCCGATTTCACTTGTCTCTCGTTCAACGAGCATGACCAGCCAATTCCTACTCGAGGTGGTGAGTCTCTCCAGGACGCATCTGTCGCACAAACTAGACGTGATGGGTCTGGTAGTTCTGACGGTAAGTCAAATTCTGTCTTTTAACCCCCATTGATTCTTGCGCACTCTCCCATTCTCTTGTTTCACGAGAAGCTTTTGATATTATGTCATATATCGATCTCTTCTGATTCTTAAACACAATCTCGTTTCTGCTTTTCCAGAGATTCCAGAGGATCCAAGCTCCAATGGCAGTCGATTTGATACTTGTGTTGGTTGTGCTAATAGTCTTCCAAGATTCAAAGATGATGACTAGAGAGGGATCAGAGATTGGTCTCGTTAAAGGTGAAGCTTGCCAGACTTCTTTTGCGTGACTGTAGGTGAGGAATAAATGCTCATTTGATTCTTGAAGATCACATCTCTTGCATTTAGGGTCAATAGAGAGTTGTCTAGCAGCCAAATTTTCCCTATTAGGAGGGAGCTAGATATCAATTTCCATATAAACATCTTTAACTTCGAGGGTAGGGCTTGAGTCCAAAACACAAAAAAAGATGGTGTATAGGAACCGCTCTTATGCTTGAGTCATATCCTTTTGTCCCTAGCTCCATCATCATTAGGTTTGATTTGTAGGATCTAAGTCTCAAGATGGGGAAGAATTTCATGGATCTTGGCTCTGTCCCAGACTTTAGTATTGTAGCAAAAAAATTCTTCAACTCTGAGATCTTTGTCTTTCTCACATGGAGGTCCCATTGGTCTGAATTTCTCATCTGTAGATAGCCAATCATCATTCCAAATCGAGACATCTTTCCCATTATTTATCGCCCAGTCTAGTTGATTCTTGATTAGGTCTCAGCCCACTATAATACTACACCAACCATGTGAAATCTGACCTCTCCCTTGGCATGTTAGAATATATGAGTCCTTGAAGTATTTTTCTCTTAGTAACCACCTAGAAGAGATTCTGAGTTTTCTAAAATTCTCCAGTAGAGTTTTCCCAATAAAGCTTCATTTAACAGTTTGATATTTCGGAAACTCAGCCCACCATCCTTTTTTGTGTTTTGACAGGGATTTCCAAAACTTCCACGCCATCTTTTTATGATTGCCATCACTATCCCACCAAAAGCGAGTCAGCTCAGATTGGATACATTGACAAAAAGACGTCGGCATTTGGAAACAAGACATGGTGTATGCGGGAATTGAAGAGAGGACACTTTTAATCATTATATATTTTCCAGCTTGGGAGAGGTATTTGGTTGACTAATTCACTCGCTTTTGCTTTATCTTCTCAATAATATATGAGAAAAGGTCCTTCTTTCTCATTCCAAACATCTCTGAGAGACCCAAATACTTACCTACTCCTCCCTTTTGGTCAATCTACAAGCTCTGCTTTATTCTGGCTTTAGAAGCTAAAGGCGTCTTCTTTGAGAATGTAATAGCCGACTTCGACTTGTTAATAGACTGACCAGAGGCAGCCTTGTACTCCTACAGAATATTTCGCAAGGTAATAGTACTTCTTTGATTGCCCTTACAGAAGACATTGTGTCATCTGCGAAGAGCAAATGATTTATGCTCGGTCCAGACCTAGATATCTTAATGCCTTTCATTGTTTTAGTTTTTTGTGCTCTCCTACATAAACCAGATAGAACCTCGATGCACAAGATAAAGATATAAGGTAAAAAAGGATCGCCTTGGCATATTCCACGATGAGGAATGACTTTTCCTCTTGGAGAGCCATTAACCAGGAAAGAATAGGTGGTTATGTTTACACACTGCATGACTCAGGTGACCCATTTCTCATTGAATCCCAATCTCCTCAAAACATTTTCTATAAATGACCACTCAAGACAATCGTACGCCTTACTCATGTCTGTTTTGACCACAATTGACCCATGTTTTTTCGCAGCTGAAGTTGTCAAATAGTATAGTATCTCATGGGTGATGAGTACGTTGTCGGATATTGCTCGCTTTGGAACAAAGGCCGACTAGTTTTCTCCCACCAGCTGCGGTAAGAAAGGGCTAAGTCTTCTTGATAACAACTTTACAATAATCTTGTACATAATGTTACAAAGCGCTATTTGTTGGTACTATGTGATTTTCCTTACACCAGCAATTTTTGGGATTAATCTCACATTGAGTTTTGTTGGCATAATGCATGTAGAGAAGAAACTTTTCACCTCTGTACAAACCGCACTGCCAACAGATATCCAATTAAATTGGAAGAAACTGGCTGAAAAGCCATCGGGTCCGAGAGCTTATCAGGATTCATAGCAAAGAGGGCAAGCTTGATTTCATCTGATGTTGGCTCAGCAGTAAGCACTTCATTATCTAGGTCATAGATTTTTCTGTGAAGAGCTTTGTTGACTATTATAGAACTGTCTGTTTCTTGTAAGGAGAAAAGTTCTTGAAAATATTTTGTGATTACTGATGTAATATGATTGCCTTTGAAGACTGCAATACCATTCTTATCTTCCATAACGGCGAATCTGTTAGAAACATTTCGTTTTCTGGTCAGGGCGTGAAAATAGGATGTGTTTTCTTGCCAAGGGTCAGCCACTAGATTATACTTCGTTGCCTCCAAAAGGCTTCTTCCTCTTGATAAGCCCTTTGAAGTTTTACATTAAGGTCGAGAATTAGTTGAGGGTTATTAAGTGGGCTGGTCATTGCCTCTTCTATGCTTACTTTAAGAGAGTCTATTAATGCTTGACTGTTTTGATTGTTATCCTTTGTCTTCTAAGTGATAGACCCTCTAGATTGATCCAGTTTTCTCTGAATTGGGACTGATGAATTCTGCTGCCAAATATTGTTAATGATTTCCATGACTTCGTCATTATTCTTGAGTCTTTAGTCGTACCTGAATAGCTTCTTGGCTGGTTTACTTTCAGGATTGATGAGTGATTAACGGTTTGTGATATGACATTCGAACCACATATACTCACAAAAACTATCGGGAACAGCTCCATCCAGTCGGTGTTAGCCAAAGATCTATCAAGGCGGCATCTTACAACTTGGTTCTGTCTTATTCCACGCCAAGAAAGAGAGTCTATAATGTGTTTTAGATCAAACAGATCACTTTTTGAAATAAAAGTTCTAAAGTCGCTGAAAGAGCTTTCGGCACGACTGGCCCCTCATTACTTTTCTGAGTTGTTACATATGTCATTGAAATCCCCCATAGCCAACCAAGGAGTCTTGCAGATTTCAGCCTTTGATGTAATTTTTGACCATTGTTCCTTCCTTATATGCTTATCATTATGTCCTTAGATAAAAGTCAGGTATAAAGTTTTGTCCTTATGCTTGATTACAGTATTATTTGGTGAAGGCTTGCTTATTGAATTGTCAGACTGACCTCATTCTTCCACAATAGAATGAGGCCTCCACTCCCATGTCCTTGAGGGGATATAAGTGTCTTGTTATCGTATCCAAATGTTGTGTTTTATTGATTACAAAGTTATCTTGGTTTTTTGTTTTCATGAGAAATATTATGTCCGGTTTAGCACGGTTAAGTACATCCTTAAATTATTCAAGTCCAAGTTTTTATGCTTATTAATTAATTTATAAAGTATTTATAATTGTAATTACTAAAATTATATAATCTCACTGATGTAAGTGTTCTCTCAGAATTCAAATCAAATCAAATCAGATTATGTAATATGTTTTAGTTTGCTTCTAAGCGTGTTATAATGATTGTAGGGTGACATTAAAAATTCACAACCAAAATATATTTTAGTTTATAATTTTTGTCATCTTTTTAATCTAATTGATTACCTCTTTATGCTATATGAAAGAGTTATTAATAAACACTACAAATAATAAGAAAAGGTTTATGAAACTTTTTGTTACTCTTTCGGTCCCATTATGTAAATTTTAGAGATTTTTATCTATTTTATTTTATAAAATGCTTTGTAAATTCTAATACAAAATTTAATGTATTTAATATTTTTTTTACCATCAATATTCTGCCTTTTTTTTATAATTGTTCAAATTGTAATCATGAATATTTTAAAAATAAATTATTAATGAGAAAGATGAAGTAGAAAGTAAAAAATAATTCCTTTTTCTTGGCTGATCATGAATTCTTATTAGCTGTTAAAACTCTTTTGATATACTAGTAGTATAAGAAAAAGAAAAAATTAAAAGAAAATCTAAGATGAGTTAAAGAGTTTTGTTGACAATCTGTAACAACAAAAAAAAATAGTTTTGTTGACAAAGAAAAAAAGATAAGTAAGAATTTAAAGACAACAAGCACATGTCAAAGACATCGAAGTTTAGATCGGCGGCTTTGTGAGGGACCGTAACAGTTCCCAATGAGTTTTACTCATACTACTTTCTTCATTTCCTAATCCCATCACTTAATCCCTCTGTTTATTACCCTAATCTACACTTGGATTAAGTTAATAATCCTATATTCGTGAACACCGCTACAATCAATTTCTCTCTTTTTTTTTTTAATGAATTTCACATGACACACTTTCACTTTTGTTCACAAAAGTCGTAAATTACTTTTTTTTTTTTTACACTAGATCACAAATGACCGACCAGCCTATTAATCAAATTTTTACATAATGTATATAGTGAGATCTAATCCCTAAATATGTAAGTGCACATGTCTTTACTGAATTTAGCACCTACCACTAGATTAAAGATCACATGCGTTGTAAATTATTATTTTTTTGGTCAACTCAATAATATATTAATAATTTCACCCAAGGTGAAAATTCGAAGTTACAACAGTAAACTATTAGCTGACTCTCTTATATTACGAGCGAGAGCATCAACTTTATGATTTAGAAATCTCGAAATTATATAAAGATATAGGGAGCGAAAAAAAAAAAACTTCAACTTAAGAAAATCCTTCTAGTATAGTTAGAAAGCATGCCACTCTTCTAGATTCAACATTACCTTCAATACATACGCACAATCCATTGCTATTTTTATTTCTAACTGATTAAGGGATACCATAGACGTCCTAAATTACTTTTCTAAAAATAAAAAATACTAGTAAAAAATGAAAGCCCTTGTTTTTTTGTGGAAAGTAACGGAAGAAAAAGTAAAATTTTAGATTAGAGGTATGCTAAAAGTAATTAATGAAAAATAGACGTAATGAGATAGTATTAAATACTCGACATGAATTGATGTAATGTTGAGACTAGTTAAATTGACTACAATATGATAACAAACATAAATAAATAGCCTTAAGAACCAACCAATCTGACATTCTCTTTCGTCACCTTCCTTCATTCAACTCCATCGTCTTAACTTAACACCCAACCTTCCTTCACTATCTCTCTCTGTTAAACCAAATTCTTCTTAATTTCTTTCACAAATCAACAACAAAGAGAAATGTTTCTTCTTTCTCTTCTTCTTCATCTTCTTCTTCATTTCATCAACACTTCTCCTTCTTTTTCTCTTTCTCCCGATGGTATTGCCTTACTCTCACTCAAATCCGCCATCGATCAATCTTCCAGTTCCTCAGCTTTTTCCGATTGGAACGATGATGATTCCGATCCTTGTCGTTGGTCTGGAATCTCTTGTATGAACACCTCTGACTCTGGTTCCCGCGTCGTTGGAATCTCTCTCGCCGGAAAGCATCTCCGTGGCTACATCCCCTCGGAGCTTGGCTCGCTTGTTTACCTTCGCCGTCTTAACCTCCATGATAATGAGCTTTCTGGTTCGATTCCGACTCAGCTCTTCAATGCGACGGCGCTTCATAGTCTCTTTCTTTATAGAAACAATCTCTCTGGTTCTTTGTCTCCTTCGATCTGTACTCTCCCTAAGCTTCAGAACCTCGATTTATCAGGGAATTCGCTCTCTGGAACTCTCTCTCCGGATCTAAACAAGTGTAAGCAGCTTCAGCGACTGATCCTCGCCGCTAACAACTTCTCCGGTGAGATTCCTGGAGATATCTGGCCGGAATTGAAAAATCTCGCTCAGCTTGATCTTTCTTCAAATGAATTTACCGGCGAAATTCCTAAAAATCTCGGGGAACTGAAATCTCTCTCTGGTACTCTTAATCTCTCTTTCAATCATTTATCCGGCGAAATCCCCAAACCTCTAGGAAATCTACCTGTCACAGTCTCTCTCGATCTCAGGAACAATAATTTATCCGGTGAAATCCCTCAATCGGGTTCATTCACCAACCAAGGACCAACCGCATTCCTCAACAATCCAAAATTGTGTGGATTTCCTCTCCAGAAATCATGCAAGGACACTGATGAGAGCTCACCGGGAACTCAAAAATCTCCGGAGAACAAATCAGATCCCAGAAATGGGCTAAGCGCTGGATTAATCGTGTTGATCTCGATTGCGGATGCTGCAAGTATAGCCCTAATTGGACTAGTGATAGTTTACTTGTACTGGAAGAAAAAAGATTCCGAAGGAGGATGTAGCTGCACGGGAAACGAGAAACTCGGTGGTTCCGAGAAGGGGAGAGCTTGCTGCTGCATCTCTGGGTTCCCGAAAGAAGACGATTCAGAAGCGGAGGAAAACGAGAGAGGAGAGGGGAAAGGAGAAGGAGAGCTTGTAGCTATCGATAAAGGGTTCTCGTTTGAGCTAGACGAGCTTTTGAGAGCATCTGCGTATGTGTTGGGGAAGAGTGGATTAGGAATAGTGTATAAGGTGGTGCTTGGGAATGGAGTTCCGGTGGCTGTGCGTCGACTAGGGGAAGGAGGAGAACAGAGGTATAAAGAGTTTGTGGCGGAGGTTCAGGCGATGGGGAAGGTGAAGCATCCCAATGTGGTGAAGCTAAGAGCATATTATTGGGCTCCAGATGAGAAACTCTTGATCAGTGACTTCATCAATAATGGCAGCTTAGCTGATGCTCTTAGAGGTAACCTTACTTCTTCTTTTTTCTTCTTCGTCTTCTTCTCATCGTAAACGATTGTTGCTTCTTGAATCCACGTATCGAATTGATCTTACTAGACACCATAGACGATTTGACCCGAAAGTAGCGTTTCAGATTTAGGACATTAGCTGTTTAAGATTAGGTTGACTTTGTCAACTCTGTCTTTAGACTTTGTCAACGCCTGTGTTAGTCAGATGAGGTTAGATCTAGTTTGTGGGGTCTATATCTTTAATAGTAAGACTTTAAACTCTCACATTTTTTGGCTATAAACTCCAATATTATATTGAAACAATGATCAGTTAGCTGTTCTTTTTTTTTGTTTGTTTAAACTAGACCAAAATTTCTTTCCCTTTTAGGCATATTTTGTTTTGTTAAAAAAAAAAAAAAAACTAGTAGTTTATATGAAAGAAACAAACATGCCTTCTAAGCTATTTAAACAAATACGAATAACAGTTTTTTTAAGGACTATGATTTCGTGTGGTAGAGTCGTAGCGTAGAAGTAACTAGTGAAAAAAGAAGAGTGGATAGGGTTACAATGATGAGGAAGGTTTACTTGTGGGCTACGAGTTATGATTCTATCTATAGACGCACCCACTCTCTCGATCCTCCAAATTGACCCATCTTTGTCTCATCGTGATTTGTTATTATTTTTATTGTTTTTTGATTATTGTGTTTGGATGTGAAACAGGAAGGAACGGTCAACCATCACCGAGCCTAACATGGTCAACGCGTCTCAAAATTGCAAAAGGAGCGGCTCGTGGACTAGCCTATCTACACGAGTGTAGTCCAAGGAAGCTAGTACACGGCGACGTGAAGCCTTCAAACATCCTTCTTGATTCCTCCTTTACTCCTTATATCTCTGACTTCGGTCTTACCCGTCTCATCACCATCACCGCATCTGCTTCCTCCAACGAACCATCCTCCTCCTCTACCGGAGGTTTCATGGGCGGAGCTCTCCCTTACACTTCCATCAAACCTTCCGACAGATCAAACGGTTATAAAGCCCCTGAGGCTCGTCTCCCTGGAGGCAAGCCGACACAAAAATGGGATATTTACTCTTTCGGTGTCGTGCTCATGGAGCTTCTCACAGGGAAGTCGCCGGATTCTTCGCCGCCAAGCTCGTCCTCGTTGTCTATTGCGGTTGTGGAGGTGACGGATTTAGTAAAGTGGGTGAGGAAAGGGTTTGAGGAAGAGACTCCATTGTCAGACATGGTGGATCCAATGTTGCTTCAAGAAGTTCAAGCTAAGCAACAAGTCTTATCTGTCTTTCATCTTGCTCTCGCTTGTACCGAAGGTGACCCGGAAGTTCGTCCACGTATGAAGAATGTCTCTGAGAACATCGACAAAATCTGATTCAATTATTATAATTCTTTTTTCCCATTTTTTTTTGTATTTCTTCGAAATAGTTCTTACTTCTTACACGAGGTCCACTAAGCCATTCCCGAGTCTAGAGACCAGTCGTCCATCTGTTTTTTATACAATAATTAATTATTTGTAATGAAATTTAAACAAAAGGTTCATACTTAATCTTTAAATAATTTTTCATAATTCCGAAAGCAACTGTTCGGGATATCGATCGCGAGAACAAGCCCAGCAGTCTTCCATCTTCTCTTTGCGGATGATAGTTTATTTTACTGCAAGGCCAACTTAGATGAAGCAGACACCATTCTCCGCATACTGAAAAACTATGAGGAAGTATCGGGCCAACAAATAAACTTTGATAAATCTTCAATTCAATTTTGTAAAGACATCTACCAGTCAATGAAATTACAGATTCAGAATCGCCTTGGGATCAAAAATCTGGGAGGGATGGGTACCTATCTAGGCCTCTCAGAAGGGCTAGAAGGTCCCAAGACAAAGGTCTTCGCTTTCAGAATTTGGACGGCAAAATTCCTATCCAAAGGAGGAAAGGAGGTTCTTATCAAATCGGTTCTTATAGCCGTTCCATCTTATATGATGTCTTGCTACCGCCTCCCAAATGATAACCTCGAAGATTTTTGCAGCTGTTGTACATTTTTGGTGGCACAACTCAGGATCATCGAAAGGCATCCATTGGGTTCAGTGGGAGAAATTATGTAAATCTAAAATAGAAGGAGGTCTAGGCTTCCGGGTTATTGAGGGATTTAACTCGGCCCTATTAGCAAAACAGCTATGGCGTCTGATAGATCATCTAGATTCCTTTTTTTCAAGGATTATACGAGGTCGCTATTACTTTGGATCTCATCCACTCGACCTGCGTCGGTTGTATTCCCCCTCTTACGGGTGGCGGAGTATAATTTTTGCCAGAGTGCTAGTAACGAAGGGCTTGATTAAGAGAGTGGGAAACGGGGAATCCATTCGGGTTTGGTCAGATCCATGGATCCCAGATTCACATCCACGTCCGGCTGAGGGGTATGCCTTTGACCTTTACTCGGACTTGCGAGTTTCGAAATTGATAGACCCAAACTCGCGCCTTTGGAAGGAAGTACTAGTAAATCAATTATTCAACACAGGTGATGCGTCACTCATCCTAGGGATCCACATTCCACGCCAGTCAGTCTCTGATAGTCTGGGATGGCACTTTAATAAAACTGGCACTTACTCGGTAAAATCCGGGTATTGAGCAAAAAGGAACCTCTCCCTCTGTTCTTTCAGACTATTTGGGCCGAATATTCAGGAGATACAATCTCGGGTCTGGAAAATTAACGCCCCTCAGAAACTGAAACATTTTATCTGGCAGGCAGTACCAGGACAATTGGCGGTTAAGTCAAACCTTACCCGACACGGTATACACTGCGACACTCAATGTGATTTGTGTGGCGTCAATTTGGAGACGATAAATCATGTTCTTTTCGAGTGCCCTCCAGCCAGACAGGCCTGGGCCCTATTGAGAATCCCTGCAGGGTTGGATTTCCCCGGGGAATCTATATACTCCAACATAAATTACTTGATTTGGAGACTACCTGTTAAGGAGGAGCACGTAAGTTATCCCTGGATACTCTGGTTGCTCTGGAAAGCGCGTAATGACAAGACTTTCTCCGGTAAAGACAGGAGCGCTCAAGACATTATCCAGATGGCGGATTCCGAGGCCCGGGTATGGGCAGAGGCACATAAAGGTGGTCATTTTGTGTCCGAGTGCAACACGAAGCAACTACAACTGTCCCCGACGCCTTTCTCGCGTCCTTTGATAATTAATCCAGCTTTCTTAGGGTAGATGTGCATGGTGGATGCCTCTTGGATGGAGGTAGACATGTTCACAGGTTTGGCCTGGTATGCATTCCCAGATTGCCTCGAGGGCACAAACTACGGAGCTCTGCGTATTAGACAAAGTCTGTCCCCTCTGCACTCAGAACTTGAGGCGCTTATCTGGGCTATGACGTGTCTTTCTTCATTACAGATCGGGGAGGTAGAATTTCTAGTGGATTGCTCTGAGCTACTGAAGATGCTTGAAGATCCGAACGGATGGTCTGCTGTCCAACCCTAAACCCCCGCGCTTTTAACAACAAAGCTGATCACCTTGCCCGCACAGCCAGAGGGTCCTCCATGTCTCAAGCTTATGTTCACCGAATGTCACTTTTTAATTTGTATGTTTAATTAATGAGTCAAGTTGATAAAAAAAATAATAATAACTTTTCATAATTTAAATGGATTATAAACTTTTCATAATAACTTTTCTGTTTTTTATCTAATATTTGTACTGTATGTTTAATATTTATTTATGAAGTTTTGTCATTTAAAATTATTTTTATAAATGTTAATAATTATAATGCAAATTACTAATAATTTAAAGATTTTATTTAATGATCGATCATTTGTCAGAATTCTCTAACCTCATGACCTTGTTTTGGGCGTTTACTCTTCTCAGAATGAGGTGTATTCATCTGGACATTCTCTTTGCTAAACTCCATTAAACTACTTTAACACTTATATAAACTTTGATGGGCCCGAGTTCGGCCCACTAAGCTTCCAGGCCTATTTACTAAATGTTGGTTACGTTTTCTGCTTTTCTACATTTTACTTCCGAAGTACAACTCCTCAACATTTTTACATACCACCTACACCGTAACCGCCGACCTGAGGTCGGATTGAAGACGGTGAGGCAGAAAGAAACGACAAGGTAGAAGAGTGAGAGAGAGCGATTTACTGAAGGTAAAGCGTCATTATTAGTTTATTACTTTGTACTACGGTTTAATTATGATTGAAAAACAAAGATCAACCGAACCAAAACCGTTTGGTTCAAGATTAAAAACCGTATGGTTCGGTTTGATTTTATGTTTCGGATTTTGTCTAGCCCTACTGGAGATTCTCACATTCGGGCGCTGGCGCCAAATTGAAGTTTTTCAGCGATTACTGTGTTGAAGAAGCCAGCCATGGATGATTCTCAGACGGGATCCAATGTTTTCAGCTTACGAATTGTTTCGATTGATTATTACATGGCTTCTCCGATCCCTGGATATGATATTTGCTACAGTAGCTTTCAAGGTAACGCTAATCTTTCTTCTTACTTTCTATAGCTTTGATTAAAATCTCAATGGTTTCACTAGATGTGCCCCACTTCTACCAACATGTTTTATCTTCATGTTTTCTTTAGTGGAATAATTTAGTTTTGAGTAATTGTCGCTGATTTTTTTTAGTTAGGAAGACTAGGGAAATGGAAAAATAGTGGCCCATTTTCGTTAGATAGTCTTCTCCTAGACGATTTGGAATAATCTTTCACTTCTATGCTTTCTTCTCTTGATTGATTATTTTGAATATAAGATCTTTTGATTATGGAACTGTAGGAATAGTGTTTTATTGTCTTCTTCTAGATAAAGGCAAGTTTTGACTTGTTCTATCTGATTTGTTGCTGCCATTTTAAGGTGGAGAGGTAAACGAAGTCCCTGTTATAAGGATATATGGCCCCACACCTGCTGGCCAGAAGACTTGTTTGCACATTCATCGTGTAAGATTCTTATTTTTACTCCTTTGTTAAGAGAAAGCTTGTTTGCCAGTTGCTCAAATTGGAAACTTATATTTCTTGTGCAGGCTTTACCTTATCTCTATACTCCATTCTCGGATATTCCACTTGAGCATCATAAAGGAGGTATGAAGCCATAACCCATTTATAACTCTACCGAGCAATGTACACAAGTTAGTAGCTAGTCAAGCACCAATGACACTTTTCATGTTGTTTTTTTCTTCAGTCGATGAAAGTACACTTGCTTTATCCCGTGAGTTAGAGCAGGCTTTAAAGGTGTGTTTATGTACCAATTGAGCCAGGATTTTCTTAGTCTTGACTCTTGACTATGAACGGTGTTTATGTGTCTGAGTTTTTTTTCCCTGACTTTGTTTGTTCTCATATATGTGTCTCAGTCAAAATTGCTCCCTGATGATTCTTGATATGGACTTGTAGCTTAAGGGCAATGCTGCTTCCAAAAGGCAACATGTCCATGATTGTGAAATTGTTAGAGCAAAGAAGTTTTATGGGTATTACTCAACGGAGGAGGCATTTGTGAAGATTTATCTGTATCCTTTATATGTACATTCAGTGCAGTACCCCTTTTTTAAGGACTTTATTATTTGTTTACCTTAACAGTATAATAGCTACCATCCACATGATGTGGCTCGTGCTGCTAGTCTTCTTCTGGTACGATATCTTGATACTTCAACTACACCGTTAGTCTTTACTTCATGTATGACGCTGAGAATTTGGTGAAAGCAGTATATTTTTATAACCATCTTCATCTGTATATTGTAATGAGCGTTTTTGTTTGTTTTTTTAATCTCTTTAGGCAGGTGCTGTTCTTGGTAAATGTTTGCAGCCTTACGAGTCTCACATACCTTTTATTCTCCAGTTTCTGGTAATTTTTCAATGTAATGTATTCAAACTAATCATTTAGCGACAAGGTATTCTGTTAACTTTAGTAATTTCAGATATGAACATAACTTCCAGATTGATAACACATTAGAAATTCGTCAGAGCTTAAAACTGGTGCACATAAGTTGATTTCTTTTGAATAAATTCTCTGAATGTATGTAATGCAAATTAATGATATCACAATGGTTTATATATTATCAAAATGTATGTTGAATTTTGGTAGATGCTAAACTACAAACGAAAAAGGGAAAATATGATGTACCTGGGGAATAATCATATGCACATATTCATTCTAATAAGTTATTTTGACTTATATTTTGCTCTTGAACCCTTGTCAACCAAACTTTAGATATGACCCATATAATGCTAGTGTCCTTGTTATCAAAGAAATTTTTCCTCAGTGTCCTCCCCTGTTCTGCTGTTCCACTACATGTGTCTTTATTCCACTACTGAAGTTTCTTGGATTCTCTTCTATAGGTTGACTATAATTTGTATGGAATGGGTCATATGCATATATCGAAGATGAAATTTCGTAGTCCAGTTCCTCACCATTCAAGGAGATTTGATTCGGATGGTTGTGTGGGACAAGGGATTGACGAAGTGGGTATTACAAAGGAGATCTTCAAATATGCGAAGCTTAGCAATATATTGTCTGGTATTTTCTATATTCTCTTATCTCACGATACTGAAACAATGTAGGAGGTAGATTCAAGTGCTGCTGCAAGCTTCAGCTTTCCTGTTTGGAGCTTGTCAACAATCCCAGGTCAATGGATGTGGAATCTGTCTGAAGAATCTGATACTCCGTGGAGCCAGAGCCAGCATAAGCACCATTACAGACGTCAGAGTCTCTGTGAACTTGAGGGAGATGCTACTATTAGTTGTAATTTTCCTAAAACGAAATATAACTGTTTTGTTTCATGTTTGAATTGACCTTTGAGCTAGTTTCTTCTCTTGTAGGTATTCTCAACCAACAATTTAAAATGTACAACTCCCTCTCACAAGCCCAGTCTGATACTAAGATGGTTCAGTCGCTTGTGGCAATTTGGGAGGTTCACCAAACTTTCTTGGCTTTTGTACTTTGAAATTATTAGCTATTCCTCCCTTACCTTACCTTGTCATTGGTGTGTCAGGAGGAGTATGAAAGGACTGGCATGCATGATGCACCACTACCTCCTGATCCTGGCAAACCCTCTGTAGCTAACGTGTTAAAGACTATGTCAGATTATGTTGGGTTTGAGAATCTGCTTAAAGAACTGCATAACGAAGTTAAATTGTCTCAGTCTGATATGAAGCCCACTGCAGTATCCTTAGCTGGTCCAGATATGCTTTCTAAGCCTGAAGTTACTGATTTGCAGGTTTTGAATCACATGGTTGATACACACATTAGGTTTCCTGCACCAGAACAGCCTTCTCCACTTGATGAGAGGAGTGGAGAAATATCATTGGAAAATGATGTATATATCAAAACACCCGCAGACAGAGACGTACCTGCTGAAATACAAGCTGCTGAAGCCTTGAGTCTCTTTAAATGGTTTGCCTCATCTCAGGCTGCAGAGGACCTAAACTCAGATGATGAAATTCTCCGGGAAACCATCCTTAGTCCTTTAGCATCTGTTACCAAGGTTCTTGAAATGGCTAGTACAGATTATGAGAGCCAGTCCCAAAAGGAATGTCAAGACATTCTTGATTCCCAGGAGGATCTACCAGACTTCGGGAGTTTGACAAAAAGAGCTTTACCTACTAATCCTGATAGCCAGATTCTTTTGACTTCACCAGACAAACAAGCTTTTGAAACAGAAGTCTCTACTGATGTTCCAAGTATTGCAACTTCAAATAGATCAAGCGAAAATTCATTCCGGAGGTACAGAAAGTGTGATGTAATAGATAATACGAATATGAGCTTCTCTAAGAGCGACAAGTCTTGCAAATCTGTAAGGGGATCTATACCTTTTCCATTGACCAAAAATCTTCAGAAAGACTTTGACAGTACATATGATAGTGATAAACTTGCTTTAACAAACATTAGTTCAGACCTCATATATGAAATGAAAGGCACAACTAGTGTTCCAGTCAAAGACCATCAAGCAGATGTTTGTAACACAATTGACCGAAACATTTTGGCTGGATGTTCTGTGCGGGATATGATTAGAAAAAAACGGTTAGGCCATGGAGACTCATCTGTTTTACCACATATGAAGTTTAGGAAGGTTCGAACCGAAACTAGAGTTCCACAGCACGGGGAAACCAAGGAGTGTATGGATACAATGAGATCTGAGGCTAAGAAACTAGGTCCTGCTGCAAAATTCAGTGAATGTGATTATGTTGATGCTTCTCAAACTTTACTTCCCGTAGGTGCTGTTAATTGTGAAAGTAATGTATTCACTCAGACATCTGAGCTTCATTGTGTTGATAGATGTTTGGCTAGAGAGACAGCAGGTCAAAAGAACGATGAAGATTTGAGGAATTTTTCTTCTGTAACTGTTCCACTAAGTAAGGAATCAAGAATTGTAGAATCAGGAATATATTTCTCTAGCAATAAACTTGTTGGGATTGATATAGATAATGTCCAACAAATTAGGAATGAGCAAGAGTCGACTGCTAATGTAATTACTGAGACAGGAAGTTTGATATGCCTAACCTTAAACAAGAAGCCTCCTTCTCTTGATTGTGTAAGTGCTGGACTGCAGGATTTTGCTCATCCAAATGACATCCCCGTCCAATTTCATCATGCCAGGAACAAACAGCATGATGAATATGGTACTTGTACTCATCTTTTTCTGGTTCTAGTTTCTGCTACTCGTACAATCAATGCAGATGGGACTGAATACTAGATTTATAAAGTTGAAGTTAGGTCAACTTAAATATTTTAGAAGTTCTCTCTGGCTGTGCTTTCCTTTATTTATTTTAATTATGTGTTTCCGACTTGAGATTACTTCTGAGTTCTGACATCTTGTTGCTTTTTCTGTTGGAAGAGGGGAATTCCAAGGAGATACCATTTTTTTCTTTGGAGGACACTGAAGCCAGCGAAGGCGAAAAGAAACACTTTTTCCAAGGAGCTTCCCTTGGGATTCCCTTGCATAATCTCAATGACGGCTCCGCCCTTTACCTACTGACCCCTGCTTTTTCACCCCCTCTTGTGGATTCTGTTTCAAAATGGATATCGATGGACAAAGGTATTGTGTAGATAGTCGAAAGGCACTAGACTGCTCAATGTAATCAATTTTCATATTTTTTCAAAGGTTCAGTATACATTGCTTAAAGCTATTTTCCTCACAAAGATGGTACTGTTCTTGATATATAGTCATTGTTGGATGCTGCAAGAGCAAGTCAAAGTGATGATATATGTTTTAAACTTTTGAAATTCTCCAGGTCCAGGAGACTCTGATATTTATTCAGAAAAACTGCCAGTAGGAGTTGATCGTGGGAGAAGTTTTACTGATCTTGCTTCTGCATCTAATGTGATGTCTGTGACTGAGCATGAGGAGCAGCATAGTAACGTTTTTGTTAATTTAGAATCAAATGCTTATACAGAGTCAGAGATAGATCTGAAAAGCAAAGGAAAGTTTCTTACACAAGAGATATCTCAGATTTCAGGTCCTGACGGAAAATCAGGCCCCACTCCCTTAAGTCAAATTGGATTCCGAGATCCGGCAAGCATGGGGGCTGGGCAACAGCTTACAGTGCTGAGTATAGAGGTCCTTTAACTTAATCCCTTTTTTTGTGAAGCTACACATTTTAGAAAAATCCCTCAAATGACCCTTGCACACATAAAGTAGGCATGGGCACTTTGAAGTGTTTGTACAATTTAGGACCTTATTTCATGTAAAGCAACTCATGCGACAATAAAAAAACTGAATGTCTCATGCTACAGTTTATCCTCCTCCGACCTCAAAGAGAACAACTTAATGTTTTGTCTCCATTGGGATAATCAGTACAATTACTTAAGTAGTCATCTGTTCAATGCTTGAGGATACTTGGACTTCAAAAGTGAAAATGTGCAGCTCGTTACGTACTTTTGACCTCTAAAGCTTGGTTTAGTATAAAAAATTATATGTTGCTCATTTTTTTGTAGAATTGAGTGAAACTGTTAGCAAATTACCCTCTGGAGTAAAATGAATGCCCTTGATTTAAGATGTCTCTAGGAAAAGGTTCGTTGATACATGTCAGTATATATAAACTTACAGGTTCATGCGGAGTCTAGAGGGGACCTGCGACCTGATCCACGATTTGATCCTGTCAATGTCATAGCTCTCATCGTGCAGAATGATAATAATTTTGCAGCTGAAGTGTTTGTGCTTTTGTTTAGTCCAGATGGCAATAGTCAGAGGTAAAATACAGAAACACTTATTTGGTTTTTAGAAATATTTGCAGTGCGGATTTGTATTTTATTATCTCATGATGCTATCATGAACTTCAATCTATTTCTTATGCTGATATGTTTTTTTCAACCTTGTTAATGTTATCTCACTACAGAAATGTTAGTGGCGTATCTGGATGCAAGTTGTTTTCTTTCCTTGAAGAGAGGCAACTATTCAGGTATTTGATTGAGTCTGTGTGTAAATGGGATCCAGATATTCTTCTGGGGTGGGATATACAGGGCGGATCCATTGGTTTTCTAGCTGAAAGGGCTGCACAGCTTGGTATAAGATTCCTCGATAATATATCTAGGACGCCATCTTCGTCCACCAAAAATGATTCAGAGAATAAAAGAAATGTTGGTAATAGTTTGCTGCCAGACCCATTGGTAGCTGATCCTGCTCAAGTAGAAGAAGCGGTAATTGAGGATGAGTGGGGCCGCACACATGCTAGTGGTGTTCATGTTGGAGGTAGAATAGTTCTCAACACATGGCGTTTGATTCGTGGGGAAGTAAAACTCAATATGTACACGATTGAAGCTGTGGCGGAGGCTGTTTTGAGGCAGAAGATTCCTTCGATCCCGTATAGTGTATTGACAGAATGGTTTTCAAGTGGTCCTGCAGGTGCTAGATATCAATGCATAGAATATGTGATTCGCCGAGCAAATTTGGGCCTTGAGATTATGAACCAGCTTGACATGGTATGTAACATTTTCAACTTGATTTATATAGTGAATTGTGCAAGTTGTTTATTATACTAAATTATCGTTGGCAGATAAATCGTACGTCAGAACTTGCTCGTGTTTTTGGCATAGACTTTTTCTCAGTTCTCTCCCGAGGATCCCAATACAGAGTGGAATCCATGCTTTTGAGATTAGCACATACACAAAATTATCTTGCTATTTCTCCAGGAAACCAACAGGTTTTTTAACTGCTACTTCCCAAGTGATTTACTTTTAACGCTTCTTGGATTGTCAACCAGTCGTCTGGCCTTTGAACATGTGCTAGTCCAGCCTCGTTTTGTTCATTGCCATAGATTTTTTTCTCCTCATGATGGCTTCCTAAACATATGCCTCGCAGTTAATCTTCAAAATATTTTCATGCCCGTCTTACTTATTAGCATTCTCCTAACTGAATATTGAGATCATGTAGGTTGCTTCTCAGCCAGCTATGGAATGTGTACCACTTGTGATGGAACCAGAATCTGCCTTCTACGACGACCCTGTTATTGTGTTGGATTTTCAGTCTCTTTACCCTTCAATGATTATAGCATATAATCTATGCTTTTGTACATGTCTCGGAAAACTTGCACATTTGAAGATGAACACCCTTGGGGTCGGCTCATACTCTCCAGACCTTAATGTTATTCAGGATCTAAATCAGATCCTACAGACCCCAAACAGTGTGATGTACGTGTCACCAGAGGTAATGTGCAATGCCTCTCTTGGGCAAATTAAAACTCATTATTCAACGCTAGCAAATGATCTTATTTCCCAATAACATCAGTCTTTTCTGCTGCGATAGATCATTTCCTTTTTTAGTTTAAACATAACAGTCACCTCCTCTTCTTACATATAGGTGCGCAGAGGAATATTACCAAGGTTGCTAGAGGAAATTCTATCTACAAGAATAATGGTGAAAAAAGCAATGAAAAAGT
Source organism: Lepidium didymum (assembly GCA_963920545.1). Lineage (NCBI taxonomy): Eukaryota > Viridiplantae > Streptophyta > Magnoliopsida > Brassicales > Brassicaceae > Lepidium > Lepidium didymum. The sequence continues at coordinate 3,238,029 of OY986984.1, read as the reverse complement.
TGACTCCTTCAGAAGCTGTTCTTCATCGGGTATGGTTATCTTGATCAGAGTCCATACCTAATATTTTGACTAGGGATGATTGGCCGAAGAGAGAGTGGCCCAAGTTTATGGTTCCAATATTTTTGGTATCTGGTTTCCATCTATGAACTTTTTCTGTACATTTTGATATTAATTGGTGTCTTCTTTCAGATATTCAATGCGAGGCAGCTTGCTTTAAAGCTGATAGCAAATGTGACTTATGGCTATACTGCTGCTGGCTTCAGTGGTCGAATGCCTTGTGCGGAGCTGGCAGATAGTATTGTCCAGTGTGGTCGTAGCACACTTGAGAAGGCTATTTCGTTTGTCAATGCCAATAATAGTTGGAACGCTAGAGTTGTATATGGCGACACTGATAGGTAATCTCCATAACTAATCAGAATGAAGTGAAGTTGAAAAGTAAAACCCGGTTAGAGTTTACCATCACCGTTCATGATACTGTTTTAACTTCCTTCAAATATAGTATCAACTAAGCTTTAGGGTATGCTTGCATAATTTACTACTATTTACTTTCAATTATATATTATGTTCATTTCAGCAACCTGGGCAAGTATGTATCACAATTCTTTGTTTTCTTCTTCTGTGGGGCCTTATGCATGTTAAATACTTGTGTAGTATGTTTGTCCTCCTCAAAGGACGAACTGTAAAGGAAGCTTTTGTAGTCGGACAAGAGATTGCATCTGCAATAACTGAAATGAACCCATACCCAGTCACTCTAAAGATGGAGAAAGTCTATCACCCTTGTTTCCTTCTTACGAAGAAGCGCTATGTTGGGTACAGTTATGAAAGTCCTGATCAGGACGAGCCTATATTTGATGCAAAAGGTATTGAAACTGTTCGAAGAGATACTTGCGGAGCTGTTTCGAAAACTATGGAGCAGTCGTTGAGACTCTTTTTTGAAAAGAAGAACCTCGTTAAGGTACAAATTTGATTTCTTTCGCTCTTTCACTGTATCAGCTAAAAAGTTCAGTGGCTTAAATCTGCTTTTCTCTATTGATCCCGCAGGTTAAGTCATACTTGCATAGACAGTGGAAGCGTATACTATCAGGGAGAGTGTCTCTTCAAGATTTTGTCTTTGCAAAAGAAGTTCGGTTGGGGACTTATAGCACAAGAGACTCTTCACTCCTTCCTCCAGCGGCTATTGTGGCTACCAAATCAATGAGAGCAGACCCTCGTACAGAACCACGCTATGCTGAACGAGTGCCTTATGTTGTGATCCATGGGGAGCCAGGTGCTCGACTTGTTGATATGGTGGTGGACCCACTGGTTCTTTTGGACATTGATTCACCCTACCGTTTGAATGACTTATACTACATCAACAAACAAATTATACCAGCTTTGCAAAGATTATTTGGACTTGTGGGTGCAGACTTAAACCAGTGGTTTCTGGAGATGCCCCGTGCCACCAGAAGTTCCCTTGGTCAACGTCCCTTAAATTCTAGAAACTCACACAAAACTAGAATTGATTATTTTTATCTCTCAAAACATTGCATCTTGTGTGGGGAAGTAGTTCAAGAATCTGCTCAGCTATGCAACCGTTGCCTCAAAAATGAAAGTGCCGCTGCTACAACCATTGTTTGGAAGACTTCAAAATTGGAGAGAGAGATGCAACACCTAGCCACGGTAAAGTACTCCAAAATTTTCACACTTAAATGAACTGTTTCCAGTCCCGTGGTATCGTTTACAGCCATGATTTTGAACTCTGTACTTTCAAGAGGTTGGGTGAATTATGCTTCGTAAATTTTTTACACTATCTGACGTGATCATATTGATTCAATCTTGCACACACTTTGAGTTCGAACAGACAGTTACTCTCATGGTAGTTGCAGAACAAGTTACGCTGAAGGGTGGAAACTAGTTTCAGATCTTTCGGAAGTGTCTGTTATTATATGAACAAGAACGACTGTAAACATCTTCCAAATGTGCTTGTTGAGACTTTAGTGAACCTCTGTAGATGCATTTCCATCTTTCTTGGTCCCTCACTTTTTCTTCGTATTATCTTGTTTGCAGATATGCAGACATTGTGGTGGTGGAGACTGGGTGGTGCAATGCGGAGTGAAATGCACATCCCTTGCGTGCTCCGTCTTTTACGAGAGACGAAAAGTTCAGAAAGAGCTCCGTGGCCTGTCCTCCATTGCTACAGAAAGTGAGCTTTATCCAAAATGCATGGCTGAATGGTTCTAACGTTTAACCAGTAATCAAACTCAATCCCAAAACCAGTAATTAAACGCAATCTCATTCGTTTTTCACTCAAACTGATCTAACCACCCCGTCCTTTTAAGCAATGCTGTGAATTTTGTATTTGCAGAATTTTTGGCACTACCAAAAGTAGGCGATATTGAGCAAACTACTTGGCCGTAAGTTATGGTAGAAGTTCAGGTATTAGGTTCGAAGTTGAGTGCTCATGTTTTATATGATTGTGATGAAAGAGCATCTTAGTCAAGGACGTGTGGATGTGTGTATAGATAATACAGATTAACCGATCACCACTTTGTTCAAAGAGCATGTAGATCTGTGTTGTATTGTATTGTGCAAGTCTATGCAACTGAGTACATAATATTGATCTAACGAATATATACATTTCTACGTAAGTGACCATGTGTTTTAAGTTATCACTGATGAATTTAAAGATACACAGATGGTAGACTATTGCCCACAAGTTCTTTATATCAGGAAACATCGAAATTTTAAAGAATTAGTTGATGGCAAACAGAGTACAAGTCATTGCCAAATAAACTATACACTTGTCATGTTCGTTTGTGGATATGGTTCATCTAGATGGTGTATTTAGCTGCTTTATCTTATGGTGTATTTCGTTTGAATGCTAACTTATACATCTAGATATGCATGTTTGTTTGGTAAATTGACATTTACATCTAGATGCATCTATAAATAAAATGATCAAAAAGATATTATTAATCTTTTAAATATTATTTTAAGTAAATAAATTAAATTTATACTTAATTAAATATATTAAATTTATACTTAATTAAATATTAAATTATTATTTTAAAATTTATAAATATCAATTTTCTGAAATACTTGAATTCTTATATTAACTAAACCAATTTTAACTTTTTTCTATGTTGTTTCTATGTTCTATTTAATCATTAATTAAATAATAAATTATTATTTTAAACTTTATAAATATTATTTTTCTGAAATACTTGAATTCTTATATTAACTAAACCAATTTTAAGTTTCTATGTTCTATTTAATCATTTATAATTTATAAATTATTAACATTTATAAATTAATTATTTTTATATTATAAAATATTTATGATCATTTAATATAGTAATTATCAATATAGTTAAATTTTAAGGATTTATTATCTAACATAATTTAAAAATTATTTAAACAAAAATCTAAAAATAAATATAAAACGAAAAATTACTAACATATTTTATATCATAAAAATAAAAATGAAAAATCAATAATAACATAGAACTAAACATTTGTGGAAGTCAATAATTATAAGAAATAAATAACTGAAAAGTCAATAATATAAAAGTACTCGATGAAGCTAATATTATAGAAGTCGACGTCCTTTTGGTATCTCTTCAGAGATAGAGTCACGTACACATCCATCACTCTATCACCAGCCTCTATGTATGGAATATCCATCATTATCTTTCTTTTCATTATTTTCTACCACTTGATCACCATGATTTTCATATTCTTCAACTGCTTTCCAATGTGCAAAATTTTGATCTTCTTTATGTGAAAATCGAATAAAATTGTGGAGTCATAGTTGCTGTCACAATCTTTACCTATTTTCTCATAAACAACGTGAGCTTTCATTATTTAAATAGATCATTTACCAATCACTTCTAAAAATGATGAACTTTTACAAAGAGACAAGTTAGAATTGCAAAATCTAGACAGAGAGGACCAAATTCAGAATAGACACAAACAGAATCTTCATCTTAACATTTTTGATGCAGAAAGCTGTAAAGATAAGCCTCTGCTAAGTAAATACATCTCTGACATTGTCGTCTATTTGAGCTATGTATAGACTTAAGGCCCTTCCATCTCGGGAAGAAGTTGTAAAAAAGTTAACTAAAGAGAATCTAAGTACCCAAAACTCCACTGATGCTACATTGCTAACTACTAATGATGGCAAACGAATCCCTTCAAAGCACAGAGGCAGAGATCATCGACCTAGGGTCATATGAATATCCTATAATAGTGTACAAAAAATCTATACCTCTCTATCTTTTAAATCCTGATTTCAGCAACTCTAAAACAAATCTTTGGTAACAAAATGTAGAATAGCATATATAGTTTGTGTCAGAATTATAAGAGTTAACTAAGGCAATGTAATGATATCATTACCAGACAACAATGACCTCCTGGATCAGGATATTCTAAGCCATCACTTAAGCTAAACATAACAGCTTTGTAATGTGGAGACATAGCCTAATTCACAAATGTCTTATCATCACCCGTTTACTTGTTTATAACGAAGCTCATAAAGTGTTCCCATTGCAATCTTACATCTTCCTTTTCTTTATATCATCATCTACTCACTATTCCTTTTAACACATCAACATTTCATTATATTTCTAAAGCTTTTAACTAACGGAAACAACAATCACACAACTAGTAATCTACTCTCCAGAATTATCCGGTAATCTACTCTCTGATCAACTAGCTTCAACCACACAACACATAATCAAACCATATACGATATTGTGGATTAGAGTAAGCAAATGGTAAAGATTACCTCAAGAAATGCTCTTGTTGTGGAAAGTGAACCCAATATCAATCTTCTATCTACTGCAAAGACACCTGCAAAACCATTTTAGGGTATACAAATCATTCATTTTTCTAATTGAAAACAAGCAAAAAGAGGAATCTAACAATGTCTACCAAAGATTAAGACTTGTGAGATTACGCAACTCTAGAAACCATTACAAAGCTAAAAACTGAACTTCCACAAAATTGAATAGCTTAATTGGAAAAAAAAACAATGGAAGATTCTCTCATATTAAACTAAACCTAGAAATTTCAAACTAAACCCAAAAAATTTGAAGAGAATCCAACAAATCTAGGACAACAATGAAAAGAGAGTGATAGAGAAAAATGCTTCAAGTCTTCAATGAGCTTCAACGATGACGAAACCCTAGAGAGGAAGGAGGCGACGCTCTGTAAGATATGATTTTAGTCGCTATAATTTTTAGTCACAGCTAAAGGTAATATGGTCTTTTAAAAAATTTAAGACTACATCTCCATCTAGTTGCATTATCAAAATGCATCTGGACATTTTAGGATTTTGAGATATATTCAGATGATGTATCTGGCTGCTATATCCAGTTGATGCATCTGGCTGTTACATCCAGCTGATGCATAAATATGTGTTTAGACGAACAACATCTAGAAGTTCTGGATGCACAAACGAACAACGAACAGCACCTTAGTAGGGATATTAAAATATCTGTAATTAGTGATTACTAATCGGACCAAATAGTAAGGAGTAAGGAGTTTTGTAAATTAAAGACCAAACAGGAATAGTCAAAGTCAATCCTCTGTGCCTCTACTTCCTCTGCTTCACTAATCAAAGCAATCACAAGAGCGTACTCTCATTTTTGTTAGTTCATAGTTGCAATTACATTATTTCCTATTAGTTTCTAACCTCCGACCATGACCGGAGCTAGCCGTCGGAGCGCACGTGGTCGAATCAAATCGTCAACTTCCGGCGCCGATGAAGGATACGATTCGCGTCATTATCCTTCAAGTATTCGCCGAGGCAAAGGCAAGGAACTTGAGTCGATCGGTCCTTTCAAGACGAATCTCAAGATATTGGTTGGGTTAATCATTTTGGGGATTATAGTCATATACTTCGTCATCAATCGGCTCGCCAGCCACGGGCTGTTCTATGATGAATCCCATAAGCCTAGGGTTGTCACTCCTTTTCCTGCTCCGAGACTCATGGATTTGTCTATGGTACACGAATCTTATATTCACAATATTCGTTTCTTTAGCTCGTTTTTGTTCTTGTGAGAATCTGAAATTGAAGATTCGTATTGTATATGAATCAGTTCCAAGGCGAGCACAAGGAGAGCTTGTACTGGGGAACATATCGTCCTCATGTTTATTTTGGAGTTCGTGCGAGGTTTGTAATTTCACTGCGAATGAGTCTCTACTTCGGGTTCGAAATGTCTTTGTGCTATTACCTCAATAATTCATCTTTATGATCCCAAGAGTTGGGAGGTTACTTAGGATGTTCCATGATCTCTTTTTGTTTCAATATGTCATCTTTAAAACTTAAAGGTAGCGATTGCCTCTTCAATTGTCGTACTATCTGCAATTGGGCTACTCTTTGTACAAGTGAATAAGTTGTACATGGCAATGCAGAACACCATTGTCCCTATTAGCTGGCTTGATGTGGCTTGGTGTCAAAGACGAGATGTATGTTATGCGTCATTTCTGTGACAACTCAGATGATCTAAGTTCGTTTGGCTGGAGAGAACACAATGGACGGGATTTTGGGCGGCAAGAGCTGGTTGAAAAGGATATGATATTGGACACAAGTTTTGTGAAGTCAAAGGAAGACAGCCTTGGTTATGGTGGGGATTGGACAGTTCGGATTGATGTGAAAAATAAAGGGTAGTTGCTGATATATGCTAGTGCTTTTTTATATTTTTGCGGTCTCTACGTTGTTATTTTGGATCATAGATAATATTGTAACAAAGTTTTTTTCTTTACGGCTTGATCGTGCTGGAATTAAACTAGGTTAAATGATGATGTAAAGAGAAGCGCACATCTCTTCTTTTATTTAGCTGATGAAAGTGGGAATGTTCTAAATTTAGGCCAAGATAGTTTAGATTTTCAAGGGAGCTCTCTCCTGGTTTCGGGTTCACGTGAAGATGTAGGAGACTGGCAGATACACTTAAAATCACAGGTATTTTGTGACAGTGCTCTTTAGAATTCTTAGGATATTTGTAGTTGTCTCTGCTGAAAGTGGATCTGTGGGTGATTTGACATTTTCTGTTGTGTTTCGTGTCTCATCCTCTGATGCTCATCTGTATAAACCCATTTTAATTGTTCTTCATTTGCAGAATCAGATCGAGACACATTACTCCGGTTTCAGGACACCTCACATACATAATCTGTCTGATCTAGTTCAGCGAAATCTTGCTCTACAGGTCTGCTAATTTTCGAACTCATAACTTATTTTGAAAGGGCCCATGGTTTTTTTCTGTAACTTACATCTCTCTTGGCTTGTATGTTGTCAGGCAAAGAAGTTTGGACGACTTCAGCTCTCTGACACATCAGAGGATTCATCCAACATATACATCTTTCAGGTACTTAGTCATGAAGATGATTGCATGTGTATTGTTGTATAAATAAAACAAAATGTTCTCAACTCCTATGGAATCTATGATCAAAAGTTTCACCGAGTCCTGGCGTTAACATATCTTTTGTCATACAGATTTCTGGGAGGCTTCCTTTTACGATAGATATTCCCTTTGTCTCTGGGATCAGAAGAGAAAGTTCAAATGTGGAAAACCGTTTAACAAGTCTTTCAGGTCTGTTAAGACTCCTGTTATTAGCGAGCATCATTAGTGTTGAATTTGATTTTTCTCAATCGTAGTTTGTGTACGTAATTGCATTTCAATTTTGAGAATGGAAGAACTTTTCATCTGGTAATGAGTCTGTTACAGCTATCTTTACCTTTGTGAGTTTCATAGCTCAGTAATAAACACTAATCTGAACTATGTGTCTGATTTCTGTGTGTGTATTTGCATTTCATTTCCCCTCCAACCAAATGAAAGTAGAAGCCTGGTGTTCTTTAGCTTCGCTAGGGGATTCATAAGTGTATATTTGTGATATGGGCTAACTCAGTAGAGCTTCCATTCCAAACATGTTCTCTGACAGCATAGGCTTAATTTTGATCAGTAATACGTTGTCTGCTTTTATTGCACTGGCGCTAAATTTTATGTATATTCCATGTAGGCTTGCCACTCTCTGATCTACTTAAAAAGAAACATCAAGAATTTGATGCAAAGTTTAATGAATGCTTCAACCTTTCTAAAAAGGTATGAATGTAGTGCTTTTTCCTTTGTGTCTACAGATTTCAGTTACCCATGTTAATAGACCATCTTCAGAAATTCCAGAGGTCTTGTCTCGTGGATCATCTTGTTGTAGTTGTGAAATAATTTTCATTAACAACTTTGTCTGGATGTGAAGTCAAGAACAAAGATTGCTGAACACTTTGCTGTATCGACTTTAGCAATTTCATTCTTCACTTCTCAGAATGTCCTTCCACTAGGACTAGTTCTTCTCTCTGCTTAATTGCTGTTCTGTTTCTCAATGGCGAGGATATGTTGTTAGCTCCTAGTTGTCATAATGTGCATAAATTTGATAATTTGCATCTAACCAAATTGATATTCATAGAAGAGATGAGGTTCTTAAACTCAGTTTCCTGTGCTTCCAGCAAGATTCCGAAACATTGGGGGTTGGTAAGACTGCAATTGCAAACATGCTTGGTGGTATTGGTTACTTCTATGGTCAATCAAAAATTTATCATCCGAAACGTACTCAGGCGAGTCTATTTCCATCCTGCTTATGGTGTATCAATTTTTTCTATCCCTTTTATGTTCTTTTCATTGAAAAATTTGGTTGGACTTCTCACAGAATCGCACAATTAATACCTTCTATTGCAGCCTGAAAGTCGGGATAATTTCTTGCTGTATTGGCCAGCCGAGCTGTACACAGCTGTTCCAAGCCGGCCCTTTTTTCCTAGGGGCTTTTTGTGGGACGAAGGTTTCCATCAATTGTTGATCTGGTTTGTTCTTATTGGTCATTCATCTGTTGAAGATTCATTTGATATGATACATTGTGATTGTTTCTTAAATGGATAATATGAAGAGCCACGTATGTTTGAGAACATATGTGATTCCCAAGTTACAAAATCATCCCGCTAGTTGAAAATTCCATCGTGTGTGTTGTGTGCTTTGAGCAGGCGGTGGGATTTCCGTATAACATTGGATATTGTTGGACACTGGTTAGATCTATTGAACATTGATGGATGGATTCCACGTGAGCAAATTTTGGGTGCTGAAGCTCTTAGGTATTTTCCCTTTCTCAATATCTATGGTAGGCATAGTTATGTTGAATTATCTTTGAGAGTTTCCTAAACTGCAGTAAGGTTCCAGAGGAGTTTGTAGTTCAATACCCGAATAATGGCAATCCACCAACACTATTTTTGGTGATACGCGGTAAGAATTTGTTTCACTTATACCTCTTCTAGGACCTGTCTTTTATTCATTGCTCTCATTTTTGTTTCATGTAAGCCCTATTGCCATACAAAATAAGTTTATGTGAATGTTAATTCTTGACCAGCACTTTATTAAAGGATAGGGAATCACTATCCGTATCCGCACCTCCTGTTGTTATACTAAACAGTTCTGTTTTTACAACTTCATTGCTAAGATTTTATATTTACTTTCACCTTGCTACTCAGTTTCCAGATTGATATGACCTATTAATGTAAATTTAACAAAAAAGTTTCGCAATCAATTCAATTTCGTATAGTAACAATCTTTTTCTTTTCAGATCTGATAGACGGTATAAGGATGGAAAAGTTTATCGCTTCAGAAAGTAATGAAGTATTGGCATTCCTTGAGCGGGCTTCTGTACGCTTAGATGCATGGTTTCAGTGGTTTAATACTTCCCAGACAGGTAACAACGTGGTTATCCTCTTGCTTTCGGGTGTAAATTAATTTATATATTTACCGATTTTTTCAGTCTTCAACTGCTCTAGTGTTTTAGATCTTGTAAAGTGAATATTGTTTACAATCATAGTTGGATCACTAGTTATTAGTCTTAGCCACTAGATACGATAAGTACTTGTCTGTAACTGCTATTACAGTCTTAATATGCTTAAGATGGGCTTGTTCATAATATATCATATGTTTCGTTACTTGCTTTTCATAACTATGTTAAATACTAGGCAAGGAGATTGGAAGCTACTTTTGGCATGGGAGAGACAACGCAGCAACTCGAGAACTTAACCCTAAGGTACTATTTCCTGGTTTCTCTCATGAAAGTGATATTCAAAGTTGTTTTTTTAACAGTCACATAGACAGCAAGTCTCGAGTGTCAAATAATAAGGTTTGCTCTCATGTAAGCTGCTTCCATATGCTCTATCATTATGTGATAACAATGGTTGAGGAGTTTTTGCTGCGGTATATGTTTGTTAGCGACAAGAGATCTAAGAATTTCTTGGGTGTGAGAGGGCAACGGTTTTTTGTAGGATTGCTACTTTGTTCAGTTGCTTATCTATGTATTTGGTAGTTTTCAATTGACAGAAATCCAGAGATAAATTTGTTGCCTTATATCCCCTGCAGACACTATCCTCGGGGCTGGATGATTATCCCCGGGCTTCACACCCAAGTGAAGATGAGCGACACATAGATCTTAGATGCTGGCTGTACCTCGCTGCAGATTGCATGCATTCTATCACAGCTTTTAGGAAAAGAAAATAAAATTTCAAAGGTTAGCACAAAATGGAAAGGAAAGAGGTGTATCTTTTGTTCACAATGTTACTAAGGTAAAAAAAACAAATCCTGCAGGAGGACTACAACTCAACTGCCAAGCTGCTTTCAAATTTTAATCTTCTGAATCAGGTTTATTCTCTATCAAATGTCAACAATGTTCTCGCTTTCATTAGTTTTGACATTGTTGACTTTTCCTCTCACAATTCTCTATACTCTCTCATGGTTAATTTCTGAACAGATGCACGATGATAGTGATCGTGGAGCTTACTTTGACTTCGGTAATCATACAGAAAGAGTAAGAGAAGTTTCATAAATTAATAACTTCTGTTTGAGAGTCAATTTTTTCATATAGAAGAAGAATGTAGGATTCTTAGTATTTTCATTAAACCACATCTCCGCTGATTGGTGTCCAGGTTAAATTGATATGGAAAGAGGTGATTCAAGAAAATGGTCAATTATCTCGACAGCTTGTAAGGAAAGTTTCTGGGAAGCCAAAGCTAAGATTAGTTCCTCATGTCGGTTATGTCAGCTTTTTTCCCTTTATGTCTAGAATCATCCCACCTGTGAGCTTTTGTGACATAATAACTCCATTATTCGTGATCTTTGAAACCCTTGTAGAAGACCAGTTACTTTTTGATCTAAATCTTCACAAATTTTTGGTTGAAAGGAGTCTCCAATCCTCGACAAACAGCTTGATCTCATTTCAAATAGGAGCATCATGTGGAGTGACTATGGATTAGTTTCGCTTGCCAAAACCAGGCAAGTCACAAGAAGAAACAAACTCAGAAATTATAGTTCTTTCATGATAAGAAGGAATATTGTTTTGATGCAGTTCGATGTATATGAAACGTAACACTGAACATGATGCACCATACTGGAGAGGTCCTATCTGGATGAACATGAACTACATGATTCTTTCTTCTCTGTACCATTACTCTATAGGTACTTTTCCACCCTCCACAGGACCTCCACTTTTTATTACATCATATGCATTTGGTTTATCATGTGTGCATTTTGCTGCAGTGGATGGGCCATATAGTAAAAAGTCAAGAGCAATTTACACGGAACTAAGGAGCAACTTGATAAGGTATATATATTACATTATCTGCTATAGAGCTCTTGTTTGATAATAACTTGAATCATATGTTATAAAATACAGGAATGTGGTTAGAAACTATTACCAGACGGGGTACATCTGGGAACAATATGATCAAGATAAGGGAACAGGCAAAGGCACACGCCTCTTCACCGGCTGGTCTGCGCTTACCTTGTTAGTTATGTCCGAAGATTATCCTATATTCTAGAACCTACTCAGAAGCAAAACTTAAAGCTACGAACAGATAGAGTTAGAAGATCAATTTTGATTTAGGGCTTTTTGTATTTGCTCATGGTGGTCATAGAGTGTCACAATGTAACTTTTAGTGGAGGTATATGTCCCAGAATTTTGTAGGTTATTTACTATAAAGTGTTGGAAATGATATACCAGAAGCCCATCTTAATCTGCACATCACAGATTTTTTTATTGACTGATTTTTTTGATTCCAGAACCATTCTCTCAGCTCATCCAATACCAATAGTGCCTCACTTTATCATGGTACTGAAACTGTTGATATAATAAATCTTATGGTAACTACTTGTACTGTCTGATTAAGAAGTTCCTTACATAACGAGTTTCCTTTGTTTGGCATAACTCGTCTTGACCATTCAAATGACCATCGCTTTTATAAGTAACTAATCGGCTTTGCGATAAGTCACTTATGCTGCTCACTGCATAATACACATGATAAGCCAAATCTGGTATTTTACAACGAAATTTTTGTTTATTATTACATTTTACATAAGTTATTCAAAATCTAGGGCAAAAGTGACGATTAACAAAATGAATAATTATTTGAGTTTCACTATGCTAGTAACAGCCTTAGATTTGCTGAGAGATCCGGAAGCCTTAGGCTATCATCGGCAATGAGAAGTTCGGTTAGCTGCAATTCATCAAGCAGTCTACATTCTTCCAATTCCTTTATACCGGGAGGAGCGGTTACCGTTAACCACACCGATGAAAATCAATAGATGGAACAAAGCGTGAGGCCCAAGAAAGTGTCACTTCAAGGGCTTCAATAAATTTCATAAAGATCTTGTAATGTAAATGCTATATTAGCGTTCAACAATTACGGACAATGAGAAGTTGCTTAGTTGGAAACCGACCAGTTCTGCGTTTTGCCAGTGAAACGCGAATTGGATTGAAACAATTCAAAAATAAATCAAACGCAATCAATCATATTTTACAAGGAACAAAAGGGAAGAAAAATGTCACAGCAACACTAAAAGCAGTTCCAACCAAAACAATCTCCACTTTATTTCGAATCAGTGTATCAACTTAAATGCTCTGTTTGATTTTGATCGTGGGGAAAGATAACAAGAGAATGGTATCACTAAGATCATCATCAATCAGGCAGTAATCGTAACGCTGCATTCGCACGAACCAGACAGTTTTATTTCAGATGTTTTCCACTGTGTGCCTGCTGCAGCTTCTGGGTCATACAGTAGAGTACTGTGACCAGTTTCTTCCTGAGACGAAAACAGCAGAAGCTTCCCACTCAGCTTACCAAGCTGAAACCCGGCCCTCGAGCTTCCTGACAGCGGAAGATCCACCACTTCCCAGGTTTCGTCTTCAGCATTGAACACTGACATCTTCCTCTGGTTCTTCCAGTCAATACAGAAGAGCTTTTTCCCAACTGCAACATGAGCTGTGACCATCTGTAGGTGAACATATCACGCAGTAAGTCTCGAAAACAGTAGCTGTACTCGAAATCCGAGCTAAGGAAACATTATCATCATTAGATTCACACTCAATGATCAAAGATTCAAAATAGACTTACAGTTAAACCGTTTTTGCTGCTATGCCAGGAGCCGCATTGAGGGTTGTACACATCAAGAAGTTTTGAGTTGCCAATTGTGAAATTGGATCTTCCACCCATCACGTACAGCTTCCCATTTAAGCCACTAGCGAAACAACCCCATCTCGGACGCTTCAGAGACTCTATAAAAGTCCATTCGCCCATCTCTGGATCATACACCTCTGCACTCGACAAACTCTCCCCATCTACTCCGTGACCTCCCACCACATAAACGAGCCCATTGACCTCAGCACAAGCACAGTCATAGCGAGCTACCTTTAGGTCTGCTAGTCTACTCCAGCTGATTTCATTTCAAAAATCAAATAAAATTGTCTAAATCTGAACATCTATGAACAAAATCCACTCAATAACTGAATAGAACTTCACAAAGATGCTAGATTCAACAAGAGAAAAGCTGACAAACCTGTTGAGGCAAGAATCATACTGATACACATCAGCAGATGCAACCTGAGAACCACTGATCATAGAGCAACCGGCAATAACAAGAAGTTTCCCATCAACCACAGCCACCTTAAACCGTGTTTTCGCAGGACCAGGCAGCGGTGGAAGAGTTGATAGCTTCCTTCCCAAACAGTCCAGCACCTCCCAATGGCTCTCATTCTCTCGAACATTCTTTGTTAAGACATAGAACCACTCCTCAAGCATACCAGCAAGTCTTCTCACAATAATAAACTCTTTGCTTTGGACAACAAATCTCCATTTCTTGCATACACTTCCCATTGCTGGAAAGCTGGCACGTGGAACAAGTGCCAGACACTGCTTTGCAACATCATCAGACAATCCCGGAATCAACGGGTCATCTCGAAAATTTTCAGACATGCCGTAATTTACAATCCTTTTCTTCCCACTTACAAAAGCTTCCATCTTTGAGTTAAACTTTTAGAAACAAGAGATAGCTAAATCTCCCAAGAAGAATTCCTAACTAAGAGTTTTGTATGTGTTTATGAAAAAATGTTAATAAAGAATCTCGTGAAACCCGTCACGAATAGTGATTTTCAAAGACAGAGGAATAAACAATGTAGCGGAGAAGGATGGAATTGCAGTGACCACTGATGAATATTGATGTCCAGAACAATCTAATTCATGTTCCATACCAATGGTTTCGTTAGTATCTAGGATTGCAGCTAAATTACTATTGATTCTTCTCACACACATCTCCTTATCTGCCAAAAACACAGTCAAGAGAGTTTGACAACAACAATTGATTCTTTCGATAAAGATGTGTTTTTTTGAGTAAACAATATGTTACCATTTAAGGTCATGCTACATAAGGAGACTCAGCCACCCACAACATCCATCTTCACAAGTACGAATTTTCTGCAAATTTTTCAGATAAGTCAAATCTTTGAACGAAGTCAAGAGCCAATAAGATCACAATCAGAAGAATCAACATCAAAGAAAGAGATAAGGTGCTAAAAGAACGAATAATTTAGCTAGTTACAAGAATCATATACACACGGACAAAAACAAGAAAATAAATTTGAATGGCTACAGATTGATTCCTGAAAAAGCAAAATATTATCACGAAAATATCGAATAGAAAAACATTCTTCTATGACCAAACTAATTTCATGAATTGCCCAAGATCTCAAATCCCTCAAAAGATCGGAACTTTGTGTGCATACACATATGAACAAAACATTCCAAGAAGGAAGAAGACAAAACATCAAATCCAAATTGCAGAGAATTACAAATATAGGAAGAAGAGTTTACCTGAAGAGGATGATTGAATTGCAAGAAATGGAGAAGAAATCAGAAACTGAAAGGATCTAAAATCCAAAATGGCTAAAGCAAAAGAAGAAACAAAGAGGAGGGTACCGAAAGAATAGGGGGCTTTGTCGTTATTTGGGTCTTTGTGCGTTGAAGTTGGTGCAAAGAAGATAAGATTTGACAGAGAGAGATCTAATAAAGAATGGTAATGGAGAAATTGAAGGAGCGTGAGATTAGGGATTTATATAGCAAAATCAGACACCATTACGAGCGGTGAATCGGTGTTGATAATAATGTCAACTAGTCACCACGTCACTTGTCCCTATTTTTCTATAATTTTTCATCTCTCATAAATGCTCGGAAGACATGTTTTGATTTAGGCAACCAAGAAAACGAAAAATGTTTTTCATTTAGTATTAATTATTTTATTTATTTTGATCAAAATTTGGTCACAATTGATCGATTTATTTACTAAATTTTTATATAAACAGTCAAATTTCATCTATAGATATGCAAATGTACATGTTTTAATGAACTTACCACTAAAGATTACATGTTATTATCATTTTCTTAATATTGATTTTCTTCCCGATTTAAATAATTTTGTATTTTTTATTTTGTTTTGCTTGAGATTTTCTTTCTTTAGTCTAGATTTTAATTAATAAAACCAAAAAAAATACAACACTTGACTATATGAATCAGAAAAAAAAACATAATTAAATTTCTAGAAACAAAATTCAAACAAGAGAGCAAACAATTTTTAAAAAAGAAAAGATTTAGAAAAAAACATCATAAATTCGTAAAAATTGAATCTCGACATCAAAGAGTTGAATCAATGGATAACAAATCTTCTTATAGCGGATATGGTGTAGCAAAAAAACTGAAAAACAAAGCTTTTACACAAATAGAATTTTCTCACAATACATACCGAAAATAATGAGGTTGATATAAATTGTCCAGAAAAAAAAATCAATTGAATAAATGTATAGACAGAAATCAACATAAAACCAGATTTTGATAAGTTTTAGAGTAGAGACAAAGAGTGAAACGATCATATATATATATATTGGAAAAAACTGAACTCCAAAAAAAACTGCAACAGATCAAACCTCACTAAATACTATACAAATTCACGGGTATAACCAAATACCATGAAGACTTAAGAACCTTCATTAACCTTAACCAAACTAACAAAACCAAAGACCTCAAACTAGGCGAAATAAACAATAAATGAGCAAGAAGAGGAGAGGAGACTCTCACCGAAAAAAGAAAACACACCATTCGGAACTATGATTGTCTACAGAAGTTTCTTCTTTTCCGGCAAGCCTCTCGAACCCCTCTCTTAACTTCACCCCAACTTACACCCGGTCTAGACAAAGGCTACATGAAAGCAAGGTTACACAAGAGGGTCTACGTTAGTGTTGTTAGAGCCACCGATCGTCAACCCCGACAGCAGATCTAGAAAAGCTAATTCACAAAATTTAAAGTATTTTCTTCTTTCGAACAACAGTAAATAAGAGAGAGAAAAATGACTATTTTGTATTGTTTGAGTAACTAATTAAGGTATTCGTTAACACTTGTAAATTTTTTTTTTTTTTGTCAACATTGGGTCACAACAGGCCGATCCATTAGTCAAGTTCCTACATAATATAGACGGTGAGACTCGATTCCTGATTGTGCAAATGTACATGTCTTATGTGGACTTACCGCCTACCACTAGACTAAAGGCCACTTGCTAACACTTGTAAAGTTAAATATATATTAACATATTTTAATGAGAAATACCTTAATACAACATATAAAATTAGTTTATTCTCTTTATATAAAATTTCTAGGCTTTTGAACCATAATGAACTTTTTAACTCACATTAGAGAATCTGTTTATAATGTTTAGATTGTAAACTCTCTTTTACCAATGAATTTTATTCTTGACAAAAAAAAACTAGTTTAATAACTACTACACTCCCCAAAAAAGTCAAAATTATCATAAATATTAGGTTTATGTTACATTACTTGAATATTAATGATATCTTCAAATGTAATTTTGAAGTTTTAGGATTTTAGTGGACCTTCAGAAAGATAAATCATATAATATGATATTTTTGGAAAATAACTTTTAAAAATCTAAATATCAACATGTAAACTAATATATTAGTCTTACTTTAAGAAATTAGCTGATTGTAGCTAATATTAGCCAAATAGTTAGATGTGAATTATTCTCATTACAACGCATTTCTACCATCGAAAAACGTGAAAATTTTACTGTTTGAACATTTACGAAATGCACATCCTAAGAAAGCTAAAGCTCAAATCTGAATTTCTAATTAAGCTGTAACATTCATTTGATTTAAAGCCCACATAAAAAAAAAAAAAAACCAAATCATAGGAAAAAACACACATGTCACATAAGTCATACCAATTTAATGGAAATGTCGTTTTCTTTTCATTGCATCCGGATGCCATTTTGTGTAACTATGTACAATAATTGGTTTCACAAAAAGAGAAGGAACAAGATAGAAGACTAATACTAATACAGTATCATTTCGTCAATGGAAAGTTGTTTTTTGTTTGGGGAAGCTAAGAGATTTTGTGGTATTACTCACAATTTCAGAACTTAGAGTGGCATTTCTCACGATTTCTATTTTTCGTAATGATGCCACACTCATATCACATGATCTCTTCACCATTCACCATTCTTCATAGTTTACTCAAACTGGAGATCAAAACATTATACAAGGTGTATATAAATTAAGGTATTTATTCTGCGTATTTTCTTATACCACTTGTATCATAAGTCATAACAAAAAGGGATTTGTTAAAGAAAAACAAGAAATGGTTTATATATTTTCGTTACAATTTAGTTGTAGTTATCTGACAAATTATTTATTTAATTTTTTTTTTGTCAACAGTAGATCACAACTGGCCGATCCATTAGCCAAATTTCTACATAATGTAGGCAGTGGGATTCGATCCCTGGTTGTCTTTTGTGAACTTACCGTCTGCCACTTGCTTACATTATGTAGGAATTTGGCAAATGGGTTGGACAGTTGTGGTCCAATGTTGAAAAAACAAATTAAATAAATAATTTGTCAGTTATTTAATTAGTTGTACTTAAACGACTTTTTGAAGGTAATTGTTTTAATAAGCCGATCAGTTTCCAAGTAATTAAAACTTATATATTTGGTCACTGAGAAATTTAAATAAAAGAAAAAAGAAGAAGATGATAAAAGGGGTGGGGATAGTGTATGAATGAATGGCACATGCAATCGTATCGTATCCTTTTGTCTCTGTCCGATCCTTTAGCTGGTGGGTCCTTCCGAGTGTGGTCACCATGAACCTCCTTCAACTCGCTTACTTCCCATTTTCTTCAATTTCACTTTTACAATGCTCATAAAATATAATCCGAAATTTGATCAGAATGCGAGGTATAGCTGGTCGAACCATTTCCACATCAATGTATAGCTGCATTTTGTAAAGTAAAAAATTGGTCGTGTGAAAACGTCAAACCCTCGTCACAGGGCTAAAACAAATGGGAATAAAATATCCAACACCATCTTATCTTGTAAATTTTTAACAAAAAAAAAAACTCTTATCTCGTGAACAATTTTTATTCTTATTTATCTAGACCAGTGCATAGTTCAAACGACTAGACTACTCGACCAAAATCATTTCTATAAATATATAAATCTTTTTTATTATTGATATTTTTTTTCTTCTTATAAGTTCTTTAAACTAAAAGAATATTTATTGATATTTTATTATATAATAATGTGCATATCGAAACAGATATCTTATATTTTCTAAATAAATATTGGTGGCTTGCACAAGTTTTCAATAGAAATAATATTAAATTAATTACTTTGCTTTCAACTATTATAAACTACCAAAGTTTTAGATGAGATTGATTCGAATACTAAATTAAAGCGAATCTAGAGAACAAAACCCAAACTAACAAGTGGACACTTTGTAGGCATTCGGGATGACGAACCAAACCAATACATGTCTCGCCGACATAATTAATGAAACCCAATCGTAACCTCAATAACATCTCTGATTCCAAATGAATTCACTTTAAGATACTCAGAATTTTGATCAAATCAATTATATTATCATACTTTTCAATAAAAACTTTAGAAAAAACTTTGAATTGAGATCAAGTCGTTGTTGGTTCCATTAAAAATGAAAAAAGTAAGAGGGATTATACTTTTTCGTGAGGTTTGACTTAACCAACCAAAGAAAAGAGAGTTTCTTTATGAAAAAATCTAAAAGCGATCGATTTTCATTGTTTTTTCTTTATCTAATAATCATATTTATCCGCGTGAATTTGAAGCCATTTTTGACGGTTCATATTTATTGTTTTAAAATTAGCTTTAATATTTTAAAAACCATTTGGTGATTAAAAATAATGAATAATCCTCATATGTTACATGGCCATGAGTCACCTGGATCAGGCTTTAGATGCTATTGCCTTTTGTTCCTAATTTATTTCTTGGAAATCTTGAATAAAAGGGATAAGTCTAATTCTTTTTTTTTTCTTGTTTATGTTTAGTCTATTCGTAAATTTATTTAACTAGACTTTATCATTAAAAATGAATTAAACAATCAGTTAACTATACAAAGAAAACTTTTAAAAACACTTGACTAATTGGGTGATGTGGAAGCTAAGAGTTATGTGGGCTGAGTGGTAAGGGACGACAAAACAAAAGTGTTGTGGATAGGAACAAGAGTCTATCTATGGAGATTGAAGCTTTTAAGAATGAGATCGAATATAATGAACATTGAAATGTTTCAATTGGTTAATGAAAAGTTGATGTTTGAGAAGAAAAAAGGAGATTGAAGCTTTAGGAACATTCAATAAGTAAACATGTAATTATGTAAGAATTTAAATGATAAGAGAAGCCTCGATCACAGATACAAGGTGTGATGGATGACTGGGTGTGAAACATGCTGAACCACAGCTAGTGCCTTACAAGTGTAAGAGAGAGTCAAGGAACAATCCATTTGGTTTGTCCCAAATAAGGGTTCCAAATCGTGAGCCTAATGTTGTAGTAGGCGTCTTTAATCACCAACAACAATTAAACCATTGCAATGAGAGACTTGAAATATCTCAACTTGATTAAATTTACTAATTTGGTCTATGTATGGCTCAACGAACTCATCGTCTTCGTTTTGGATTCCATTGAGATCAAATCTCATTGAACAACCCCTAGTTTCCTTCATTGTGAAGGCTAGAAAGTCTTCTTGACTTGCTTCTCTTTTACATAGAATCCGATGTTTTGATAAATAGTTCCATTCTTCGCAAGTAGATCTCAATGCTCGTAGAGATTTCATCGGAACCCTAGAAAGTATTTCTTCAACTAAATCTTGTGGAAGATCGGACATCATTAGCGTCATTGTTTTCAAACGAAAGTTGAGAGGGTTTTTAACTTTGCACGCTTTCCATCCCATTAAATACTATTAATTAAAAATATTTTGTAACAAGATAATTTTAAAAATATTGAGTATAACTAAAAATCTAAAATTTAAAATCCAAATAGAATTTGGAAATTTTGTATCTAATACTGTTAAAAGAAGAAATAACTTTTAAAACTCTAAAAGCATTACAAATAATATTGAAGTTGTAAAGAACTAACTAATGCTATATATATAATAACAATCTCAATAAAGGCGATCTACAATTGTGTCTTTTTAGTCGTGTCTTTTCATGTATAGTTTTACTTCATACAGTTGTGACTATACATCATAATTTTTCATTTTGTCTTTTTATTATACAGATGCAATGTACAGTTGTAACTTTACATAACATCTTTTCAACCGCACATTTTAGAACCTATTTATATCAAGTTTTGAAATCTATTTTCACAATTCGTTTCGTTGAATCTAGAATTTTGTTTTACTAAATGTCGTTATTCCATCCTGTTAAAATTATTTTATAAATTTTATTATTTTAAAATAAGAAAAATACATATAATTATCAATTTCATCAAAGACATTTCACTGATGTTATCAACACATATTTTTAATAAAATAAAAGTTTAATGAAAATTCCTAATATTTTATTTTCGAGAAATGAATCTGTTTATTGTAATTTTTTCATCTTATCAATTATATATGTAAACCTTGATGCTTATTATTTGAAAATAGTTTATATGAGTTTTATTCAACAAAATTTGGATGCTACATTAGCATTAATTCAAGATTGCAATATAAAGAATCATCCGCAAAAAATATGGCTATCTATTATATTTGTTATATTCAATAGACAATTCAAAAGTGCAGGCATATCCCAAAGTAAATCATTTTAAATAATATCATAATTCTGAAATTCTTTCATCAAAAAAAAAAGAGAGCAATGGTTCTCATTCATAATATAAAATTTCATGGACAAGAATTCTTCGGAAAAAAAAATTTGATTCTTATAAATACAGTTTTATGTCATTGTGTCAATGTTTATTTGTTTGTTATAAATATAATTTATAACATCAAATCTTGTACTTTCTAAAATATTTATAATACATTACAACTATTATTTTCAATTATATCTAAAATAGTTATATTTATTGTAACAATATTTTATAGTTATTTCCGTATTGTTACTTTTTATTATCTCTTTAAACAAAACTCTTTAAACTTTTTTAATATCCATTTGACGAAAAAAAAAGAAAAAAGGAACGTTTGTTTGTTTTTTTGTAATAGATTTTGTAGATTCTATAATATTTTTTTGAAAGTTCTTATATCCTTTTATAAAACTCATCATTTTAAAACTATTGAAATACCAATACAAACCAAAGTTTTTTATTTTATTGTGTCTTTTCATAGTAACTTCTTATTAATAAATTTTTTATTTTTTATTTAGTTAGCTCAGTTTTAAAAATTACAACTTCTCGTTTATTGGAAGTTAAATTTGAAAAATATTATTTTTTATGATTGTGTTTTTTTATTGTAACTTTACATATATGAAAAGATATCTTTTATTATTGTGTATTTTCGTTGTACTTTCCCTTATTTTTGGTCTAATTGTAACTTCTTTTTAGTATTTTTTTTTTATCTTTTGTTATATAGTTGTTCAATAAATTTTATTATTATTTTAACTATTTACTATCTTGATTATTAGCATTTAAAAAAAATTTGACATAAGAAATATTTTATTTAACTATCATTTACTAACACCACCATTATGGAAAAATAAGGAACTATCGTTGTTTCTATTTTTTTGTAACTTGTTTTATAGATTGTATAATTGTGTTCCTTTTTTCTGGAAATCCTTATATATATATATATATATATATTTTTATTTTTTATTTTTTTTAAACTCATCATTTTAAAGCTATTGAAATACCAACACAAAATCAAGACATATTCTTTTATTTTTACTTTTCATAATAACTTTTGATTTATAAATTTTTATCATTTATATAGTTGGTTTAATTTTAAAAGTTACAAAACTTCTGATTTGTTGGAAGTTATATTTGAAAAGATGTCTTTTTTTTATTATGGTTGTGTTCATTCTAACTTTACATATATGAAAAAATGTCTACTATTATTATTGTGTATTTTCATTGTACCTTGCATTCCTTTTTCTTTTCTGGTCTAATTGTAACTTCTCTTTTATAAATATATATATATATATATATATATATATATAATAGTTATTCAATAACTTTTATTATTTTTTCACCATATAATAACTTGATTAGTAGTATTACTTTTCTTTGAAATAAGAAATACTTTATTTACTGAATTGCCGTTTACTAACACTAGCATTATTGTGAAAAAAACAACTATTGTTGTTTCTAATTTTTCGTAATTGGTTTCATAGATTCTATAATTGTGTTATTTGTTTTTGGAAATCCTTATATCTCTTTATAAAACCATTATTTTAAAACTATTGAAATACCAATACAAAACTAAAATGTTTTCTTTTGTTGTGTCTTTGTGTAGTAACTTCTCATTTATAAATTTTATCATTTATTTAGTTGGTTTAATTTTATAAATTACAACTTCTCATTAGTTGAAAGTTGCATTTGAAAAGATTTGTTTTATGATAGTGTGTTTTTATTATTATTTACATATTAGAAAAGATGTCTTATATTATTGTGTTTTTTCATTGTAACATCCCTTCTTTTTTGCCTAATTGTTACTTTCCTTTTGTATATATTTTTATATGTTTTATTGTATAGTTATTCAATAACTTTGATTATTATTTTAACCATTTAAAATCTGATTATTCGTATTAATCTTTTTCCTAACATAAGAAATACTTTATTCATAGAACCATCATTTACTAACACTATCATTAACGAAAAAAGAACTATCATTGTATCTATTTATTTGTAACTGGTTCTAAAGATTTTATAAAAGTGTTTTTTTTTTTAAATCCTTATATCCTTTTATAAAATCCATTATTTTAAAAAATATTGAAATACCAATACAACACTAAAAATAACACTAGTGGAATAAGTTGGGAGCCGATGGTAATATGACAAACCTTATTCAAAAATAAAGATTCACCATCTAGCTCAAATATGTCTAAAGTAATTGCTTAGATTGTTTAACTAATTGTGAGGTAAAAATCATTTTCCATTTTTTTAATGTTTTAAATTTAAAATGTGTTTTCTTTAATTTTAGGTGGAAATTAAAACACAATGTTTTTTCGAGGAATACAGTCAAAGAAGACAATAAAGTAATTTTTGACCAGAAATACTTAAACCAAATGATTGACCTCCATTTGACATATTTGAAAATATTTTACCCAGCCATTGCAATAAGTTCATATATTCAGTTCGTTTCAAAGAATACAGTAATCCTAGGTCTGGAATTTTAAACATATCTGCAAAACTTTCTAACATAATTCTTAAACCAAATTTCGGCCAAAAACATATATTGTATATGGAATTTCAGAAGAGGTTGACAGAGAAGATTCAGTCACAAACTACATTATGATATGTCAGATGCAGTAAGTGTTGAGATATAATGAAGTAGATATTGTATATATGGTTTTTAAATTTTGATATGATTTATATTACTTAATTTTATTATTGAACATTTACTGTTTAATTATGTTTTTAGAATTTTATTAACTTACTATATATTTTATAGCTTTGTACAACTGTTTTAATATAATGAGTAAATGAACTTAAACATCTTAAACTAACATGCAAAACAAATACATATATGTAAAATATTTCTAAGACAAATACAAATAACTTATGTAAAATAAGAATGTAATTATTATTAAAATTGAAAGAATAATTTGTTAATAATGTACTGTAAAATTTTATAAACCATTTTTTATAATTTGAAAATTTTAATACTAGATAAATTTTTTTAAAAAAATAAATAATTTACTTAGAAATTATTAAAAGTAAAATATTAAATCATTAAATAACAATATATTTAGATTAAGTTTAGAAACATAAAAAATATTTTAAATATAAATAAAAAAATTTCATAATTAATTTCAATAATAAAATTACATTTTATAGTTGTAAAAAATATAAAAATAAAATTATGAAAATATTGGTGTTTTTATTTTATTCGAATAGATAATCAATTTTAATATGTATTCTTATGGTTTGTATCTTTTTCTCATAAATATTTAGATGTCAATTGTCTTTTTTATTTAGATTTTATGAAAATTGTACTAAACTTTTTAATATCATTTCATTAGGAATAGGAAACTTTTTTATATAATAAAAATTTTAAGACATTTTTCTAATATTAACTTTCATGAAAAACACATTTTTTATTATTGCTAACTATTAGATAACTGTAAAATTTAACTATATCAGTTTTCATTCATTAAAAAAGGAAAAAAATAGTTTTTTTAACTTGTAAGTTTTCCTCTTCACATTATTTTTTATTCTATTTCATTAATTTCAAATAAAGATTTATTATAGAGAATTCTAATTTTGTGATACATATTAAAAATTATTTATAATATATGCTCCCACGCGACATCGCACGGGATTAATTCCTAGTTAAAAATAATAATAAGTATCAATTTAATTTTAACAAAAATAATTGGATAGATATAGTTGTTATTTTTTTTGTTAAATTTGTTACCTAATTTAAACAAAAACAAAATCATAAATTATATGCATTTTTGGATTCAATGTGGAAAAGATATATGATCAATAAATATAATTATATACATTATCGGGTTGCTTTACTAGTTTTTCCTTAGTTCTAACTTCGCGTGTTCTTAATCACAAGGCTGATTTTCTAGCCCACAGTGTTAGAAGGTTATCTACGAACCAACTTTTTGTGAAAAATCTATCAGTTCTGTAGATCCATTTCTGTTCGTGAATGTGTAAAGTTGACAACAACAAAAAAAGTCATTAGTGAGACTGTAAGTGTCTCATTTCTTTTCTACTGGTTCGCCTATTAAGCTAGCAACCAGACTCAGTCCTTGCTGTGGTAAAACAGGTCTAAACAGGTCAAGAGGTAAACCCCCTTGATATAAGTCCACTAGAGAATAGATGTTTGCGAAGGGGGTTTGACAGCTAGGTGAGAGTACCATTGACATAGAACATAGAGGACCCAATGTACCAAATTTCCTGGTCCACAATCTTTTTTCTGAGGGTTGCATTTGGAATCTGAACCATGATTGTTTTCTGAGCTGACTTGAGATGGAAATCAATCCTTCTTCCTCTACCTCAAATATGAGAGATGACATTTTGTATTTGAGTGTAAGATCGGACATGATTGTTTTCTGAGCTGACTTGAGATGGAATTCAAATCCTTATGAATTTCAGCTTCTTTCATGAAAATTGAATATGAGATTTTAATCATGGGAGTATCTCCTGGAGAAAGAGACGTCACTAGCCTTTTAAGGATTTTGTCTTTTTGGTCATCCACAACAGAGGCCCATGATAGAGGTTTAGTAGCAGATGCGGGGGCCTAGCTGGAGGTGGTTCTAGGAGGAAGATTTACTGGTTGGTTACAGGAATACCATTTAGAGCAGCAATGAAAACATGGTTAGTGATCGAATCGTCAGGGACGTACATCTTAGGGCCCTGGATAGCAGCAGAGACACTGACAATCTAAAATGTAGTCTGGTTTGGACCAAGAATAGTGACTTCAAATGGGAGTGACTGAGCAGGAGCTTCTGAATATGGAGGCGGAAGCTCAGATATTATAGCCTTATTGTTTGGACCACCAGATTTATCTACTAAGATAGTAAAGTGAGAACATGCACCATTAAATTTCGAACTTAAGTTTTGGATGAAGGAGATCCTGAAGACTTCAAAAATAGTAATAAGCATGGTTGAGGGGGAAAAGGGGTGGGGCAGGAGGAGTAACGGTTAAGGAGGGATGGCAGAGGGTATGGGGCTGGCCGGATTGAGATATCTCCGACCAAACCATGGGAACAGCAGCAGGGCAAGCTCGGAAACGAGAGATTTCAGTTTTCTTTCTTTTTGTCGACCTTTGATATATATATATATATAGGTCCCTAAAATATATTATTATGTCGAGCGAATGCGTGGTTAGAACCTAGTTTTACTTTGTTTTGAAATCAAATAATTATAACATCATTTAAATTTAGTCGGAGATTTATATATGTACTTATAATTCAAACTTAATTAATAAAAATACTCTCATAAGTCTTGAAAAAACTGTTGAATTCTTCTCTGGTGATTAGGATGTTTTATCTAATGACTATGACATCTAGAATTCGATTTTTCTCCGGTACAAATTGGTAAATTAAATAGGAACTTTAAGAGTTGGGATAAGTTAAGGATCGGACTTTCTCGGTCCAATATTAATGTTAGACAAAAAAAAATCTTGAAGAAGCTCAAAATCTTAAACTTTACATGACTTCTAAGAACCCATCATTGTCTTAAAATCATATATATAACTCATTACCACATGTAACTCGTTCGCTGATATCTCCACGGTACATTTCTCTCCGAGCCGAATGATCATAACTAGTTGGCCACGTGGAATATAATTATTAATTAACAAACAACTAGGGCTGTTAATCATTATCCGTTATCTGCCGGATATCCGTATCCGTATTTGAAATTTGATCCGTAACACGGATATCCGGACTAAACGGATACGGATACGGATATGATAAAATAATGGGCCGGATATCCGCGGATATCCGGCCCATTTAGGAAATATATATTAAATAAAAAAATGGTGGTGATTGAATAGATAACCTATATTTGATGGCATAGTATTAATTTAATTCTTGTTCGAAATTTATAGTATTAATTTTAGGTTTGTCGGTTCTATAGTTATTTCAATTATATGAAATCTCTACTACTATTATTTCGAAAATTTCAATCATTTTTAAATATAAACGTTTAAGATAATATGTAAGTGATCGATATGTGAGATTTGTCAAAAAAAAAAACGTAAACTACTGCAAAAATTTTAGGAAACAAAATTTTCTACGTGCTATTTCACTTGACTCCTTAATATATATTTTTAACATAAACTAAATGGGCCGGATACGGAGCGGATATCCGGCCCATTTAGGAAATATATATTTAAAAAAAAAAAAACGGATATCCGGCCCTTCCGGATACGGATACGGATAACGGATTTTACTATCCGCCGGATACGGATACGGATACGGATATGCCAAAATAGGCCGGATATCCGCTCCGTAACACCCCTACAAACAACGTTTGTTACAGTAATCATTAATCAATGTGCAAAAGACAGAAGCAATTACAAGTGATCATTGAACCATGAACCATAGGAAAATAATCAAAAGATTTACTGGAAAACTTAATAATAAAACAACTCGTTATGCAGATTGCTTTTTAAATCGTTTTTCACGTGCGTCAAGTCTCATCATCTTTTCATCACATCGACGCTTTTCTGCATTCTCTTTTTTAATCCTTTTGCCTCTTGCACCTTGCTTGATTTGCACTAAACTTGGAACATAAGCACGAAAATATTGTCTAACGGCCATAGACTTCACATTCTTCAAAGAGATCTAGTTCTGTATAGTATCCAAACTCTCCAAGGATGGTAATTTTTCATGAAAATCAATGACGAGTTTCTTTTCCTCGTCAATGATAAAAGTTTTTAAAAAGCAATCAATTTCGGGTCCTATATTCACTGTCAAGAACTTGCTCCAAGTCAACTTATCAGGCTCAATCTCAGTTGTAATCCATATTTCAAGGTCGTTTGGATTTGTTCTATTGTTGCGCGGAACTAAAGCCGCAAGCTTCTCTTCTTTAACACAAGATAAAGTCACATCATGTATATACCTATAGGCAAACGGCAGAAGCATAGGCGGTCCAAATCTCTCTCTTGTAAAATCAAAACAAATTATGTAAATGCGATAATCACGTGCAAAACTTTTTGTAGCAGACAAGTATGTGTTTCCCTTGATGGAAACGCCCGAGTTAAAAAACTTTATAGACCAGTGTGGATCAGTGATACGAAGTTTCTTCCATGAATCAGACTCAAAATCGTAGATTTCACACCAGAAAGATAGGTGTTTTACACCGGGAATGAAGATTCTACCTTCTGTAAACCTCAAGATTTTGTGGCTACGACGACAAAATTTGTTCTTCCTCTTCTTCGAGT
The DNA here is from genome assembly GCA_963920545.1 of Lepidium didymum. NCBI lineage: Eukaryota > Viridiplantae > Streptophyta > Magnoliopsida > Brassicales > Brassicaceae > Lepidium > Lepidium didymum. Next base: position 3,209,306 of record OY986984.1, on the reverse strand, counting down.
ATCCGAGAACGTAAGAACTACTATCAAATCTCATCGATAAAGGGTAAGAAAATCTGGTTTGCATCCATATAGTTTTCATGAAATATGGATTCCAAACCATAAGCCTAGTGTTATTTTCTTCTTCAATGATGCATAACAATAATCAATAAACCCTCGCAGTTATAAACCTGAGAGACATTGAAGTCATGTTCGGTTAGGCAAGTAAGTTTGCCTTTATGCTCTACATATGGATCTCCATTATTGATAACGCTCATTAGATAAAGTTTATCATCCTTCATCACGATCACCTGAGATTCTCCTTCTTTTGTGGCTATTTCTTCTTTACCAATCTGCATCTTTGAAAAGCTCCGACTTTTGGATAATGCATTCCAGTTTTTGCAAGTTAATCTCACCGATCTCATCGATTTCAAAGGTCATCTGGAGAGAATCTCCTCTACTATATCTCTTGGAAGATCAGAGATCATCATCATCGTTTCAATTCGCAACAATGGTTTTTTCTAAACCTTTCAAACACTCTTTTAAAAGACCCGGAAACCCTAACTGAAACTGGGCCATTTGTGGGCTTATCTATTTGAGAGCCTTCTTATAAAATTTTGTTTTGCAATTCAGGAATTTGGGCCGAGCCCAACTACTTTTCGGAGAGACACCAGCGATACGCATTCAATGAATTATAGTTTAGTGTTTGACTGAGCCCATAATTGTGGCCCATAATACCAAAGTCACAAAAGGCCCATAAGAAATATAGCTTAATCACTGTCTTCGTCTCACTATCTTCGATTCTCTTCTGGAATTTGAGTATGCAGACATCTTCAATTTCACTCCTTCGTCACTCTTTTCCGTTCCTCCGTCTTACGGCGATTTATCATGGCGGAGGCCGAGTTCGAGATGGAATCGCAACCCCTCGTAGCTTTTATATTCTCTCAGCGAGACGAGATAATCCTGATGTCTCACGAAAGCCCCAACCGAGCAAGAATATGCTCAGAGCAAAGCATATTGGTAAGGATTACTCCTCCTCATTGGCGCCGGTTCTCTCGCTGGACCAGAAACCTTCTCTCTTAGAGTCTCAAGCAATCGGTACAGTCGCAACGGCTCAAGCGAACTTTATGCGCGTCGTTGTTCAAGATGTAGCTGGTTCTGTGAAGAGTGATGGAGATGATGATTCGTCTAAGATTGGTGTTGAGTTGCTTTGCGTGGTGAGAGCTGTGTTGAAGAAGATACGGAGGAGAGTTTTGGTTGGGGATAAGGTTCTTGTGGGATCTATAGATTGGGTGGATCGAAGAGGAATGATTGAGAATGTGTTTCATCGGCGCTCAGAGATATTGGATCCACCGGTGGCGAACGTTGATCATTTACTGGTTCTTTTCTCTCTGGATCAACCGAAGCTAGAGCCATTTACACTCACTAGGTTCTTGGTGGAAGCTGAATCAACTCGAATTCCACTCACACTTGCTCTTAACAAATGTGAACTTATCAGTGAAGAGGTACAGAGGAATCAGTACTTGAATTAGCTTTTACTAGGAAAAAATTACATAGCTCACTACTAGTAAAGAACAGTTGCTGCTTCAGTGCTTGATTTAAAATCTTAATCTTTGTCACAGGAATTGGAGTCTTGGAAGATAAGATTGCGTAGTTGGAATTATGAACCATTGTTTTGCAGTGTGGGAATTAAACATGGACTTGATGCGATTTCGTTTATCCTGCGAAATCAGACTTCTGTGATTGTTGGGCCTAGTGGTGTTGGAAAGTCGAGCTTAATCAACATTTTGAGAAGTCATTCTGGTGGTGGTGGTGCCATTGAAGACGAAAATTGGTTTGAGCCTGTAAGGTTTTTTGTGCAATGTCGTTCTACAGTTTAAGTTCTTGTAACCATATTTGTAATGAGTTCCATCTCTTTCATATCAGATGTTAGGTAATAAGTGGTTTGATGATCAGAGAGTAGGGGAAGTTTCAACTAGAAGTGGGAGAGGTAAACATACAACCCGAAATGTATCCCTCCTGCCGGTTTCTGAAGGTGGTTACTTAGCCGATACTCCTGGCTTTAACCAGCCTAGTTTGCTAAAAGTAACAAAGCAATCACTTGCCCACTGCTTTCCTGAGGTTTGTACTTTGTACGCTTAAGCTTGTGCTCAATTCCCATATATTGACTGTTAATGACGATATGCTGTTTTACTAACTCTTTCTTTAGATACGAAACATGACTGAGGGAGAAAAATGTGGATTCAGAGATTGCTTGCATGTTAGGGAACCAGGATGTGTAGTTAAAAGTGATTGGGAAAGGTACCCTTACTACTTACAACTGCTTGATGAGATCAGAATCAGGGAGGAGTTTCAGCTTAGGACATTTGGAACCAAAAGGGAAAGTGATGTTAGGTATGTATTCAAATTATTCTGGAACAGCAGCTTATATATTGAGATTTTTCAGTATAAGCCCAAATGTAGTTAACAAGGGAATACTTGTACACAGGTACAAGGTGGGAGACATGGGTGTGAAGCATGCTGAACCACGGCTAGTGCCTAAGAAGCATAGGCGAGAATCAAGAAAGAAAACAAAACAGTCAGTGATTAGTGAACTAGACGATTTCGAAGAAGAAGATGAAGACATCGACATAGAGAACGACCCAATTGTTCAAGCAAATTGAAAATGAGAACAAGATGTAATGAGACATTTGTAAGATAATGATATGTGAATATGATTTTTTTTACTGATGCTTACGCAGTCAATGTTTATATGCAACCTTTTTTTCCACAGACAATGTATATAATGTCTCTTTAATTTTTCAGTTTTTCCCATCACAATAATTGACTAATAATGAAACAGAAGGCTATAAAACATTTGACAGAATACCAACGATAATAAACGATTTCATAACATTAAAAGATAAATCCAACAAAAATCTATCCATTGTCGTACAAATATTTGAACTAAAGATAAAGGAACAAAATCTCTTCCAAGAACACAAAAGGGCATAAAAAAAGGGTAACAAAGAGTCTTAAGCGGCTGATTTCTTTGACTTGGCTGCCAACTGAGTCTCCGGCTACAATTTCCAAAACAATAACGAAATAAGAACCGATAATTCTTTAAAAAGCATGGATTTAACAATAAAGATCGAAATTATTACCTCTTTTTTGACGGGTTCTTCCTTCTCTGACAAAATCAACTCAATGTGACATGGGTTGGACATGTAAGCTGCAAGCAAGAAAGACCCAATTCGGTCAATCGATAGCATACACAAAGTTAAACAGAGAATTATAAACCAAATTTTCAAACTTACGGTTAATTCTTCCGTGGGCACGGTAGGTCCTTCTCCTTTGTTTTGCAGCCTGGTTCACTTGGATGTGTGAAATGAAGAGGGCATCAACATCCAAACCTTTCACCTGAAAAATCATGGTCAAAATATTATTCTTTGCAAAAGGGCAGAAATCAAAAATGTTTTTCATACATTAATCAAAAGGACAGATAATCTCACCTCGGCATTGCTCTCAGCGTTCTTAAGCAAATCAAGAACGAACTGAGCAGACTTGGCCGGCCAACGACCTTGACCATTAGAATGCCTGTTCTTAGCTTGAGCAGTTCTCCCCACACCTCTACAGAAACGTGTGAAGGGAATTGCTTGCTTGTGAGCTATCACATCTTCAAGGTACCTCTTCGCCTTGATCAATGGTAGCTTCCTGATGGCGTGCGCTGTCTCCCTAGTGTTCTGTTTAACACGAGAGAACGCAAAACACAATGAGAATTGTAAGAAATAACAGTTATAGAAATGTGGCATCATTTACTGAACCATTAGTCACGAAATTTTTACATAGGTTCACCCAAGAACAATACCCGTAATTTCCCTGATATATATGAGAGCTTCATTCACAGAAAGGAAACAAAGCCATACTTATTTAATCAAGTTGCATACTAACTTCATAAACCCAAAACCTAGAAATCTACAAACCTCAAATGAGAAATTTTACCAATAATTAATGTACCATCATGTACTGAACCTTATAGTTATGAGAAAAATAAACATAGATTCACCCAATCACGATGACCAATTCAATTTCCCTGAAGTTTACGTGAGATCTGTAAATTGCAACAGAACTCTGCTTTTTCTCAATCAGGTTTTCCTAAAGAAGACTGACTAAGCTAGTCTCCAAATCATAAATTTAACTACACTGAAAATCAACAATGAAAATGTATATACGAGATATACATACCTTGAAATGAACCCTAAGATCGGATCCTCTAGCCTTGCAAGCTGCAAGATCAAATGGACAAGATAGCAACAAAGATTAAAACGATTACACACAAAAAAAAAAGGATACAAATCGAGATAACGAAATTGTAATACAAAAAAATTTCAAGAAGCTTACACTTGGTCTGATTGTCGGGTTCTTGCGAGTACTTCACCTGCGAAATTAGCAAAGGCAGGACATGAAAATTAGAAAGCGTATTCTAGGTCAAATCTTGTAGAGGAGAAATGGAGTGAGAAGCTTAAGCAATTACCATGGCGGCTAATAGAAGAATCGGCTGCAGAAGCTTTGAGAGATGCGTTAAAGAGAGACTTTATATAGAGTGAAACGGCATAAACCCTTCATAGCAAAAACCTAATCGTTCTATCAGATTGGGCCTATTCCTCTTTACAAAATAATGACTTAACGGGCTTTCTTAATGACCCCATCAGAAATTTATATATTGGGTTTATTGTCTCTTTTTACTGTTGTCTCTGATTCCAATCTGGTTTCTTAAAACCTAGTTATTCATATCAAAGTTGAACATACTATGTTGTCATAATTTAAAATTTGTAGGACTGTAATACTTAATCAAAATTATATGTTTATGTATATATAAAATAAAATATTTAATGAAGTAAAAAAAAAAAAAGATTTTACTATTATGTATTGTTAGACATTTTAAGGCGTATCGTTAGACTTTTGTCTTCATATATACTGAGTGTACCTTAATTGTATCAGGTATAACCAAAATGATAAAAGTTTTAAGAGGATTTGTGCAGAATCGTAGTGAAGTAACTTAAGCTAGAATACTTCAAAGTCTTAAGTACTCTGTTTGTTGCTGTTCTAAGTGTTTGCAGGTTCAGCAAAGAAAGTAAAGCGAGCAGACAACGAGCTACGGTTCCCAAGTCATCAATCGGAATCAAATCTACACCATGCTGAAGAAAGACATGTATTTATATAAATAAAAACCATTAAACTATATGGCCCATGTTAAGAACAGGTTTATCTTCTGATAAATAGTCCATGATTAGAAGAAGTAAGTAGAAAGAAAGCTAGTGTAGGCAACGACATCGGACCATTTTGGGAACAGACCCTTCAAATGTATAGTTTCTTCATCAAGACGTTGATCAAGAACAGCTACATCTACTCTTACTTCTTCTTCGCCACTTGCCTCCAACCAGAAGATCCACTTCTCGCGGCTGTTGCCACTCAGTCTTAATATGTAAGAAGGAGGACCATTCGGTGGGAGTTCAGGTGCTGCGACAAGGATAAGCCATTTTGGTTTTACAGTTTTTCGTAAATGCGTCACGAGAAAGTAAACAAAGGTTCTTTGTGTTTCACCTGGAGGTTTGTCATCTGCAAAGGACCATCCTGATAATGGACCGGTTATGTTCAGTACCGTGACCCAAATCTCCTCTAACGAGCTGCAAATGGAATGTGGACAATAGTTAATAACCAATACGAGTTCTTTCTTGGAGTCTTTGAAGAGAGTTTAATCCAACTTACCCGAGAGAGAGTTCCAGATGAACTCTGCGAGTTCCGTTATTGAATATTGTCTGCGGTTTATGAGTTTGTATGTGTGGGAATCGGCTATATCGTTCCAAAATTTTGTTGGCTTTAGCACGGAACCTCCCGTTTGTTGTCAATACACAGGAAATAGGAAAAAGTACCTGCAAATACCAAACCGACTCTTTATTCTAAACTGAAAACACTTACTCTGTTGCCAATAGCATGTAAGGAGGAACAAATCTAACCAACGTACCACCCAAGCTTCTTGAGGAGACACTTCAGAGTTTCTCAGTGAAAATGACGATCCAATATTTAGTTCCTCTGCAAGCTCTGGAGCATGTTTGAAAATGAACTCCATTGAATTTGAATCAACGACTGCTAAATCGTAACTTGAGCCTATGATTTCATTTCCACCTGCAAAGGCACATTTGAATATATACTCCATTTCAGCATAAGGATCAAGAATGTTACTCAGATAATGGTTCCATATCGGATGAACAAAGGCTACCCGCAGAGATAATTGTGTGTTGGAGCACAACTCTCTTCGGTGCATCTTTGCTGTAAGGAAAGAACTGTGATGATACCGCCAACATAACCATACTGAAGTGCAGCAAGAATTTCAAGATCGAAGATCTAGCAAGCCAATGATCACAAATTGGTATAATTGGGCCCAAACACAAGCCGGTGACAATTCCAATGACAGCAGCTACTGCTACATCTGCTAGATAAAATCCTGCAAAACACAATCATGTACGGTAAACAACTTACGCTATAAAGTAAGACTTGGGATCACAAAAATCTTAAATGCTTTAAATAGCTTATAGCAAAACTACAGATGCCTTCGGAAAAACTCGAGTTCAGTAAGACTTACCATAAGGTGGTGGAATTGCTCCCATCATTCCTGTCTTCTCAATCAAAAAGAGTGCAAGAATACCACCAAAATAGATAGAATACAGAAGGCATGGAACAAGAGCTATCACATAAAACATGGGAGACCTGGATGAGGTAAACTTTATCATATATCAGATTTAATCAATCCGGTCTAGAATACGTAAAACCAGAAGTATTATCAGAGGCGGAAATCTAGACTATTGTCTAAAGCAAGCATCTTAATCAAATTTCTGAACAGGGATCTTATTGCCTAGAGATTGTCTCATGTCCAAGAAAAATTTCAAGTTAGATTAATCCTTAAGTTTACAGTAGATAATGTGTAGAAGTCTTACTTAATCGAATTATAGCCATAGGACTTGACTGACAAACAGAAAGCAATCCACCCCAGTAGCATCGAAAAGCAGATGACAAATGTCATGAATCCTCCATTTAATCCAGCAAAATAATATGCCTGAAAATGTTTCTCCAGTTAGTCAGAGATCAGCCAAATAAATAACTAAAATTTTGAGGTACGGTGTTAAATTAAACTGATATAAGAAAACTCATACAGAAGTTACAGAAGCATAGAACCCAAATGCTCCCCAAAACCTTGCTTCATCAGATGGTTCCTACAAGATCATTGTCAAAAGATATGTTCTAGTGATATACAGGGAGGCCAATGAGACAGGAGGAAGAATAAGGACTTTACAACTTTCATAATCTTCTTAGATGAAACACCTTGACAATGCAAGACGCGATCGTATATAGCTCTTGGAATTAAAAGACCAAAAAATGAGCAAGGGATGAACATCAAGAAAGCTAAGTATGAATGAGCAAACCTGCATTTCCATAAGAATTTTGGTGAGTCTCCCTCACCACTAAAATTTCAATAGTTTCAACACCTTTATTAAACATTAAATCAAATTTGGAACATAGTAATAATGTATATAAAACCAACCAGCTCATGGGATAAGCAAAGAACAATCTGATGACTGCGAAGAGAACAGGGAATATCACACCAAGTAAAATCCCAGCGAAATGGTGCAGAACTCCTAATCAGATTACAATATTAAATCTCCAAAATCTCGTACAAGGAGGTAAAGAGTACACAATAACAAAAAATATATTAAGAAAGTAAACGATTGCATTTTTTACCTTTTAAGAAAGCCCAGAAAATTGATAACCAGGGGTATGTCCCAGGGTCCAACATATACAAAAATAAAGGAACAAAAAGGAACAATGCAGCTGGAATGTTGTGAAGTACGAAAGCTACTTTTCTTGGATAGTACACCTGATAAATTTTACGGGTTCAGCTTGTCAAGAGTGAAAACAAGCTATGAAAACAGATAATGAACAAAGTCAAAAGCACCCACCATGACCATTGTTAAATAATCAAAGAAAACAGCTCTTTCAACCATGTCGCTGTTAGCATCCACGTCAAGCGACTTTCTTTCACTAGCAGCCTTCAGCTTAGAAGAACTCGTGAAGGCTTTAAGCACACTGATTAAGTTTTCTCCACGTGCTTGCATGCTTCCAGGTCTGGTTTAAAGATATTATGTGAAACGAGGATCATACTAAATAATAAACAATAGTAAGGGAAAGTTCAAACACAAAATATACCAAAACGATGCATACACTATTCTGTCCACTGTATCAAATGATGTATGGTAGTAGTAACCGCCCAGAAGAAAGATAATGTCTAGCCCGGGAATGTCACCATAATCTTCTGCAAACATTCTGTAATCGGTGTCTCCAGGAATGACAGGGAAAACATCCTTTGGAATATCAAAAAAAAAAAAATTGAAGTCAGCGACACAGACAAAGAAAACAAAAAAGTAAAATATAGTTTTATAATTGACCCCACTATCACTTGGTAAAATCAGAGAAGACAGTGTGTGGATGTGTGTGTGTGCCCATGTATGCCGTAGAATGAAAGAACCGAAGATAGAGAAAGACCTGTGCAGAACTCTGTGCCATTGGATGCACTGCAGCTTGAGAGTAGACATGGGATGGCCATGAGCCAGGCCCCGATTGGCAGACCAGATCTACCAGCCATTAACATCAAGTCAAAAGCAAGAAATATAAAATATAAATGACAGGAAACCACTTAATACTGTCACGAATAACCATGAAACATACTCTTCCTACAGTCTAAAGAATGGTGCATGTGTATGTATTTATTTTCTGGCGACCAGACATTGCAATAGAAGTTTTTTCATATGACTTTATACCATGGTCTAGACACATGTTTAAAGAGTAGCTTATTTGTTTCCATCATCAGAAACAATAAGAGAAGGTCCAATATCAATCTTAAGAACATCATTGACATCTAGAGGATGAGACTGGCTGAGATACTGCCTTGTCACAAATAAAAACAGTTTTATATTTACTCTTCTCACACCAGCTGAACGTTTTTCAGGGAATAAAAGAATAAAACATAGGTTAGATTTTACCAATGCCGCCTGTCCCAGAAGCTTCAACGTTTATAAAAGCTCCAATGGTGTCTTTCAACTTATGCTGCGTCACGAAGCCGTGTGAGCCCTAAAAACATGACAAATAGCCACACCACCATGTAATGTAAGAGCTTATTTTCATCAACTCGACTATAATAGAAACCTCATGCTATTTAGCAGCACAAGACACATTAACAGCAAGAAGATGAATGTCATGAAACAGTACTACGAATAACTGTGTTACCAGCATAAAAAGCTCTTCGGCACCATTGAAGAGAAAAATTACAGGTCGAGGTGGGGCCCAGTCAGAATCCACTACCAGTCTTGTTAACTCAAGTAGTGATGCTGCAAATAAAAGGCATAAAGCAATGATTTAGTAGTTTAGAAAAATAATCCATTGAAATGGTACCAAACTCACCTACACACGACGCACAGTCACCAGCTCCAGGGGAGTTGACTGGACTATCATAATGAGCATTTATCAATACAGATGCATCAGAGTCATGGGAATGTATTGACGATATACTGCAAGGAAACGCAATATGGTATAACATTAGACATTAATAAGTGGGGAATCAGTCAATGTTGTAGAGAGTATTGATGACTGAATAGAATAACACAAACAAGAATCCTTAAAAGATAAAAAGAATGCTCAAACTCACAGTAAGTCATAAATACAAACACTATAGTCTCCTGAGTAACAGATATAGACCAGAAATCTCAAACTACCAGCAAAGGAACAAACTTTTCCAAATACATTGAAATTTCAAGTAGTAAAGAAGAGGATTTGAGGTTATCAAAACAATACCGCATAAGTATATTTGTGTGGTTTCTGTAACCCAGTGATATGCTGTGGCCTAGAAACATCATGCTAAAGGAACCATCCACCTGATTCTCCTCCACCTCAACTCTAAACAAAAAAAAGCAATTATTTTTCAGGTCAGGAAACTAAAAGCTTGAATGAGGAACATTCTTTTTGAAAGTCGGAGTCAACTAATATATTTATTGAGAGTGAAGTAAATCTAATTGGAGTGATGAATCTCACCATTTATTAATTAAACTCGTGTTCCCACTTTCTATGATTCGGTCAAAAGTTATTCAAAAAGCAAGAGAAAGTATCATAAATCGCCACTTTTAGAAGAAACCAAAAAAAAAAAATCACACCTTAGATTAGGTCCAGCTCTCTTCTTCACCATCTCCAATTGCGATTTTATGTATGTTGCAGCTTCTTTAAGTCCTGCTCTTCCTTCCTACAAAGCCCATATCATGAAACAGAAGAAAGAATTAGAGAAAGAGATAGCAAAAAGAGAGTCAAACAACGGCGAATCACCTGACGACCATCGATCTCCTCGGCCAAAACGCGGATGTGCTCGACGGCTCTAGCTTCAGAAAATCGTTCGAGAGGAGCGTCTGCGGGAAGCGGAGAGATGAATTTCATGTGGAGGACACAGTAAACAATCGCTGACATTAAAGCGTAGATGAAGACGATTGAAAAGAGGAACTTGAATCCAGTGACATCTCTTGAACTCAACCTCCAAAACGCCATCACTATGGATTCAAATCGTGAATCGGCGCTTTGGATTATTGAAAATGACGGGAAAATCAGAGAGGAATCTCGTACTTAATGACAACGATTGATCAGTTTTGTAATATTTAAGAAAATAAGGAAAAAGACGGAACTGAAGGGAAAGCCCGTCGCTTGTTGTCAGAGGAAAAGAGAGATAGAGAGACTGTTACGTTTAATCATATCGAAAATTTTCCGATTCTTAATTTTATAAAAGATGTCAGAATCAAAGTATCTCGTTCAATACGAAGACGATTTGTAAAATTGATTTCTTTTGGCTTTTTCTTTTATCGTAGATTGATAAAATTTTGATTCAAAGTTTGAATTTGATTATCTTTTAGACTATTAAGAGATGATATCAAAAACTTGAATGAATTTTTGAAAAGAGAAAAAATATTTAATAATTTGAATGAATTTGCATGTGATATCGACAGATGTCAATATCAGAGCGACATTGTTGTTTTTATCTGACTTATAAATACGATGCAGCCCAAGAGTAGATGGCTTAATCTTTTACCTACTGATTCCTCTATTTGTATTCGCGAACTATATATGGAGAATGGGAATTAACAAAAGATTCATGGGTGTTATTCAATATTGTAGTTAAATAGGTTTTAGAATCCAATGATGATGAAAACTAGTGGAAATTAAGAATCGCGATAAGTGACTTTAGGGTTTTAGGAGATGATGATTATGACGCGATCATGGAAGATCCTACGGCGAAGGATCTGTCACCTGGAGATCCGCCAAGCGTTGTTAACTCGGCTTTAGACGTATCTGTGGTGGAGGATGATGTTTTGGGTAAGAGTTCAAATGACGTTTTGATGATGGAAGGAGAAGTTCATGAGGTTACACCGGCTACACTTCCTTCGTGGGCTGGGAGAGTTGTTGGGTCTATGGTGGGGGATGGTTCAAGCCCTACAAAGCGGATTTCGAAAGAATTTGTCGCAGCACGTATGCGGGTAGAGTTTCCACAAGGTAAGACGGGTGAAGTGGTGGTCACGGTGGGAGATGATGTGATTAAAGCCTTTATTCCTTGTGGGATAATTGTATGTACATGAAAGTGTTAAAGAGAAATGTTAATATTACTGCCATGACTAAGAAACTCTATAAGATTTGGAAACTAGTGGGTGCGATGCACATTATTGATTTGCTTAGGAATTTTTTCTTGGTGCATTTTGGTGTTGAACAAGAGTACCTTGATGCGTTAACAGGGGCCCTTGGAGGATGTTTGGGAGCTACCTTCTGACACAAGCTTGGTCTTCTGCTTTTAATCCTAGTCGAAGTGAAATTCGTACAACTCCTGTTTAAATTTGTATCGATAGACTTCCTATGCATATGTACCACGACTCTATTCTCATGGGGATTGCCAGCGGGTTTAGAAAGCCAATTCGTGTGGATGAGTCCACATATAACTTTGTACATGGTCGTTTTGCAAGAATATGTGTAGAGGTTGATCTCTCGCAGCTGTTGAAGGGTTCGATTACGGTTAATAGAGACCAGTATTATGCTTTATACGAGGGGTTATCTAGTATATGCCCTCGTTGTGGTATACTTGGGCATGCGATACAATCTATTCACAAGCTCCGACGATTATGGGCCCTTCGCAGGTTAATGCGCTTGTTGTTGTTACTCCAGTATTGGTGGCTGTTAACGCAACAGTTGGTGATGTCTTTACTCAAGTTAGACGATGAGGTAAAGGTGGAATTTCTTTAGCTCCCTCGATGAACCCTACCGTTGAGCCTGTAAAGGCAAAGTCGAGAGTGCTATGAAAGAGGAAATTTTTTGAATCTCATGACAATATAGCTCTAATGAATAAGTTTGACAACCTACGTGTCGAGCAAGGTGTTTCTGATGGTGGAGAATGATGTTCTAAAGCACGATGTGGCGGGGAAGAAGTTAGCGGTTTCCACGTCGACGGATGTAGTTGGATTACGAAGTGTGTTTAATTCTTTATGTCCAGTTTTGAATGAGGGACTAAAGGTAATCGTATTGGAGGTGCTAAATCAGTAGTAGTTTTCAAGTCTAAGGGTAAAAAAGTTGTTCCTCGTCTTACTCATGGTTTGATCTTCAGCTCAGATAAGGAGGATATTTTCAATATCAACGTTGGGAAGATACCTCATCTGGAAAATGATCAAGTTGAGACTCTTAGGGGTAACGATCTAGATGGTGTTGTTAATGACCAACCACCTCCAAATATCTATCCTCATGAGTTAGTTACGGCTTCTCCTTCGTTGGTTTCGCATATGGAGAAGAGTACTGATAGCTCTGGTATGATTGTTGAATCTCCAGATGTGGTTATCAAGCATCCTCAGGTGGTTTCCGGGATCGTAGAACCGTGTTCTGAGACGCGGGCTTGATGCTACATCTCGGTAGCTCCTATTTTGCTTTTCATATTCATTATGATGAATTGTTCATTTTGGAATTGTCGGGGGGCTAATAAACCCAACTTCAAACGTTCTATTAGATATCTTGTGAAATAACACAATGTGGATATAATTGCTTTATTTAAAACTCATGCGGGTGGAAACATGGCTCATGTTATTTGTTAGGATCTCGGATTTGAACATTCTTTTCGAGTGGATATTGTTGGCCAGAGTGGAGGTATATGGCTCTTATGGAGAGCTAACATTGGTATGTTGTCTATTGTGGAATCATCAAGTCAATTCATTCATGCGAATGTTGTTACTGGTCTTGATATCATAAATGTGATTGCGGTTTACGCGGCTCTTACTATAAGTTGTCGAAGTGGGATGTGGAATGAATTAAAGCGGGTTATTAGTTCTCTCTCTGATCCGGTTTTTATAAGGGTGATATCCACATTATAGTTTGCCTAGATGAACGTTCTAGTGGTAATGGTAGACTCTCGACTGATTCTCGAGAGTTTGGCACTTGGATTAATGAAATATCTTTGATTGATTTGGTCTTTCGAGGAAATCCATTCATATGGCAGAGGAGACGTGTGGAAAGTACTTTTGTGGCCAAACGGTTAGACAAGGTCTTGTGTTGTCCTTATGCACAACTCAAATGGTAAGAAGCATATGTCCGACATTTGCCTTTTTTATCCTCATACCATGCTCCTTTGTACGCTCAACTTGCCCCAGTTATTCCGTGTGATCCAAGGAGATGTCCCTTCCATTTTAAAGCTATATGGCTGCTTCACGAGATTTATCGTGACCTGTTGACTTCTTCTTGGGATACAAGTGTGAGTACTCTGGTTGCTTTGCAGAAGTTGCAACGTACTTTTAAGGTTTGGAATAAGAAAGTATTTAGACATATTCAACGCAAAAAGGATAATATTCTACACAAAATTTCTCTAGTTCAAGCTCGTTTGGACTCTCATCCGGATCCTCGTGATTTTGAGCAGGAACAGGAGCTGTTTAAGGAATTCGATTTAGTTCTTGAGCAGGAATAAACTCTGTGGTTTCAGAAGTCAAGGGAGAAGTGGATCACCTTGGGGGAAAGAAACACCAGGTTTTTCCATACTTCCACAATTATCCGCTGGCGTCGAAATTGAATTGATGGGTTGAAACATGAGGATGGTTCTTGGTGCTCCGACCCCTCCGAGCTTGAAAACCTTGCACTCACATACTATACTCGTCTTTAGTCTCGTGATGATGTCCCAACCGTGGCTAGTAGGTTACCCAACAATGGTTTTTCGGGCTTGTGTTTAGATGAGGTTCGACTCTTAGAGAAACCTTTCTTCAAGATGAGATTGAATCTTCAATACGTCTTATGGGTAAATGCAAAGCTTTGGGACCTGATGGCTTTCAACATATATTTTATCAGAACTCATGGGATATTGTTGGTGAGTCGGTATCACGACTAGCTCTTGACTTCTTCAATTTGGGATATCTTCCAGAGGGTCTTAATGATGTTTGTGAGTCCTTATCGGTAAAGTTTTTTAGCCTGAACACATTACTCAATTCTGTCCAATCAGTTTGTGTAATATTCTTTTTAAGGCCATTACAAAAACTTTGTTGAGTCGTATGTAACGCTTTATGCCGAAGCTGGTAGGTCCAGCACAGTCTAGTTTCATCTTGGGACATCTAGGTTTGGACAATGTTGTTATTGTTCAAGAAGTTGTTCATTCAATGAAGAGGAAGAAAGGTCGTAGGGGTTGGATGCTACTAAAGTTAGACTTGGAAAAGGCTTATGATCGCATATGATGGGATTTCCTTGAAGATACACTTCGTGCTGGTAAGTATAGTGACTTGTAGGTACATTGGATTATGAGTTGTGTCACTGGCCCAATTATGAGTTTGATTTGGAATAGAGAGAAAACGTCATGTTTCAAGCCATGTCGCAGTCTCCGTCAAGGGGACCCTTTATCCCCATATTTGTTTGTGCTTTGTATGGAGCGTTTGTGCCACTTGATTGATCGATCGGTCTCTAATAAGGCTTGGAAACCGATGGTTCTTTCACGCGGAAGCCCATCTTTTTCTCATGTTTGTTTTGCTGATGATTTGATTTTGTTTGCGGAAGCCTCAATAAGTCAAATATGTATCATTCGTCGAGTCTTGGAACGTTTTTTTGATGCATCAAGACAAAAGATAAGCTTATCTAAATCCATAATTTTCTTCTCCGATAATTTTAGTAGCCAACTTGCAGATTCTATTAGCTATGAGAGTTGAACCTTACTGTTTACGGACTATTGGTTGATTAGTGTTGGTTGGGATTTTGCCCGCCTTGAGAATCTTTACCGGCATCGTCTGTACTGGAGCTAGACCTGGGCATACGGTTTATTCGGATTATTCGGTTCGAGTTTTTCGGTTTTTTGGGTTATTCAGAATTTCAAAAATTCACCGAATAACCCGACCATATAAGTCGGTTCGGTTCGGTTCGGAACCATGCTTATTCGGATTGAGTTTAAGGGAAAAAACAGATCCGAAATGATCTGAATAGTGGCTTAATCGGATCAAAGAATTTATTTCGAGAAGCTTTGCCAAGGTTTGCCAAGCTTTGCCAGCTTCGCCAAGCTTTGCCAAGCTTCGCCAAGTTTTGCCGGCTTTGCCAAGTTTTGCCAAGCTTTGCCAGCTTTGTCAAGCTTTGCCAATGAAATTGAATTGGTTAACCAAAATTGAATTGGATATCTCGGTTATCTCGGTAACCGAATACCGATCCTAATACACCGAATACCGAATCTAAAGAATAGTACCCCCGATCGGATTTTGTTTCGGTATTAAATCAGATTCGGATCAGGTTTATTCGATTCGGTCTGAATCGAACCGAATAAACCGATCCGAAGACCCAACTCTAATTGGAGCTTCGTACGCGAGTGGTGGATAACTTCACTGGTCACCAAGATCGATTAAGCTGGAGTGGAACTGCGAATGATCAGTTTTCAGTAAAATCTGCGTACGCCATCTTAACACGCACCCTAACCCTTCTTTGTTCTATGATCATCTTTGGAAAGTTATCGCCCCAAAAAAAATTTATTTTTTGTGGTTTATTTCATACCAATCTATTATAATGGTTTTTATTTAGCTTTTCATAAATTAAATGAGTTTAATGCAAAAACACACTATATATTCATTAATTTTTAAACTAAAATAAAACTTAAGTAATTTTTCATCCTCTTTATTATCTACAAATTTAGATCTAAAACTATTACATATCTATTTATAAATTTTACATTCACCAATTATTAGACATATTTGTTTTAATTTTAAGTTTATTGTATGATATAAAACTATACGAGGTATATTGAGAATCTATAACTTTTCTTTGTAATTATGGTGAATTTATAATTTTTAAAAATATTCCGATATGTGTTTATAACTTTTCTTAATTACGGCATTATATTTTAATTATAAAATTATAATGAGTTTTTGCATTAAATTCATTTAACTCACTATAATCATATATGAAAACAAAGAGGTATGTTTTTATTTAGTTTTTCATAAACTAAATGAGTTTAAATATTAAATTAGTAGATATATCCATTAAATTGTGGTTTAACATTTATAATTAGTTTTTAATTATGATTTATAATATTTAACATGTGAATTTTGAATCTATTACAATACTTTTTTTATTGATTTTGTTTTTATCAACATATGAGTTTAATGCAGAAACATAAACAAATGTTTTACAATTTTGTATATTATTTTCCTAATAAATACAAAGAAATAGTGTTTTTATAAAAACAGTGGTAATATTTTTACAAAGAAATAGTGTTTTTACAATTTTGTTAAAAAAAATTTTATATAACATGAATATTTTTTCTTGTATAAAGACTTAATATGAAATAAAGCATCATACTTAAAATAATGCAAATTTACATATATAAGTAATAACGATCTAAAATACATCATAACTATTTTTTATAAATTTTTGCTTTACAATTATGTCTTCTACGGCAATACTAAAGTCAATGGTCCCGATTGGAAATTACTTTCACTACAATGAAAATCAAAAATCTTTGTAAGATATTGAAATTAAACCAATCAGATTAGTT
Organism: Lepidium didymum; assembly: GCA_963920545.1. Classification (NCBI taxonomy): domain Eukaryota; kingdom Viridiplantae; phylum Streptophyta; class Magnoliopsida; order Brassicales; family Brassicaceae; genus Lepidium; species Lepidium didymum. The sequence goes on along the minus strand of OY986984.1, from coordinate 3,192,232 downwards.
TAGTTTTAATATCTTTAAAAAAAATTCTTTTTAAAGTAACGAAATCAATTATCAATCAAGGTCAATATCAATCTTTTTTTGAACTGTCAATATAGAATATAACGTCTACATCATAAGTTTCATATTTTTGAATAAAACAAAAAAAATTGTTTGATAAAAATTTTAAAATATATATTAACAGTCATCATGACAATAAAAATTGAAAAAGCTTAAAAATATCATTTCTACACAAAACATTTATACTGACATCTTCATTGATCAAAACCATCTAAATTGATTTAATTTCCATAATTTCATAATTTGGACCATAATTTTGTAGTAATTTAACAATGGATTTTATCTCTGATGAAAACAAATAGAGCAGTTAAGTTCTAAAAAATCGACATAACAAAACAAAAACATAAATAAACGAAAGTCTATGTGAATAAAAAATACAAATTTAGAGAATATTTTTGGTTAATGAGAAATTTATGATGCGTTGAATATTAATTATGATTTTTTATATAGAAGATAACATAACGTTCAAATAGGAATAAAAATTATTAAAAATTATGATAACTATGAGAGATATGTATTTATTTTTATCTCGTTAAAATTAAATATATGAAAATATTATTAAATCAAAAAAGAAAAAACATATATTATTTTTTTATCTAATTTTTGGATAATTTTAAAACTTAAAATTTATATTTCCTTCAAAATAAATTCAAATAAAAATTAAATTGAAAATGAATTAATTGCCAAGAAACATATAGTCCAGTTGACTTGCCCCTGATTTAGCCAGGCACGAGATGGTGAGTTCGAATCCCACCTTGTTCTATTTAGAGAACTTAAGTTACAGATCGAGCCTTATTGTCGATCCAATGGTTATTTACTGACAAATAAATGAATTAATTTAAATCAAAACGAAAAACAAAACTTTCTAATATATTTTTTGGATAATTTTAAAACTTAATACATAATTATAATTCTATAAAAAATGAATTTATTAAAAATAAATGTAAATTAATCATCTTTTTATCAAAATAAATTAAATTTTATTTATGTCGATGTTCTATTTGTCTGTCATCTTAATGATGTCCCTCGAGTCTCTATCTATATTAGTAAACACAAAATTGTTCCTTGCTTTCTACAAATACCAAATTATCCAAGGGATATATTCAAAATCAACATCCCTTCAAACGGAAACGCCAAATAGTCTGAATTCGAATAAACAAACACCTTGGAAATATAACCACTGGCACATGGACCTAGACAAGGCCCAAAACTGAACTGTTGGAGGGCGTTCGATCTGAATATCATTTATTGTCTTTTTCTCCACCCCACAACGACTATTGCTCTCTTCAGAATTAATACCTCTCTGATTTAAGTTGGCCTTAACAGCTACATATTCTGACACCAATTACCACATTAAATATTTTATCTTTGATGGTCGTGGGAAACAACATGTTATTTCTGTAGTCTTGCCAAAAAATATCTTTTTAAAAATCTACTGATATGCATCATATTTATGTAACTTTTCATGCATATTTTGATCCATTTTTATCACCTAGAAGTAGTATTCATTCATTTTAATATAATTTTTTTTAATTTTGTATTTTAGAATTTTAAATAGATCGAGTCGCATATTTTCTCGTTTTAAGACTTTACATGTGAATTGGAAGCATACTTTGGATGTTTGGAGACTTTGGGATGAGGCACACAACCAAATATAAAGATTGGATCAAGAAAACATGAAGAAACAAAGGAGAGAAACCAGTCTGAAGAGCGGTGTTTCTGATGAAGTCTCCTTTGCAATTTGGTCGGAGATTACATGCCAGAGTCATCCACAGGTCGTATTTGGGCCATTGTGTATTAGGCTTTTTAACTTTTTTGTTGTAATCCTAGTTTCATATAATCGATGGCCATTTCGATTTTTTAATAAAAATAGAGACGATAAAAATAAAAAATAAAAATAGCCAAGAAACAAGTGGTCTAGTTGGTATGTCTTGATTTAGTTAGGCACCAGGTGGTGAGTTCGAATCCTATCATGTTCTAGTTGGAGAACTTCGGTTATGAATCAGACCTTATTGATATTAGACAAACCAAGAGGAGCCCAAGATAAATCCAAAAGGAGTCCAAGACAAACCCAATAGAGCCCTGGTCTGAGACAAAACATCAGCCATCGATTCCAACATCTTATCTTTGATGTATCTATTTTTGGTCTGAGACAGGACATGAAGTTTGAATGTCGTCCAATAGATTAAGAAGAATATTTTGGATGGTTTAGAAGCATATGATTGGAATCATGAAGCTAAAGATAAGTCTATTCTGGATTTGATTTGTGTTTTTTAAGGTTTGCAAGTTCTGTTTTGCTTAATGCACACAAGCTGTTCGTAAAAATGCCTGAAAGAAAAACAGAGAGTGAGTATGATTTTTAGTTGTCGAAAGGAACTCATCTTCGTTATGAGATAGCTTAGGGGAGATAAACGAGGTAAAAAAAACTCGGATTCTTCGTGAGATGAATAGACTACAAAGATAGACCTGAATATATCTCACATTAGTGACTGATTTTATGGTGAAGTTATGTTGTTGGCTACTCCAAACAACCTAGCTTCAAGCTCACTTCTCTTTCTCAAACCACTATACTTATGCTTCCAAACTTAGGTCTGCATCCTACACTAAGTTTGTTGGGGAGTATTAGACAAACCAAGAGGAGCCAAATACAAACCCAAAAAGAATCCAAGACAAACCCAAGAAAGCCTAATATTTTGTCATTAGCAATATGTGTAGGATTTCATTTCTTATATAAATATGTTTATAGTGCTCCAGAGAAGAATAAGTTTAAGAGTTGCCACTTTTTCATTTTTTCCATTTTATGAATCTATCTACATCTATATGATCTTAGTGTTTTCACGTTAAACTTTCTCTTTTAATTTATTTGCACAATATAGTTTTTCATGAACTATTTCATTCATTAGTTTCAATCTCTATATTAATAAGCTTATTTGAGCATGAATCCATTTTGTCTAGAAATGTCTACAATTAATCCAATAGTTATTTATCAGAAAAAAAAGTAATATTCACTTAATTAACTAACCCTACATTAAGTAATAATATTAAATAACACCGTCGGGAAAGAAAACAATATTATAACACCTTTAAGTTATGCGATACGTTTCATTTCGTCAAAACTAGTTGGAAGCAACAGGCAACAAACCGAAAGAGAAAGAGAGACCGTTGGATCTAAATCTCACTTTCACTTCTTTGTCTCGAAGAAGAAATGTACGGCAAAACCATATGCACGGTCGTCTTCTTCATCTTTCTCGTTGCTTCTCTTTCAATCTACATGGGAACCGTTGATCCAAGACCTTATTTCTCTCTTCTCCAGTCACAATCTCAGCCTCGTGAAGTCTCTCCTTGTAGTGTCTCCGGACGACCTCTCCGTGTTTACATGTACGATCTCCCTCGGAAGTTTAATGTGGCGATGATGGATCCTCGGAGCTCAGATGTTGAGCCTCTCACCGGAAAGAGTTTACCTTCTTGGCCTCAGACTTCTGGGATCAAGCGACAGCACAGCGTTGAGTATTGGCTTATGGCTTCGCTTCTTCAGGGAGGTGATGAAGCGAAGGAAGCTGTTAGGGTTTTTGATCCGGATTTGGCGGATGCATTCTATGTTCCTTTTTTTTCGTCGCTCAGCTTTAATACTCATGGGAAGAACATGACGGATCCAGATACGGAATTTGACCGGCAATTACAGGTACATTTGATCGGAATTCTGGCGATTTTATGGATATTTTGACTAAGAGGTTAAATTAGTTCACAATTATCGCAAATTTTACTCTTTTGAATGCTTGGTAAATCGTCCAAGAAAGATGCTGGTTAGAGATTGCAGTTTCTGGGAATCGAATTATGAACTTAAAAGCCCTAAGTATTTAAGGCGAGTTTCACAATTCAGTTGTAGAAAGTACTGTATTCAAAGTTTTTATGATATGCAGAATTTTCTTGTTGTGGATCAGGTTGAATTAATGGAATTTCTTGAGGGTTCCAAGTATTGGAAGCGTTCAGGAGGTAAAGATCATGTAATTCCGATGACACATCCTAATGCTTTCAGATTTCTCAGGCAACAAGTCAACGCATCAATCCTCATTGTTGTGGATTTTGGGCGTTATCCCAAAGACATGGCACGTCTCAGTAAAGATGTGGTTTCCCCATATGTACATGTTGTTGAGTCATTCTCATCTCATGATGGTGATGATAATACGGATCCTTTTGAGGCTCGCACCACGCTTCTTTACTTCCGTGGGAATACAGCCAGGAAAGACGAAGGTAAAATTCGTCTCCGGTTGGAAAAGTTACTAGCTGGTAACTCTGATGTTCACTATGAGAAAAGCGTAGCAACAACACAAAACATCAAAGTGGTAAGGATCTACATGGGTTAAATCTTGATAGAGAGATAACACATAGTTGAAGTCTTAAAACAAGAAAATGTGCGAATCCAGCATTCTCAGTCCAGTGAAAACAGAAGTGTTAAATTTCTAGGAAGACTAATGTGATAAGGCAGTTATCAGTATATATATAGGATTGTGCTTTGTGTTAAGGTGTTAAGAGTATTTTGGGTACCTATTAGGCTTTAGAGAATTTCTGAATTCTCTTTAACAAACTTTCTATCTTTGGTTCTTGTATTGGGTAGTTCGTGCTCTTCATTTTGTAAGTTAATTTAGAGCAGATTGAAAGATGATATATGGTGTTTAAGCTATCACAGTTATAGTAATTCTTCTCCTTGTGTTTTGTGACCAGTCTACGGAAGGGATGAGATCATCAAAATTCTGTCTGCATCCAGCTGGAGACACTCCATCTTCATGCCGCTTATTTGATGCCATTGTCAGTCACTGCATTCCAGTCATCATAAGCGACAAGATCGAGCTGCCCTTTGAAGATGAAATAGACTACTCAGAATTCTCGATCTTTTTCTCTGTAAAAGAGTCGCTTCAGCCAGACTACATCCTCAAAAACCTCCGCCAGTTTCCCAAGGAGAAATGGCTGAAAATGTGGAAACATCTGAAGAACGTATCTCATCACTTTGAGTTCCAGTACCCACCTAAGAAAGAAGATGCAGTAAACATGTTGTGGAGACAGGTAAAACATAAGATCCCTAACGTTAAGCTCGCTGTACATAGAAACCGGAGATTGAAAGTCCCTGATTGGTGGTAGTAGTGAACAGTTACAAAAGTTCTCAAGGTTAAGTCTTCATTTTTTCATCTCCCCAATATTTGTATATTTGTTGATTCTTTTTGTTACATTTGCGTTTCACGATCCCTTTTTAGGCATATATACTTCAAAACGTCTTCGTCCTTTTTATATAAAATCTGAGGTAGTCACACAAACTTGTAATGCATCTGAAGTCTCGGCGTTTCTGTTTTGATTTCTCTTTGAGGTTCACTAATTCAGATACTTATATCTTGTAAGGTTTGAGATCAGAATTTCTATTGTTGTAAACTTGTAATGGAAATAATAGGGGATCAAGCTGCTCCTTATTCTTCTTTTATCTTTGCTGTAAGTTCTTCAAATCGAGAGTTATCATAGGATTATCTATATGTAACTGTTTCGGTATATAGAAATCTTCAATTATCCAATCAAGTATTTGCTTGAAATCTTCAAGCATCCAATCAAGTATTTACTTCACTAGCAAAACAAACAAGAGATCTCAAATATGTTGCATCTTTCAAGCAATCGATCATTGGAATCATGAACCATCTCCTACTATTTGCAAAACTTTAGCAAACTTGTCAAGTCTTTTCTTCGTGGGGTCGAGTGGCATGTTTAGTCTTACATCAGCTAATGTATTGTTTTCTGGAACCGACCATAATCTCCCTTGAACCTGACGTTTAGACGGTGTATTAGACTAAAATCACGTTGCACTGGATCCACAAAAGTGTGTTATTTGGCGTGTAAAAATGAATAAGTGTAATATCTTTAGTAGGAGCACTCTAATGAAGGGGCAAATACGTCATTTCAATTAAGTAATAGATGAAATTCCACTCTGTGACTATAAATAAGTCGCAGTCGACTAAGCTGACTAGCAAAGAGAGAACAAACAAGCACGTTCTTCTCTTCACCGAAAACAACAGTAAATCTGCAGAGAATAATATCTCATTTCCAACGAAGATGCGAGTCGTCAGAATTTCGTGCGTCGGGACACGTCACCTCTCACCTCCTTCCTCCATCGCTGGTTGCACATCCCACTCCGATAACGTCTCTGCCTCCTCCGCCGGTACGTCGTGTTTTACTCTCTTTCCATGTTTCCGGAATTATATCTTCTATAATCAGTAACGACGAATCTACTGAATTCGTAAATCATTGCAAATTTTCCGTACTTGATGGTTGTTTGTTTCCTTATTTTGCTCATAATTGGAGATTAGATCCGTTCAATGCCAATTGTTTCGTTCATTTTTAAGAAACGGAAACCAAATTGAAATCACTCTTTCGTCTTCGATTTTGTTATCACTTTCCAAATTTGAAATCTCTGCTTATAATGTTGCATATCGCGCAAGTAATTCAAGTTTGTGTTTGTCTCTGTAACAAACAAAAACTTCCAAAAATTTTATCAAAAAAATAAAAAACAAAAATTCCCCTTCACTATCTAAACATTGTTTCATTTTCTAATTTTATGATCACTTTACAGACTTTCTAATATCCGATTTTCTTTTAGTTTTTCAAATTTATAATGTTGCACAATCCCCGTCAATTGGTTCGAGTTTGTGTTTGTTTCTTGGGAAAACAATATTTTTATTTCTTTTGTTTTCAGTGATGTTACTATCGCTTTGAACTGTAGCAGAGTAGGGCTATCGACAGTATATTTGACCAGAAACTCAGTAACATAACGTGTAGAGATGAGTGATGACCAAAGAAACCTATCTACAATGAAATAATAATATTTTATTATATGGTATTAAATTAATATTTTGGGACTATTCTTGGCATAATTATTAGGTGTCTGGGTTAGAAGGAGCATCGGCTTCATTATATGTCTCAGTCATAATCTAAAATTGGGGCTCATTTGTGGGTCCCTTTGAGTTAAATAATTCGTATCGGTGGTTCATAGGATATGCACCAGTTTAGTTTAATCGGACGGGTCTGAAAAAGATCCGTGAATGATTCAATCGGTCTGCCACGTGAGTCCAACAACTTCAAGTAGATCTATATGTTCGTTGCTAAAAAGTTAACACTTTTCTTAGATTTATCCTAGAGTTTAATTTTTGTTTGGTCCCCAATTTGATGTCTAGATCAGATTCTAGAGCAAATTTTGACAAAAGTTTAGAAATTGGAGTACAGGCAAGTGGTACTCGCTTCACATTCTTTCTGTATGGCAATGTGGTCGATTAGGTAGTTAGCAATATGTAAAAATGTATTTAGATAAATGACAATTTAAAATCTCTTAGGTACATATCTATTATTGGGTAACTTGTCACCATAACAAGTTAATAAAACCTTCCTTAGGTGCTGGCTTCGTGTTCTTGTTTGGTTTTAAATCCTTAAAATCTTGATGTGTTCTTACTTTTCTACATAGAACTGATTAATGCGGATGCAGAGGACGCAAGTTGTGGTAACACGCCTAGTTGGAGAATCAAAAAGAGCTTAACATGTGTGTGCTTTCACCGCAAGAGAGCTTATGAACGCATCTGCTCTAACTTAACACCATTGCAGGTTAACACAATTGGAAACAACAGCTGCATCAATTGGTTTTAGATGTAAGCTCTCACTTTTTCCGAGTCTTATTTGTTTTTTGTTTCGTAGGAAGAAAGACTGAAGAGGTTGAGAAAGAGAATGAAGAATTACTTTGATGCATCACGGCCCGACCATCAAGAAGCATTAAGAGCACTGTGGTCAGCTACGTATCCTGATGAAAAGCTTCAAGCTTTGGTCTCAGAACAGTGGAAAAATATGGGATGGCAAGGAAGAGATCCATCTACTGATTTCAGGTCAATCTCTTTCTCTCGCTCGAGTAAATGGAACATGTGAGATAGTACTTGATTTGTTGTTTTTTGCCACTGTTTTGATCAGAGGAGCTGGATTCATATCACTAGAGAATCTTCTATTCTTTGCCAAAACATTCTCGGTAAACTTGACTCCCACAATTTTCTAATTGCAGAGACTCATAAACCCTCTTTATGTAATTTTCCCAGTTCCATTGTTGTAGACTTCGTTTCAGCGTCTGTTGAAGAAACAGGGAGGCAAAAGAGCGGCTTGGGAATATCCATTCGCTGTAGCTGGCGTCAATATCACCTTCATGATCATGCAAATGCTCGACCTAGAAGCTTGTGAGTGTCCCCATTCACTCACTGTCCAATAGATATTTGCCTTAGTTTATAAGGCAAAACTTGGTTTTAATTCTTTACTGTACATGTGCAGTGAAGTCTAGGAGCTTTGTACGGTCCGTCTTCTTACAAATGCTGTCAGGTAATTTGAGCAAAACATATCTATCTGGTATTCTGGTTACAATCCACAGTGGAAGAGTACTTGAATACTGACTTCGTTTTGGAAACCAGAAAATGAATGGGCCTTTGATTTACTTTACTGCGTGGCCTTTGCCGTAATGGACAAGCAATGGCTCGACAAGAATGCCACCTACATGGAATTCAACGTGAGTCAATCATGTTTGCATATTACACATAGGTTTGTAATATAAATGTTGATAGATCATGATCATGATGATGATTGATGGTGTAGGATGTTCTAAGATGTACTCGAGTGCAGCTACAGAGAGAGTTAATGATGGATGATGTTTTCAGGATCGAGGATATGCCTTCGTTTTCTCTTCTCTCTTAGTCTTAGTCTTACCAATCAATTCTTGGTTTTTACTTTAGATTTAGACAATTTCACGTAAGGAAACGTAAAATCGCATAAAAATCGCATATTAATGCAAACATGTACTATATTTAATAATAGTTGTCATCTTTCTCACTATAATATACAAGTTTTGTGACATTTTGTCAAACGGACTACAGAGTTTAATTATGACATCTATGAAGAATAGAAGATCGAGGTTATTATTATACGAGTGTAATAAGTTCTTTTTTATTTGCATCTGAAGTTGAAGGTATTTTTTCATTTAATTTTTCAAACAAATTTAAACAAAAAATACCTTTTATCAAAAAAAAAGTTAAAAAAATTGCATGAAATTTCTGAATATAAGGTAGGGTCCACTCAGCGCAACGAACTTTTGGTAGCGCTTGTACGTGACAACAGCCTATATGACGATATTGCCCCTACTTTCATTATTAAATCCCAACGTTGCCACTAAAGATCCTTATTTCATTTCTATAAACTTCAAACGAGCTTTCTACAGAGACTCTCACATTACCATTTCAACTTTTTTTTGAAATTTTCTCTTCTACTTCTCTCTCTCTCTATTTGAGATTACTGAGACCACGAATCACGTTCTTCGTTTCATACCTCTGCAAAAATGGTGAGCAGAAGACGCCGATCATCATTTTCTCCTCTCCGCGCGCGTTCTTCATCTTAGTCTGAAGAGTTTTTGCCCTGTTACAGTTTTCTCAATCTGATTTAGTTTCACGTTTTTATTTCTACCTCAGGTAGTAGCTCAAAAGCTGAAGGAAGCAGAGATCACTGAACAGGACTCGCTCCTTCTGGTAAGCTAAGCTACGTCTTCGTCGAGCTTTCAATTTTTTGTTTATATCTTCTAGTTCCCAACTGGTGATTTTCGTAGATATTGATCTGGATTTAATGATTCCTTATCTTATTCTTTTTTGCGTGACTACAATACATATAGTTTGTCGCTTAATCTGTAGAATCGTGAACTGTTTCTACGTTTAAACGCATTAATCAGCTGAAGTTGTAGCTCTTTTACACTAACATCTTTGATTTGGTCGTCGCTTTGTTGAAATAGACTAGGAATTTGCTTCGCATTGCTATCTTCAACATCAGTTACATCAGAGGCCTCTTCCCTGAGAAGTATTTCAACGATAAATCGGTTCCTGCTTTAGGTGAAATGCTAATCTCGAAGTTTTCAGACCTCTCTATCTCTGGGATCTAAAGAAATCCAGTTAAATATCTATCTCTATAACTATAGAAACTAATATTTAACGGATGCTTTTGTAGATATGAAGATCAAGAAGCTAATGCCTCTGGACGCTGAATCACGCCGATTAATTGACTGGATGGAGAAAGGTTTTTTTATACTGACCATTTTGAATTCTTTCTAACTGTATCCTTGTTCATCCTTGATGATTTATGTTCCCTATTCATGGAATCTAGGAGTCTACGATGCGCTCCAGAGGAAATATTTGAAGACGCTCATGTTCAACATATGTGAAACAGCAGATGGTCCGATGATTGAGGAATACGCATGTAAGTTTCGGCGAGATGATATTTAGCTTGAAAAATGTGTGGTTTTGGTTGTTAGATGTGCCGATTAATTGATACCACAAACCTTTCTGTCGTGTGTATATATATAACATCCATTGTCGATTGATGAAGAGCCTGTGTTATTGCAGTTTCTTTCAGCTATTCAGATTCTGATAGTCAAGATGTCATGATGAATATCAATCGTACTGGACACAAGAAACATGGAGTAACTTTTAATTCCACTGCTGACATTACTCCAAATCAAATGAGGTGCATATTTCCTTATTTGAGGTTTGTATGGTTTTATATTCCGTAACATGCTTCATAAGTTTTCATGGTTGCACTGAAATCAGGAGTTCAGCGTGCAAAATGGTTCGTACACTAGTTCAGTTGATGAGGACTCTGGACAAAATGCCAGATGAGGTAAAAATTGAGTGTCTATTGTTCAGGGGTATTCCATTCACGTCAGTTTCTAAATTGCTGATAACTGAGATTGATTACTACCTTTTTGCTTCTGCTCCAGCGCACCATTGTGATGAAGCTTCTGTACTACGATGATGTGACGGTATAGTTATAGCTTTCCTAAATTCTATGAACCATGGCGATATCATTCTGATCTCAGTGCAGCTTGAGTAGAGCTTCTTAACTATGACTTCTAAAGAATCATACTCTTTAAGTCTGATAATTAGCATTTAACTTGTGTGCTTGTACATTTCCTCATTTACAACTTGGTTCTACACTCTTCTAACGAATACAGGTTGGCCTTGACTTTGTTGCATTGGCATACAAGTTTTTCCTTCTTTTAAAATAATGTCAATACTGTTCATCTGATCTAACCTTTCCCTCTACTCTGCTGAAACGGAATGCCTCAGAAGAAAGACTGACAGCTATTGTTTGAACATTTTTGCAGCCACCAGATTACGAGCCACCTTTCTTCAGAGGCTGCACAGAAGAAGAAGCTCAGTATGTATGGACAAAGAATCCTCTCAGAATGGAAATTGGGAATGTGAACAGCAAACATCTCGTGTTAACGCTAAAGGTACTGTGAATAATAATGCAAGCTAGACATATTTCTCGGCTTAAAATGTCATTATTGTGGATGTTCTGTGCAGGTCAAGAGCGTGCTTGATCCTTGTGAGGATGAAAATGATGACATGCAAGATGATGGGAAGAGTATTCGACCTGATTCTGTACATGATGACCAGCCTTCTGATTCAGATAGCGAGGTTAGTCTTTAATTTGCTCATCTGCTTATTATTTTGATCTTTACATTCTACCTGTATTACAATCCGTTGTGCCTAAAAGGTAATGTTCATTGTTGTTTCCAGATCAGTCAAACACAAGAAAATCAATTCATTGTGGCGGCAGTAGGTAATGATAATTAACAAACCCTTGTTATTATACCAGCCTAGTAAAGTTTTAAGTGACTTGAGTTAACTTGATAATCTAACAGAGAAACAAGACGATGATGATGGAGAGGTCGATGAAGGTGAATTATTATACTAGTATTAACTCGAAAGCTTGATTTTACTGAATTAGAAAAGCTTCTTCTGATATCACCAATCTGTGAAATGCTTCAAGATGACAACACACAGGATCCGGCTGAAAATGAACAGCAGTTGGAAAGGGTGAAGGACTGGATCAAATCCCGTCACCTTGATACTCTGGAGCTCACAGATATTCTCTCAAACTTCCCAGATATCTCAATAGTAATGCAGTTTTTCCTCTTCAATTCCATCTTAGGAAGAGTACCTGAGCTCTTCCATATTTAGTCTGCCGTTTCTTAAAACTAAGGCGCTGTTTTTTTTTTAATGATTTCAGCCTCTATCTGAAGGTAAATCACGGCCTGATGAAAATCACTAGGAAAAACAGGCTTGAAGCATCATCATATACTGATGACTAATACAGTTTCCTAATTCCTATCTGCTGTTAACTTCAACATCTATCTTCCTATAGTAACTGTTGTCACATCTGACTTTTTAGAAATCATGGATCAGCTCGTGAATGAAGGTTTTCTTTCTAAAACTGGAGATGACACGTACATTAAAAAGAGAGACAAGGTGTTTATATCATCCTATCCTACTGATTTGATTTCATTTACTTATAATTTTTACTTTGTTTTCCTCAAACTTAACCCAAAATATCAGCAGACACCAGAAAGCGAATTCACCTTTGTGAAAGACGAAGCTGACGGTCAAAATGCTCCAAAGGATGGAAAACCTATACCTCCTGGAGACTATATATACATGAAAGTGAGAGACTCTGACTTTATACTCTTATTTTTGTAATACACCGGCAAAAAGGATATATTAATTAAGATGGTCCAGAGTTCCATTACTGACACGTGATATTTGTGATAGGCTCTATACCATTCTCTTCCTATGAAATATGTAACCGTTACAAAGCTTCACAATATGCTAGATGGTGAAGCCAGTCAGACTGCAGTTCGTAAACTATTGGACAGGATGGCCCAAGAAGGTTATGTTGAAGCTTCTAGCAACCGCAGGCTAGGTCTGCAGCCTCAGTTCAAGCCCTTCACTGTTTAAGTTTTGTTGCTGCGTTATTGTTTCCTCTTTAATGCAATGTGTATTTTAACAGGAAAGCGTGTGGTTCACTCTAGTCTAACTGAGAGGAAGTTAAGTGAAGTCAGAAAGGTTCTCAACACAGACGATATGGTAATAATACTGATATTAAAACTGGTATACATCCTTGGAACAGCTTTCTAATTTGAATGGTGTCACAGGATGTGGATATTAACGAAGCTATGAACAAAACCGACGCCCCAGTAGTAGCCGCAGGTACACTCCTGTTCGCACTTCGTACCCAAGTTTTAAGCTGTTTTGTCCGATTCAACATATTTTTGAAACAAACAGATGTATCTACATGTGGAGGCATTCACTCCATAGGATCAGAGTTCACACATACAAAAGGTAGATCAGGGATGCAGCAGAACGGCTCTGTTCTTAGTGAACAGACTATCTCTATAGCTGGGAACAACAACAACACTCCCACTAGCAATAAGGCACAGGTTGAATGAACTCATAACTAAGTAGCAGAGAATATCCTGTTGCGTGAAACTCTTTTTATGTGTTGCTAAATTCTTTAGTAATTGTGGCTCAGCCCGTGGCTTCGAGGGAGAGCTTTGCGGTAAATGGAGCCAAAGAGGCAGAGCCAGTTAACTTTAGCCAAGCCTCACAGGATAAGCGTTGTAGGAAAACCAGCATGGTAAACCACATTACTACTCTCTTTCTATGTTTTCAACTTTTAAATTATATATTACTAATCAGGTGAATTGCTTATCAGGTAAGAGAACCGATTCTGCAGTACTCTAAGCGTCAGAAATCTCAGGGTACTTAAAAACACCTACCTCGATCAGATCTCCATTATAAACCACAATCCCCAGTGTTTATGATACTATCCCTAACACTTATCATCTCTGGTTTCACTCAGCTTTTATTGTTGTTTATTTTCCCTTTGAATTCAGACTACATATGTCAATGTTTGTGTTTCCATTCTCTTAAAGTATTGTTTATCTTATGACTTTCGGCAAGAGAGATTTATATTTGCTTTTCAAAGGTTGGAAAAGTATGATCAAACTTCCAACACCTTTATTGGCTTTTACTGTTGAAAACTTATTTCTTTAATGCTGGAATCCGTCTCTTTCTCTTTACATTCTCATTGAACAATAATTAAATAGTAGAACTATCTATTTTATTTTAAAATATCCCATTCGATAACAAAAATCCAAAACGTTGAAAGCATACACGTGGCGTGGCGTTAGCCAGAATCTCCCAGTATAAGTTGGTCACGTGGAGCCCATAGCTAAGCTAACACCATCCTAGAAACATCTACACACGACGCACCTTTCGAGAAAACGATTTGTTTTCTAAAAATCCAGATCTATTCTCCACCGTTAGATCACGTGACCAAGGCCGTCCTCCTATATTTAACCACTGTCGTCTACAGGTACACTTTGCTGTTATACACAACGTCATAAAGAAACAGTGATCGGCTACATTTCTAAAGCAAGCAAAGCGAAGAGTTCAATCGGAAAACAAAAGAAGGTAAAGATTATCATTACTTTGATCTTCTTTTCTGCAGTTAGAATTTACGATCAAGACTGATCTCATCTTCTTTGGTGTATAGATGGAGACAGAGAATAAGAATAGCAAGGATCTAGGGCTGAAGCATCTAGGGTTCGTGAGAGTTGCTGCGATCCAGATTCTGGTTTCTGTCTCAAACCTCTACGAAAGCGCTAAACAAAACTCTGGTCCTCTCAAATCCGCCGTTGGAAAGGTCGAAGGAGCCGTCACCACCGTCGTTACTCCTGTCTACCACAAATTCAAGGATGTTCCAGATTCTCTCCTCCTCTTTCTAGATCAAAAGGTAACCCAACTTAGAAAGTCATTTTTACGAGAGAAAATTGGTAGCTAGGTTGGATCTGATGATCTTGTTTGTTTCAACTTAGAAAGCAATTTTGTCTTTTTGGTGGCTAAATCCGTATTTTTTTTTTGATAGGTGGGTGAAGCTTCGTACAAGTTTGACAAGCACGCTCCTTCAATGGCTAAGCAAGTGGTGAATCAAGCACATGTATTGATCTTCAAGGCAACAGAGAAAGCTCGAAGCTTTGTGAAAGAGGCTCGTACGGGTGGTCCCAAAGCTGCCTTTAACTATGCTGCAACCGAGTACAAGTGTTTCCTTGTGAATAACTCGGTTAAAGTCTGGGCTAAAATTAACCAGTACAAACCCATTCATGCTGTGGGCGACAAAGCTTTGCCCGTGGCTGCACATTTGTCCAGTAGGTACAACGATTTGGTGACCGACATGTCTCAGATGGGTTACTCTCTGGTAGGTTACCTTCCATTGGTCCCTGTTGATGACATCGCCAAGGCTTATGAGAAAGAAGATGCAGCAAGAAAAAATAGAGGAGATTCGGCCACTACTGATGGAAATAAATCGTCGTCTGATTCTGATTCGGATTGAAATATAGTGTCTATTGTAGTTTGCCTATGGTGGGTTTGGTTCGTTGGCGTTTGGTTACATGTGTAAATGATCTTAAAACTATGGTTGGTGTTTCAATTGTTAGGTGGTGTGAAAATGTGATTTGTGTGTGTTTTAATCATCTTAACCAGAAACGTGAGACTTATTAAAAACTTATCACATTTCAGAAAATTCAAATCAAAGAGTGAATATGGCAAATCAAACAACTTTACTAAGAACCAGTGAGTATTTCTCTCGTTCTTAAATAAGTCTTGAGCTTATTATGAGTTTGTACTGAGCTCCCAGACACTTGAAGAACAAATAGAAACAAAGGAGCACAATTCTGGGAAAAATGGCTTGAAAACAAACATATGCATCCATCCCTCTAGACAACATCACAATCCATCTTCTCTCTGCATTAGACAAAAACAAACGGATTAAAGCAAGTTTGATTTTCTGACAGCAGCTACACTAGTTACGCTTAAATGAAACTGAAACTGTAGATTTATAGGAAGAAAGACTGCAAATTCAAAGCATATATCTACAGAGATGTACAAACTTGTCAACTCTATGCCACAATGCAAGTAATGGACCAATGATTCGCTACTGAACAGAGAGCATTTACAACCACATATCACCGTAGCTTAGAACCTCAGTTTGAACCCAAGTGCAAACACTAATGTTCACACCATTTGTCCAACACAAAAAGGTAATCATATATATTGACCAACGTGAATTCCTCTACTGACAGACTAAAACATCAAATATCGACCAACTAAAATATATAGAATGACAGATCCAAAAGCAGCTCTGGATCAAATCTAGAGTAGAAAAGCTATATTCAAATGCTGTATATCTAAATGGTTCCATCTAAGAAGAAACTCACCATCGTAATTAGGTTGAAGATGGAGGAGTGTAGTCGTCCTTAAGGAGATCATCATAAGGATCCCTTCGACCAACGACCTGACTAATTTGAGGGTCCCAACGAAGCTGAGCATTGTGGCGCTCAAATCTCCAGAATCCATAAGGACGAATAGGTAATGCCCACATCTCCTTAATCTTCTTGCACCTCTCGTGCATCTCATATATGTGCTCCCTAGCTTTTCTGTCTCTCTCCTCCGGATTCTCCATCAGCCTTAGCACCAAATTCTCCGCAAATTCCATTATGAAACCCATCTCGAACTGCAACTCAAACACAAACTACTCACTATCAATTGATTTCACCCTGAAAATCAAAACCGACGCATTGATTCCATAAATTGGGTTTCTGTGACCATCCATTCTCGTTTCCCAACTCACAGCAACTCAAAAACATACTACTCGCATTCCATTTTACCCCGAAACTAGGGTTTCTATCAAATCAACGTATCAATTCCGTCAATTAGGTTCTCTGACCTTAAATACCATTTTGAAATTCGATTCCCAATCTAGATCTAGGTGAAGTTTCTACAAGCCGTAAATTGCCACAATTAGCGTGCATCAATCCGTAAATTTCATTCCTCCTTAAGACGATATCGACACGAACCTAAGACGATCTACTTAGAGATCGACACAAAACCAATTCAAAAGATCAAATGGAACTTGCCTGAAGCCCTTTGCTTTGGGATTGCCAGAGAGAGTTTTGATCGAACGCGGCGCAAAGCGAGTGATGAAGAAGACAAACAGAAATCTGATAAACAAAATCTGCGTGTTGTTTTCTACTTAAAATGAGGAAACAAGACGTTTTTATGCTCCAGAAACGCCACGTGCTTCATTTCTCTCTTTACACAATGCTATGATTTCAACTCCAAACTATTTCACCCATACTTTCTGAGGGTCGAACGATCTTGATCCCCGAAAATTTCATATAGCACTAGAATTACACAAACTATAGGCCTCTTTATATTTCTCCACTCACAAAAATTGTAAATCTATTTTCCCACCCACAAAAATTGTAAACATATTTCCCCCTTTAAAAAAGTTGAAATTCTATTTCCCCACAAACTTGGATAAATGTGGTTTACTATAAACCAATTAACTGTAACCAACTTTGATTAGACCGTAATTGATCCATAATTATTGATTAAACCAAAAAATAACCCAATTTTGAAACTAAACCATAATTATACCGATTGATATATCCAGTTTTGATTTTACATGTATCTTCCCCCAAAATTGAAAATCAAGCAACGAAGATTTGCCATAGTCGAAGAGATCTGAGATTATGATTCCATGGGTATCGGAATAAGAGAGGGAGAAGATTTGCAGTGAGATCTTACAAATATGGAAAATTAAAACAAATCATCGAAAGAAGAAGCATATGGTTGTTTTGTTCCTTTCAATCATCCTATGCTCACCAAATTTTCATCTTCGCCTTTAATTTTTACTTTCAATCTGACGTAATCTTTTCACCAAACCATTCTTTAGTGGTGCTTTGTTTATTTCTCTTGCGGTTTGTGTTCATCTCACGCCTTATTTCCCTTCAATCTGTATCAACGAAGTGAATCAGATTGTCTGGGATGTTAAGCCTAAACCCAATTCTGAGTCTATTCGTAGGAGCAATGGCACGAAGCTTGATTATTTCGACAAGAATTGGGATTGGATGAAATCGAGGAAAGTTTTGAGTTGTGAGTTTCAGAAATTGGATAAATTTGATGTCTCAGAGTTATTGAACGGATCTTGGGTTGTTGTTGCTGGTGATTCTGAGGCGAGATTCGTGGTTTTTTCTTTGTTGAATCTCGTTTTGGGTTCGGATTCAAAGGCTATGGATACGATGAAAGCGGATCGGGTTTTAGGAGAACTCGGGTAACAAAATTAGTTTGGTGCTATACAATTTTGATTTGGTTTAATGATACCGAACAAATTGAGTGTTGGGGGGGAATATGTTTACAATTTTTGTGGGTGGGAAAATAGATTTATAATTTTTGTGAGTGGGAAAATAGAAAAAGGTCTATATTTTGTGTAATTCTAGTGCTATATGAAACTTTCGAGGGGGATCCAAATCGTCGACCCTACTTTTGAGTTCTTCCGAAGAAATTAACATAATTCCTCATATTGAATTAAACGTATTAGTTATGATTAACAAACCAGATTAAGCGTTTACTATATTGCGTTTATGCTAATTTAAACCATAATTAGAATGGTATTCATGCTTAAAACGCGAGTTATTATTTGTTTTTTAATTAAATTATGATGATTATTTTTTGTGGGTGGTATGTAATGGTTATTGAAAGTTTAGTTTTTGATTAATCATATATACAATATATAACATAATTACATTTTTATTATGTATGTTTTGAGTTGTTCACGTTTTTGTTATTTGTTTGCTGTGTTTTATAGAAGTAGAGGAATTTTATAACATACTATACCCAACTTGTGTAAAAATGTAACATATTGATCTTTTCTTGTTGATAAGAAAAAAAAAGTTGGGTATTTGCTTCACGTTGAAATAAGCAGAGAACTGGTCTTCCTATTGTTTAGGAGCCCTCTCTTGCACTTTCCCTTATGTCCTAGTTTGTAGGAATTGTTCTCCGTTTCCGTTACAGTTATGGTTCTCGTTTCTCTGTTATCAAGCTGCAACAACCAAAGCCATCACAGAAAATTTGAGTGATCTTCAAATCGATAACCAAATTGCTTGGAATCAAACCCTTATTACCAAACACTAATCCTAGAATCTGAGATAAATACAAAATCAAGGTGTATCGACATGAAGTACTAAAATTATAAACTATTGCCAATTCCTTTAAGTAGATAAAAGACTATTGTTTGTCCAAACTAAAACTGCTTTTTGTCAAAAGAGAAAGGCATTTGTTCTTTGCTGGTAAGACAATATAGAAATCCAGTATTGACATTATAAAAAAAAAAGAAGAGAAAAACAGACTTTGTAGTATAAAAAAAAGCAAACAAATTTGTAAACAAGTTTTCTCCCTAATTGGACATTTTCCAAGCAACCATTTTGCTAAAACCAGAGAGAGTTAGTATAGTTCATTGAGTATAAAGAATAGATATCCGGAGGAGAGTTATTCCTCCTTGTTGATCCAATTTTGCCATTTGATTTAGCAGGTTTGTGTTGATCAAGATAAACAACAATAGGCATGTTTGTTTCTCCGTTCAGCTGCTTCATCTAGATGGGGATGTTAATTATTGTTTGTTTAAATGCATAATTGTGCATCATCCGAATGGACATGCTGGATGGAGCATCTCAACTTAGTTTAAATTTTTAGAAATTCTAGATGTGTTTATAAGAAGCAATTTGACGTATATGGAGTTCATAAAAAATTTTAATCTATTTATCCTATTTTTATTCTTTCTTATATTTTTTACTCTCTCCCCTCTTTTTTATTCGTTCTTCTATTTTTTACGATCTCTTTTTTTTACTCTCTCTCCTCTTTTTTACTCTCTCCCCTCTTTTTTATTCGTTCTCTTATTTTTTACATTATCTCTCCTCTTTTTTACTCTTCCTTCTTTTTTATTCTCTTATTTTTTACACTCTCTCTTCTTTTTTACGCTCTCTCCTCTTTTTACTTTTTTCCTCTTTTTACTTTTTTCCTCTTTTTACTCTCTTTCTTCTTTTTTACTATCTCTCCTCTTTTTTACTCTTTTATCTTTTTACTATCTCTCCTCTTTTTTACTCTATCCCCTCTTTTTAACTCTCTCCCTTTTTTTTACTCTCTCTTCGTTTTACTCTCTCTTCTTTTTTACTCTCTCTCTTTGTTTTACTCTCTCTCTCTTTGTTTTACTCTCTCTCTCTCTTCGTTTTACTCTCTCTTCGTTTTACTCTCTCTTCGTTTTACTCTCTCTCCTCTTTTACTCTCTCTCTTCGTTTTACTCTCTCTTTTCGTTTTACTCTATCTCTTCTATTTTACTATCTCTCTTCTTTTTACTCTCTCTTCTTTTTTACTTTCTATCCTTTTTTACGCTTTGTCCTCTATTTTACTCTATTTCGTTGAATATTAGTTTAATTTTATTAATTAAAATAATACTAAAAATTAATCATTTTTTTTGGTCATTTTATAGGTAGGTCCATTTAGATGTAGATGTCAATTTACAAAACAAACAAACACACATCTAAATGCTATGATCTAATTTGGCACTTGCGTCTAACTAAAAATATGGTAAAATCTTAAAGGGAAGATGCAATAATTCTTAAGAGAACCAAGAAAAATTCTTAACATTCAACTTCTTATTCTACCTCAATTCCTCAAAGACCACAACATTTAATTTATATATCTACCTAAATGGCCACAACTAGGCCTGGGCATTTAAACCGAACCGGTTTGACCGAACCGAACCAAACCGAGATTTGGTCAAATCGGTTAGGGAATTAATTTAATTTCGGTTTAATCGGTGGGCTTTAAAATTAATTTCGGTTAGTGGTTCGGATCGGTTCGGTATGGTTAACCGAACGGTTAACCGAAATTTATTTAAAAAAAAAAAAAAAAATCTAAACCTAATAATCTTCATCTTCTTCTTCTCTTCCTTCGTCTTCTCTCCTCCACTCACCTCACCATCTCATCTTCATCTTCTTCTTCTTCTCCTTCTCTCATCCTCCTCCTTCTTCTCTTCCTTCGTCTTCTCTCATCCTCCTTATTCTTCTTCTCTGATTTACTTCTTCACCTCCAATCTCCTCCTTTGTCTTCCTTTTTTTCATCTTCAATCTCTTCCTTTGTCTTCCTCTTCTTCATCCTATCTGTCTTCTCCGATCTTCTTTTTCTTCTCCGCTTTTCGTCGTCTTCCTCTCCATTCTTCGTCTTCCTCTCCGTTCTCTCTTTCTCATCTGATATTTTTTTTCAATTTCGGTTTCAAATCGGACCAAAATTTCTTTACCGAATTAACCGGTTACCGAACCGACCGAACCGAAATTCTATTCGGTTATTTACGGCTGAATTTAAAAATTGGTCGGTTAACCGAAAACCGAAAACCCGACCCGAATTGACCCGAAATAACCGAATGCTCAGCTCTAGCCACAACTATACATATATGTCTGGTTTGGACAAAAGCTAGCAATTAAAGCCATTTGCATCAAATGGGCTGGGCCTCTTGACCCTCACCTATATTCTACCTATATTCGTTCAAATTTTAGTTAAGCTGATGCATTTATATTCTGACCCCAAAAAGAAGGTAAAAGAGCAGTAAGGTCCAAGACAGTTTTTCAATCGATTGCAATTGAAGCTACTCTTATTAAATGAGTCAATTTTGGCAGGTGATTCAGAAAATTTCTACCGATTAAATTAGTCATTTCACCTTTATTTGACATTGACTAAATCAGTAATACATATTTATGAACTTGAATCAATGCAAACTTATTGGTCCAAAACTTTATCGTCCACGTACGTCTTCAAGATCATATAGGTTATATGAAAAGGAGACAATGTAGACTAATCTAAACATATGGCTATTTGATTAGGTTAAGCTAAATTATATTTATTAAGATCAACATTAGTTTAATTATTATCATACTCTTTCACGCTAACCATAATATTTGATATACTTGATCTACTAATTACGTTACTTTTGTTGTTATGTTCATCATTATCCATTTTGCTGTGACCACTGACCAATTGAAATATAAGTTAATAACGTTAAAATAATTCTTTATTTAGCAGCAATATTGCTTTATTCCTTTTTTATTTTTATTATTTTTATATTTTGCACTTTATTGTAATTTCTCAAAGACTATTATTTGATTAAAAATGCTGTGTAGGTGGGTCTAAAAGTTATTTCTTATAATCCCACTTCCCTCAAAATTCCTCATTTTCTCCCACTAAAACATTCCTCTATGTTTCTCCCAAATTTGCTTTTCCTTCTTGATATTTTTCTCATAAATAAAATCATTCTTTTTTTTCCTTCACAATTAGCTAGACAAGTCTAATTTTATATCTTAGACATTAAATTTTATTACGCAAAATTACGTGTCTACTTGTAGTTAAATTCCAGTAAAAAAAACTACATAAAGTAAACATTAACCACTTGGTTAAATTCACTTCCTCCCCATTAAACTCATTTTAAAAAACCAAATTGGGATCTCTATAATATAAATTCCATAAATTAACGTGGATTTACAACTAAAATTTATTTGGTTAAAAATAAAGTTATTTATAAATTCAGTCGCCTGAAATGCTCCTTATAATTGTCTGATATTTATTCATATCATTACTAGTAGTCAACAAATTCTTGTGAAATACAAAATTTAATTATGTATACAAAAGAAACATTTAAGAATCTATTAACGAAATTGTTTTCTTAGCCGTAAAAGAATAGAGCCAATAATGATTTGAAGGCAAACAATAAATCAATGATGATGGGACCGTAAAAATCAAAAACATTTGTGATTGTCATCAGCTAATATTGTGGTTCTTCAGAGACAATAACGTATCAAAGAGGGTCCACGATCGATTATTCAAATCAAAAGTTAAACTTTGTATTAATCCAATTTTGATTTGGAGTGAGGATTTTCCCGGTTTACCTAATTTAAATACGAAAAAGGAAAAAAATTAAAGCAAGAATTACATGAAGAAAAAGAGACCTAAAGATGGCACAACCCATGATGTTTTGTCACCCATTAATCTTAAAATGTATATAATTAAATCACTATTTATTAATTATTAAAATGTTGGCATGTACCTCTGGTATGAGTATTCGACAATATTTAAAATTAAGATACAACTTTACCTTGAAAGCTAAATCTCAATTATCAAGACACGTTCATCTGTCTATACATCATTGTCGTCCGGTTTGGTTTGTCCGAACCTCTTGAATTAGGTGTTGTCAATATATCACTAATGAGTAGTAAGTTAACTCATCAATTTGGTGCTTCAAATAGCTAACCATCTAGACATAATAGTTAACACTTGCTCTGTTTTATATATATGGTGTAGTTCGAGCTCGAGTAAAACATAGAGTATTACCCCTGTACCAAACTGATTACAATTGGCAGAGCCGATCTTGAGCTAAAGCAGATGAAACATAATCTTTAGACATAAAAACATATAAGTAGTTCCAGGGCCATCAATTTTGTTAAAGTTGATTATAGTGTAATGGGTAAGTGTTTGATTTTACCTTAAGGATAAGCAAATCGAACCCCAAAAAAGTGTTTTTTATTTCTTTACTTTGGACATCAAAATTTTTTAGATCGGACCTGCACCCAAAAATAAAATAAAAATTGTTCCTAAAAATATCACATAAACGTACGTCAAGAAAAGTTCGAATTTGAGTAATATACTACCACTGCCATAAGTCATTTTTGCTCTCATTTTTGCTCGTTACTAGATTACCACCTTGCGTGCTAAGACTTGCGTTTACATTGAACAAAGTATTTCGTTGGCTAGGGTTTCTACAAGATTCTTTGTTATTATCACTTTTATCATTTGTCTAAATGTGTCTTATCTTTATTTTTTTCGTGTTACTTCATTCGAAATCAATTGTTACGGGTCCGTTGCGCACTATGGATTAAGTGGATTTTGACCATTTGTCACTCAAGAGCACTCGCATTGACTTGACAATTTTGATAGTTTCTTGATTTCTCATGTGCTATGGACTATTATTGGTCTTGTCATATTTTATTCAAAATAGTTTTTATGTACACTAATGTGTGAATTATTTCCATAATTAAGCATATCCTTTATCGTGCTATATATTTTATATTGCATAGATTAGGAAGCCCTATAATTTGGCTTATAATAAAGGCTAACTCCTTAAAAGCATAACTAAACGACGTTGTACAAACTTGATAAGTGACTAGTAGCTAGTATAGTTCTATCTTTTTTGCCAAGTATATCGAGTCTTAAATTTGGTAAAAATCCAATCAACTTTTTGGTACCGGTTGTCGGAAAAGCTTCCTAGTTTATGATTGATTTAATTCAACCCTTATATTCTTTGCCTATGCTTGACTAACCCTCAATCTTCAATATCTCAAAACATCTAATTGTTCTATAATCCATGTTGCTAACATTCTCGTTCCCTGATAAGCCGTAGGAATTCAATTTGTTTTATCCATAATTTTTTTTTGGTATCCAGAACTAACGGTTGATAATATCAAATTTTTATCAAATAATTAGGTTGTCATTAACTAAGTCAATAAAACCTAAACTATAAAGAGAGTCCGCTTGACTATAAAATCTAATAGACCGTTACAGTTCCACTATTCCAGACTTTCAGATTGAACTCATAAACTCTTTATTACGGAAAGAAACTAGACAAATAGCCAGATCTTCACATTTAAAATTGAATAACAAGAACAATAGAAAAAGGTGAACACTAGCATTCTTGTCCAGGAGACAAGGGAAAAGAGGTTATTGGTGAATATCTATATGGTATCATATCCACACTCAGATGTATCATCCATAGAAAGTAACTCATTCAATTATCAAAAGGCATGCGTGGGGCTAGAGATTCGCCTGTTCATTTGTGAAGAAACTTGAAGACCACCTTACTTTAATACTTACTAAGTAAAGAAGAATACCTCCAAGGCCTGAAGATTGAGGAACTTTCACAATTAGATGCTTTATCATAGGAGGTGACTCAAGCTCTATGCAATCTTTGGTCAAATGTGAGCACAATAGGATAACAAAATGATGAGAGTATGTAAATACAAAACAATACAATTTGCAACCAAAACGATGAAACCGCGATGATGAAGTTGTTGAAGTAATGGTTGTCAATATAATTGCTAGGTCTCCACATTAAGCCTAACTTTTTCAAAGTGAGATAGATCTTCCGAAGACCATTCTTAATAATAGTCGAAATAATCATAGATGTCTAAAGGGGACAATGAAAATGATATTAGAAGGCAAGATGATTGAATTCAAAGATGGTGTAGGGTCATTATGCAATCCACGAAGGGAACCTTAGGCTAAGCAAAATACGGGTCAAAACCTTACCCTTCGATTATTTGTATTTGAAGAAATTTTGCCAAAATTGAAGAATATAAATCAATAAAATTCGAAGGCGTAGAATAAATTTTGCCAAAAATTGAAAAAATAAAGCATAAGATACCCCGACATAGATAGAATTTAATTAAGAATATACAGAAAATAAAAGAAAATTTAAGCCGTTCATTTATAATTTCTCTTTACAATAGATTGAAATTACAAAATTTACTCTACTATCTCTAACGATTTTCCACTAATTGAAAAAAAAAAAAAGACAAAAACAAACGAAACTAACTTGCTGTTTTACCTCAGGTGGCGTACTTTTACTATTTTTAAAGCAGCCGTTAACTCATTGGAAGCAATACGTTATCACCGTTACCATTTCCGTCAATCTGAACGTTACCTTCTCCACCGTCACCTTCCTCCAGCCACCGTTCAACCGGAGCACAGTCAATTTTATGCCGGACTTTCCAATCTAAAGCTTGACAAGCGCGTGAGCAATAATTCACAACGCCACAAACCGAACATCTCCGGAACTCATGTTTCCTCGTCTCCGGTCGTCCACATCCTGCGTGAGAGCAAAGTCTCAACCCATCTCCGGGACAATCTCCGCCACGTACGGCGAACCACTCAGCCAAAAACTTATTCGCCGGATGAGTTTCCGGCGCCGGTACATTACATCCAAAATCGCTTAGTAAAGGACAACCTTGACCATGGTTAGGAACTGGAGGAGGAGGAGGTTGTGATAAAGTGAGCCATGTGGACCTAGCTTGGATCCCTGAAGATAAAACCGCCGCGAGTTCACGAGCGTTGGCTTGAACTAAGAACCGACGACCTTCAGAAACGTTTTGTGGAACTCCATAACCATCTTGTAAACAGTGACCAAGCTCACGAAGCGCATCTACATGACCTAGAAAAGCCGCACGCGCACACAGAGCCACACCGGCTCGAAGATCTTTATCGTTCTTCGAACCGCCGCTTCCGTTGAACTGAATCACAGCTAACGAGTATAAAGCAGGCGCGTGAGAGCTAATCGCGGCTTTAGCCATAAGCGACGCTCCATTTCCTCTGTTTTGTAGACAATAAAACCGAATCTGTAACAAAAACAAAACAAAACTTCAGAAAACTTGACAATCTCACGACCTTGTCACCAAAATTAAAGCCACTTACCATTCCGAGAGTGTAGGAAGCTTCGAGACTTCCGGCATCAACGCAGCGTTTAAGAAACCGGTGAGCAGATTCAGACCAACTATGAGCTTTAACAGCAATTGCTTTCGGAGACAATCTCGACAAAACCAAAGGATTCATAGCTAATCCATTTAATCTCTTACATCTGTTCTCCAATTGAAAAAAACACACAATCAAAATCAGAGACAGTACTCAAAATCCAAACCGGTTTGAGAAACAAAACTTACGTCATCAATACGTTGATGAAATCAGCCGGACATCGAGAAGTAGAACCAAGTTTACATAAAATAGAAACGACAAGATCGTCAGGGATTGAATCAAAGAAATCAGGTCCAGTTTCCTTCACCGGAAAAACAAATCGTCGACGCTTTCTCGCCGGAGTAAAGTCACCGGAGAAAACTCTTTTGGTTCTTTTAAGAGGAAACATAATCTTATGTTTGAGGAATACACAGACTCTCTTATCTTTTTTTTATCTCTTTGGCTTATAAATATACAAAGTGGTTGAGTTGTATCTCTCTTTCTCCCTGCACACATACGAATGTTTACGCTGTAAAATGACGATTATACCCTCGTACTTTTGTCTTATTTGCCGGTCAAAACGTCGTTGACCCAACGTCGGCTCTTTGTTTCGGTACGAATTGGTTTGAAGAAATGTTCAAAATGAGAGCAAATTTGTTAAAAGTTAAAACTGATTCTCCGATGATTTCATTTTTACTGTTCAACAATTTTACCGTAGTAAATGCTTTAAGGAACGTGGAAGTCACGTGAGGGAAAGGCGCGAGTAAGGAAATAATGAATGTAAAAAAATTAAGGTAGAACTGATGTGTAGGAAGAGAGAAGTCAAACGTAAAGAATGAGTTAATTATGATTTTTACAACGGTTACTTCTTTTCTTTTTGCCGTTTCTCCTCCACGACGTTACTTTTTTTGCTATTTTTTGTTTTGTTTTTGAAAATATATTTGAGGTTATGAGATAAAAAAGAAAAGTTTTTCATTTGAGTCAATGATAATGGGAACTGCTTCCGAAACCAAAGAACATTGTTACAATTTAAATCGGTTTATATTTTGTATTCCTCCAATGTGGTGTGTAGTTAACCATACAAATTGAATGTATTTATGTTTTGTATTTATTTGAGATGATTTGTGGTATGTATTGAATAATTGAACCATAGATATTGATATTATTTAGATTTTATGAGAGTTTTTATTATTTTTAGATTACATTTAAGGAGGTATGACATATGACATCCATGAAATATAAAAAATTGATTGTATATATTAATTTTTTTTAATAATTAATTTCTTTCGTAATTTTTTATCGACATCCATCAAATATAAATTTAATTTCAACCCAATAAAAAAGACTACTTAACCCAATATGAAATTTAGAAAAATAGGCTCAAATGTATTTGTTTAACATTTTTTGGTTAACAAGTAAACATTAGATCGACAATAAAAACTGATATATAATCTAAGTTCTCCAAATGGAGTAGAGTGAAATTTAAACTCACCATCTCGTACTTACTTAAATCAATGGCAAACCAATTGACCACGTGTTTCTTTGCTGCTTAACTTAATTCATCAGTTGGTAATATTTATTTGCTGACAATAAGTTAAGAAACTTAAAACTTTCAACTGATCTCTAGTATCTGTTTTTTGTTAATACTCAAGTTGAAAACTAATATTAACGAGTATTAAAAGAGTATTGAAGTGTTTAAAGAGTATTATAAATAATAGGATTGATTTTGATACTATATTTGAATTCGTTACCTTTTTATTGTTGTTTTTCTTTATTTCTAGTAATTGAATTGAATAAATCAATGTTACCGACTTTTAAAGATGGTTATGATTCTATCTGTTTTGACTGCTCTACTTATTTTAATTGAACCCTTAAAAGATAGCTTGTCTGCAATGAATATTGTAAAAACTAATTTGTGTAATTGTAATAATAATAATTTTTTAGTGATTGTTTAGTTTATTTTATTGAAAAACAAGTATTTGATTGTGTGGCAATGAAATAATGATTCAAAATTTCCAGAATATGTGTAAGCCTATGATCTGTATATCATATAGCTATTTGTAGTGATATTCTCTTATGATTTAATTTATATATTTTTGAAAATATATTTTGACCCTATAGATCAAAATCATGATTCCGCCACTGCTTATATCCATCGGTTTTTTTCCGCGTAAGGAAGCTTATTGCGAGGCTCCTCTTTAAAACATTTCCGCCAGGTCTTCCGGGCTTGCCGACCTCCTCCAGGTCTTCCGTAAGGCCACAATGGCGAGATCTACCCCCTTTAGCTTGAGTTTTCAAGGATTAAGCTCACCTAACTTCTCCTTTATACATTGTAGCTTGAAGTTCTCACGCAGGCTTTCGATAAGATTTTTATTGTCAATTCTTCTTTTCAAACGAAAACAACTGCAGTTGTGAAAGAGCTAACACTATCGATTCTACATGAGATAACCATAAAACTCTGGTGTTATCTGTTTTGATGTGAATTAGTGAGATCCGGCGACCTTTCAACTCACCACTGCAAGGTCCACACAAGCATCTCTCTCCTTCGTGCCGCATAGACGATCAATAGACTTGGAAAACAACAAGTTTCATCAACCATCATGCATATATACCTTCTCAAGGGTAGGTTTCGATATATGATACTCTATAATTTTTTTCAGACAATAATTCTTTTTATTTTTTGAAGAATTATGTTATTCAAGAAAATAATTTTAAAATTTGAGGGTAACACTTATTCTTTCTATGAACAAATTTTTTTTAAATCAATTCATAACTTTTAATGATTGTAAACAAGATTTTAAAATATCAAAACCAATATTACACAACTTTAACAAACTTTCCAAAAGTCAAAATTCAATAACAATAAAGTTTTAAAAATTTATTACTTTTTATGCCGAGGACAAATAAAGTAATAGTAATGTATTCTTTACAAATCTTCAAGTATCATAGTTCGATTTCCCTACATGCAATAATAAGAATGGGATTAAAAACTACTAAGTCAACGAAAAAAACTCTTCATAAATCACAGAGCCAAGAAACCCTTTAAAAAATTAATATTAATACGGAAAAAATATCAATTTAACATTATACTTATCAAAAATCGTTGATTTAACATTAAATTTTGGATATGGTTGATTAAACATTCACTTTATTGTTGACTTTTGAAAAAATCTACAATTTTACGTTAATTCGGCAGATTAAAAATGTTAATCCAATATCAAAATTATCTCTGAAATCAAAAAACAAATTGATTTTAGAAATTCGAATTATTTCTTATCTTAAAAACTGTAAACTTGATTTTTTTCTTTTAGTCTTTTACTAAAAGTATGTACTACTAAACTATAATATACTCCATACATATATATTAGTGAAACGGTTAACATCCGCATCATTTTCTATCGAAATTTGATCCAATTGTTCATAATAATAAAAAACAAAAAGTAAACATATACTCCGTACATATATATTAAGCAAAACCATGTATTTACTACTTTGATGTCATTTGTTAATAAATAAACTCTACCCCATAATTTACAACTCCTTTCTCAAAGAAGAAACTAACCCTTCGAACCTCTTTCTTATTAACTTGTCTTTACTTTATTGGAAAAGTCATCCCACGCCTCTATTTTTTTCAATATCACCACTATTCTTTTCAATTCATACATTTTTCAAATAGTATAAATTTATGCTTTTCGTGCGTTTTAATGTCACCTCTACTTTAAATCACTTAAGAATAGTTATTATAAATTTATTGTTATAAATCACTTAACAATAGTTAACACTCGGACTCATGTATATTTTATTTATCGAGTGCAGTAAATAAATTATTAAGTATTATTGTATATGCATATATGTATATATGTATATATATATACCAAAGGATTTTTTTTTTGGCTTACACTTACTGTTGTATATCATAGATACTAAAAAATAGTTTATATTTTACCAAAAAAACGTTCATAATTTGATTAAAGACTTAACCTTTATACCAAAAAAAACATGATTAAACACATAAACGAGTTGAATATTGTTTGATTATGAACATAAATTTGGTCATGATTTTTTGTATGGATGGATTTGTATAAGATTATCTGCTTGTAATTTTTTTTTTGAATTCATGGAAATAATTATAAGATCACTAGACTCATAGAAATAATTATACAAACTTTAAAAGAGAAAAAGTAAAAGCAATAAAACATAATCTTATACTAATAAATATATTATATAGCAAAGTATAAACCAAATGTTTCATTGAAAGAACTGGAAACAAATTATCAGTAAGATTATTTTTCTCAATATTCTACTTCCATAATATATAATATATAATGATTCAACTGTTGAGTTTCTTTCGGTATAATGATTAAAAATCCTAATTAATGATTTTGATATTCATAATTTGATATTTTTCTGCTACAAATAGAGAAAAATGATTTTAGAAAATTGGGACGATAATTATTGACAAAAAAAATTATTCATCTCCTTACCTCAATATTAAGTGGGGTCAATTATTGCCAAATGAGTCAAAAATAAATTTAGGAAATAGATAAAATTAGTTTCACGAATTAAATCGGTGTGAATTCATCTAGTAAACATAGGTTATCCCTTGTTAAACACAAAAAGTAGGCGATTACCCAAAAGTTATTTCTACCTAATTTAGTTATTACAAAATTTAAGTACATCAAATCCAAGCCGACTAAATATATAAAAATATGACATTATAAAAAGGTCGGAAAGTTGAAAAGACGTGTAATTTGACAAGGTGATTAACTAATAAACTTGATTAAGAGGTAAATAAGTAGTGATTAACCAACAAATAATTAATGTTAAATATGAAGCCAAACGATTCGTTGGACGTTAGCTTGAAGACCTGGTTAAGCTATAAGCTGATTGACGTGAATCTCCACAACACAAACCAGGACCAGTCATCTTATGCCTCTTTGTACTTGTGGGACACACTTGTCTCCTTTCTCGATTCTCTAACATAAAATTCAATTATTAATAATTTTTGTTTTTATCTTATTGCCAATCTCGAAAGTAGTAATAATAAAACATTATGTTTCCTATAAATAGAAATATTACTACTATATACGTAAATTCTATCAAATTTTCATTGATTTGTGTTTTTGCATAGTATTTGTGATTTGTGGGCAGTTTTGTGTTTTTTCTCGGTCCGTGATAAACGGAGGATGAAAAAGTCTAAAATGTTTTTGGAGAATAGAGAAAATAAACATAAGATTGTAGAATGTGTAATTATTATGAAAGTAATTGTGATGTGACATTAGTTTGTGCACAAACGAGATACGTCTCTGATTATATTAATTTTTTAAATTTACGTATTAGTTGACCTTGAGACTTCATTGTTACAAGATGTATCCTTCATATGAATCTACACATATCTAAATGCTTTAGTTGTTAGATTTGTTACTTCTCTTTAAAGAAACGGGAAATGCGAATTTAATATGATTATTGTCTTTTTAATTTTCTACTTTAATCATATAATATAACTATTCAACATGAAGAGGGAAAAGCTAAATTGTTAGCAAGTCTAGAAACCACGAAGAGTATTCTATATAAGTTAATTTATTTGGGTCGAATTTGTTTTTTAATTCATTATGTGCAATAATATGATTGTTCCAATCAAACTAGGATGAAAAAAATTATCAAAATAGTTTGACCAAATATATTTTCCTCAAATATATATAAACGAATGTGAATAAGTTTTTTTTTTCTTTTATAACTCAAGAATTTCTAAGTTTTATGAGAGGGATCTCGACTATTTTTTTGAAAAATATCAGTTTACGGATAAACGACATTTTTCTCGGATATTAAAATGAGCTGTCGTGTAAAAATAACTAAAAAAAAATATTTTAGAAATTTTAGACCGTCTCCTACGAGTTGACTACATGCTCCTTATCAATGTAAATAAAATGTCATGTTTTTTTTTGTTAACTGGAAATGTTATGTTTTGCCTTATTACTTATCTTACATAATATACTTGAGTGAACTTACTAATCATTTATCTTTCACATTTGTAACAGCCTGTGTATGTCTGTATTGAAAATGATAAGGCCATGATTCTTTAAAATATATGCAAATATACATCATATAAGAAAAAGAAATATTAATGTTGACTAATATAGTGAGATACAATCATACAAATAGAATATCCGTTATCGAAAAATAGTATGATATTTTGGTGGTTTTTTTCTATTGATTTTCTTGTTTAACTATTTTTTTTGTTTGTTTCATATTTTTTTCTTTTGTTCAGTTTGTGCTCTCCTTTTTTCTTAAATTTTTAATCTATTCATTTTACTAGTACTTGAAACTCTACTCCCACAATATAGATCGAACTTTAATTGCCCAAATAAATAAATTTGTTGATCATTTTATCGTCTATTCCATTGATATTATTAATTTCCTAATATAATACAAAATGGTAATGAAAACATTAACTAGTATAATGCCATAACATCGACCACATATACAGTTCATTTATATAAAATCCTTCCATCAAAGGAAAACTATAACATTTTGAATAATTTCCCAACGTAGTTGATTTGTACTTTTTAGGTAACAAATAGTTGAATTTTTACAATATCATACTAGTGTCTTCTTTCAATGTAATTTTCGTTTAGAATATTTTTGTTATTTTACAAAAAAAAATGTATTATAAAAACACCTACTATACCCTTCATATGTATTATTACAAAATATTTAAAAAATGTATTTAAATATCAATTTTCAACAAAATTTGACTCCAACTATTTGTACTGCATGACAGAATTTAAAATTTGAGATATGAATTTGTAATCTAATTATTAATAAATAAATAATAAAAACCTAGGGGTATTAGTTTAGCCACCCTTAAAATAGTAATTAGGTCCTTAAATGAGTACAATTTCCCTAAATTCCACACGCAATAACTTTTCTGCTCCTGCATGGGTAATCTAAAGCCGAAACTGCATGGCTTTGTAGCTACCTAGTTTTAACCCTTAATTATGATTCTAATTTAGAATTTATTATTATCGGAAGCCTTCAAACTGACATCTTTCACGTAACAGTACGATTTGACTGATCAAATAGGGAATACGTCTCGTGCTCCGTTTCACATACTCGCCGCCGTGATCACGTGCCTTTACTTCGCCGCTGCCACCTCAACTCTCACGAACCTTCTTGTCGCTTTGGTTTGTTGGTGAGGCCACCACGTGATTCCAACTACTCCAAGCTAACTCATTATGTTTTTTTTTAATAATAAAGTTTTAACACTTTCATGTCTTACCTCTACCTTTGCTTTTATTTTCTCGACATTTGTTAATTGTATATTATCTTTCATCTACATGTGTAATTTTCTAAAGCAATAAAAGCTATATATACGTATATATATATGTATATCAATTTTCTATAAAATATAATTTTTTTTGAAATTTTCTCAAATAATTTATATGATCTAATTAATAATTTTGATATTATAGAATCGATACCTCACCAGTACAGAATAAATTAAACAAAAAATTTGGGGAATGAATATTAACACATTATAAAATGAATTATGTATTGTCGATCTAATTGTTTACAAAAAATGAAATGAGTTATACAAAATTAGATTGACATAACATTTAGTATATAAATTTGTTGAAATTATAAGGTTTTATTATATAATTCCATGAAAATATCTTTGATCTAGTGATGGATCAAATACTTAAAAAAATTTCACTAGGGTTATAATGATCAATCCAAAATTTTCGAATTTTAGTAATTTTTCGAAATAGACATCTTGCCATATAGATGTTTGTATAGTCCAATACTCAATATATTCCATTTATATACAAGAGATGCTTTTATAGTTTTTGAATTAACGGAGGAAATAATATCTTGAAAATCTTGCTTGGCTTTCCTCCAAAACAAAGTCATAAATTTTTTTTTTGTCAACATTAAATCGACAAAATCCAATCTATAGTTTAAAATCTATCCCCAATAATTTTTTTTTAAAGCTATCATAATGCAGCAGGTAGAAATCAAACTATGGTACCAAGTCATTAACTAGATCATTCTAACCAACAGACTGAGAATAATTCGACAATCATAAAAATTTTTCAAAAACCAAAACAATCTAAAAATGACTTTAAAAAGAGGAGAATTTGGCATATATTGAAAATGGAAATGGGACCCTAAGAATACCATCCGTTCACTCTACTAAACGAAAATCGAATCAGTTAAAGTTAGAAAGATTGTCGGGACCCACATTTTGCTGGGAAGTTTGTAGACAGATTTTGTTGTTCCCTTTAAGTGGTGCACGTCTCTCTCCTTCTTTTGCCACGTGTCCTCTTTTATTACACGCTGTATCCTTTGGATCCTCTTCGCCTTCTTTATGAGTTGTAAGATTATATTCTGACTTCATTATTTGCCGTTGACTATTAAAATAAAAACATGGAGAAATGTTGAGAATTCAACACTTGGAATGTTATGCCGTTAGGGGTTCATACGTGGACGATAGATATCTCGTCACTTGTTTATGAAACGAAATTTTGGCAATAATGAGGACGTCAAATTTCTAACGAATCCATTGCATTGAGTTTAATCGTGTCTAGTTATCTAAAACCTATGAATGTTAACAATCTAAATTGATTACTCTAGTTAGATGTGATGGCGTTATGATTGCCAACTAATAACATGAAGAATTTTTATAAGTGTAAATTTTCTGCAACGATATATTCAGAGTCTATATACTATGGTTTTCGGTGTTACAAGAATGATATATTTAATTAGTCACAAAATGCTTTGTTATGGTGAGATTTTTTCGTAGTTATTTAAAAATGATAGTTTTTTTCTTTGTAGTTATCGATTCAATTAAAAATTTGCTTGTAGCTAGTTTATAAATTTGAATTATACAAGAATTTAGTCCGTGCCTATAGAACTTTCTTTTAGTAACTCTTATTAAAGAGTGGAAATTATTGAGATTCCAAGTGGTATATAATCGATCAGAGTTAATTACAATCTTACGTACATAGGAGCTTTATACTTATCTTGTATGGTATATATATATATATATATATATTTTATAACAGTGTTGGATCTGAGCCAATGAAAATAAAACATTTGAAGAGGACCATCGAAATTTTAGAAGCCCTCAAATAAAATTTTCCAAGTAAATATATATAATTACGTTCTTGTAAAATTTAAATAAAAGAAAAATATAGACAAAATATAGTATCAGTTATGCCACTTTTCCACTAAAAATGTTAGTTTCTTTTTCCAAAACTAGAGAAATTGGTTTTCAAGAAGCAAAATATGAAGTTTTGAAAGTTTTTGTTGTTATGGATATTGAACCTATATTTCAGAAGAAGAGTAAGCGACTTATACAAAGAATAACACATTCTGATGAAGAGCTACAAAAAAATGATTATGCTAACTCCGTTCTAAGTTTGGAGGATGATTTCATAATTAATTATTTCATCAAAATCGTTGATCAAACTTTGATTTATTTCCTTACAAGGTTAGAATAATTTTAAGAGGATGAATGTATTTTTGGATTTTTTTTTTAGTCCAGAGAAATTAAATTCGACAAGTGATGATAGTTTAAGGATATTATGTACTAAGTTTGAAATTTTTTTAAGCACAAAGAAATTTCAGATATTAGTGGGAATGATTTATTTATGGAAATCAAAGTTTTCAGATAAATTCTACCAAAACATTTAAAATATTTAAATTTTATAAGAGATTCAAAAATTGTTATTATAATGTATAAGTTGCATATAGGATAATGTTCACCATTCTGATTTCAGTTGTTTCAGCTGAAAGAAGTTTTTCTATTGAAATTAATAAAATCTTACATACAATCGACTATATCACAAGAACGAGTAAATAGAATACTATGCTATAGATTGAAAAAAGCATGCTTAAAATTTTTGATTATGCAATTTTGATGAATGATTTTGCAGAGAAAAATACAAGAAAAGTTATTTTTCATAAACAAAGTTGTTAACTTGTTATTTTTAAAATTTATGATACTATTTTTTTCCAATAGAAATTTGATTTGTTTTTATTTTTCTATTTTATTATTTATAAATTTTGAATAGGGTTCCGTAAAGTTCAGGTACAGTTCTGATTTTTATAATATATGTTAAAAATATTTTGTTCCAATATCATTAAACCTAATTAACAAAAAAAAAACATCATTAAACCTGCAACATGTGAAATTTTATCTCGCAAAGACCATTAAATTGCGATGGACAATCCGCAACGCTCATTTGAATTACCAAAACATAAATCTAATTTAATCCATAATAAATAAAAAATGCAAATAATTGATGCCTCTAGGCTCTAGCCATAATGCGATCTCCAATTTAAATTTAAATGGAAAATAGAAACCAAAAAGAGTTTATGCTTTGAAGGCGCACACGTGTGTTAAAAATACGTACAAGGCAAGAACGTGTCTGTTGTATAACAACATGTATTTGTACATACGCAATGCTTGCTTCTGACCGTATTTAGACCGTATATATACGATAGAGTGTTTGTAGGAACAAACCCTAATTTAATATATTCCAACTTTTTAAGAAATCAGCCATGCATGCAAAAGGTAGAGAGTACGTAAGATTTATAACCAACAGATTCTCTGAATAATAATTAAAAATTAGATTTTATAACAACTTTTGGGAAGAAAACAAGTAAAGCAACCTCACGCGGTTGTCTGTAAACAATATTATTTTAATTTTATTTCAAAGTTACGAAAATGTGCATTTCAATCAACTTATAACGTCGCCAATCTCTATATCTAGCTCATACCTTTGGCGTAAAATGATGGTATTTATAATTTTAATGAATTACTATTTCTTATTGGCAACGAGACAAATATAGAGGGAGAGGACATTACTAATTAAATGCTAGTTTAGGTTTTAGGTTTGTTAAAAATAGTAATAAGTTTTATACAAGTGATATTCTAATGTAAATAAACCGTATGGAGATTAAATATGAGTAGGTATAAATTATTAAATAAAAAAAGACGAAATGGGTACTAAATAAATAGTAAAAAAGAGAAAAAGAGAGATATGTTGTTGCTTGACGCATGCGGAGTCCACTCAAAGCTCGCCTCGTAACTGGAGTGACGTGTACTTAGGGGCTGACTCACGTGACCTATTTTGTTGTATCTTACATTCATACGTTAAGTACTATTCAAGCCTTGAACCTATTTCATTAAATCTCATTTTTAATCTTTCAAATAAATGTTGATGTGATGAGGACAATCATCACTGGATCTATATTCGCCTGATTTGATGCTTTAAAAGAATTGACTTGAACGATAGAGCTTTAATCCTTCTCTTTTTATAACATTACTTCACTTCTTTTATATTATTGGACACTTCTTAACACGCCACAAAACAAAAGTTAAAACGAAATAGTTTGCCATAAGACTTTATTTCTATGATTAGTTGAGGCTGAAAGTTGAGTATGTTAGCTAGAGATAAATCTAAAATATAAATAGTTTAATTTTTGTGATCTAAATTTTTGTTTGCTTTTTAGAGCTACGAAAATCATTGTTAATCACACGTGATAATTTTTTTTCAAAAGAATAGAATTGTATTAAATGAATAAAATTATATAATCACAAAATAAAGAAAAATGAAAAAAAAATGAATTTTTTTTTGCCAACAGTAACCAATTAAATTTTATCATGGCTATATATATTGCCAAGTAGGTACTATATATCGGTGGCTATATAAATGACTAATTGATATTGATAAAATGGTTATAGTTCGGTTGTTTTTTTGCTATCGAATTGTTTAGTTGTGACGTGGTGACTATGTAGTGACTATGTAATTACAATGCACCACCATTCGCCACCAAATATTATTTATCTATTAACAATACGCAACCAAAAAATTTAGTTGCTATTGACAACAAAAATTGATTTTTCAACTGATTTTTAGATATAGTCACTGGAAAATTAGTGGCTATATGGCAATAATTTTGTAGTGTGCGTTTGACTAAAGAATTCCGATAACTGCCCACCAATCACTAAGGTCAGAGGGGACAAACTTGAGGTTTTAATCGTTATATTGACAAACACTAATCGATGTGTGTGAAATTTAGTTGGCGTTGTTTTTGGATATCTGAGTTTAGTTACTTAATGTAGTTTGTCTACACATGTACAGATAAAAAAATGGTGATTTATGGGATTGAGCAAGCTATCAAAGAACTTGATACATCAACCAAATCAACTAGTTGAATGCTGCATGTTTTTGATTGTCTTGGCACAGTTAGCTGGTATATTAGCATCGCATTAAACAAGCAAAGCGATGTCGTTATTTTTTGTCACTATAATAATACAAAAGATATTTATATGTTTTTTTGAATTGTCTTGATATATTAAAAACGAAAATGAAGACTCACATAAGTGTATGTTAATGTTTTGTTTCTTTTTGTCAACCAGCTGTTTTCGTTAAATTTAAAGTTTTTGATTTACAAGAGTATACAAAGCTCTAGCAAAAAACAACCAGATGCGCTGGGAAACTTAAAATAGGTGATGGTAATGCAATCTAGAATCTAAAAAAGATTATATAATTTCCTCCTTTCCCGATGAATATTGAAGTAAAAGTGGTTTATAAATTCTATGGCTCTATCGCCGGTCCATAATGTTTTCGATTTTGTCACGGAAAAAGTGTCATGTTATCTCATGTCTCAAACTGCCACATATTTATCTTCGGTCTCTGTCTCTAGATAGATTTATTTACGTGACTTCGACTAGTTCGGATTCTTGGATACTATTTTGCCAGTATAGCAGCTTTTTATTTATTTATAAGGTACACTTATTGATCATTATAAGAATTTTCATCACCACCTTAATATTCATGTTGTATTTGGTAATTTCGGTCTTTAGATAGTGATTTTCGAATTTTGTAATTCATTGGTCTCTTGTCTTTTCCTATTCTATTTCAACTTCCTTTTTTTTGGCATCGTCTTTAAAAATATTTAGTTATTTGTTGATTTTTATATTTAAACTATGTATTTTATTTCGATTTTAATATTACTCAGACCACAAAAAAAAATCTAAACTTTAGCACCTTATTTAAATAACCTACATGCAAATCTATGCACCTTATTTTATTTAGTGTAATGGTATAACTAATGAAATAAACAAGTAAGAAGGCATGAAAAGAAAGTATAATAGGTTGAAATATCTATCTTAATATAACGTGTCTCGTAGGAGAGGAATTGGATTGGGCGGGTAACGTACGGTGGAGAGACGAAGATAAGATTGATTAAAATAGTTGTTGGTGCGAACCACACATATATATATCTCTATAATATAAGTAAGTCTATAAATACTTATATTTCAATCAAGTAAGCTCCAAGTGTAATTGCATTTTCAATTTATTCAACTAATAAGTTTTATTTAATTTGAAAGGCAAGAGTGAAGTATCCCACACATGCAGTAACCTACATGCAAATCTATGCACCTTATTTTATTTTATTTATATTTATATCTTTTGGGTGTGGGTCTCTTTCTATTTCTCTACATATATATATTTATCAACATTGGACCACAATAACCCGGTCTATTAGCCAAATTCTTATATAATATAGGTGGTAGGACTCGATCCTTGGTTGTACAAATACACATATCTTATGTAGACTTACCGTCTGCCAGTAGAGTAAAGACCATTTACCATATATTATATATTATGTGTAAAAAATATTTATATGAATTATTAAAAAAATACAGAGAATCCTGCAGATACCGCATGCATTAACATCTTTTTAAATATGACTATTTGAGTATATAAAGATTTAAGTAACAAATGAAATATCTTGGCGCAGAAGGAATATCAGAAGCGTGTTTCTCGAATTTGCCAAAATGCACAGCTCCGTTGATTTATATAAAGTAGATGACAAATTCGATATGTGCATTAATCTAATTTCGGTTAACGTACTCCACCGGTTTACCAAATTAGTTGGTCTCCAATTTCGGTTTAATTCAAGTCGACGAGCTCTATAGACATGTACTTAAAACGTACGGTGCTTATATAGTTATATTCATCACATAACATTGCAAATGCATAACGTATATATCTTCAATATTGTCTTTGTAATTGACATTTTTATTGGTCGTCAATAACTTGACGAAATTTATTTGATTTGATGAATATTGTTTTTTACAGAAAGGAATATTTATGTGATACAAAGCAATTAAGATTTGTTCAACACGAAAGCATGTAAAAATGGGGATATGTGAAAATTTAGCGTAACGAACCATAATCATAAATGAGATTAAGAAAAATGAACCCAAAAACATACTTAACGTTGTGGCCATCTCTCTAGCTAAAATATTTAAATTCTAAAACAAAATATATATATATATATGGTTTATCCTGATTTAGCTAGGCATTAGATGGTGAGTTCTGCTCCAATTGAAGAATTTAAACTATGAATCAGGTCTTGTCGATCTAATAGTTATTTGTTTACTATATATATATTAATGATTAAGTTGCAAATTTCATTATATAAACGAAAAAATATGAAACTTAATTTAAAAATTGAAAAAATAATGAAAGTAAATGTTGGTCCCATGGAGATATCTGAAAACAAAAAAAGAGAAGAGAGTGGTACAAAAATATGAGAGAGAGAAGGCGTGCTTCCTTCAATTTATGCTTGAGTAATATTGAAGTTATCCTAACATTCTCTGTTCATCATTTCTCTTTATTTATTTAATATATTTTTACTTTTGAGAATAAATAAAGTTGAATCGAATCCAGCTTTAAATAATTTGGCTACTTGCTAATAATAGTGTTTTTTTTTTCTCGTTTTGTACAATTGTACAGAAGTCTTTTTTTGGTCAAAGGTCAAATTTATGTACTTCCTTATATTTATACGTACAGCTTTTTTCATATATTTTGTTCAGATTTTTACTGTGTAATTCTTTCCGCAAATCCGAAATTAAAGTGGCCTTGAGTGGATTGAGGTCAAACATGAAAAAAAAATATAGATTCTACTTTAATTAAGTGGTACGAATTTTCTCCTTTTTTTAAAGGAGTATGCATCGTTCTTTTTTTTTTTTGTTTTTTTTAATTCTCAATTTAATTATTATTTTCGAAGGGTTTTGGTAGTCCTGACATTTAAATATTTAAGTCAGTTCTAGATACTAACCGATCGATTCCAAGTATTTCGGGTATAAAATTTTAGTACTTTTTTTGAAACTGAACATTATTCGCGTCAAGTCTGATTTAGATCTATAATTTTTATACCCATTTAAGAACCAAAATTAATTCGGTTCAGTTATGGTTTCAATTCCAGTTTCGGATTCGATATAAATTGTATAAAAAGAAAAGAAATTTGTATCTGTTATATACCCAAAACCTAAAATATTTGGGTACCCATTCATATATTTGGGTAATACTCGGATCTGATCCAATACTCACATGTATTATATGATAAGATATGATGGTTACTTTTGCTTACACCCGAATCAGACCTAAACCCAAAATTTCAAGTCAATTTTAGATTGAGTATTCGAATTGAGATAAAATATTTAGAGTGCTAGATTTTGGATTAATGCTCATAGATATTTTTTTCAGAGGCCAAAATTTCGCCAAAACTATCTCAAATGGAAATTAAGAAACCTAGAAATGTCCTACAAAATGTCGTTGAGACCATAAACCATTTTGATTATAGTTACTTCTAATGGCTTAAACTTGGTACGTACCAATTTCTAAAAGGTTATGAGTTTGATTCATTCGAGAGAAATATATATTCAGATTGGTTTTCCCTATTCTTGAGATTATAGTTAAATGAAGATAATATGTCGATTTTTAGTATCATAAATCTTGATACTCTATAGAGGATGATGTAGAGTCACCACTGGTTGAAGTATGTGGTTCTTTCGATTAACCCAAAAAAAACTATATAGTATTTTTATCGGAATTTGATTTTAAATAGTCACGTACCTTTATATGATAAAATTTAGAACTAATTGAATTACAGATAAAATTTTGTTGATCTAATCGTTAATAAAAAATATAGTTATAGCTAATGATAAGATATCTTAATTACTTGTGATAATGTTATTATAACTTAAACTGATAAGAGTTTCGAAGC
Organism: Lepidium didymum; assembly: GCA_963920545.1. NCBI lineage: Eukaryota > Viridiplantae > Streptophyta > Magnoliopsida > Brassicales > Brassicaceae > Lepidium > Lepidium didymum. The sequence goes on along the minus strand of OY986984.1, from coordinate 3,149,759 downwards.
ATACTTACTAAACAAACTATTATTAACTAATGTTGACCGACGAAAAGAGGAAACGTCTAATAAAATCCCAATTTAACAAAAGAGAAGAAGAGAAAAGTAGTAATTAAGGAAAGATTGAGAGAAAACATGGTCACATGATGATGGAGGTGGAGAGGGTGAGAAATTGAAGACGTACGTCAACGGCATTTAAGTAAAGTTAGAAATTAGGGTTTTTAAGAAAGAAAGAAAGAACGTGATCGATCATATAACCAAAGCTCCATACATTACATTGCTTCATGCCTCCTACTTCTTCGACAACCTTTACGTGCTTCATAAGTGAATTATTTACTTAACCACCTTCTAAGTTATCCCTCAATTTTTCCCTTTAATTTCATTTATTTTTTACTTTTAAGGTGTTTCATCAAAACTATATGATGATATAACGATATGCAGTATTAATTAGTAATTTTGACCAAGTAAGGGTTAGAAATATTCATAATACCATTACGATCGACCACCTCTAAACCACTCAAATTAGTGTTGATGACAATTGGCTACAACATTGATTATTTGATTGTAATGATTTGTTTTTTTTCTTTTCTATCTGAATAAGTATTTTATTACAAAAACCAATGATAATTTGGTCTGCTAATATCTGACATATTTTATGACATTATTTTTTTTAACTTTTAACATACTCATTCGAGCAATGTCAATAAATTATTGGGAATATATTCAAGGTAATTCGAAACATGTTTTTCTTGATGAATTCATTTTCGTCGAGAATTTGTTAGAAGTTCCAACAAAAACTCAGACAATACATTTACTGATATAGATGTTAGATATTTTTAACAGATTATCGACAAATATGATTTTTCGCCAAATGTTTTGATGGAAAACCGTCTAAAATTCTATAAATTTTTTTTCTTTCAATGTTAAATTAAATTATATATGATATCATCTGAAAGAATTCGATATTGTTTTTCTATACCTAAATTTTAGTTTTGGAGCAGGCTTTGAACTGCTTTGCCTTATAAAGACAAGGAACATTACGGTTGATGTCACATGTTCTAGATGGTAATTAGCTTCTAACCACACTATGCCAAATTGTACTTACTTACTAAAAAGTAACACCTAATAAGATTTAAATTATAATCTGACTATTATAATATGTAATAATCAAATTCGAGTTTTGGCACAGACCAGACCATCTTCACTTGCTGCTGTTGTCAATATAATTCTTCTTAACCTAAACTCATCAACCCACTTGAAAAGTATTCTTAAAAATCAATATGTATATTAACGTCATTTGAACCTACGAAAAAGTTTATTAATCATTTCTTTTGTAAGCTCAGCTGAAAACTACACTAGGCATACAAAAGAGAGAGCCTTCGCAGGTTTTTATTTTCCAATTCTGTTTAATATTTAGAAAATATGATATTATTAATTAAGACTGTCTAGATAGCTTTGCTATAATAATGACTAATGTGACTATTCTCTCTAAAAACTTTTTAAATTTGGTGACGTGTATATATATATATATATTTAAAATAGTAAGATAATGAAATTTAAGGCATGCATGGAACAGTTTATTAAAAGAATGATTTTATAATTCATAAGTTATAAGCCAAAGAAATTAGTTTATTTAAAGAATGATTTTATGCCAAGTTGTTTTCAGTCTGGTGGTTAGGATGATCCAGCTAATGACTTGGCACCATGGTTCGATTCCTACCCGTTGCATTATGGTAGTTTAAAAAAGAAATTATTAGGGTTGGACTTTAGGTTATGGATCGGATCTTGTCGATCTAACGTTGAAAAAAAAAAAAAAATTTTTATAATTCATAAGTTATAAGCCAAATAAATGGTTAGATAGTGATGTATCTACATTAAAAAGTTGAAGTAATTCTAACTTTATATATATTATTAATTAATTTTAAGTTAAAAATTTATAATTTATTATAAATATTCGACCACAAGATCAAAATGTTGGGTTGTTGAGATTTTTATCCAATCCAAGTGTAGTTCAATTATTTTTTGATGATTTAGAAGTTCTTGACCGAAGCTTGTACATATCCTCAGAAAAATGTTTAAACCATTTAATATAATTTTTTTTTGGAGACTATACCCTCCCAAGTAGAATTGAGATCATGATCTCTTTGTTATAGAAAAACAGTGGACCTATACCCATTTGGTGTGTAGTTCGATCACTTGAAACACTTGTTGGTAATTTTGGTAAATGGGCTTCCGCTTAGATATTTTATTCATGATGAATATGTGAAAATATTTCCTACTAAACAATATGTTCACTTTTGAAAATAGTAGGATATTTCAAAGAAATTTGAATACTCTCAATATATAGTCATTACTAGAGATTAGAGTATTTTTGTCGAAAAATCTTTGCGTATGGAATATTAGTTCTGGTCATAATTTTGGACAAATTTCCATTCCAATGGATAATTAACAACGTTTTTTAATACTTTTTTGTAGTATATGAGAGGAAAATAATACTATTGGCTTTGAGGTGTTAGACTGGTATATCCCAATCCAGGTACTTTACGGGACATTTATCATATTGACTTATATACTTCATGAGACAACACATTGAATTCGCTACTTTTAGGGTAAGCTCGACATTTTGGCTAGCACATTTTAGGCTACTTTTCATTTAGTTCATCCCACTTAAGATAAAACGATTTTTTGAAATCAAATTCCAATAATAAAATAGCAAAATATATATTTCACCATTAATTTGACCAAACACACTAACCCACAAAATACTTTTATTTGTCTAACTTTTTTTTAAATTTTTTTTTTTTTTATTATTATTATTATGGTTCAATTTGCCTAAATTTATTTTATATGCAAAATTTATGCTAATTCAACGTAAATCTTGATGATTATATTTTCAGTCTTCACACATCCTGATCATCATATATATATCATCGATCCATCTATTTTGTTATCTGCCATAATCAAATTAAACTGACATGTTAATTTTTTTTTCCATTCTTTAAAAAGCTTATCAAATGTATTAAGATAAACGTTATCAATTTGACAAAAAAAAAAAAATTGGATATCAAAGATAATGTAGATAATTAGTTTACGGAACCATGTATGAGATTAGGATATGCGATTAATCAAGTTAATAAGATTGAATTGAAAGGTAGACAAAGTGCGAGCTTGAGAGTGGCCTTTCATCTAACTTGAATCTACTCACTAATCTTTATTTCGTTGACCCAAAATAGGAAATATTATCCGTTAGCAATCAAAATTATAGCTAATTGCATCTGTTAATGACATCTGCTAATGACATAATACAGCCGCCGCCTTTTAAACTTTGGCCTCATGATTTGAGTTTGAAAGCGAGAGGATGAAGAACAGTTAATTCTACAAGCCATTGTTGCCCTAAATCTATTATAAATAATTCAAATTTTAATGGTCGGTAACTAATTTTGATCTAAATAATTGAACTTTTTATTATTACAAGACTGGTGATTTCATTTTCAACTAACCATTTGTGTATATATATATGTTGTCTCTTTGTGTTACAGAACTAAATGTGTGCCTAGTAGTCGGTAATCAGTTATAATTATTTTATTTATTACAGCTTAATTCATGAACCCTACTCATGTCTATATGTCTTAATTGGTGACATTTTTATGTATGTCTTAATGTGGAAAAATAATCGCTGTTGAATAATTTAATTTAGGTTTGGCCATGAATGGAATAAAAAGCGGTACGTAGATGTTAATTTTTTTTCCCCATAATTAGATCGATAAAATTCGATCAATAACTTAAAAGCCTCTTGTAATATACTAAATGTAGTAAAGGAGAAATTCTCTAATATTAGAATCATTAGTTGGATCATTATAATAACGTAATAACTCTACGAATAACTTTTTTTCTTTTTAATAATTTATATAAGTTTAGAAATAACTTTTTTAGTGTCTTAATTATCTCCCATACAAAGATATTATATTATTGCAAATGTGATGTATGAGGATATATATAGATATTATTAGGATATTATGTAAGATAATTCCAACAAGAAAAGGTTAGCTATGATTGAAGCTTATTCATCTTAAGTTTAAATAATTGTTTAACTCTTTGTGATAAAGACATATTATCGATTGTCAAACTAAATAATCCGCAACGTGACATTGGAAATATTAAGTCTCGGTACATTGTACTTTTATATAATATATTGATTTGCCTTTGTCGACTTCCTTCGGAACATATATCTACATCTTTCTTATTTTCTATTTGAATTTTATTGACTTAGATATCCTTTAATTACGTCTTATATCTAATGACTAATGCAACAGATGTGACTATGTGAGACTCTTAATTCTTTTTCCTTTTTGATAATTAGGATGATTTGGTTCAATGGATACTATAAATTTCAAGTCAAACATGAAAATATTGTTCCTTAGTTGGTTTTTATATCAACTGCGCTACATGAGATCTCACTAATCAGAAGACCAAAAAAATCATATGAAAACTCTTAAAAATGTGATATACAAATACATGTCTAGAGAGGTTCGAATCTAAGAAATTTCAAATTTTTTAAAATCTCGCACAACTACTAATTATAGAATAAAACATGTACGACTTGTATTTCTCCGTTAGGAAACTAGTTTAATGAAATGTCATGAGTGTATTTATACATTCCATCTTATTTTCTCTAGATTTTAGGGACGAATTGTTGATAATATCACGGTAAAGGCATAAACCATCTTTCTCAAGTAATCACAAAGATGCATAATATCAAATAATATGAGCGAAAATAAAAATTCCCAAATTTATGTACAATAGCAAACAATATATAGTTATGCTACTAGCTATATAGAATTTTGCAAATATTTAGAACTATTATCAAGGATATATCTTAAGAAAGTATCAATATATAAATAATACGATATGTTCAATATATGGTTTATGTAATGCACTATTATTTACTCTTAAAGCTATCTTGTTTAGTTACTTACATAAGCGGCTCAAGCTTTGATCATTCTTTCACTCATCTAAGCCAATACACATTCATATAAGCCAATATATTTCTTGCTAACACATACAAACATAATTGAAAATGTAATAATTCAAGATCTGTTTTTCATTAAAACTTGTTACTTTATATCATATATTTAAGTATTGATATTTTCTAATTAGTATAATAATTATCTTTTGCTAATAATTGTGGTGTATATATGTATAATGTATGCTTATGTGACCTGTGTCTCAATTTAGTAGAATGATTTTTCAACTTTTGTAAGCCCATAAGACATGATTTTCTTGTCTTCTCCAATGGGCCTTACGAACCTCTTGTTTCAAGTCTAGCCCATTTCTTTCTTTTTACGTCTTTTGATTGAAGCAAACAAAATGTTGTGAAAATTGATCTTTCACGAACAAAGTCGTAATCGATCAAACTCTTTCTCACGGGCCACTTTTGCGACTCTCCTGTCTTTAAGAATCGAAGAAGAAACTAAAAAAATGATTTTTTTTTAATAAAGACATTCGGTGAAAGCATATAGTTTAAAAAATATTTGCAAGACAGATATATCATACGAGACAAGTATACAGTTGCATCTTAATTTACAAAATGTTTAAAATATATCAGTTTTGACAGATTTTAATTTACAATAACTTATAGTTCCATTGGAAGATCAAGATAATTTAGACAACGAACTTGTGTTCAAATAGTAGGGACGAGTTTGAAATTTTAAAAAGTTCGCATGTTTGATTTTTCTGCTATGCGAAACTCAGTTGTATTTTTCTAGTCATTTTACACGGATATGGATTCATATTTTCGGTCCATTTGAATACTCGAAAATGAAGTCTATCCGTTGGATGTACTACCTTTAGAAAAATGATGTTTGAAAATTTATGAACTTCCGAGTTACGAAAAAAAAGATCAAGATAATTTGTCAATTTATTTTTTAATGGTTTTCGACGAATTTTGTTGGAATGAGATTTATTCTTGTACAAAGAGATTTCATAAAACACTTCAAATTTCACTAAAAATGATGCCAAGGTCCAAAATACATAGAACAAAAACAGATCTTATTTTACGTATATATAGATCTATGTTTTACTATTAAATAGAAAAAATGCAGAGACGACGCCTTTAAAACCGTATGAGTCAACGGAGTAAAGACGATAGAATACATAATTTATTTTTAACGAGATAATTGTAATTAAAAAACACGAATTTTATTAAACTTAGAAGATTATTAGCGCAGTTTAGCAAAACCGGTCACCAGACTGGTCTTGCATGTTAGCAGCGTTAGGTATCTCAAAGTGCCAAAGCCTACCTGCGCCGTTGACTTTATACTTATCACAAAGGAACTCTTTGGCGAAAGCACTTTCCACATTACGGTTAACGTCATGAAGAAAGACATGTGTCGTGCCGTTACCTTTCCGGTTACGAGCCATTACGGCTGAGGAAAATATAGCCGCCATTCTTCCTGGTGCTTCCGGGAAGTACCCTTTTGGTGCATCCACCATGATCAGATCCCATTCTGTTTCATAGAATTCATCAGGAAGTGAAGTCAACGCTAATGGACATTTCTCATTGTAACGGATCGGGAAAGCTTTCTCTGGTGTACACATTGGTTCGGACTTGTAGGATTTGAGAAGACGGTTGGCTTGAGAAAGATGTGTCCGATATTGAACATGGTGGGCTCTAAGGGTTGGTACTTTTTTGAGAACGGCTTGTATCCACTCAGGATCTTCTTCCAAGAAGACAGTGTTGCCACCTGGATTTAGAGAAGCCCACATGAGAGAGTCGTGTCCGAGACCATAGACAAGGAAGTTGCAAGGACCACGGTCTTTAAGGACTTTTAACGAGATTGAGATCTCTTCGAAAGATTGTTGTGGGACGGTTTTCGAAGTGGCGTAATGGACAATGGATTGGAGTTGAATCGGTGTGGCTGAGTATTCGGCTATGGCTTCAGCTGTGTTCTTAGCCTTTGAACATAGTGACAAAGCGTTTCCCATTCCTCGGATGAGGAATGAGCCAACTAAAAGACCAGCTATAGCCACCACGAGGAACCATGGTCGCTCTAGAAGCTTGTGTTTTGGAGCTTTGGACTTATCTTGAGTCATGTTTGATTTCATTTTGAGAGAGGCTGATGATGATGAGTCTCGGGTTATACAAAGGTGAATGGATCTGATGAGGAAGTGGTGAAGAAATGGTGATAAGAGGTTTCAACGAATGTGAAGCACGTCGGTTTCAATCATTGAATGTATAAATTAAATAATTCTCGACTAATTTAATAACTTACTCCTTTCTTACAGAAATTATTCTTCATTGGCAAATTAATTAGTTACTCGTTTTTTATAATTTGGTTACGCTTTGTAGTCACACTTGATTCCACGTATCTATTTAGTTTTGTTAAAAACGTATTAGTTGACTAAATTCATATAATTAACTGTATATATATAATTAGTATACAAATCACTTTTAAAGAGTGATGATTCTCCTGCCACAATCCCCTTATCAGAACACTAGGGGTAAGCGGTGATCAAATAGGCTGAAAAAAACCAAATCCAAAATTTAATATAGAAGGGTTGGTAGATGTAAGATTGTGCAAAATCAGAATCTTCCGGTGATAATTATTACCGTGCAAATATCGGATCACAAATATGGATGTGCAAAATTAGGATCATGGGAAAGTAACCGTTGGAACCAGCTGCTCTTTCTTCTAGAAGCCGAGCCATGAAGCCCTCATATGACCGTTGGAGATGATAGGGACAACTCCCTTCTTTTCCTGTTTGGCCATACAAAAAGAAAGACCACATCAAAGCATTGTTGTCCCCTTTTCTTATAGATTTCGTCTCTTTGTATAGTTGTGGACCACCTAGGTCTTATGTAATTTTGTCTATAAATATATGTTGTAACTTCTCTCATTAAGTAATGAAGAAATAATCTTCTTCTTCTCCATTCTTCAGCCGCAACTCTTTCTCTCATACTCTCATTCTCGGTTTCTTCTTTCACAAAACTAACATGGTATCAGAGCAAAAGATCTTCTATTCTCCATTCTAATCTGTTCAATCTCTCCTATTTTCCTCTTTCTTCTCATTCTGGTTCACTATACTCCATTGTTACTACCTCAAGTTCTATTTTTTTTCTCTCTTGGTTAAGCTATGGAAAACTCGAGAAACTTTGGGATTCATGTCACTCTTAAGGGCGTGAACTACCTGTTGTGGTCTAGGACTGTCAAATCAGTCTTGAGCGGCTGAGGACTTTGGAGTCATGTTGAGATAGAGGCTCCAATTAGGTCGGTCCATTCTGTGGAGAAGGCTAAAGAAGGTGATGGAAGCAAGGCAGCTGAAGTTATGGTTGTGGACGAAGAGAAGTGGTACCAAGATGACCAAGTGGCTCTCGTTCTAATGCAAAGCTCCCTTGACCCAGCCATTCATGAAGCCTACTCTTATTGTGAAAGTGCCAAACACCTTTGGGATACACTTAAGAAAGTGTACGGTAATCTCTCAAACCTTAGCCGTGTGTATAAGGTCAAGAAGGCCATAAGTGATCTCAGCCAAGAAGATATGGAGTTCACTCAATGGTTTGGAAAGTATCGATCTCTTTGGGCTGAGCTCGAAATGTTGAGGCCTCCAACGGCGGATCCAAAGGTGATGAGTGAGAGACTTAAGCAAGATAAGGTGTTTGGGCTGATGATGAACTTGAATCCAGCCTACAATGATCTCATTCGTCACCTCCTAAGGCAAGAGAAACTCCCTGGTTTGGAAGAGGTTTGCGGTTTTATTCAAAGGGAGCAAGGAAACCGAACCCTTCTTGGTGGTAAGGGGGAGCTTCTCATTGCCAACAAGGCCTTTCGACCAGAAGATAAGAAAGTTTGGGTGTGTGATCATTGCAAGAAGAAGGGACACTCAAAGGATCGATGTTGGATTCTTCACCCTCATCTCAAACAAAACCGGTGGAACAAGGCTAAGGCAAATGCGGCTAATGGAGAGAGGGATGCTCTTGTGACAGAGGGATCTTCTTCTCAACAAGTTGCAGGTGACGTTAAGGCTTTGGTCGCCACACAAGATGAGTATGTGAGGAAGTCGGACATAGCCGAGCTCATCAAAACCATTAACTCTCTTAAGGAATCTGGTAACTCTTTTCATGTCTCCAAAATTATTAAACCATTGATTGTAGATTCAGGAGCATCTCATCACATGATTAGTAGTAGGAACTTGCTTGAAAATGTTAAACCATCCTTAGGTAAAGTTGAAATCGCAAATGGTTCTAAGGTTCCCATTAAAGGAATATGCGATTTGAAATTGTTTGATAAATCATCTAGAGCTCTTTATATGCCTGAGTTCACATCAAACTTATTGAGTGTTAACAAAATTGTATGTGATTTGAATTGCAAAGCCATATTTGAGCCTAACAAAGTGTATTTTCAGGATATTGAGTCCGATCAAATTCTTGGAGAAGGAGTCACCAAGAATGGATTATATCTTCTTGAGGATCTTAAGAACAATCCAAATTTCTCTTGTTTTTCTAGTACTAGTAGTAATGTTGAGAATGTTGTATGGCATGCTAGACTTGGTCATCCCATAGCCGAGCCTTAAACTTGTTATTGCCAAATGTTTCCTTTATGAATGATGACTGTGAGGCTTGCATACTTGAGAAACATTACAAGTCGGTGTTTCCTAAGTGTTCAACCGTTTATGAACATTGCTTTGAATTAATTCATTCAGATGTATGGTCTTCTCCTTGTGAGTCTCGCAAAAACTATTAAGTATTTTATCACCTTTATAGATGAGAAATCTAAGTACACTTGATTAACCTTGTTACCTTCAAAGGATAGGGTGCTAGATGCTTTCACCAATTTCCAAACTTATGTAACTAACCATTATAATGCAAGGATTAAAATTTTGAGAACAGATAATGGTGGTGAATACACAAGTAATGCATTCAAACAACTCCTAGCCAAACTCAGAATTATGCACCAAACTAACTGTCCGTATACACCTCAACAAAATGGTGTGGCTGAGAGGAAGAATAGACATCTTATGGAGGTTGCAAGGGTCATGATGTTCCACACAAACATGCCAAAATGTTTTTGGAGTGATGCAGTTGTAGCTGCTTGTTATGTGATCAATCGGATCCCAACTAAAGTGCTGAAAGACATATCGCCTTTTGAGGTACTCAATCAAACAAAACCTGCTATTAATCACTTACGTGTGTTTGGTTGTGTTTGCTTTGTCTTAGTACCAGGAGATCAAATAAACAAGTTAGACGCCAAGAGTACTAAAGGTGTATTTATTGGGTATTCAACCACACAAAAATGATACAAGTGTTATGTTCCAGAGACAAGAAGAGTACTGGTGTCTAGGGATGTGAAATTCATGAAGAATAAAGGGTATTTTGAGGCAAGGAATTGGGAAGAGATTCAAGGTTTAGCTACACCAACGTCTCAGTCGAGCCGCGCCTCTACCTTATGGACTCTTTTGGAACAGATTGGAGCGTGTGACTCAAGGAAACCTCCTTTGTCACCCAGTCATCACCCTCAAGGCTCAGACACACTTAATCAATCCATAACAATCAGTACCTCGAGTTCGGATCACGTCAGTAATCCGGATTGTACAGCAACTCAACTGGCTCATATAAACGCAACTGAATCAGATGAGGTACCAGATGAGGCTTCAAACGAGGGTCCAACAGTGGAAATGGAAGTCCCGGTCGTGACTGATACTCAAGAGGTGAATATTGCTCCAGTTCAGCCATTGAGACGCAGCCAAAGGGTGCGCAAGGATCCCTCAAATTGGATAAATACCCGAGTGTACTACAACAACAAGGATGTAGCTCATCCTACTCAAGCCATGTGCACGCTTGCTCACTTTCCTCCGGATCATCAGGCATTTGTGAGTAAAATTGATCAACATTTCATTCCAAACTCATATGAAGAAGCTAAGGAACACAAAGTGTGGAGAGATGCCGTGTCTGATGAACGTGCAGCTATGGAAAGGAATCATACTTGGGATGAATCAACATTACCTCTGGGAAAGAAGACAATCACCTCTAAGTGGGTTTTCACCATCAAGTACACTAGTGATGGTAATATTGAAAGGTACAAAGCAAGACTTGTGGCTCGGGGGTTTACACAAACCTATGGCAAATATTTTAGCGACAGATTTGCTCTGGTGGCTAAGCTACATACGGTAAATGTTGTATTATCCATAGCTACTAACCTTGATTGGGAATTGTGGCAGATGGATGTCAAAAATGTCTTCCTTCAAGGTGAGCTAGATGAGGAAGTGTATATGGTGCCACCACTAGGATTGAAAGATATAGTGGCTCCGGGCAATGTGTTAAGACTACGTAAGGCCATCTACAGACTCAAACAATCCCCACGTGCATGGTACCACAAGCTCAGTCACACCTTGAGAGATCAAGGCTTCCGACGTTCCGAGGCTGACCATACCTTATTCACCTTTCAAAGTGAAGCCGGCATTGTGGTTATTCTTATTTATGTGGACGGCATCATAATCACCGGTAGCAACAAAGAAGGTATTCAAGGTATCAAAACTCATCTCCAGTCAGTTTTTGATATTAAGGACTTGGGTGCATTAAAATACTTCTTTGGCATTGAGATATGTCGATCTCCCGAAGGGCTCTTTCTCTCCCAAAGGAAGTATGCTCTTGATCTTTTACGTGAGGTAGGTACACTTGGAGCTAGGACTGCCAAGACACAACTTGAGGATGCCTACCAAGCAACGCGCAAGGAGGAGAAAAATGAAGATGATCATCCATTTGAAGATGTTCAAAAATACCGAAGGATGGTTGGTAAGTTATTTTATCTAACCATTACACGACCAGACTTGTGTTTTGCTGTGAATCAGGTGAGCCAACACATGCAAAGTCCGACATTGGGCGATGGTGGATAGGATCCTTCGATACATCAAAGGTGCCCCGGGTCAAGGAATATGGATGGGCCGCAACGAAAGTACCGAACTTGTGGGATATTGTGATGCGGATTGGGCCGGAAATAGACAAGACTGTAAGTCAACTACCGGGTATTGCACATTCCTTGGAGGCGACCTTGTCACTTGGAAGATAAAGAAGCAGAAAGTGGTGTCATGTTCAAGTGTCGAGGCTGAATATAGAGCCATGAGGAAGCTTACAAACGAACTCACATGGCTGAAGGCTCTCCTTAATGACTTGGGGATTGAATCACAAGAACCGATCACAATGCATTGTGATAATCAAGCGGCAATTCACATAACATCAAATCCGGTGTTTCATGAAAGAACCAAACATATTGAAGTTGACTGCCATAAAGTCCGAGAAAAGATAAAGGAAGGAGTAATCTTACCATGCTTTACAAGAAGCTTGGATCAGCTAGCCGACATATTCACCAAGGCCGCGAGTTCAAAAGTGTGTGACTTCGTGTACTCAAAGTTTGGACTAGTGGATATGTCAAAATCGTGACAATGAACCATACTCTTTTTCCCTTAGGCGGTTTTGTCCCAATTGGGTTTTCCCATAAGGTTTTTAACGAGGTGGTGAGTCACAACTTTCAAGCTTGTCCTTAATGTTTACATTGCGGATTCAAGCTTGAGGGATAGTGTAAAACCATGCAAAATCAGGGTCTTTCGGTGATAATTATCACCGTGCAAATATCGGGTCACAAATGTGGATGTGCAAAATTAGGGTCATGGGAAAGTAACTGTTGGAACCAGCTGCTCTTTCTTCTAGAAGCCGAGCCATGAAGCCCTCATATGACCGTTGGAGATGATAGGGACAGCTCCTTTCTTTCCCTGTTTGGCCATACAAAAAGAAGGACCACATCAAAGCATTGCTGTCCCCTTTCCTCTTATAGATTTCGTCTCTTTGTATAGTTGTGGACTACCTAGGTCTTATGTAATTTTGTACTTCTCTCATTAAGTAGTGAAGAAATAATCTTCTTCTCCATTCTTCAGCCGCAACTCTTTCTCTCATACTCTCATTCTTGGTTTCTTCTTTCACAAAACTAACAGTAGAGACATCAATTCAGACATTCTTGGATTAAAGATCACATTTAAAAGCATTGGGTACCAGTAAATAACACGGTGAAAGTACCTCTTCAACGTAGGTGAGTTCGCTAAGGAGTCCACCTAACAGCTGTCTAAGCTTCTCAATCTTTTTCTCGGTGTTTCCACGTGCATTCCTCACTTCTCGTGTAATCGAACATAATTGGGCAGTAAATTCTGTTTGGCGCACCAAACTTTGCCACAATTTATATCCATCATCTCCGTGAACATCAGGTGGCAGCTGATACCAAAGCAAATAACATTCTAAAGGAGCTAAACATATCTCACTTGATGTGTAGATCAGCTCAATTCCTTGCCCCCAAGAAGCACACAGATTACTACATGAGATGATAAGCTATAGCTGCATAACTCTGCTGTATATTTAGTTTTAGCATTATTCTTATCATTCTTGAACAACCAATATATTCATCTAGCTAAAAGCAAGGACTAGCCTAAACATAATCCAAACCCCAACAACCTGACACTGTTAATCAACATCTACATCCCAAGTTCAAAAGGAAGATTGGACTACTCGTTCAGCTCCTCTTAAATGTAAAAGGGAAAAGAGAGTATATATATAAGGTCCACACCTTAATCATGCTCTCCTCAAGTAACTCATATGTGCTGTAAAACCGCTTAGCATGTACATTGTCATGAAGTTCTACAGTGACATACCAACGAAGATAACAGGCCAACTCAATATTCTGTAATGCTAGAAAGTTGAAAGAAAAACAACACAAGTCGGTCAATGTATACTCATGAAAGAAATATATAAATCAGATTTACAGATAAAACTCAACATGATTTCACCATGTCACATAGTCACGAGAGAAAGGTTAGACCTATCAGAGCGTTCAAAACGAAGAGCCTGAACAAGTTGAAGCAAGTAACACTGAAGCTCTTCATCATCAGCTCTCTCAAGGACATGTACAGCATACACTCGAACCTATCAATACATATAGTTAGAAATTAGCCTAGATTTACATACACCAGGATGACAGGCAAGCAAACCCAGTAGAAGGTTAGAGGACCAGAAAAATAGTATACTGGGCACTCTTAGTACCTCTTCACTTTCAAATAGAGGAGACAATAGCTCCAAAGCATCACATACATCTATCCTTTCCCATTTGTACATCAGTCCAATTGCTTGCTTTGCTTCCTGTCAACACGGAACGATCATGCAACATGAAAAGTTAAGAGCTTTGAAATCAGATCTGCAACCAAAAGATAACCGCTTACCTGAACATCACTCCACTCCACACAGCGAAGAAACTTTGTTAGAGCTCTGTTTTCAGACATCAGAGAGAACCGAGACTTCCAAAGAAGTTGTCTTTCATCTCCACTCAATGTCCTCATTGGCGGATATTTCAGAACTCTTTGTATGTCTTTTTAAGAGATGAAAAATATGGGCCAAAGAAAAGAAGAAAACACCTACTCATGAGATTATATGCAACTATATTTGTAATAATCATACGAACAACGACAGTAACTGTTTCTCTAACGAGTGCCCCACAACTTCGATTCAACAAGAAAAAGGTTTCATTTTAGAAAAATTCTGTACTTACTTCCGCTTGTTCGAACTTGGCTTAAGATCCCTGTCAATAATGCCACTATCCAAGCTCCTTGCCAGCTTTAGTTGCTTGTGCTCTGAAGGATTAGTCCTTCCCAGTTCTGTATCCCAGAGAGTGACAAATTCATTTGTTGAACCTATTGGGGTACTTATGAACAAATTGGCTCCAGACTTCTAGAAGCAGATTAGACATAAATCCATTGATCATTTAAATATTGCAAGACACACATGAAGGCATTTTTACTTTTGAATAGAGAAGATGGTACCAGAAAGATCAAATTGCAATAAATATTTCACCTGAAATACAACTCGATGTTCAAAACTACAGAAATCGATAACCAGGAAAAGATTTGAGTTTCCATGTTTGGAGCGTTCTTGTTCCTTGATCGTATTAAAGGATTCCAACATAAGTCGATCCAGCCAATCAATGCGTTGAATCTGCCCCCTCTTATACTTATTCATGAGCTTCTCTAAACGCTCTAGCTCCCCACGCTCATTCCGTGGAACCTAAAGTATAAAAAAGTTACAGACATCACAAGACAAGACGTCAGCATCAACAAAATGTTCAGAAGAATATATTTAGTGTTGACATGTATCAGAAACCTTTCCCGGAGTAGAGGTAGGAAATGAACCATCCGCTTCCTTCCCCTTCCAAAGCCTGAGCTTCTGCTTTCCTGATTTCATTTGTCCTTTGCTGTTAAAGAGAAGGACTGTTGCCCCACCAATTAGTCCCTCAGTTTTGCCACACGAAACATCCCAAACCTGATATGTACAGGAACTTTTGGGTAAGTAAAAATAGAAGCAAAATGAACCCAAGACATAAACAAGCAATGAGGCCAGCAAATTATTTACTGTATTGCAAGTAGTGAATGGGCAGTCAAGTCCCGATATTTAGAACTGAGAGTGATGAGTTCGTTCCAGCAGTATGGTGGTCATGTAGTTTTTAATCTGGAACTAAGAACAGTTAGATGAAACCACAACGTACTTGGACAAGAGTCATCAAAATCACCAAAATACAGCACCACCGGGAAAAAGAAATTATGAGAGAGAAAATGTAAAAAAGGAAAGCAGAAGAAACCTTGTTCTCATGGGAAGACCAAAAGGAGCTCCATCAATATACAATGCACACTCAATGTAGAGTTCTGGTTTCTTCTCCTCTGCGATGGAGAAAAGTCCTGAAAAAGAAACATAAATCAAACCAAACTGATTTTAAGAGCTAAAATTTGAGTCTTCTTAGACAAAATAGGCCAATTTCCAACACGAACTTTTGTATTCCAACAATCAGTTCTAATTACAGGAATCAAATCCAAAGGGGCTTGATCAGAACACAAAGCAGAAGAAACAAAAATTATAATAGATTTAATACAAATTCGTTTCGATGAGTACTAATATATATTGTAGATATCGAAATCTTTAGTACCTGAATCAGTAGATTTCTCGACGGGGAGGTTTCCATCAAGCTTCTCAATACGGAAAGTGACGGGAGAATTAATATCGCAGGAGAGAAAGAAACGAAACTCATTTGCACCCATATGCGGAAGAGTGGGTTAAATGGATTTGGAGAATCTGATCAAACTTGAAATTCGAATTGGAGTAAACGACGGAGATCAGCGTTTCCTCTGCGTCCCAAGCCTGATGAAACTGGAGAAATTGCTGTGTTTAAAATGTCGAGGGAGTAGAATCGTTGAGAAAGAATGCAAATCTCATACGACGAGCGTCCCAGGGGGATCAAGCACAAACTTACTCTTAGTTGAAGACACATGGTCTAAGCTACTCTGCCTGAATCTAGAATACTCTCATTACTCTCTTCCTTCCTTTATCCTTCTTTTACCCTTGGTTGACTCCTTCAAATTGTTTGATTCTCTTCATTTTCTTTTCTTTTTTCTTTTTCTTTTTATAAAAAACAAGAAATAAAATCACACAAATAAAATTGAAGCTGGTTTTGGTTTCCCGCATACCAACCCCAACTATTCCAATTAAAATTGATCTACACATCAATTTATCCATGATAAAACCGGTCTGTTATTTTTGTTGTCTCCGTCTTTCTTCGACCATTCCAAGAATGACTTCGGCAACAATTCGGGGAGCTCTATTATGGCGAGTTGGCGACGATTCTGATCTGATAATGGTTTAATTAACATCAATTAATTCAATAAAATTTTGTCGGTTCGGTAACACAATTCGTTTGGTTCAATAAAATATCATCGATTTAGTAACACAATTTATTGTCATCGTTGGTTCACGATACTATATGAAAATCTTTGACGTAATCAATATCGTGGATCATATTATGATTTACAATTAAAAATTCGTAATGGATATTTTAAGTAAAATATCTTGAGTAAATATGTTGAGTTTGTTATTTATAATATGAAACAATTATTGTATAAAATGTGTAAAAACGAAGGATATTATATTGTAAATCCAATACAAGATTACATTACATAATGCACTACAAGAAAACAAGGGCATATCCTACGGAAAAAAGCCGTCGGTTTTGCCGTCAGTTCATATCCGACGGCAGAACCGACAACAACCGACCGAAATAGCTTAACCGTCGCTTACCGTCGGTTCTTCCGACGTCAACAGTTCCGTCGGTTACCGTGGATTAGCCAAACCGACGGTAACCGACCGAAGTAGGAATGTTATCGGTTTCCGTCGGTTATGAAAGTATTTTTGAATTTTTTTTTTAATTTATTTGTGAGGAGCCGACGGAAACCGACCGAAATTATTTTTAAAAAAAAAATTTATAATAACCGACGGTAACCGACGGATATATGGATATTAGAAAAAAAAAATTAATAATAACCAACGGAAACCGACGGTAGAAACTAGTACAAACGTTTTGCATATGCTTCGCTGTTGTAACCGAAAATTAGGTGACCGTAGGAAACCGTAGGTTTCTATAGGTTCGTATCAAGAATATAAAGGGATGAGCTCCATTTGTCTCCAACATTGAAATTAATATAAAACTCTCTAAACTTTCGATGATCAACTATACCGATCGATTATGGATGGACGGGCCACGTATGGATGACACTAATTCCACACTAACAGAAGAATATGCTGCCGGGCTGAGAAACTTTATGGAGTTTGCAGCATACCGGAGTGTGACCCTCGCAACAGGTAAGATGTACTGTCCTTGTAACACATGTCAGAATATGAAGTCAATTCCTGTTAAAAATGTGTGGAGTCATCTATACCGTAGAGGATTTTTACCTAGTTACAAAATATGGTATTTGCATGGAGAAGATGGTTCAGATATTGACTACGGTAATTATAGCGGTGTTGGTAATAGTAGTCCAGGTGGGAATATAGGTGACCCGGTAAATGAAGAAGTAGAAGTAAATCTTGGTAGTAGCGGATCGGGTGGGTATGGTGCAGATCCCACAGTCACGGTAGGAAACAATGTGGGTACATTACAAATGGTCAACGATGCGTACAGAGATGATGTACCAGTTTTTACCGCGGCTAGCCAGAGGGGTGAGGAACCAAATATTAGTGCTCGTAAATTTTTTGGTATGCTTGATGCTGCGAAACAACCCTTGTATAACGGTTGTGATGAAGACATGTCATCGTTGTCTTGTGCTGCTGAGATAATGAATATAAAAACAGATTACAATCTACCGGAGAGCTGTGTGGACGCCTTAACCGGTCACTTTAGAAAATGTCTGCCAAAAGAAAACACATATGCGGGATCGTACAACCAAATCCAGAAAATGGTTGCCGGGCTAGGATTACCATATGAGACAATTGATGTTTGTGTAGACAATTGCATGATCTTCTGGAGAGAGGATTCTGACCAGATTCGTTGTCGTTTTTGTCGTAAACCTCGATTTCAAGATACAAGTGGACGGACTCGCGTGCCATACAAGAAGATGTGGTATTTGCCTTTAGCAGATAGACTTAAAAGGTTATACCAGTCAGACAACACCGCAGGCGCAATGAGATGGCATTTCGAACACAACTCCTCTGGCGAGATAACACACCCGTCGGACGCAAAGGCATGGAAACACTTCCAAGCAAGTTATCCCGATTTTGCTCAAGAACCAAGGAACGTATATCTAGGGCTTTCCACAGACGGGTTTAGCCCTTTCGGTAAACACGGGAGACCTTATTCAATTTGGCCGGTGATTGTAACACCTTATAACCTCCCACCAACTTTGTGTATGAAACAAGAGTTTTTGTTTATGACAGCCCTAGTCCCAGGTCCCGATCACCCACGGAGATCACTAGATGTATTTTTGCAACCTCTAATATACGAATTAAATCAGTTGTGGGAGACAGGCACATTAGTGTTTGATGTTTCTACTAAACAAAATTTCCAAATGAGAGCTGTGTTGATGTGGACTATAAGTGATTTTCCTGCATATGGGATGCTTTCGGGGTGGTCAACGCATGGAAAATTGGCTTGTCCTCACTGTCAGGATAACACAGAAGCATTCCAACTGAAACATGGGCGGAAGACTTCGTGGTTCGATTGTCACCGTCGGTTTCTCCCCATGGATCATCCATATAGGCATAGTAGGTCGTTGTTTACTAAAAACAAAAAAGTCTTGTATGGTCCTCCTCCTGAAATAAACGGTTCGCAAATATTAATGCAGCTGAGAGATTTTGGTGCTGAGTCAACTCCGATTTGTGGAGGAAATGGCCATTATCCCGTCGATGGTGTTGGCATTTACCACAATTGGCATAAGAAAAGTATTTTCTGGACTTTGCCGTAGCTTTTGTTCCTATAAAAATTTTGTAAACAAATTTTTTTTTTTTTTTATATATTTTTTATTTAAATTGTTGATAACGTAAGTTTTATTTTTTTTTTGCAATAAGAGAAAACGTATATGTTTACACAAATACATTTTTATAATTTATAACATTATATTACAATTTCGAGAATCGTATGTTTATACTTCAAATATTCAATTTTCGTTATGTTTTGAATTGTCAACAGGACATCCTACGGTGATTTCCATCGCTCGTATCGGCCAGCCGTGCGAGCAGAGGATCGTGATTCCGATGAGACAGAGTCCCCTCATGTGAGTCCGAGTCCTGACCCACATATTCCACCCCCCCCACCACAGCACTTGTCCATTGAGCAGATTTTGACTCAACCAGGACGTGGGCATCTAAAGACTCTAGATCCTAATCTAGGCGAGGGATCAACATGGTATGAATTTCTTAAATTTTAAATTCTACAACATTTTACAAATTCAATACTATAATTAAATTTCGTTTTTTTAGGTTTCGGATCGACCAACACATTAAAAAGTTGGTTCGTATCATGATCCAGCAGCAGCTTCCATACGCTTATTCAGCCTATAGCAAATTTCCCTTGGAGCTGAGGGAACAATGGTTCCGATCATTCGCGGTAAACACTTTCGTCTCTTTAATTTTTTCAATTAATTTAAAAATTTACAAATTTTTACTAATTTCTACAAAATTTACAGCAACAATTTAACTGGGCTGTTACCGACACGCCTCAAGTGAGGCAAAAGTTCGAGGAGCAGTGCGCCACGTCATACTCTAACCATGTCTACGCATGGAAGCGAGCATGGACACGGGAACCATCACAGTTGCCTTACGGTTGTCCTGCTGATCGGTTCCCGGAGTTTGTAGAGTATTGGACGAACCCTGCCACGGCTAAGGTGTCAGAGCGAAACCGGAAGAACCGTCGGGCAGGACATGATGAGAGCAGTAAGGCTCCAGGAACACACACCGCCGGTCCCTACACGTTTGAGCATGTGGAACGCAAAATGGTACGTACTTTAATTACGGGTTTTCTTATATTAAATATTTGTTCAACCATTTAAAATGTTTTGTGTAGACCATTAAAAATGGGTGTGTCCCCGATTTTCTCAAACTTATGAAGACATGTCACACGAGCAAAAAATCGGGGAAGATCGACATCCCGAAGATTCGTGAGGTCGTCGAACGGGTCGAGGATCGGATTGAGGAGCATCAGACCCAACTCACCGAGGATGGAGCGGGACCATCCACTGAGATTCCTCGGGACTTGATCAACCAATTTGTTGTCGAGGTAAAATTTTGTTTTTTTAATTTTTGCGTTTAAATTTATCGATAACTATTGTTTTTTTTTTTTTCGTTTGCAGGAGGTACCCTGCAGTAGGGGCCGGCGATTGGGGCTCGGGAAGCTAGTAGACGCTGATGGGATGCCCACAGGTGCTAACCTCAGCCAGGGAATTGGTCTCAGTCAACGAGAGCGAGAAGAGCTCGTCCATCTCCGTCACAGCTTCGAGGAGACTAAGGCCGCTCTTCTTGAAACGCAAGAGCGACAGGCGAGGAGCGAAGCTCAGATTGCTGAAATGATGCAGCTTCTTAGGGCCCAAGTTGCAACCCCGGACTTCACCCCAACTCAGAACCCGAGAATTTAATTAGCATGTAGTTATTTTGTAAACTGAACTTCGTTTATGTAACTTTAAAATCTATACAATATTTTTATTTTAAATTTAATTTCAATATAAATATTTTTATTTATTAATTATTTATATTTTAAAAAATTAATTTAATTATTTATATTTATATTTTCGGAAAAAAAAATTAAAAAAAAAAAAGCAACCGACGGTAACCGACGGCTTTAAGCCGACGGCAACCGACGGAAAGTAGCCGACGACAACCGACGGCTATAAGCCGATGGCAACCGACGGCCAATAGCCGACGACAACCGACGGTAGCAAGCCGACGGCAACCGACGGAACATAACCGACGATAACCGATGGTTTTGAACCGACGACAACCGACGGGAATGAACGGACGATAACCGAGGACAACCGACACATTGTAACCGACGGTAGAACCGACGGGTATTTTCATCGGTTACTGTCGGTTGTAACCGACGGAAACCTACGGCTTCCCAATAACCGACGACCCGTATTCGACCACCATATTTGGTCGGTTTCCGTCGGTTTTGAGCTATATCCGACGATAACCGACGGAATTGGCCGTAGGTTATGCCCTTGTTTTCTTGTAGTGATGGTGTATTATGTCATATTTCACCATATTATAAATCCAAAACTAGGTTCTATTATATCATAAATCATCTCACAAACGATATTGACTAACTATAATGAGTTTGTTATAGATAAGTATATAATGAACCAAAAATTGTAATATTGTGTATATAGAGAGAATAAATGCTTTAAACCGTTATAAATATACTAAACAACAAAATCTTATTTGTTTAACAAGTATAATATTGGAATAACTAATTATTAGTGAAAACAGCCAAGTATAACTGTTTGTATTTTCGCACAACAACTATGTTGTAGGGAAATCAAAAGAAATTCTCTCGTGGCAGAATCTATTTGATTCGGTAAAAGTCGCACATGTTAATATGCATATGGATTGCTTGGGACAAATGATCAATAAACAACAGTACTAATCTCTGACCAAAATACTAGACCTTTTTGAAAAATCTGTTTCAGACGTGATTTTTGTAAAACTCCAACATGTTCAGATCCTCCATTTTCATTACCCGAAAGCACATCTTCTGAGAGATCAAACATAAATCCAAACTCAAAAGTAGAATATAATCATACATCCAAAAGTAGCGCTAATGTCTTTGATTGCTGACGAGATCGTGCAGTGAAACATTCATGAACATCACATATACCCTCTGTTTTTGTGAGTTCGCTTCGAATAATGATCGATGCTTGAAACGATGTGTCCGTTGGCAATGAGTCAGTGTCTATTCGTTTGCGTTGAACACTTTGATTTGGCAATGATTGACCAATGCTCTGAAATTTTGTTGCTAGGGATTACGTAGTTTCACCATTATCAAAAGGTATCAGATTCACTACAGTTGCGTCCACACAGATATTACCCAGAAAAGTTATCGCTTCGTCATTGAGACCCAAGGTTATGGTTTGGCCGTTTGGGATTTCTTACGAAAGTGTGTTGCCATCGTTGAAAAAGTCTGTAAATTGTTTATTTGCAAACACCACCCAATCTGATTTTGGAGGAGACATACACATGCATTAGATGGCACAGAGCAAAGAGTAGTTGCGTTGCTATAATTCCCGAAATTGACTTCCGGTAACCGGAACAAGACTCCCACGCCGGAGAGAAAACAATTATTAGGGAAATGGGGTAAACGCCAAAAGCTAGACAGAGAAAAAAGGTTTGGGTGAGTTTTAATATTCACATCGACCAAGAAGAAAATTCACAACGCAATCGATCGAGAAAAATCTTATAATTTGAACTCCTAACAAATTCAGTTGGAAAATCAACACATAATATTACATAAAACTCAGTTGAGAACTCTGACGGAGGACGAGGAGACGTCAACGAGAAAAAGGAACACATAATAATAATAATAATAATTAGTTTAATATATTCAGTTAAGGTAAAAAAAGAAAACATGGTTCCGAAAGGTTTGGGTGGATTATACTGGGTGGGCATGTAAATATTTTAAAAGGTTTGGATAGAAAAGTATACAACCATAGCTATTTATAAAAAATGATTTAATTAAATCATTCTTTTATTCCCTTTTTAGGGGAGCGTACATGTGCACACTTCGTTTCAACCGAGAGCCTTTGAGCCATTGATCCGTCCCAGGGAAATATGTAGCATATATTAATATTAAATTATTTTAAATAATTTATATAAAACAAAATTTGATTTTTATAATATAAACGGTGTAAATAGTAATCACATAATTGTGCTGAATGCAGAAATTTCGCATAATTTTTTATATTTTTATGTAGAATTTTGCGGAATAATTTAAAATCAAATAATAATAGTTAAATTTGTGGAATCTTGCAGATTTTTTTTTTAATAATTAGATTGACAAAATCTAATTCATAACCAAAATATGTTGTAGAATTCTATTTAATCTATTTCTAGTAGTGGGTTGAACCCTTGAGATTAGATTCATATACAAAAAATATGGAACTTGACCTAAACTGAATCTGAACTAAAAAAAGTAAAATTTAATAATACATGTACAATATTATTCATAGTTAATTATATATTTTATTCAAAATATTTCTTATTTAAAAGATATTAAAAAATAATCGAATGAATCATTATTAACATTTAAAATATATATAAACATTAAGAATCTAAATCTCTACTCAAAATTTTTTTATGCGTTTTAACTAATATTTTAACTAATACAATATTCAGCTACAGAATACCTAAAATAATTTTTAGGCATACACAAAATCATTATTTTTGATTTTCTTATTATAAGAAACACATTTTTGTTTGATATAATTTATTTATCATCAATAGCATACATGAAAATTTATATATAAAAAAATGAATCAACATGCAAAAGTAAATAAAAAGAATAAAATATAAATAAAAATAACAAATGTGTAAGAATCCTATTCCACAACTAATTCCACAAAAACAAATGGTACATATGGAAAAAAAATTTATGTGGAAAAAAAATTCCACATTTCACATGATTCCTCGAGACACCAGTTATGCCCAAAATAATAATTATAGTTAATATAAATTTTGTTTTTTTGTCTAATATTGGACCACAACTGACATGTCCATAGCCAAGTTCCTACATAATGTAGACGGTGGAACTTGATCCCTAAATGTACAAGTGCACATGTCTTTTGTGAACTTACAGCCTGCTACTAGACTAAAAATCACCTGCATATAAATTTTATTTACCCGACCAAAAAAATAAAAATTTTGTTTAGTTTTTTTTCTTTTACCAAACGAAGTTTTGTTTAATTTGAAAATCAATTTGAAATATATATATTTTTGGCACGTTCATTTTAACTATAAAATAAATAAAAGTAAGAAAAAGCATGTTAATAGTACATTCGGGGACATTCGATAGAAAAGAACAACATGTTAATATCTCTATATATAATAAAATTGTTGTGTTAACAAATTCTTATATTTTATAATAATAAAAAATAATTTTTTTATCTCTTGATAAGATTTGATAATTTTTTTTAACAAATTATTATTATTATCTTTAAGTACATAATATTATTAGATTGTTTTAACTTAAATATATAAATATTTTTTTAACTTAAATATAATAAAAATCTACTATATAAAAAAGAAGAAAGCTATACATAAATATTTTTTTTGGTAAAGTATATTATGACATAAATTGTGGACGAGTTTACAATAGGAATCTCTTGTATAATAAAACTGTATTATTAACTTATTTGTATTCTGAAAATTATTTCTTGATAAGATTTTTTAACTCATTATTATTATTATTATCTATATTATTAATTTGTTTTAACTTTAATATATAAAGATTTGTTTTTATTTTAATATATAAAGATATAATCTTTTATATAATAAAAACGTAGCATTAACTTAAACACCGTGTTATTTTGGTTCATTTTGGCCTAAGAAGTATTATGATAAATTTGTTACTAGAAAAAAATAATCACATAATATTTATATATTTTAATAATAAAAATAATTATCTCTTTATAAGATTTTATAACTGATTATATAGTCTATATAATATTTTTTAAAAAACTTTAAATAAACATAAAAAAAGAAAGCAATTAATCTGAGATTGTTTACTCGATGTTAGGAATTAGTGTAATTCATTTAAATTATCAAGCCTATTATATTAAAATATAATAAAAACAGAATGTAATTAATCTAATTGAGATTATTTAGTAGATGTTAGTAATTAATATAATTTATTTAAATTAACAAGTCTTTTACATAAGTAATATAAAATATAATAATTCACCGACTAATATAATATCATGTTTTGTGTAATCATAGGCTATATAAAATTCTTATAACTGATAATGTTTGGATTAGATGAAAAAACTATAAAATATAATTTTACATAGGAATTTTATAGTATCTTTAGTATTAACTATAAACGAAAGATTTAATCTCAATTAAAAGAAATATTCGTAATTATTTTTATCAAGGTTAATAAATTTTATAGTATAAATTATTTTGTTGATTCATTCTAAATTATTTTATCAAGGCTAATAAATTATAATACATCAATTCATTCTATTAATGTTTTACGTACCTTTATACTAATCATAAAAATTAATGTGTACAATAAAATTTAATGTGTAAAACCAACTTGATATCAATGTTAATCACTAATGGTTTGTGTTTTAATACATGATAATTAAAATTAATGTGTATAGGTCAATCGAGTATATATTTTAAGTTTTAAAAGAGATATACACTTTATCATAACTAATTCTTAATATTTAGTTTATATTATAAAAAATATCCCTAATCAATCTGCTATATAATAAACTATAACATTAACTTAAACATTGTGTTATATTAATCTATTTCGTCTACGAATTATAATAACAAATTTGTTAAAAGATAATATTATGACAACATTATAATAATAATCTACTATATATTTTTGTTTGAGTAACAGTTTAATATGTTAATTAATTAGTTAGTTTTTTAAATTGATAAATTAATTAGTAATTTAGATAATAATATCATTTATAATAATAACAATATTCTGTATTTTATTTTATTTTTTTATTCTGAAAATAATAATAATTAGTATGAATGTATATTGTCTGAATTTGTGTCATATACATCTCTAATATCTTATTGTATAAAAGAATTCAATTAATAATCGATAAAATTATCATTAGTTAGTTTTGAATTTTTAAATTTTGTTATTATTAGTATGAATGAATTCAATTTTTTCATGAATATCTTATATTATTTTATGATGATGTCACCATAATATTCTTATCACCTATATACGATTAATTAATCATTTTAGACATATGATATAACAACATCATATTCGTATAATTTGCAGGTGGCCTTTAGCTTAGTGGCAAGTGGTAAGTTCAGTAAAAGCAGACACACTTGTACATCTAGGGATCGAGTCCTATTGCCTACAGTTTGTAGAAACTTGACTAATAGGTCGGCTAGTTGTGTCCCAATATTACAAAAAAAGATATTCGTATAATTTATATAAATAATTTATGTAGTTAAATATAATAAATACAATTAATTAATAATTTAATACAAGATATAACAAATACACAAATCATATCATTGATCAACAGTTTCAGATATAGTTTAAGTTTATCATAACTAATTCCTAATGTTTAGTTCATCATAAAAATATCTCTAATCAATTCTTTTTAAAAACGTTAAACTTTATCATAATAGAGTAATAATTAATTTTCTATTTATATATAGGAATATAATATTCAATGGAGCCATAATAGAATTCCTAAACATATAACTTCTTTAGATGTTAGATATACAAACTCTACCATAGAATATATGATTCCGTAAAATTTCCATATTTGATAAAAAATATTGACAAGTTATCAATTTTTATTTCCAAAATCTTGATTTTCTATTTTTTGGAAAATATTTTTTTATAAAGATTTTGATTGGTTTTAAAGTAAAGTTTGGAGAAAACTAATAAGGTAATAAGGTTTTAGTAAATTATGTATTAAAAAAAAATAATCCATAGCCTGCAGGCTGATCTGTAAATCCACGGACAAAACTTGCTAAACCCACAATCTGTAACAGGTTTTTCTGTGAAGTTCACTTTTTAAATGGACCAAAAATATATGTCTATATATGCCCGACCACAGACCCGACAAAAATATATGTGAAGCCTACAATCACATGACACGCATGACACGTCAAATGTCTAAAATTTTAAATAAACATAGATCTAAAAATTTAAATAAACATGGATCTAAAAATTTAAATAATACAAGTTTAAAACACTAAATGAACGCGAATCTAATAAATTAAATGAATACGGGTCTAAAAGACACAAGTAAAAAACGTATATATACAAAAATTGTAAAGATAAAAATATATTTTGTGTACAACTTTGGTCATCACTAAAATTTATTTTTAATATATTAAATATATATATATATATGTTATATTTAAAATACTAATAAATTTACATATACAAACTATAAAATAAAGGAGAAAACAAATAATAATATAGTACAAATAAATAATTTTCTTACCAAAAGTAAATACAAATAATAATTTTATATGTTAAAAAACAGTTTCTCGATATAATTTACCATTTTTTTTGGTCTAAGATTATAAAAATTATCTAGTAGTTCGTTTCAGCTCCCTTTGCTCTTCTCGTCGAATTAAAAATTTTAGGGCAAAGGTTAAATCGCCGAGGAACGTAAGCCGTCGCGCCATCTCTTTCTCCGCTTGTCTCGTCACTCCGGCAAACTACTTTCGTCAATATGTCTCAGGTACAGTGCCCAACTTGGTTTGTCCCGTCTTCTATTGTTGGGGCATAATTATCGCAGATCTGACGCTGAAATCGACACGGAGCTTTGCTTTGTGATCGATTCTATGGTTACTAATACTATGATTGTGTGGAAATCATTTATTGTGAATTGCGCAATGCTTGTTCGTATCTAAACTCAATTTTGGAGTTTATACTGATACTGATCTATGTGTCGTTTGATCTGGTTCATTGGTGTATATGACTTGTTTCTTCTGAATTTTTTAGGTAGACAACAGAAATTCGTCAGCTGCGAAGCGTGCTAGAACTGACGGTATGTCGACTTTTTGCCTTGAGTTCTGAAGAGTATAGTTCGGAAAATTCGAGTTTATTTGATGCTTCAAACTGTTGTATATACCTAAAGACAATGCATCCGATGTCTACTTTTAACATTACAATAACATATTCGAAGAATGCCTTGTCCACTGTGCACACCTTTTGCTTTCAGTTTCTCTCAGCGCACACTAAGATCTTTGTCTAAGTAGTACATGTTTATAATGGTTTTTAGACTCTAAACTGTATGTTTCTCATGTACTACATTTATGAATAACTGTTTGGTTTACTCTTTTTGATTGCCAATAGGGGGCCGCAGAGAAGATGATTGGACCTGCCCCAGTTGTGGCAATGTCAATTTTTCATTCAGGACAACTTGCAATATGCGTAATTGCACTCAGCCAAGACCTGCTGATCACAATGGAGTAAGTCAGTTTGTATTGCAATATTAAATTATATGTTTTTCTACTTTGTAGCAGTTGTGTTTAGTCATATTTAAGAATGAATGAATGATTTTTGAAAACAAATAGGCCTGTCTTCATGTCTAACAACAATCTTATTGTTCTTAGTAGACCTCTTTGAGTGATACCTTTATAGAAAATTAGGATGTTGAGTAGTTTGATAAGGATTTTTCAGGTGCTTGTTTTGAAAAATAAGAACTGAAGTGGAAGACCAACCTTACTGTTTGTATTGGAATATTAAAATATATGTTTTCTACTATGTAGCACCTGTGTTTAGTCATATTTAAGAATAATTTTGCAAAACAAAATAGGCTTCATGGTATAGGGCAGAATTTTAGATCATTTGTCTCATGTCTTCATGTCTAACAACAATCTTATTGTTATCGGTCTTAGTAGAGCTCTTTGAGTGATACCTTTATAGAAAATAAGGATGTTGAGTAGTCTTGATAAGGATTTTCAGGTGCTTGTTTTGAAAAATAAGAACTGAAGTGGAAGACCAACCTTAGTGTTTTGGATCTAATGCAGTCTATTCCAATACTGTAGTCTATGTGCAGGAGACTGTAGCTGTGTGGCAGCTGCAGTGCCATCTCAGCATCAACAGATGTTGCTAGAAATTGATAACTTAAATTTAAAACATTAGCAGAGTGTGAAGGGCATTCAATAATTTCCTTGACTTTGGTTGGATCCTCGTGAATAATTCCTTGGTTCTAGATTTTGTACTTTGCTATCATTTGAGCTGTAGGCATACTACCAATGATGACGATATATGATCCCCGTTTAAGCAATTATTTTTTAAGTTTTCGTTCATTTCCATGCCTGTTAATGCTCAATGTGTTGATATTTGTACCAGAAGTCGGCTCCCAAACCTATGCAATCTCAACAAAGCTTCTCATCACCAGGGCCGTATATGGGATCTGGGGGTCCCCCTTCAGTATATATGGGTGGGTCACCATATGGATCTTCTGTCTTTAATGGGTCGTCTATGCCTCCTTATGACGTCCCATTTTCTGGGGGTTCACCTTATCATTTTAACTATAACAGCCGAATTCCTGCCGGAGCTCATTACAGACCACTACATATGTCGGGACCACCACCATACCATGGCGGATCTATGATGGCAAGTGGTATGTATTTTTAAATCAGTTTTTTGATTTATGGCTGTTTCCCAAAGTGGCTCCAGTTTTCTAATTACCATTATTTACCTGTGTCTAATTTGGCTGGCGCACTGCTGGTGTTTTTTTGCCAGGTGGTGTGTATGGAATGCCTCCACCAATGGACAGGTATGGCCTTGGTATGGCCATGGGTCCTGCTGCTGCTATGGTATGTATTATGCTTTGTTCTGATCCCATGCAGAATCTTACGAGTCCTTGGACCGGTAACATGAGCTGATTTTTTTTTTCACAATGTGTGAGCCATTCTGTGCAGATGCCAAGACCCAGGTTCTATCCAGATGAAAAATCACAAAAGAGAGGTATGTACTATATGGGTTTCACTTTTTCCCATCTAGAACATGTCAGCCTTTATATTTGTTATTGTGATAGTCAACTTGATGTATACGGTTGTGTTCACTTACAGATTCAACTCGTGACAATGATTGGACATGTCCGAATTGTGGTAATGTAAACTTCTCATTCAGAATTGTATGTAACATGAGGAAGTGCAACACTCCAAAGCCTGGGTCCCAGGTTTGTGCTACTTTTTGTTTTAGTTTGAATGTCTCCTAGACAGAACAGATTTATTCATTTAAAATCTATGGTTTGAATGGTTAAGCTGGCTATTGAACAATAGCTTGCTTAATCATATAGATGGTGTATTTGGATAAACTTTGGGATAATTTCTGACCTTTAAATTTTATAATTGCAGCAGGGTGGAAGCTCGGATAAAGTATCCAGTAAGCCCCTTAAAAATCTTAGCTTTGCTTACTTGATGAACTTTAGACTGACATAGAGACATGTTTTGTTTATCAGAACAAAATGCACCGGAAGGGAGCTGGAAGTGTTACAATTGTGGAAATATAAATTATCCATTCAGGAGCAAATGCAACAGGCAAAACTGTGGAGCTGATAAACCAGGGGATCAGTCGAATGAATCTCCTTCACATGCACCAGAAGAGAACGATCAGGTTTGTTACGTGACTTGTTATGCGATGTATCTATGTTGTCACATCTGTTTCTTGATGAATCATTTGCCTCTGAAACTCGTAGATGAGCATGTAACATGTGTGGTTTTTATAACTTGTGAAGTCAGAGATTATAAAAATTTGACCTGTATCTTCCTTAGATCCCCGACTATGCTAGAAATTATAGAACCCAATATAGAGTTGGGTGGAGGATGTCGTAAAAATCTCTGAAAAAGTGTGTTTTGGATTTGTGGTCTGTTCCAGTGAGTCGTAGACATGTTTGGGGGTTGAGAAGGGTGAGTCTTGATCCAGCTGGGTGTCGTAATGTCAGTCAATGTTTCGTCAGGTCGTCCAATGTTGCAGCGGTCTCGTCAAGTTGCTTCTATTGAATTTGTCTTTTCACCTTCTCTTGGGTGGTTGTGTTGTATTAATTCCAGAAAAAAAACCAAAAAAAAAAAAACCTTCTTATTTTTACTTTGTGATCTTTGTGGATCCTCCTCCTTCCAGGTCTATCATGTTTACATCCTAAATCTTAGTTGACACTTTTGGTTATATTCTTTCTAATTTACCTGGTCGTTTTAACGTTATTACCATCTTTCGTTTAGACAACAACTTAGATTATTTTCTGGGTAATGGAGTCTATCTAGTGAGTGCAACTGTTTGTTGTGTTTTAGACGAATAAAATACGTTATTCTAGGAATAAAATTGATTATAACGTAAAAGTAAACTATCTGTGGAGTGAAAACCTTTCATAATTTCATTAATTTCTTGTCTTATCTTAATTTTCGTTCTGAAAACTTTGGCCGTTTAACTTCTAGTAATGTTAGGTGTTAAGCAGTTAAGAGCTTAACCACCATGAGAAACAGCGAGAGTTCTTTTAATTTTGTTTCAAGTTAGGGGTCTGTCTAGAGTGTCTAGAGTTATAGGGATCAAATGCAACTAAAAACATACTTATAATATTAAATAGTTTATGACATAAATATGAAATAGTTTTAATATAACATGTAGAACATAAGTTTTTTTTGTGTGTATATGTTAATTAAGTTATTTTTTGTGTGTATATGTTAATTAAGTTATTTTTTGTGATATAGTTAATCGCAAATAAGATTTAAACAATATAAAATTTGAAAAAAAATTTAGTTGAAAGAGCAGGAACTAAATCTAACCTAATTACCAAAATAATTTAATTCTTTGTTAAAAATAATCTAGTTCTTGAAATAATATTTACAATCATTGTAATATATAATTTTCGAAAAATATTAGGGTCCCCAAATTTTTTTTTATGTGATGAGGTCCGAGGCGAATAATTAGCACTCTTCGGTCCATAGTTTAGAGAGGAAAGAAGAATATTTGGCTAGATACTCTAAGTATAAGGCTATGATTGATGGATGTAAACAAAATATGAAATTTATGAGCCTAGAAAGTTCATGGGTTGTCCGCTGTGGAAGTAATTGGGTTTATAGATCGACTTCGTTACAAAAAACTAAGCTCGATTTTGGTTAATCGCCACTCTAACTTACGTCATGGGCTTTCAAACTCTTTCTGGGTATTTGTTTAATTTTAGTAATTTGAAAGTTTTTATTATTTTAGCCCATTAAGAGGCCCAAATATAAAAACTCCCGCTCTTCAGCTTGCATTTCTCCCGCGCTTTCCGGACAACCCTTTCTTCTTTGATTGCACTTTGCTTCAAGTGGGCACGAACAGAGAACGTCTAAGAAGTAGAAGAAGCCGGCAACAATGGAACCGTTACTTCCTCAGAAGCGAATAGCCTCCAAAGATGTAGTTTCAAGTCCCAAACTTCCTCTCTATCTTACAGCTCCAGCCATGGAAGTCCGCCTTGAAGAGTTCGAACTCTTCGCCATCGATCGTTTACGAGGTTTCTATCAAATTAACTCCAAATTGGTTTCTTATGAATCGAATTTGAAGAGAATCTATCAGGGTTTTTACACAATGTGTCAATTTTGTGGTAGTTTTGAAAGGGATCTCAGATGGATTAGCCCGTGGGCGAAACCTTAAGGAAATGGATGATTTGGTAAGCTCATAAAATTTAATTTCTGTTGAACACTTCCAGATTTTGTCACTTAATCCCCATTTTTTTTGTTTAAAGGTAGAAGCTTTATGGAAAGAAAATATGAGACTTTCGGATGTTTCAGAAATGATCAACAAAGATATAATCTCCCATTTCGTTCTGCGTCTTGTTTACTGCAGATCGTAAGCTCTTGCGTTGTACTTTGTGTTTATGTTAGATTGTATGTTCCATAGTTTATTCTTTCCGGATTTTTGCGTCAGGGATGAATTGAAGAAATGGTTTCTTAGCATGGAAACTGCTTTTTTCCGCCATAGATTCCGGTGTAAAGACCCTGAAGATCAGGTACTTCCGCCTTCATATTGTAAGATGTGTGGGATGTTGTGGATTGGCGGGTAAATTTTGCTTCTTTTTCTGTTCATAGAGAGCAATCGTGGGAGAATTTGGACTACCCTATAAGGCAGTCATGGCGGCAGAACTTGAGGTGATTGTTAGTTTCATAATGTACATAAAGCTGCAATCCACCCCCATTATTGTTACATTGTCCTTCAATATTCTATGTTTTTGAGAATTCAAATGATTGAGGATTGAGAATAGTGATCTTTGACCAGTTGCAGAGTTTAAAAGATAGGTTGTGGCAAGTCGCACGTTCGCTGGATCCAAATTCAACTACTGGTAATGATCACATTAAATCTCTGAATCATGTTCTGTATATTAGCTCTCTAGCGTTTGTCCTCGTCTTGCATAGGGTGATGTTATCCTTTAGTATCAACATAAGTACTAGCGACATGCTTGATAATTTATTTTTTCAATATTTTCTGAGAGTTTGTTAATAACTACACATTGATTTTTGTTGTATTTCCAATAACTTTAGGTTCATGTAGTGGCGTAAGTTATTTATTCTTCGCCTCTGAGCTTTTTAGCAGTAAGACTTGCAACTTTTCTTATGCCAAGTTTCTTGTCTTTCTTCTCCTTTGCAGTTGAAAAGATATACTACAAGTTATGTCTGCCAAATCATTTGTATTTGTTCATGTACTAAAAAGCTACAAACTCATTTATCTGATCAGCTATTCATTTTCATTTGACAAAAAACAGGTTCCGTT
This sequence comes from Lepidium didymum, assembly GCA_963920545.1. Classification (NCBI taxonomy): domain Eukaryota; kingdom Viridiplantae; phylum Streptophyta; class Magnoliopsida; order Brassicales; family Brassicaceae; genus Lepidium; species Lepidium didymum. The sequence goes on along the minus strand of OY986984.1, from coordinate 3,115,959 downwards.
TGATGAGGTTCCTGACCTTGTAGCTGGCCGGAGAGTATTAATACAGAAAGGATATGCCTTTGTAGCTGGCAGTCAGGCAAGTCATGGATTCCATTTCAATTTGAAAAGTAGACTTCTCCCCATTAGATAGTTGTATTTCCTTTGATAACTCGGTTTCCTTACATCTCCTAGCAGTTGGTTTCCCTTGTTGTCACACAATTTCGATCTCATATATCAAAGGCCCTCATGCTGACAAACAGGTTATTCTAGTTATATGAATATTTCAAAGTTACTCTAGTATCCGTCACACCTTATTAACAAGATTTGTGTTTGTGTGAGTAGAAAATGGACGACTGTCATTCGAGAAAGAGAAAAAGACAGACTAACTCCGGTAAATATTTAAAAGTTACTCTTATATCCATCACCACTTTTTTATCCTCTTTCCCCTGTTACATTAACTTATTATTGTTATCATTCAGATCGTAGAAGCATTATCGACAAGCTACTTGGGTCCCGATTATTCTCAAGTGAGGATCGTTCCTTAATGTGCATACACATTTATAGATTTGGAATCATTGAAGTTGTTAATGTGCCTCCACAGTCAAATGAGTATGCGGACATATCACTTAAGGATATTGATCAAGTTGCCAAGAGTTCCTTTCCCCTTTGTATGAGACATCTATTTGAAAAAGTAAGCTGCGTTGTGACTTTGATATCTTTCATTTTAATCATTAGTTACATAGTTTTTCTCCCATGAAACTGTAACATGTGAACGTTTACACACAGCTTCGAGAAGATCATCATCTAAAACATGGAGGGAGAATGCAACTGGGTCTCTTTCTGAAGGTTTCTCTCTTCAATCCCTTTCTACCATCTCAATTTAGTCGCAAGTGAATGGGACATGATGCAGAGAGATTCACATCTACATTTGAGGCTAGGCATTAGAACATTTCCTTTGGTCAAGCATTGTAGTAAATAAGTGTCACTTCTTTTTTCACGTTTTGTCTTCTTCTTACCTCTCTAAAACTGTCTATTGACGTGTAGGGTGTGTTAAACTGAGCAATTGAGTATGAAGCAAGCACCGACTTGCGTGTGAAGCAAATATCAAGTCCGAGCCTTCAATACCAAGGAACGGATGACTTGATGTGAGAGGCAAGGAAGAAGTGACTTGAGAAATACACAAGGAACATGGGCCGTTGGATGTCTTTGGAAGATAGAGCCGTTGGAACCTTAAGTTGAATGTCACATGTTCCACTAAAGAAGTCACATGTCTCGGTTAGGAAGCAATTAAATGGTTGGGAATCAACCAGCAAAAGTCACATGTCTTCTCTAAGACAATATGACTGTTGGAGCATTTGTGGAAAGGAGACAACCCTCCTTGGTTTGGTTCAGTTTGTGTCACTCCCATTTTGGGTAATTTTTGTCATATAGTGTTTGTATGTTTGTAGAGAACCCTAGCTAGTCTTTGTGTATAAATAGGACCTCATGTAACACATTGTAAACCAAGAAAAACTAAACTCACTTTCTTCACAAACTCTCTCTCAATCTCGGCCTTATGGCCACCAAATCTCTCAAATCTCTTTGGTTACTAAATCTCACCAAAATCTCTTCGATACTCAAACTCTTCCAATCTCTCATTCTCTACTTTTGTTTCCGCAAATTCTAACATGGTATCAGAGCAAGATCCATGGTGACTTTGTGTTCTTGCTGTTTGTTGCTTGAAAAACGTTTTCCAAAATTGTTTTCAAACCGATTTTCGCAAAATGTTGTTTTTCTTTCTAAAATCGATTTCTTTTGAGACAATGAGGAGAATGAATGTTGCTGAGGTTAAAAACCTTTTATTTGAGCATCATATCATCTCCAAGTCTCAGCTGGTTCAAAAGGAAAGAATTTCTTTGTGTTCTTGATGTTTTTCAAACCGATTTTAAAATCTGTTTTGGAAAAATGTTTTGTTCTTCATTTGCCTTCTTTAAATAGTTTTTCTTGTTGATTTACTTGAAGATTTCAAAGTTAAAATCTCTGTTTCGTGACCATGAAGAGGGAAGAAAGGTTGCTGTGGTGAAGAACCACATGAGAGAGAGAGAAATAGATGGTCACATGCTTATATCCGTTGGACAATAGAGGGATCTCCTTTGGAGTGACTTTGACCACGGTTTGCTTGGCTTATTCACTCTATTTTCTCTTACTTTAAGCATCATTTTTACCTCTAAGTCACACCTTGCTTTGTTGATTGATTTACTTTCAATTTGAATTTCAAAAACGTTTTTGTTATGTCCATTGGACAAAAGTATAGTCTCTTTCAAGAAAGTTGTGTTGTCTTATTTGCTGAATCTTTGTGAGACCAAGCTAGCATTTAAGACTTATTTTTCATCAATTTCTTGAGTTCAAACCGTATGAGTGTAAACCTTGGGTTGGTTTTCCTTCTTGTGAAGTGTAGAGCCATAAATCCATTGTATTTTTTGACTTTGTTTTGCGGTTTGAACCAAGCTTTAAAATTGTGAACCATGGTTAAATACACTTTATTCTTATGAATTAGAGTGTGTAAAATCATGTTGAATCCATCTCTTTTACATTGAAAAATCTTGGACTGAGTTGTATTTCACAAATCTCTCGGTTTGTATCTTATGAAAAATGTTCAAAATTGTTGTGTTTGTTTCTAACACTTGTGTGAGTTTTGGTTTCTAACCTCTGTGTTGTAGCTAGGTGAGCTCCATGAGGGAGTGAAGCTAGCCGTGATGGATGGGAAGGCAAACCAAAACCGCAACTCGTTTTGTCTTGTTTTGCACCTCTTTTTCTTGGAGAGTTAGAACCAATGGCCTCAGCTCGTGTGGAGTCTGATGGAAGGTGTTGAATCAGCCGATAAGTAAAGGAGTGTGTCCTCATTTATGTGGTGGAAAGATGTGTTCGTTTGGCGCATCACTTACTTGTGGAGTTAGAACCAATGGCCTCAGCTTCAAGGACCCAACGTTGCATTGTGGTGAAGAGTCTGATGGAAGGTGATGAATCAGCCCACAAGCAAAGGAGTGTGTCCATATTTGTGTGGTGAAAAGAAGTGCTCTTGTTCTTGCAAACCCGAGCCACTTATGGAGCAAATAAAGGCTATCTTTAAAACCTCCTCTTATTTATTCTCTTACACTCTCTTTTGCTTGTCTTTACTAGCCTAGTTACTCATATTCATATAGTTGGTTTCATTCATGCTTCATGTCTTGGAGCCCTCAATGTCAAATGCTTTAAAATCTCTTATACCTTGTGTGAAGGTGTAATTCGGAGCTTTGCTTGAGTATTCCCAAGAGGAGATGGATGGAAAAGAGCAAGCTATTGGGTATTGAAATAGTGTTAAGGAGGACAAGTATGGTGATGGTCTTGGTATAGAAAGGACCAAGTCATTGCAACCGTTTGGAGGAGGAAGAAGAGTAAACCGAATAAAGCTCCATAGTGTTGGCGGATTGATGGAATGGCTTCTCAAGATGGTGTTGATGAAGCGGATCCATAGTTGTGCAGTTCAAATGAACCCAATTATTTTTTCATGAAGAGTCTCTACCAAAAGCTTGTGCCACAAGTTTGGTAGCCAAGGTATGAGAACTCAAACAATAAATCTCCTTTGGTATTGATGCCCGGTTTCCTCTTGTCTTCCTAAGCTAGGAATAGGTGCTAAGTGCATTCAAAGTAGTTAAGGAATGAGAAGCTTGGGATTGTGCCAAAATTCGTGAAATCAAGGCTTAGAGAAGCAAGGGATTTCACTTCAAACTCTTTGTGATCTCCACTAAAGCTTGTATAGACAAGTTGTGGAGAAAAGTGGTTCACACTAAGACTTGTGAAAGAAGTCTAAAGTGTGATGGAAGTGTGAGATGTGGCGTGTGCAAGAAAGATCTTCTTTGCCTTAAGCCGCAAGTATGCAAGGCTCAAAGGAGCCAAACGTGTGGTGTTCATAAAGAACACTAAAAAGGTACGAACCTTAAACTTTTCAATACGTTTTATAAACTAACGTTTTGGGTGTTCCTTGTAAGTATTAGCTAGGACATAATGATCAATGATATCCTAAGGAGCTGAAGCTAAGGGAGTGTCAAAGATGAATTTGTTGAAGATGAAACCATTTTCAATGGTTTCCTAAGGAGTGTTGACCGAGAGGGGGAGCTTCTCAAAGTGTTGTTGCCACTTTCAAGCTTGGCCTTTGGTGTACCTTGCAGTCCAAGCTTGAGGGGGAGTATTAGAGGGAATGAAGCCAAGGCCGAAGCAAGGCCGAAGGACTTCATGGTGGTTCATTGAAGAAGGTGGAACAAGCTCAAATGTGTGAAGCTTGTCTCAGCCTCTTGGACTTGATATGTCCAAGCCGAAGCAAGGCCGAAGGACTTCATGGTGGTTCATTGAAGAAGGTGGAACAAGCTCAAATGTGTGAAGCTTGTCTCAGCCTCTTGGACTTGATATGTCCAAGCCGTAACCATGATCCATACTCTTTTTCCCTTAGTTGGTTTTATCCCAATGGGTTTTCCACTAAGGTTTTTAATGAGGTGGGGAGTTACAACTTTCAAGCTTGACCGTAATGAATCACATTAAGGATTCAAGCTTGAGGGGGAGTGTTAAACTGAGCAATTGAGTATGAAGCAAGCACCGACTTGCGTGTGAAGCAAATATCAAGTCCGAGCCTTCAATACCAAGGAACGGATGACTTGATGTGAGAGGCAAGGAAGAAGTGACTTGAGAAATACACAAGGAACATGGGCCGTTGGATGTCTTTGGAAGATAGAGCCGTTGGAACCTTAAGTTGAATGTCACATGTTCCACTAAAGAAGTCACATGTCTCGGTTAGGAAGCAATTAAATGGTTGGGAATCAACCAGCAAAAGTCACATGTCTTCTCTAAGACAATATGACCGTTGGAGCATTTGTGGAAAGGAGACAACCCTCCTTGGTTTGGTTCAGTTTGTGTCACTCCCATTTTGGGTAATTTTTGTCATATAGTGTTTGTATGTTTGTAGAGAACCCTAGCTAGTCTTTGTGTATAAATAGGACCTCATGTAACACATTGTAAACCAAGAAAGACTAAACTCACTTTCTTCACAAACTCTCTCTCAATCTCGGCCTTATGGCCACCAAATCTCTCAAATCTCTTTGGTTACTAAATCTCACCAAAATCTCTTCGATACTCAAACTCTTCCAATCTCTCATTCTCTACTTTTGTTTCCGTAAATTCTAACAGGGTGTTAGTCTGAAATTGGATGAGGCCCTAGCATTTTGGAGAGAGGAATTTACAAAAAAGGTAACTTGATTCCCAGATGTTTCACCTATTAAATCTTCAAACTTTATTATGGCTCTCCTAGAGGTTAATATTTATTATGTTCAGTTTTGAGCAACCAAAGAAGCTAGTTTCTCGTGGTCCTTCATGTTTTGCCTGTGCTAGCTAATTTGAATAAGGAGATGGTGGCTAGACTTTTGTCTGCGGAAACTAAGTATTACTGAGCAATTAAATATTTATTTTTCTGAATCCCCTTTTATTCTCAGGTTGGCTCTGAGAGATTTGATAAAGAGTATGCGTATGCCATTCGTCATAACTATGGCAAGGAAGGAAAGAGAACGGTAAGATGCTAACCGTCCTTTTCAAGCCATTTCTTGGAGTTCTCTTCTCTTGTACAATGGAAGCAGAAATGGTCTGTTCCTGATACATTATTGACATTGCAATTGCAGGATTATACCCCTTATGCTTGTCAAAAGATCATATCATCTGCTTCTGGTGTTGGGGATCATCATGGTTGTCCTTATCGACATTTCAGGTCAGTTTTCTTAGTAATATTTTGTCCTCTTTCTGTAAAACAAAAGATAAAAGCATTATATATATAATTTGTGTAGGCTCTGTCCCCATATCTTATTTTTGCTGGATAACAATAGTTGCCTGCGTCTGCAAATATTTGAGCTTTCCCTCTAGTTTTTGTTGATATTTTGATTAGGGAAGAAATGCAAACTCCTTAAACTATAGTCTATATATATGTGCAAAAGCGACTTCCAGGATGTAGCTTGTTTTTTTGTTTTAATGTAGCACAAGCTGTTGTCCTTGGCTCTTGTTTAGCCCTAAAGTGAAACAATCTAGATATGTAAAGAAAGATGTGTAAGTAAATTCAAAGTAATGTATCTAATAGATTCTGGTGCTTGGTGACAGTGAGGATAACCTGAAAGCAGCACTAGGTAGAATGGGATTGAGTTCTCGTGGAATGGAAGACGTAATGGATAAAGTGCGGAACAAACATTATCAGGTGATTGATCTCACTAAACCTTTGAATCTTTTCTACAAGTTTAGCAATAACTAATAGGCTCGTCTTCTTCATATGCATATGGAACTCTATCAAAACTAAAAGCTCGTCGCATGCACCTTAACCTTTGAGGCTGTTTATGGTACATCTTGTGATGCTGGGATCAACCATCCCAACCAATTCTTTGAAGAGAGTCAGAAGATTGTGAAACCTAAGACCCCAACTCCTCCGGTTTAATCTTACTATGGTGTAACGTAAGCATTAACAAACAGATATAGTTAAAATCTTAAGTTGAGGCAAATAGTTGTGTGGTGATTTATTTATCAAAGAAAAGAAAAAAACACTTTTGGTTATAAAAATTGTCTTATTGTGGCTGTTCACTTTGGATACCGAATCTTTAATCAACCTACATTCTGCAGAAAGCGATATTGAAATCCTAAACATGTTGATTTGATAATTCAAAGAAGATCGATGGAAAATAAAGTGAAATTTGCTTACACATCTGTCCTCGTGACCTGCAATACAATATTCAATTGAGTGACAGGTAACATCTACATAATGTTAAATGTTATTAAATCATTTAGTGATATGGTTTGAGCTAAATCATGTTAAAACTCTCTTCCAATAAAAAAGAGCTTGCACACATGATAGATTGACTCACAAGCAATTGTTGTTGTTATTGTGATTGTTGCTACTATGTGCGTTTTCAAAGTTCGACACTTAGAAGATACTTGCATTAGAAGATAAGGAAAGCAAATTAAACATTTACGATGGGACATATTTATAAAAATTCAACTTCTAAAATCATAATTAATGGATAGTCACAATTGTAATGCTAGCGACCTATAAACGTATAAATATACTCACAAAGCTCGAGTAGTTTATATTAAAACATAGAAACATGTACCTAGTTTATTCGTAGGAAGGTGTAATGTGTATCACATGAGATTATTGATATTTTATTATATAAAAATTCTCAATGGTATGTATATTATATTAACTACTAAAATACCATTTTTGAGATTAGACATTTGAGTCAGTTTTTCGACATAAATAAATAAAAAATCTGGGTTGTATACTTGTATAGTTTTATTGATATATTAGTAGACACAACACTTTTAGATTAATTGTTGGTGTTAAGCTTAACTCGAGATAAGAATGTTAATATCTTGTATAAGTAATGATTGTTTGGTTTGTGAAGATACATAAAACTTAATAGGTTTCTACTAAACCTAAACATCAATTTCAGAGTATATAAATGATGAGGACATTTTTTGGAAAAGTCGTTTGAATTTTGATGTAGACGATTAAGATACAAACAAGGTTATATGTTAATAATAATTGAGAACTTATTTCTCAAAAATAAATAAAAATAAAATAATAAATAATTGTCAACTTCGATTTGAATCAGTAGCAAGCAGCCAAGCAAGTAGCAACTGTTTTTTTTGGTCGTCGTGGCGACATGTTCTCTACATAATTTAAGTCAAACAACTTTCGGGGTAATTCCGTAATTTTGTCTTCAGACTCTTATTAACGCACACGAGATTATGTTACAATATTTTAAAAATATTTTTGCCGACTCCAATAATTATGGTGACACGTGGGTATCAATTACACACACCAACCAATAGTATTGCTTCAATGATATAGAACCCGCCGCAGAGGATTATTGCTCTACCTGGCATTTCGACCATCTTCGTGGCTATCTGTCTGAAGGCTCCTCCATTGTTCCCATAGATTCTTAATTCGTCAGTCCATAGTCAAATTTTTACGCTTCCTTCTGTTTTGTCCCTCCTCTTCTCTTCTTCTTTTTCTTCTTACTGATTTAGCGACTCCTCCCTGTCTCTAGTTCTGTTCCTTATCCCTCTTCCAACCGAAGTTGATCTCATGCTTTTTTTGATAGATTGACTTCTTCTTCAAATTCGACCATAACTCGCTATGCAACCTGGTGAGTTTCTATACGCAAAATGGGTTTTCTCAATTTTCCTTCTTTTACCTCCAAATGATCAAACTTTGTGTATTACGATGACTAAAGAGTAAAAGGCTAAATCTTTCGTTTTTCTTTGTTTCTCTCAGAATACGAAATTAGTACTCTGTACCAAGAAGCTAAGAGCCGTTGGTTGAAACCTCCTGAGGTGCACTTCATATTGCAGAATCATGAAAGATTGATCCTAACACATAAGGCTCCTCAACTGCCTACCAGTAAGTTTGACCTTCTTACTTTATTGGATTGGTTATGATTCAAAGGTTATTGATCAATTTTGTAAACTCCTGTCCTTTAGGTGGGTCTTTGTTTCTTTTCAATAAAAGAGTTCTCAAGTTCTTCCGTAAAGATGGTCATCAGTGGCGGAGAAAAAAGGATGGTAGAGCTATTGCAGAAGCACACGAACGACTTAAGGTACTAGAAAATAGTGAACTTTCATGTCACAGAGTTCCTTAAAACTGTTGCTGAGCTGGTGTTCTTAGATTTTAATTTGATAATTTGTAAGGCTATTCCAGTCTCAGGTCTTTGGTTTGGGAGCTTTCCTGAATGTAAATGTACATGTATCTGAGACTCAGATATCGTTTTTGGCAACTTTAGATATGTTCTTTAGGTTGATACTGCGTCGGTGCCTCTTAGATGTTAATTTGCTAGTTGTTAAGACTATTTCAGTGGCAGATCTTTGATGTCAGCTAAATGTACATGTATCAGATGTATCGGTTGAACTAAAGATATGTTCCTAATGTAAGGTAAGGTTGGTATTGAGTCTTTGGTTTGTTTTTTGAACAGGTGGGTAGTGCCGAGGCCTTAAATTGTTATTACGTACATGGAGAGCATGATCCCACTTTTCAGAGGCGTATCTACTGGATGCTAGACCCGTGAGTATTAATCACAAATATCTCTTCTCCTTTCATGTCCCTACGAGTTTCTCATTATTTTTAACTCAAAAAGGTAGATAAAGTTTATTGCTCTTGATATCAGGGAGTACGAGCATATTGTCCTTGTTCATTACAGGGATGTTAGCGACCGCAAAGAGGTGACTTTCCGATAAGCAATATTTGTTGTAGGACTTCGATTTAAGTGTATGAACTCATGGTTGGCTTACATTTTCAGGGAAAACAAACTAGTGGACAAGTTTATCAGTTTTCACCAGCTGCTTCGACTCTCTTTTCAAGTCCAAGCTCCATCGGGACTCAGAATGCAAACTTCAATCACTACGTTGGTGATTCTACTACTAGCATACATCAGCATTCATCTACTTCACCGGGCACTGCAGAGGTTAACTCTAACTTAGAAGGCAGTGAAAGTTCTTCTGAGTTTGCAGTTAGGCAGGCTCTGAAGAAGCTTGAGGAACAACTGAGTATTGGAGATGAACACGTTAATTCTGTAGATCCACTCTACAATCAACTGGAAAGTCTTGATAGTCTCCAGTTTTTAGATTTTAGTGAGGACATTGATCACCTTGCTCAACCTGAAACTGTACATCAGAGACCAGAGAACAACAAACTAGAGAGATGTTATGGAGGGTATGTTGGAGCCCAATACACAGGTAAGAATGATTCTAACAAGCTAGAGAGATGCTATGGAGGGTATGTTGGAGCCCAAGACCATTCGAGCAATCTCATGCTTGTAAAGAATGATTCAGGTACGCCGAAGTTATACAGCATTGGTTTCAATATTCAGTTTGTTTTTTTATTTCCTCACTGTAGCAGACTTTATGGACGATTAATAATTGATATAAGGTAGCTTCAGCATGTCTTTGAAGTTTGTCTCTGTATAATGTGGCTATCCATGGAATTGAAGAAGGGTATTTAATTATTAGGAAGAATAAGTAGCAATCTTTTTACAGGTGGTACAGGAGGAAGTGGAGATCAGGGGTCTGAATCTTGGAAAGATATGTTCGAGGCATGTGACGCTTCTATACCTCTCAACTCTGAGGTAACTATTTCGCATATGTAAATGAACTGTGGGATGAAAATGAGTAAGACAATCTTTTATCTATTAATTAGTTTGTACAAATGAATAACAGAAGGAATCCTAACGGTCACAACACTGAGTAGCACTCATGCACGAATACATACATGCATATCGATTTACCTTCATACAGAGGAACATTGTGAATGAACCATTGTGTTATTGTTTTCTAGTGTCTAATAGCATCTGAATAGTAGATTTTCCAATTGAATAAGTGGAAAGCTAATAATCTAGGTTTTATTTTTTGGCTGAAAGCAAGGAAGCACTCCAAATTCTTTGAAAGGATTGCTAGCTGGATTACAGGATGATTCTAACGGGAGTTTCAGCAATCAGGCTGACCAATGTATGGCATCCAATTTACTAGAAATTATTGTTAGGCTTCATATTTTGTTTAGTGTCGATTTGTCCTGATAGTTGTCTTCATATTCAGCTGCGTTGTTGTCTCGAGATCTTAGTTCGTTCAAAATTCCTGCTTCCTACTACTCTTCACTGGGAGCTCCAGAGAATAATGGTGAGTACTGTAGAATGATGGATGATGAAGGGATAATCGAGCTGCCTTTTGAGGAAGAAATGAGACTGACCAGTGCACATAAACAAAAGTTTACTATCCAGGACATATCACCGGAGTGGGGTTACACTAATGAAACTACAAAGGTTTATTCACTAACACTTTCACTATCCTTAATATTTTGTTGAGACTTACTGTTCTATGTGGAAGTGCATAAATCTATTTTTATGATTGATATACCTGGTTTTTTTTTTGGCTGGTTAGAAAAAATGTTGGTGAACAGTTGGAATATTTCGTTTTGAAATGCAGGTAATAATCATTGGATCATTTCTCTGTAATCCAGAATCTACATGGTCTTGCATGTTTGGGACTGCTAAAGTTCCTCTTGAGATCATTAAGGAAGGTGTTATTCGGTGTGAAGCTCCTCCATGTGGTCCTGGAAAAGTCAATTTATGCATAACTTCTGAAGATGGACTCTCGTGTAGTCAAACAAGGGAATTTGAGTATCGTGATAAGCCTGACACATCTTCCCCAAGGTGCAGTGTGCCACAGACCTGTGACATGTCCACAAGTCCATATGAGCTTCCATTACTTGTAAAGTTTGTGCAAACACTTTTATCAGACCCACAATCAGAGAGCAAAAGTAACCAAGAGTCAGGTAGTGATAAGCTATTGAAGAACATGAAAGATGATGATGATCAATGGAACCAAGTCATAGAATCGATTCCAGATGACAGTGCACTGTCACCAAATATAGTTTATTGGCTTCTACAGGAATTGCTTAAAGACAAGCTGGATACGTGGTTGTCTTCAAGATCCCAAGATGATGATCAAATATCTTCTTTGTCAAAGAAAGAACAAGGCATTATCCATATGATTGCAGGCCTTGGCTTTGAGTGGGCACTCTATCCAATCCTTAGCCATGGAGTCAGTGTGGATTTTCGTGATATCAAAGGACGGAGCGCTCTTCATTGGGCTGCACGCTTTGGGAGGTGAGCAGCCTATAAATAGTAGACCAACACCTTTCATTTTCAACTGGTTTTGTTTTTTCCTTTTTGATTCGTGTAGAAAATAGAGTCTTGATGTCTTAGCACCATAAGTAAAAGATTATAATCACTATGTAAAAGAGTTTGAGACGGCATCTTTGTTAGACAATAACCGGTATTGTGTTTTTTTTGCTGTGACAGAGAAAAAATGGTGCCTGCCCTTATAGCTGCAGGGGCATCAGCTGGAGCAGTGACTGATCCCACTCAGCAAGACCCAGCTGGTAAAACTGCAGCTTCGGTAGCTGCCTCTAATGGCCACAAGGGTCTTGCAGGTTATCTATCAGAGGTGGCATTAACAAACCATCTCTCATCGCTCACTCTTGAAGAAACCGATATTTCTAAAGATTCTGCACAAGTGCAAGCAGAGATAACTGTGAATTCCATATCAGAATCAAGTGCTTCTGGTAATGAGGATCAACTTTCAATGACAAACACACTGGCTGCAGTAAGAAATGCAGCTCAAGCAGCTGCAAGAATTCAGGCAGCTTTTCGTGCACATTCATTCAGAAAGCGAAAACAGAGAGAAGCTGCTATGGCTGCTTGCTTACAAGAGTATGGGATCTATTGTGAAGATATAGAAGGGATCTCGGCCATGTCAAAGCTAGCGTTTGGAAATAATGTCCGGAACTACCATTCAGCAGCTTTATCTATTCAGAAGAAGTATCGTGGCTATAAAGGTCGAAAAGACTTTCTGGATATTCGCCAGAAAGTTGTAAAGATTCAGGTAACTTTTAACAGCTTTAGTGAAATAAAGATAGTTGTTTCATTCGTGCAGTTCTTCATTTTCTTTCCTATTGTTGCCAGGCTCATGTGCGAGGTTACCAAATAAGGAAGCATTACAAAGTTATCTGCTGGGCAGTAGGAATTTTAGATAAAGTTGTACTCAGGTGGAGAAGAAAAGGTGCTGGGCTTAGAGGATTCAGGCAAGACGTGGAAACTACAGAGGAAAATGAAGACGAAGACATTCTCAAGGTGTTCCGCAAACAAAAAGTAGATGGGGCAGTGAACGAAGCTTTCTCTCGTGTTCTATCGATGGCCAATTCTCCAGAGGCTCGCCAGCAATACCACCGCGTTCTTAAGAGGTATTGTCAGACAAAGGTGAGTAGTTTATATATAAACAATCATGGCTTTGGCTTGTTTAGTGTTTCTATTTGTAAGTTAGGATCAAGTGATATGAAACTCTTTGGTAATAAGGTTTATACATAATGTTTTTGCAGGCTGAGCTTGGAAAAACAGAGACATTAGTTGATGATGAGGATGATGGATTGTTCGACGCAGCTGATATGGAATATGACAAAGTGTTTGCACTGTCTTAAGGTTGGAAAGAGAGGCAAGAACATCTGTGTTGGGTTTTAGAGGGTTTTAAAAATCTGTAGATATTTGTGAAGTTTCAAGCGTGAGAGTAGTTTAGATTATTAGAGTTACAAAGAAGAAAAGCAAGGAAGAGCTCTTGTTAGTAATGATCTGTAAAGGAGCCTATTGTGGTTTACTTAAAAGTCTCCAATGCTTCAATGTGGTGTTGAAACATAACAATGTAATTACAAATTTGGTGATTGCGTTTATATTATTAAAAGGTGATAATGTTTTGTATATATTAAATTACTTCTAGTTTTTAAAATTTCTGAGCAGTGTCCAGACCCGTGGTTGGGGACCTTAGTTATTCAGTTTAACAGGATTTGATGTTTTATAGATGAATCGGGGAAAGATTCATACTATTTTTCTGGAGTCGGTTGGTATTGTTTTCTTGATTTTTTGTTGGAGCATGTCTACGTTGAAGAAAGTAGAGAAGTAGAGAAGTGGAGAAGATGGAGAAGTGGGAGATCCTGAAAAGAAAGCTTTTTGTTATATTTTTTAGGGAGCACGATCTATTTCCACCTCGGAAGTTTGATATACAACTCTATCCACCCGAATTTTGACTCTCTGTTTAATTGTACAGAAGTATCAATTTTTGGGTCTAATTGCACAAATTCACGGTTTAGCATTAAATCGTTAACCGGATCGTGTAATTTTGTACTAAACCAAACCAAAACCAAAATTTAACCGAATTTTGACCTGAATTTTGACCCGTTTATCACTCTGAATTTTCGATTAACACCCTAAAATTGACTATTGTTCTTTGTATCCTGATTTCAAAACATTGATAATTTGTTGTTCTTCTCCAATGATAGATTCACAAGTGAAGCTAATGAATTCGTCTGCACTAAAGAGTATCTAGAGACAACGGCGAAGCTTATGGTTCCGATTTCTCACCGGAAATTATGGCTTCAGTAAAGCGAGAATCCGATTTCTCACCGGAAATTATGGCTCGATGTTCTTCGGCGTCTGCAACAACGGCGAAGCTTATTTCAATTAGACCTGAAGATTACACTCATAGTCCAGTTCATTACGCTATTGTTCTGTGATTCCGTTCGTCGGGAAATTTGAGACTTAATCGAAGAAAAGAAACTCATCATTGGTTGTACTTAAGCTTGAGAGTTTTATCATTGACGAGGAAAAGAAACTCATCATTGGTTTTAGTGACAACATTAAAATCATTTGAGAATCTGGATACTTTAGAGGCAACGGCGAGTTTTGATTTTGAGAAATAGAAGCTTCGTTTCTCTTTTGACACCTTCTTCTTCTCCTATTTCTCCGGCGAGTTTCTCCCTTCTCAAATCCAAACTCCGATTCAACAAAGTAAGTTTTGTTCATCGATTTGAATTTTCGTTGTTTTGGCTAAGTGCTTGGTTTTGATTTTTTGTTTGTTTCGATTTTGGATTTGAGCAGAGTAGCAGCAACAAATGTGGAATCAAATTCGGGTCAAAAAGGTAGTATCCAAATTGAAATTCGGGTCAGTTTTCGGGTCAAAATTGATTTAAGTTTTGATTTCGGTTTTGGTTTAGGCTAAATTACACTATCCGGTTAACGATTTAACTCTAAACCGTGAATTTGTGCAATTAGACCCAAAAATTAATACTTCTGTGCAATTAAACAGAGAGTCAAAATTCGGGTGGATAGGGTTGTATATCAAACTTCCGAGGTGGAAATAGATCGTGCTCCATATTTTTTAATAATTTTTTTAAAATAAAAAATAATTAGAATAAGGAAAACATGTTAAAAAATTAGAAAAAGTAAAAGAGCAGTTTTTGGGGTTTGTTACACGTGTCAAAAGAATAGGGTATCAGTTTTTGAAAACAAACTTGTGTTTTATTATGATAAGGATATACAAGTTGTAGAAATTCTTAAACAAATAAACGACTTAAAATTGTTTATCTCTTTTGAGCTTAAGACTCTCTTATTCGATCAGTGTCTTTTATTGAATTAGAATAGGGTTCATGTTGTATCTCAACTGTTGATCTTGCTTGGTTTTCTTTCCTCCGTAGCTTTGTCTTAACATGTATCATTTATGTTTGCTCAAACCAGGGTTTTGCCATGCTTGAGTGTCTTCGATCATTTAAATCTACAGACTCACATTTGGTTTTCTCTGTTTATTTGTATTCAGCAATATCGTCAACCATGAATAAAACTATGATGCCAATACACTTAGAGGAAGAAGATAAACCTTTTGAAATGCCAAATCTCCTAGAGTATTGTTCAAGCGAAAAACAATTTCGGAGTCTTATAGGTCGCATTCTGAATCCGACCAGTCAAAAAATATATATTTTAATTCTTGATATGTTAAGGAAATGGCAGAAATAGGTAAACGTTAGAGGTTTGTTTTATCCCAAGAAAAATTGAAATTCATGTTTAACAACAAACATGATTTGGAAGAGATTTTAAGAGAGAAAATTCATACTTTTACAATGAATAATTTTGGCAGAGGAGAAATGGATCGAGTCTCCCAGTTAACTTTTATACAATTCAAGCAATCACACCTCTGGGTGAAAAATTGGTCGAGTGGTGGAGATTGCTTTTGATCCTTCAAAGGCTCAAATAAAAAGATTACATTCGAGTGAAGGTACATTTTGATGTGTCAAAACCTTCGAAAAAATAAAAAATCATCATTTTTCCTTCATGAGATAAGGCAGAAGTTTTCATGTGTAACTATGAAAGAATTCAAAAATCGTCACATGATATTCAAATTTCTATTATAACTTTAAAATTTTGATAGTGAATTGCTTGTATTTCGGAGATGAATGGTAAAGTTGCAGAAAAAGAAAAGGCAATTTCAAAGATTTTCTTGCGAAAAAAACCCTAGTTATTTTAATAGACAGATGATTTATGTATGTTATGTAAAATCATCACATAGATTGTAAAATCTATATTACCTACAAAAATATAGTATGTGGAGGTATATTCACTGGTTAGAAAAAGATAGATGATGATAACATGTAAGTACTATCTCTGCACTTCCTAAAATAGATCTGAAATGTTAGACTACACAAATAAGTAGAAGACAATCACATAAAACAAGCTCGTGAAGTAATGAGATAATGAATTCTATGTATATCTATCGATCGTATTATTTGAATCAATCATTCTGCTTCGCATGGGACTAGCTCGAGGTCGGTCCTTGAATGGTCGTGCAAGGTCCGTGATAACTTCAGTGTTATTGTTATATCTCTATCTTATTTCTTATTTTGCTCGAAGATATATCTCATTATTAATATATGTTTACTTAATCTTTTTGTGAGTGTTTCTTGTATTTTAGTACTAATTAGTAATGATTGCAAAAAATACACATATATATATATATATATCATATAATATATGTTTCAGTTTTATAAAGAGAATGAAACAAATTCTTTCGAAATGATATGTAGTTCTTCAATTTTGTTCATTAACCTCTGACCAAGTTCTTTATTCATTTCTTACAAGTTACAGGTGTACATTAAAGGGATTCCAACTTAAATTTAATGCAAGAAATAGAAAACTCATCATGTGTTCTAGTTGTAATATAAAATTTACGAGATGGATATAACATATTTGATAATACTGTATTCTAATTATAAAATAAAATTTATGAGATGTCACGAGTTCATATAATCGCAACAATTAAAGGAATGAATTCACTTGTTTTTTTTTTTTGTTTCGGACACCTAAATTTTTTTATTTTGATCCAGGAGGTTTTAGGCTTTTGGCCCTAATCTTTGGATTTCGAAGCAACGAATATCCGCACTTAGCTAAACTGTATATTGAGACATTTTTGTGGCCACACGAAAATGATTACCATTTCACGCTTAGGGGGAATCGTTTTTTGATCTAGACGGGTTGGGAAACAAGCACACAACGGTGCAGCAGAATTGAGTTTCCCGCACTTGTGTGAATCTGTGAGAATAATATATTCAAGCAATACTCAAAACAGAAACTAAATGAGACAAGCAATTTTAACGTGGAAAACCTCCTCGATGTGGGAAGGAAAAACCACGGGGACAGTAGTCCACTCAAAAAGCCATTATCACCATTGTATTTGAGCTACAAACACGTCCTCTTTGTTCCAAAGAACAAATACAGAGACTAAGGGTCCAAAGAGCAATCTCTAATACAACAAACTTCAACAAGAGCCTAGATATATGCAGTTACAAACGACTCTAGATTTACTCAGATTCCGGCCACCAAATTAGACCGTACAAATCCTAGATAAACAAGTCAGCAACAGCTCTGCCAAATTTTAGCTCAATCAGAAAATATTTCACCGTCAATTTTCCCAAACACCTAAGACAACACATGCTGAAAACTGGAACTCGTCACAAAACTAAAAGCCACGCTAAAACCATATTATCTGACAAACCAACCGTTAGAACACAAATTCCACCGTTGGATTTGAAAACACTGAGTCACGAAGCTTCCCACAAAATTTCAGCCAGATCAGAACACATTTGAAGGTTCAAACACTGCCTTGAAACAAACCAAACGAAACAGACTTTTCACCCAACTTTTTCTCTCTACAACTTCATTTAACCTAGAGTGCTATTATATGTGTACACTCTAACACAAGCCCATTAGTGGTATCACACAGTTACGGCCCAAGTTTGGTTCTTATAACCAAACCCAAGGTTTCCTCAATAGGAGGAACACCAACAAACTCCCCCTTCGACTAAATGGAGGAAACCGTCATTCTGGCTATCCCTCGATAAACTTCAATCTTCCATCTTGGCACTGACTTCGTCAACATATCATCTCCATTATCATCTGTATGAACTTTTTCAAGTTCCACTTCCTTATAAGCAAGCACATCACGTATCCAATGATACCTCCTATCAATGTGCTTTGAATGCGAATGAAATGTAGGATTCTTCCCAAGATGAATTTCACTTTGATTGTCACAAAGCACCAAATACTTATCCTGCTTGAAACCAAGCTCATAGAGATAACTCTTCATCCACAGCAACTCCTTACAAGCTTTTGTTGCGGCTATAAACTCATCTTCAATGGTATGCAACACACTTTTGTAACCTTGACTGCCACGACATAGCTCTCCCTGCAAATGTTACCAAGTAACCCGAAGTAGACTTCCTTGAATCAATTTCTCCAAACATATATGCATCAGTGTAACTCATAAGCAAAGGCTTATCACCACCAAAAGTAAGTTTCAAATCAGAAGTTCCTCAAAGATATCTCAAAATCCACTTCACAGCATTCCAATATTCTTTTCCATGATTGGAAAGAAAACGACTAATTGTACCAACAACATGAGCTATATCTGGTCTTGTACAAACCATGACATCCATCAAGCTACCAACCGCATAAGCATATGGAACCCTCACCACTAAATCTGTACTCGGACTATGTTGACTGCTTAATCTAAAGTGAGTAGCAAGAGGAGTGCTAACACCTTTAGACTTATCCATCTGAAACCTTTGAAGTACCTTCTCAATGTACTTTTCTTGGGTTAAGTGAATCAACCTCTCACCTCTATCTCGAACAATTCTTATACCAAGAATCTGTTTCGCTGGACCCAAATCTTTCATGGCAAAGGACTTGCCAAGCTGCTTCTTCAGCTCTTGAATTCTGCTCTTGTTGCTGCCAACAATCAACATATCATCAACGTACAACAACAAGACGATAAAATCATCTTCACCAAACATCTGCACAAATACACAATGATCATAAGTTGTCTTCTTATATCCATGTTCCCCTATATTTGACACAAACTTCTTATACCACTGTCTTGGTGCCTGTTTCAAACCATAAAGACTTTTCTTCAAGCGACAAACCAAATCCTCTTTGCCCTTTTTCACAAAGCCTTCTGGTTGTACCATGTAAATCTTTTCCTCCAAATCACCATGAAGGAAAGCCATCTTTACATCAATTTGCTCAACCTCTAGATCAAGACTCGCTGCCAATCCAAGTACAACCCGAATGGATGACATCTTCATAATAAGAGAAAATATCTCATCATAATCAACTCCCTTCTTTTGGCTGAATCCCTTCATAACCAACCTAGTCTTGAATCGAGGATGCAAACTTTTCTCATCATGCTTAATCCTATACACCCACTTATTAAGCAACGCCTTTTTACCCTTAGTAAACTTCACCAACTCAAGTGTGTCATTCTCCTCAAAAGAATCCATCTCCTCATCCATGGCACCACACCATTTATCCTTGTGTTCATCCTCCATAGCTTCATCAAAGCTTTCAGGCTCTCTTCCATCAGTAAGTAAAACATACTCACTAGGATCATACTTTATCAAAGGTCTTCGATCTCTCTCAGATCTTCTAACCTCAGGTAGGTTCTTGGTAGTTAGTGTCTCACCATGATCATCACCATGATCACCAATAAACTCATCGTCATGTGCGAGAGCATATGCACCAGGTGTATCAACATGAACCTCACCTCCAACCTGACTGTGGACCATTGTATAAAGGACAACCTCTGAATTAATCAGACCCTCATCTCTCTGAGCTGGTTTTCCAGACTTCTCAATGTCCTTAATTGTCTGATCTTCCATGAACACAACATCTCTGCTCCGAATGAGTTTCTTCTAAACATGATCATAAAATCTGTATCCAAACTCATCCTCCTGACCATAACCAATGAACACACATTATCGCGACTTCATCTCAAACTTAGACCTCTCATCTTTGGGAATGTGCACAAATGCTTTGCACCCAAATACCTTCAAATGACCGTAAGAAACATCCTTACCGGTTCAAACTCTCTCTAGAACATCACCCTCCAATGGAGCACTTGGTGATCGATTTAGCACATGAACAACTGTACTCAAAGTCTCACCTCAGAAAATCATAGCCAAACCTGACTGTGAAATCAAATATCTAACTCTCTCGACAATAGTCATGTTCATCCTCTCAGCCAACCCATTCAACTGTGGAATCTTGGGTGGCGTCTTCTCATGTCTAATACCATGATCTCTGCAAAAGACATCAAATGGTCCAGAATACTCACCACCATTATCACAGCGGATACACTTAAATTTTTTTCCCGTTTGCCTCTCAACTAAAGCTACAAAATGCTTGAAGTATCCCAAAACTTGATCCTTGGTCTTCATAGTGAAAACCCACAACTTCCTAGAATGATCATCAATGAACGTGACAAAATATGATGCACCACCAAGAGATTTTGTCTTCATTGGACCACACACATCTGAATGTACCAAATCAACTATCTCAGATTTTCTAGAAGGTGTAAAAGACTTAAACGAGACCATGTTTTGCTTACCTGCAAAACAATGTCCACACTTCTACAAGTGTGAACCAGAAATCCATGGAATAGACTCCTTCTTACACAACACATTCAATCCCTTCTCACTCATGTGACCGAGTCTTTTATGCAAAAACTCCATGGTATCATCATTCTCCACAACATTAATTATGTCTTTGGAGACTTTAGCTTGCATCCAATAGAAAGATAAAGACTTAACACCTTGAGCCACAACCATAGAACCACATGAAAGCTTCCATTTACCACCATCGAATAAACTATAAAAACCCCCATCATCAAGTCTTCTGGTAGATATCAAGTTCAAGCGAACATTTGGGACATGCTTAACACCCTTAAGCACAAGTCTAGTACCAAGACTAGTTTCTAAGCAAATATCACCAATGCCAACAACCTTAGACACACCATCATTTCCCATCTTCACATAGCCATAACTACCCGGAGTATAAGTAGAAAACAAATCTCTCTATGATGTAGCATGAGTAATAGCTCCACTATCAACTACCCAACTGGTGCCTTCATTAGCAACGTTAATGGCATCATTCTCAAGAAGAATGAGAAACTTATCTTCAGTGACAGTCACCCGATCTTCACCATATTCTTGACTTTTCCCTTGCTTGTTATCCTTTTTCATTTCCAGCAATCTTTCTTCAAGTGTCCCTTCTTATGACAGTAATAACACTTTGTATTCGCAAATCTGTTGGACTTGCTTTTGCTCATGCTCTTGTCTCTCTTGGACTCTCTATGTAAACTTCTCCCCCTCGACTGAGTAACCAGAACTTTTGAACACGAGGAAATAGGATTTGATTATCTTCTAATCTCCTTATTCAAGACACTGTTCTTTACCAAATCCATCGAAATAGCACCTTTCGCCACATAGTTACAAAGAGACATTCTGAATACCTCTCAAGAATCTGGATATGTACCAAAAAGCCACAAACCGTGAATCTCATCTTCAAACTTGATACCCATGTTAGATAGCTTGTTGAGTAATCCCTGAAACTGATTCAAGTGATCCGCCATAGGAGTTCCCTTCTGACACCTCAGCTCAATCAACTTCTTAATCATGTACATCTTGTTATTCCCAGTCTTTTGAGCATATAATTGCTCCAACTTCAACCATAAAGAGCGAGCATTAGTCTATTTTCAATATAATGCAACACATTATCATATACCCACTGCCTTATCAAACCACACACTTGGCGATGCAGCAACTTCCAGTCATCCTACTTTTTATCATCATGTTTCTTCTCCTGAAAAACCAGTAGATAAAATCTCTTTACATATAGCAGATCTTCCACCTTGCCTTTCCATAGATGATAATTAGCACCATTGAAGCTTATCATTCTGCCTATATTCTCCATCCTTCACATAAGTAAACCAATAACCCAAAGTTATCAAATCCAAAGCACTGCAACCAACAAGCTCTGATACCACTATGTTGGGAAACAAGCACACAACAGCGCAGCGAAATAGAGTTTCCCGAACTTGTGTGAACTTGTGAGGAGAATATATTCAAGCAATACTCAAAACAGAAAGTAAATGAGACAAGCAATTTTAACGTTGAAAACCTCCTCGATGTGAGAAGGAAAAACCACTATAACCAATGTATTTGAGTTACAACCACGTCCTCCTTGTTCCAAAGAACAAATACAAATACTAAGGCTCCAAAGAGCAATCTCTAATACAACAAGTTTCCAACAAGAGCCTAGAAATATGCAGACAAACAACTCTAGATTTACTTGGATTCCGGCCACCAAATTAGATCTCCACCGTAGAAATTCTAGATAAACAAGTCAGCAACAGCTCTGTCAAATTTTAGCTCAATCAGAAAAGATTTCACCGTCGGATTTCTAAACACCTGCTGCAAACTGGAACTCGTCACAGAACAAACAACCACGCTAAAACCCGAATATCTAACAAACCAACCTTTGAAACACAAATTCCACCATTGGATCTGAAGACCACTGAGTCACAAAGCTTTCCACAAAATTTAAACCAGATCAGAATACGTTTGAAGGTTGAAACACTGCCTTGAAACAAACCCGACAAAACAAACATTTCACCCAACTTTTTTTTTCTTTTTCTTAGCTTGTTCTCTATACAACTTCATTTAATTTAGAGTGTTTTTATATATGTACACTCCAACATAAGCTCATATCACACAATTAAAATCCAAATTTGGTTTTTATAACAAGATTTTCTTCCTAGGAGGAATGCCAACAGACGTACATAACAATTTTCTTTTTCAATAAAAATGAATTTATTTGTCTTGGTTTTAGACACCTAAAGATTATGTGTTTAAAATCTAAAGCAATTAATTACAAACCATAAAATCAGTTTAGTTTTTGGTAGACATCTCTACTAAAATAATGCTAATAGCATAAACTATTTTTTTCACAAAACACTACATTTTCATGCTAGCAAAAACCAGTCTCGGACAATGAAAAAAGTTGAACCAAAGATTTGAACTCATAGTTATAAGAAAAAACATATGTACGTAATGGTATCACATTCTTTTTTAAGAGAAACATATGCACTAAATTTCTTATAAATTATTAATGTTTGGATTACACTAAAATTATAATATTTTTGTAATTTATAAAAATTATTAATTTATTAATATATTAAATGAATCAAAAATTTAATCTAAAACTATAAAATTATATTATTTCATAGAACTATAAATGAATCAAGTATTAATTTAAAGAGATTTGACTATATAAGAGTCAATACTGACTTTAAGGGTTGAGTAACTAACCTAACGCGTGGATATGACAGTCTATCGCTTTTCAGCGTGGAATTAAATAAATAAAAATATCACAGAAAACGATAAATCCATTACTCATATATATATCCTAAACGCGTATCATTGAAACAAGTTTCATAAGCACGTGTTAAATGAGACTAAAAAACATGCATAGATGGAGACAAACCTCTATACTGCCAATTTGTTGTTTTTGCTGTTTCATATTTATGACTCATCATGTGATTCTCTCATAGATCCATAATCTATTACGCGGCCATGTATATCAATAATTTACAAAAACATTTGTGACTCTTTCTTTTATTTTCTTAAACTCAAACGCAGTGATTTTCAACTATTCAAACGTTAGCTTTCTCAATTATGCAGAATCCATTTTTGGTTTATCGTTTTTCTGGACCAACCATCAAAACATATATATATATTCTTTAAAATCAATAAAGATCGATTGTGCAGAAGAAAAAAAACTATAAACCGGCCAATTAGTAGCAATATAGTTGTGACGGCAATGTAAAATTACATTCGACATCTATTGTCTGAACTGATCCATTTTTTTGGGATATTTACGAGAACACCACTTTTACAGTACATTTCTTTTAAAATCGGACCTTTTGAGAGGGTATTTGAAAATCAGATTTGCTTTCTTTTCTTTTTGACTTAGAATTTTCTTTTCTACCTAATTTCTACATAATCAGATTTACGCGTAATTTATGTATATTATTTATAATTTATTAATCATTATAATAGCTATTTTTATATAATCTCTTTCAAAAAAATATTGTTGGGATATAGATGCTTCAATTTTCAAAATGGAAAAATACTTTAAATTAATAATGTTACAAATTTATAGTAATATTAATTTATCTATAAATAAATATTTGTTAATTTCTGTATGATATTTATTTCGAATAGATGAAATTCATTATTCTGTGACAAAATTTATTTCGAATAGACGAACAAACGTAATTTTTTGCCATAATATTTGAACTACAGAAAATAATGTCTGAGTTTTTAGAAAAACTAAACCCTAGGGAAAGATATAACAATTCTTAAATAAAAAGAAAATTCTACGATGACTTAATGGATGCATAAACTGAAAAGAATGCTAAGAATTAGTAAATTAAGCTAAATATTATACCATCTAAGATTCAATAAATGTCTTTTTTTTTGTCAACATTGGGCCACAACAGGCCGGTCCATTAGCCAAGTTTCTACATAATGTAGACGGTGGGACTCGATCCCTGGTTGTGCAAGTGCGCATGTCTTATGTGGACTTACCGACTGCCACTAAACTAAAAGTCACTTTCAATAAATGTCTAAACCTAGAGAATAATCACAATGACTCTTGCATGAAAAAAATATTATACACTAAATAAATGTTAAAACCTAAGGGAATGACGAAAATAACTCTTGAATGAAAAAAAAGTTAAATCTTTAAATAACTCAATGAACGCTCAACTTCAAAGGAATGATTAAAATAACTATTAAATTAAATAAATTAAACCTTAAGATAATTCAATGGATGTCTAAACCCAAAAAAATGAAAAATATTTTTTGTGATTTTTTAAAAAATTTCTAAATGTAAACACATTTAAAAAAAACAAATAGAGTTTTACGATAAAATATTACCTATTTTTAACTTGATAAAATCATATTCTATATAATTCATATACTCTAATCTTCACAACTTACTCAATTGAAGTGAATGTGAATTTTGCATAATTTTTATTTTTGGAAAACGTTTTTTTTGTTATTTATTAAAAAATTTAAAAATTTAAATATATTTTGATTTTTTTTTGATTTTTTTTTAAATTGTACTTTATATATAGTTGATTATATAAGTTCCAATTTTTAAATAAAATGAATATGAATTATTTTCTAAATAAGGATAAAAATGTGAAAAAATTAAAAGGTGTTGCTTTTATTAGTAGTTTGGTTGACAACAAAAAAGAACCGTATCACTAAAGAAGGAAAATGTAGGACGACAAAGACGCGATTGAAGTGGAATAAATGATGCCCTAAATGAAAAACATAAACGTGAAATTTGTTGGAAAAGAGAAATGCGCGTTATGTGAAACGCGGATTGAGAGTAGTAGGTAAGAGACGAAAGAGTGTGTCACCTTCACCATCCCAAAAGATCCCGTTTTGGCGTTAACGTCGAGTGACCACAAATAACATAAGACCCTAAAACCATGGTGGTCCTCACCCTGACACATCTTCTCTCTATTTGTATTTATAGTTTTTCTGAACCATTACATATATTATCACTACTTTGATTTATAAATATAATTTAAATCATAAACTATCTAGTTTTTCTTAATCTCATGTCAAAATGATTAAGCTAATTAATAATTTGGTATCGGAGGTTCATTTCCTCTCTAGTGTATATATATATATATATATATATATATATATATATATATATATATATATATATATTAACAAAAGATTTTAGGGTTAATATTCTAGGCAATGGATCAGCGTTTATTGATCTAATTGTTGACACAAAAAAAAATTCTATCATATTATATAATCGGCTATTTATAATCAAATCTCTGTGAAAAAAAAAGTGTTTAACCACTTAATATATATAGAGAAGAGAGTGTGAAGACTAGATTTTAAAATAGAATTGCTTGAGTTTATTGATGTTACATAGAGAGATTATATAGTACAAAGTAAAGTTAGAAACGGTAATACATGTTTAGATATTAACAAATCTATATGGAATATTTCCATTATGGCTGGGAATTCGGGTATATCGGTTCAGTTCGGTTCGGTTAGTTCAGAAATCAGTTAATTAGTCAAAAAAAAATGTACCAAAATTATTCGAAAATGTTAAACAATCGGTTCGGTTCAGTTCGGTTATCGGTTAATTCGGGTAGAAAATGTTGGTTCTGAAAATAACCGAAAATCAAATAATAACCGAAAACATATCAATAACCGAAAGAACCGAGAACATATCAATACCCAAAAGAACCGAAAATCAAACCAGTATCCGAAATAACCGAAAAATATACTAATAACCGAGAATAACCGAAATGCATACCAATATCCGAAAAAAATGAAGAAAAACTGAAAAAGTGCAATAGTGGAATTCTGAAAACAAGTATATAACATATATATGTTCGAGTTTAAGAGGCCAGGTTCATAATGCAAAGTGAAAGTAACAAGGTCCATAACAACATGTGAAGGAAACATTGGGGCAAAAGGAGTGAAAGAGACAAGATTCATGCTTAGTAATGCTAACCGAACCTTATTGTTAGTCTATGATCCCTGCAAGAAAATGATAGAAAGAGACATGTATTAGTAGGTGACTGCATAGCTTCATAATAAAAGATATGAGTAAAGATGCAGCGTGTAATAAGTGAAGTGAAGAACCAGCGTGTACCTACATCTCCCGTATGTAATTCAGCAGTAGATGAAGCTACAAAAACAAACAATCAATCATAAGCTTTCTTTTTTGCCTACATTTTCCCAGCAAAACTATTGAAACAAAAACAAATGCAAAAGTTATTGCTAACTAGGTTTGTACACCAAAATCTAGAATCCTTGGTGATCGAACCAGCTTCAACCAGTACACCAAAAATCACTAGAATAAGAACCATGATATAACTATGTGCAACCTTCTCTAACCATTTATTTCTTATATTCTTCTGTTTTACTTTTGTAAAGTGGTGATTACTTAATTAAAGATATACATATGGTCTCTTCACTTGGATTACGACAAGATTCTCAACTCAAATCTATGAATTTTCAATTATTTATCTAATTAAGATTTGAAACAAGTGGACCACCTACAAATTATATGCTAATTCCCACGATAATGAGCTTAACTTAGCAATATTATCCTGATATTATTCCAGATTTCATCCTAAAAAACACGATTAGTATAATACTAGCGAGCTTAGATTAGTCATACACATCTTCATAACCATCTACATCAACATAATAACATTGAACCACAACTTTCTTAAAACCCTAAATCAACCTATAAACTTCAAAACCATATCAAGCTTTTCAATTCTTGCCACTCATTACGTTAAAAAAACATACTTACCTAGGTTTAATTGTAGCTAGAGACCGCATAATCCCGACGCGTGCTCCAATTAATTTGTACGGCGGAGACTGTTGAGATTTAATTGTAGCTAGAGACCGCAGAATCCCGACGCGTGCTCCGATTAATTTGTACGGCAGAGATTTTCCCAGCCCTAATACTCCCCTTCAAGATGGACGTGTAAGTCGAAAACGTCCATCTTGGACCGAAGATAAAGAAATTGATCACGTCATAAGGCTTTGGTGAAGAAGTCCGCTAGTTGTTCGAGTGTAGGAACATGAGAAGTAGAAATAACACCAGCTCATGTACTCGTGAAGCATTACCAATATAATGTTTTAAGAGTATCCCAGAGAACCTTAGCATTATCAACAAAAGAGATTGCCTTTTGGACTTGAGAATCAAGGCTTGCATACAACTAACCAACAAGCATCGAGTTCGTTTGGATCCATCGTTGAAAATCCGGAGAATCACTTGTTGGTTTTACTAGAGAACCATCAACAAAACCTAGCTTGTGTTTTGCTTGAAGGTTGTTGCAAGCCATCTTTGTCCACTTCTCATAGTTGGCGCCGGAAAGTAGAAACGAAGTTAGAACGTGATGGGGATGGTCCGATGTAGATAGGTAGGAAGAAGGGGAGGTGATCTCAGAACCAGCTTGTTGTGGAGGAAACACCATTGTAGAAGATTAAGTAAAAATTTAGAAGATTTACAAGAGAAGCAATTGTAGAAGAAGAAATAGACAACCAAAAAATTTGGTTTAGGATCGTTACTCTGATACCATATTAAAATTATGTTTTAGAATAGAATTATTGAGTTTATTAATGTTACATAGAAAAATTATATAGTACAAGATAATATTAGAAACGGTAATACATGTTTAAATATTAAAAATTCTATATTGATATTTTCA
Source organism: Lepidium didymum (assembly GCA_963920545.1). Classification (NCBI taxonomy): domain Eukaryota; kingdom Viridiplantae; phylum Streptophyta; class Magnoliopsida; order Brassicales; family Brassicaceae; genus Lepidium; species Lepidium didymum. The sequence continues at coordinate 3,087,906 of OY986984.1, read as the reverse complement.
TATTCCTAAAAGAGAGAGATTTATCGTTTTGTAACAACAATTATACACCTTACAAATTATATCGTATTCATGAATATACATGTCTTGTAGATATCCAATTATTCTTCTTTTTTTTCTTCTAGAGGATACCAAAACAAATCTAAATATGGTCCCGCATAAGACTTTCTGACACATAGGAAGTATTAATGTTGGTACATGTGGTCTTGACTCCTGTATGTAACCCAATGTCAATGTGTAATAAAGAAATGTTATATAGATTTTCTATATACAACAATCTAAATATATTCCTATTCTAATTATAAAATAACTGTGATGGTATCCAATCACTATTCTGATTATAAATTTTTTGTGATGGTATTCCTTTTCTGATTATAAAAAAAGTTGAGTTCTTAAAATCATTTGCCTGGAAAGACATGTCCACCTTTACATTATACTTATGCTATAATTATTGAATCAAATACTTTTTGTGTCAACAATCCATTATCATTATATTAGAGAAGAAAGTCAACTTGGTGTAGAGTATACAAATGATATGTTTGAAGAAAATTTTCTAACATGTCAGAAAATAATATCAGTTTGTGAATTTAAAGAACAAAAAATAAATGAAAAATAAAGCTGATTAAAATCTATTTCAATATATTTTTTTGTTTCAATTATATTAGGTTTTTTTTGTCACGTGCTAAAAAATTACAGAAAATGAATGGCAGATTTACTGTCGTAGTAAACGTCCATTGGGTGTGAGTGAGCAACTCCAAGAATATTCAACATCCTCTTAATACAAATAAGTTCTTGAACGAGCATAGCAATGGCATGATACTCTGCTTTAACTGAAGATCTACTCACAGTCTTTTGTTTTTGTGTTTTCCAAAATATTGGTGTCACCGAGTTACACATAATACCCTGTGATAGACTTGCGAGTGATAAGACAATTCACCCAATCTGCATCACACCAACCAGTCACTGTAAATTCACTATCAGCTCTAAGTAAAATGCCATGTCCATGATCAGATTTTAATTAATGAACTACACATAATGCTGCCAACCAATGATCCTGGCGAGGTGACTGCATAAACTGTGCCAGTATGTGTACCGAGTAGGCCAGATCAGGTCTGGTGACTCCAAAATAAATCAGACAGCCTAAGAGTCTGCGATATGGTGAAGGATCAAGCAACAAATCTGACTTAGAAGTCGTCAACGTGTTGTTTTTCTCTATCGGAAAGGCAGCTAGTTTAGCTCCTAACAAACCCATTTCAGCTATGATGTCCAATACATATTTCCTTTGACACAAATACACTCCAGATTCATTCCTTGCAACCTCAATGCCGAGGAAATATTTGAGTGGTCCCAAGTCTTTCATATGAAAGCAAGATGCCAAGTAGTCTTTAAACTTTTGAGTTGCTTGTTTATAACTTCCTGTAATCACCACACATCTCCCTTGTGAAAAGTGAACAACGAGAAATCAGCTAAAGATTGTACAAAACCGTAATCCTTAAAGAGTATTAGAAAGCTTTGCAAACCAACATCTTGGTGCCTGCTTAAGGTCATATATTGATTTGCAAAAGACGACATATTTTGTTTTTATCACTTAACTAAAATCCAAGAGGTATTTTTATGTACACTTCTTCCTCCAAATTCTCATGAAGGAAGGCATTATGTGCATCCATTTGATGTATATCCCATCCATGCTTCACTGCCACATCTAAAAAGATTCGAACTGTTCCCATTTTAGCAACAGGAGAAAACGTCTCTCTATAGTCTTCACCTTCTATTTGTTTGTTTACCAAGGCGACAAGCCTTGCTTTATATATCTCGATAATCCTATCTGATCAGAACTTAACCTTAAAAATCTATTTTCAATCTATTGCCATCTTTCCAGCGGGTAAGTCCTCCATGATCCATGTCTCATTCAGTTCCAAAGCACCATTTTCACTCCTAACAGCAGATTTCTACTTATCATTTTTGATAGCCTCTTCAAACGATTTTGTTTCAACAGGTGAAACTACTGCAGCCACATATCTAGTGTGTTGAGCTGAGAAGCATGACGTGGTATCTATAGCAGACAAAGGATAAACACAGTTTTCTTCGACTGTGTTACTAGTTACACTGTTTACAATGTAGTTCTTTAAGGTTACGGGAGCAGTCTTCTTCCTTAGACCACGTCCAAGTGGAGTTACAGCATCTGCAGTGGGTTCTGGTGTGATGTCGTGCGAAGCAGTAACAGCAGGTAGCTCGATGTTTGGCGGAGAAGCAAATTGCGATGGTGAATTCATCATTATAGAAATTGCAGGTCCGAGGTTCGAAGACATAGTAGGAGCTAGTGTAATTGAAGTTGTAACAGGAGCATTCAAGGTCCTCTGTTGTACCACAAGACTCAATTCTATGTCTGTAACACCTTTTGAAATCGGAGCCCACAATAACTGACCATCATCATCATCATCAACATCAAGAGGAGTTGCACTCTCTGGTGCAAATGGAAACTTGTGCTCAGAGAATACCACATCCCTTGACACAAAGAACTCTAACTTTTCCAAGTTATAGAGTCTCCAACCTTTCTTGCCATGTGGATATCCCATGAAAACATATTTTCTGCTTTTGGAAGCGAACTTATCTCCATGTCGAGTTTGATTGTGAGCATAACACAAACTTCCAAAAACCTTAATGTGATCATACATTGGCGGTTTATTAAACAAAATCTCATACGGTGTCTTGTTATTCAACACCAAGCTTGGAGTGTAATTAATCAAATAACTCGCCGTCAAGACACATTCTCCCCAAAACTGAATTGGAAGATTAGATTGAAACCTTAAACCTCTGGCAGCTCTGGCAATGTTTAAAATATGCATATGCTTTCTTTCAACTCTTCCATTTTGTTGAGGGGTTCTTACACATGAAGTTTCATGTAAAACTCCATTTTCTTTGAAGAAGTTACCTAGAGCAACAAACTCGGACCCATTATCACTCCTAATAGCTTTGATTGGCGATTGGAATTGTCTTTCTGTGAGAGCAAAGAATTCTTTTAGACACTTTGCAGTTTCACTTTTATCTTTCATAAGATATATCCACACTCCTCTTGAGTAGTCATCTACAACAGTTAAGAAATATCTTGATCCACAATGTGAAGTGGTTCGATAAGGACCCCATATATCAATGTGAACTAACTCGAAAATCTTAGATGTTTATTCATACTGAGTGGAAATGAATGTCTGGTTTGCTTTGCTCTAAAGCATACATCATAATTTTTGTTGAAACTTTTAGAAGAAATCAAACTAGAAACGCTAGGCAACAATCCTACAATTCTCGGAGAATGATGCCACATTCTTCTATGCCACAGATCAAACGTTTTATTCTCCAATGTGGTCACAGCTCCAGCTTCCTCTACTCTACGAAAATGGTAGGTACCTCCTGAAAGCTTACCAACTTCAATCACCATCTTCGAGTTCAAGTCATGTATCACAATAAATTGCTTAGCTAACTACATTACACATTCAGTGTCATCGGTTATCTATCCCAAAGAAATCAAATCAGGCTTCAGTTCCTTGACATAGTAAATTGATTTCATAACCAGATTCCCTAGTTTGACTATTATTTCAGTCCGAGAGACATGATCTCTACCATCAGCCATCGTTACCAACACAAGATCCATTTCTCTAAGATCTGTCAGCAATTCTAATCTTCCTGTCATGTGGTGCGAAGCACCAGTATCCATTATCCAAGGTTTTAAAGAAGACTAATTGGAAACTTTCTCAGTTATGGTGTTCTTCTCGGACGCAGCAGCATTAGCATTTAAAATGCTCTTGATCGATTTCCACTGTTGATCGGTCAGATGAACACCATTGCGATCATTGTCTGTCACCACATGATTTGCCACTTCATGATTATCCACATGTGGTACATACACATGACTGGCGAATTGCGGTTGTCCTTTGCCACGTCCACCGCGTGTTCCACCACCTTTTACTCTACTGTTCCACCACCTTTTACTCTGCTCGAAATAGAGCGTGACCTTGGTCTGTCACCCCACCACTCAGGGTAACCTATCACTGCATAACAGCTATCTGATGCATGACCCAGCCTGTTGCAGTTCTTGCATAGAGTGTTTATGTTTTCTTCACTAAGAAAGCGAGGATTTGTCTGAAGAGCAAAAGCCATTGCCTCAGGTTTCTCCTTTGCTCCCAATCGCATATCTTCTTCTTGTCTTACCAGATTGTATGCTTGTTCAAGCGATTGCATTGGAACTTTGGAGACAATATTGGACATCACAGTCATGTACTAATCATCAAGTCCGAAAACAAATTGATGCACCTTATCGTTTTCATGCTCTTCCTCTTGAAGAGCTCCAACGTTGCAGGTGCAAGTTCCACATGTGCAGGTTTGTAATGGCCGACTAGCATTGAAGCTATCCTAGATTCAAACAAGCTTCCCATAATAAGCCTCCATAGTCAATCCCCTTTGCTTGCAACACGCAAGCTCTGCCTTGATTTGTTGGATTTTAGCACCATTAACCACTGAAAAACGCTTTTTCAAGTGATCCCACAAATCCTTGGTCACGTCGCGATGTGAGATAGTAGATCTCTGTCTTGGTTCAATTGCCATCTTGATCCAGGAAACCAACAAAGCTTGAATTGTATTCCAATCTTCAAAATCAGGAGAGTTATCAGTGGGTTTCATAATTAAGCCATCCAAAAAACCAAATTTCTTTCGAGACATGAGAGTTGTTCTCATTCCACATGCCCATTCATCGTAGTTCATCCCTTTAAGCAAAGGATGAGAAATCACAATCCCAGAGTTATCGGCGGAAGTCAGGTCGTAAGGAGATATGGTTCGTCGTACCTCTGTAGTCACGGTCGAGTTCGTGTTCGCTGGAGCATGTGGTACGGCCATTAATTGATTTAAAAATTTTAGAGTTTTTCAATGTGTTTAGTTTTAGACTCTGATACCAAAAAAAATTACCAATAATTATGAAAGTATTTGTGTTATTCATCAGAAAGGAGATCACGATATACATATAATACTCTCACATAACTATCTATCATATAAAGCTGGGAAACAGCTATACACATTGACTATATTCAAATACTCCTGTTTACAAGGAACAGACTCTAACAGAGTTAGTCCAGAATCATCACGTGTCTTGCAGACAATTAAGTCAGCTATGCTTTTACAATAATTGTTATGGATAGTCGTTCTGTGCTATAAAAATCAATAAACTAGTCTTTGGGTTCATAAAGCAACTGAAATACCATTTATAATTCATCAAACCAATCAAAACGTATGGTGAAACAGTTCTGATTTCTGAAGATTGGCTTATAAGATCGTAGATTGGTTTATGAGATCGTGGTGGAAAATCCAGTACCACACAATAAATAAAAATTTTAAATAAAATAGTAGATAATGCAAATCTCAAATATGAAAAGTCGAACAACTTGTCTGTAAGAAGTCGAGCAAAATTTTGGACCACACAATAAATAATTTTTTTAAATAAAATAGTAGATAATGCAAATCTCAAACGAGTATGGGAAAAAAGAAGAAGAGATGATATAAATATCTTAACGTGTGTATTAGGGAAAATATGAAAACTATTCGAATCACATCAAAACCAAAGCAAAAAGATGTTCACAAATGATGACTCAAGAGAGACCCACAATGTTTTTTGATTAGCAGTGAAGGGACCATTTTTCCTTTTTCATATTTCATGCATTTATAACTAACAAATTAGTGTAGATCCTTAAATGTGAATGTAATCAATCAGTCTTGGAAATAAAACAGAATAAATAATTTAGATTTAGATTACGCAGATACTCCTAATGCCACGTACCCCACAAAAAAGGTAATTTTGTAATTATTAATGGTCCTACTAATTTAATTTGCACGTATGATACTCATCAAAGGTAAGTACTCATTGAATACGTACTTAATTCGTTGAATCACTAATGTGTATTTCATGAAATTTATCTTTTTTTTTCCTTTCGAAAATAGTACATTAAAGCCCACCTAATGAATTGGCGTTGCCTTTAGGTGTTGAGTAATTTAATTCTTTCTTCACTTAATATTACTTATTGTTTTAGTAAAACAAATATGTTGTTAAGTAATCTTTATTTTTGCAATGTGAAATTGATTAGACTTTTATGTTTTATGACTTTTTGTGCTCCGCAATTTTTGTTACGATGATAAAACCTGATTTATAGCATAAAGCACACATGTTAAAACTCCATATTAGTAAGGAAAAACCGAATTTTATATGTCAAAATCATTAATTGGATTATTGTAACCACGAGATTGAGAATAATTCGACCACTATGTAGTTCATTTTATTAATTATTGGTTGATTGTTTATTTTTAAGTATAAAATTTTATTAACATTAAATCGATAAGATTCAATTTATACTCAAACTTAAACTTAAACTTTAAATCCTATCAAATTGGGTTATATGACTAACTGAAATCAAACTCCAATGAAGAAAATGTGGAAGTTGACATTTAACCATTTAACAAAAATCATTTTTTCAAAATACAAATTAATTGATTTTTTGTGTGCAAAAACTTTTTATATATTCATCTCTAAACATGAGTATAATACAAAAAGAAAAAGTACTATTTCCTATGTAACCTAAATATAATTAAAATGTTACTTCTTCTGTTTCATAATAGATAATGTTTAAGATTTTTACACATAAATTAAGTAATCATTTGCAAGTGGTCTTTCTAGTGGCAGGTGGTAAATCCAATAAATGCAGACGCACTTATACATCCAGAAATTAAGTTTTACTGTATACATTATGTAGAAACTTGGCTAATGAACCGGTCAGTTGTGGTTCAATGTTGACAAAAAAAAATTAAAGAATCATTTAATTATTAATTTTTCTAACTAAAAGTATTGTTTTCAATGTATTTAATAATCATTCATCCAATTAGAAATCAATATGCAGAATATAGATGGTCAAAAAAAAAATATAATTAATTTTATATTGAAAATTAAAACATCATAATTTAATATAAAAAATTTCTCTAAACCAAATTATTTGAAAACATATTTTAGGGTTTACCTATGTGTTTTGCATTACAAAAAAAGTACTCATTGAATATATACTTTATTCTGTACACACCAAATGTGAAATTTGATCTCGTTAAAGTGAGGCATGAGTGTTTTTTTTTTTTTTTTTTTTTTGTCAACTAATATATTAATTAAACTAGGCCATCAGAAAATGATGGTAGTAAAGTTTACAACACCAAACCATTAGCTGACTCTCTAATAGAGCGAGCGAGAGCATCAGCTTTATGGTTCAGAGATCTCGGAAATACATGAAGAGTGAAAGCGCGAAAGAAAGATTTTAACCTGAGAAACTCCTCCTGGTAAGGTTGGAAAGCCGGCCACTCGTCTGGATGGATTAACAGCTTCAATACATCCGTACAATCAGTAGCCATCTCTACCTCCAGATACTGAATCATGATTAGTGACTCCATGGCCCAAAGAACAGCTTCGACCTCTGAATGCAGCGCATATAGGCTCCTTCTTATTCTCCTTGCATCCTTACAACCCTCTGAGACAGCATCAGGAAAACAAAACCAGCCGATATCGAAATACATATCAGTACTTTTCTATGATGCATCAACAAAACACCGATAACCCGTAAAAGCCGGATTAACGGTCGATGGGGTAGACACCCCTGACCACGGTATAGTAGACCCGATCGGTCCTGGTTGACTAGCATCTCCATATTCTTGTCTAGCAACTGACCATTCCGATGCGTCTTGCTCCGCTTGTAATAATACCTCCCGAGGATCTTTGCACGATTCTGAAAAACAAAAATCATTTCGTGCTTTCCAGATATGTCATATTAGCCATGGAAACACATTATCATTTATAGATTTCGGGGTTCTCCACAAGGCATGAGTGTTCTATTGAAGATATATGGTTGTCACTTTCAAACCATATTATTTATATCATGTTTGTTTTATGGTCGCCATCGATTGCAATTAGCGGTAATGACCAGCTATCAATCAAAAATTGAGTTTGTTGTTTTTCTGCAGTCGCTAATGACTGGTCGCTATAATATTTGTTTTACAGTTGCTATCAAATAGTAATTCATTTTTCAATTTTAATTTTTTTTAATAAAAGTTACAAATATTTATAAAAAGAAAAAAAGTTGTATGTTACTTTAAACTATAAATATTGATACTTATTTAGCAAAAAAAATCAAACATAATTTAACATAACAAAAATTTTAATATAACACAACATAACAAAAGTTTCACAAATAAAACACATAAATACTTCACTTGTGAGAATATCGTGCAATTACATATGTTTATAAAAATGAAACTTTTTATGTTAATATAAATTATAAACTATTGATACTAGTTTAGCAAAAAAAAATTATAATTTAAAAATAACATAAAATTTTAAGACATATTCAAAAACATATTCTACAAACCGATATCATAACAAATTTTTAAAAACAATTTTTTACTTTGATTCAATGTTTTTTTTGTTTTTTTTTGTTTTACTCTATTTTAATTTAATTTTTTTAATTTTATTTCGTGTATTATTTCGTTTAATTAATTTCTTTTAATTTTATTTCGTTTATTGTATTTTATTTTATTTTGTATTATTTTATATTATTTATTATTTTATTTTATTTTAGTTATTTTATTTTTACTTTATGTTTATATTGATTTTTACTTTTTTGTCGCTGCCAATTACTAAATAAAATAGCAATAAAAAAGTTGAGTTGTTGGCAACTGATTGGTACGACCAGACATTGAACCAGCTTTTGATCGCGGTCCATAGCGAACACCGAACAAAAATTCATATGAATAAAAGTGAGTAACATGACGTTGAGTTTTTAGATATTACTAGACTACTTATTAACATAAACATTATAATACTCTTTAGTGTCAATTGAAGAGCTTCAAATAACATCTTATTCCTAAAGCAGTATGAAAAGTTTTTTCTGATCAAGGTTTAACAGTATGAAAAGTTTTTTCTGATCAAGGTTTAACAGTATGAAAAGTTTTTTCTGATCAAGGTTTAACAGTATAAAAAGTTTTTTCTGATCAAGGTTTAACAGTATGAAAAGTTTTTTCTGATCAAGGTTTAACAGTATGAAAAGTTTTTTTTGGTATTAAATACAGATCTTATCTTCATACTATTTTTAATTTTTTGACCGAATATAGAGATAACAAAGAATATGCAAGAAAGAAAAAACTACACCAAAAATGAAAATATAATACAATGAACTGAGATCTGAAAAAAGAACCCAACACCGGAAAAACAAACGCACTGACGCAAAACTCAACAAGACTATCCTATAGAAACTATTGCCACAAACGACTAGTACAAAAAACAGCCCTAATTCAGTATGAAAAGTCCCACGAAAAGAAGGAAACAAACACCCAAATCAATAATATAATACACTGAAAGCAATTTCTTTTTTATGTATAGCGATTCTTGAGCATTTGATATTGATCGTTTCGTGTTTGAACAACCCAAAACAAAAATGAACATTTGAATCATGTGATGTAAAATACGCAATACGTGTGAAACCTCTTAAAATAAGCATGTTACATATAATAAACAAATTAAAATAATAATAAAAAATACAAAAGAGGAATCAAGAAATGGAAAAGATATTTCACCATCAGGATATACATATAGGAATCCAACGGTTGAAATAAATCAAAACAGACTATAAATAAACATTTTAGTCCATCGTTCACTCTTGAAAAGACAATTCTACTATCAAACACAGAAGTGAGTGAGAGAGAGAGAGAGAGAGTGGTTCACATAAATAATTACTATCAATAATTCACAAATCCTAAGACCATCAGCTAACTTGTACGTTGACAAATCGACCAAAGAATCGATACGTGTCGAGATCTCATTAGTTTAACCAGACCGGAAAATGGGGAGGACGACTTGGTTCGACGTGGATGGGATGAGGAAAGGAGAGTGGACGACGGAGGAAGACCAGAAGCTCGTAGCTTACATCAATGAACATAGTCTTGGTGATTGGGGCTCACTTCCTAGAAAAGCCGGTATAAATCTATACTTACACTATTTTTGTATATATATGTATACATTATACAGTTTTGATTTTTAAGGAAGTTGATTGAAGGTTAAACACGTGTCTTGTTTTAACTAGTTCTTTAGATTTCAGTTTCAGTTTCTATCGAACCAAAGATTTTTTTTGTCTTAAAACACAAAAAAAATTGTCAGCTGGTTTTAGGAGAATTATTTTCAGAAATTTACATACTTATGTAATTTTTTTAATCAATAATTAAATCGATATATCTCAAACAATATTATTGAAATATATTTGATTTTTATTTACGTAGTTTTTTTATCTAAACTGTATATCTCAAACAATATTATTGAAATATATTTTATTTTTTTAAATGGAATTCTATTAAAAAAAGTTGTAGAGTTGGACATATAAATTTTTTTGAAAAAAATTAGGTTTAGGGTAGTAAATAGGAATACATAAAATTTTAAGAAAAAAGGACACAGTTTTCGATTATTATATTCACAGACTTGTGATAACCATTCGACTAGATTTTATCGTTATGAAGATATTATATATAATGAAATCTGTGAACCCCTGAAAGCCAAGTGTTACTTGGTTTCTTTTTCACCTTATTATTATATATTATCAATTTTAAAAAGTAAAAAGCTGTAGAAATTATATAAATTTCCTTTTTCAGCCAATGTCAGAAAGTTTTGTGTATTGTCAATCATCACATTTTATGTCTGGTGGAAAAAAAAGGTTCGATCTTCGAGTAATTTATCTGTTTGCCACCATGTTTTGTAGTATAATAATATCTTATTTTTTTCTGATAATAACTCTTTTTTATTTTTTGCATAAAATTAAAAAGGTCTTCAAAGATGTGGAAAGAGTTGTAGATTAAGGTGGTTGAATTATCTAAGGCCTGGGATTAAACGAGGCAAATTCAGTCCTGAGGAAGAAGAAGAAATCATCAAATTTCATGCTGTTCTTGGGAACAGGTAATTCATTTGTGATTGAACACAAAAGTAATAATATATAACAATAAGATATGCATCATTATCTCTTAATATAATCGTTATTTCATTTGATGAAAGGTGGGCAGCGATAGCTAAGCAAATGCCGAACCGAACAGACAATGACATAAAGAACCATTGGAACTCATGTCTTAAGAAAAGACTCGCTAGAAATGGAATCGATCCAATGACTCATGAGCCAATAAACCTCACAGTCGAACCTAACTCTTCTTTAACTACATCAACACCAAGCACTTCTTCTTCCTCCTCCTCTTCCTCTTCAGGCTCTGCTCGTCTCCTTAACAAGCTCGCTGCTGGAATCTGCTCGACAAAACATGGACTCGACAAGATCAAAACAGTGATATTGTCAGAAAAAAGAGAAACCATTAATGAAGAGAATAAGATGATGATGAGTAGCAAAGAAGGCGAAGAAGAAGAAGAAGTGACTGATTGTTTCATGGATATTGATGAGAAGCTAATTACGATGTCGTTTGATCATGAGCTTCAGATACCTTGCGACTCTACTTCGACGACCTCTGGCTTCGTAGCTACTGATGACTACTCATCAATTGAACCGTACTGTTTGTACTCGTCTGATTTCTATGATGAGATTGAACAACTTGACATGTTCCTGCTTTAAAAAACAGAAGTCTCTGGTATTGTAATAATTTGTTTGTATTGTGTAACGAGAGAGTTATGTAAAAAGCAAATGCTTTAGTACTTCAAAAGATGACATGCATGGTCAATATTTTGAGTATTGACTCTTGCTTTTATTTGATTCCCTATCTCTTACACTGTCACACAGGTCTCAGGGCTTCATGCCAATGCAATGAAACAACCCTATCGAATGCTATGTTCCTATAAATATTGTCAGAAAGATGTGGTTGAAGCTTTAGTTTATGTGGTATAAGGTTCTTAACTCGTTTTTTTTAATTGATTAAAATCATTTCATTCTATACAAATTTAAATCTCAAACCAAATATAAGTGAAACAGAAAAAAATCTGTTTTTATTTTTTTTATCGGAATTTGATTCAAATAGTTGCGTAACTCTGTATAATAAGAAGTTAATAAAAATACTATTTTTTGATTAAAAAAAATTTGTATACTAATATTTGGGGCTAAAATAATAAGACTCGTTTAAAAGTGAATATGATAGATTGAAAATATTTCTGAAAATGAGTACCAACTTAGTAGATGACCGACCAAATATATTAAGGTTATGATTAAATAGATATCAACATTTCAAGAATTTTATTATCACAAATATGATAAAAATATAAAAGTTATTCCTTCCATTTAATAATGAAACGTTATTTTAAAACTTATTCATCATTTTAGCATAAATGTTTTTTTCAGCGGAGACTATTATAGAATTCGTAGTTTTATCTCTATTATTGTGATATAATACCTAGCAAAAATAATATAATATGATATATTAAAAATTAATTAGTATAAAATATTGACAGCTATCTAGACATAAACATAGAATAAATGTGGTCACACAGAGTGACACGTGTTCAATTTATTGATCGTGAATAATGTTTTTGTTCCCATTTGTGGTAACTTTTCAATAATTTTCACTTTTTGTCATGCCAATTTATGGAAATCTTTCTTAGTCATGTGGAAAAATTAATTAAACTGTCCCACATCTTTGGTCTTCTTTTTGTTTTTGTTTTTGTTTGTTTGCTTTTCGTTGTCATCTTTTTTGTTGGTTTGTTGAATAGTGCATTATTATCTAAGACATTTTAGTTGATTACATTTTCTTCCAATTAGATAGGTAAACTTGATTTAGAACTTAAATTTATTAAATTTTTTTTGTAAAATCAAACTCTAGATATTTAATATATTAACTGAAACACGTAATTAGCAGACAAAAACTCAGCAATTGCTTAGTTTTTAGTACGATAATTTTCTTTTACAATTAAAGAAGTGTATTATTTACTCGAATATCTAAGTTTTTGTTTTATTTTAGAATATATATACTATTTTCTGAATTCTTCAATAATATGATATAGGTAATGATTCTGGTATCAAAGTTTCGATTTTTCCGTACTACAGATGGAAGATTAAAATAAAATCTTAGAAAATAAGTTTTACACTATAGATCAAACATTATCAGTATAATTGAAAAAAAAATACTATTTTTAGTCAATCTTATACCTTTTAAAAGCCTTATAAATTCTAGTAGTATTACCGGTCATAAGATATATACTAATATGATAAATAAATTTTCATGGATAAATTCTAGTAGTATTACCAGTCATAAGATAATTTATAAATATATCACAAAATTTTATATTATTGAATTAGTATTTTGTAGAAATGATTTTCAATTTCACTGTATTTCTAGTTATTTGAAATGATTAGTTTTATGATTTGAGAATATTTTAAATAATTTTCTATTTCTATGATACAAAATTTTAGAAAAGTTTATTTTTTAAACTAAATAATTAAATGTCTACTTCTATAATATTTTTCATTAAAGTTCCACTCTAAAGAATCGTGTATTCCACATAATATAAATAGAATTTAGAGTGATTTGAGTTATAAATTAAGAGTTAAAAACAATTTAGTACAATTTTCTCAAATTCAATCAAAATAATTAGAACTTATATCAAGTCATTTCAAATAATAAACCCCTAATATTTTATAATTATAAACATGAAAACATTATTCTGTACTGATAGAACAAGCCACGAGTCTAAGTGGGATGATACATTCAAGCCTTACCCTACTATGTAATATGTTTTCAAATGGTAAATTACAGCAAAGCACTTTTGTAAGAAGAAAACAAATTTCCGTAGATGAAATCTTATTCGAAAATCCTAGAAAAGTTTAGAATCATGTAAATTTGTTATATTCGAAAAGTGAAAAAAAAATGTATAGATAGGAGTGTTACCTATGTGGATGTGACATATTAGTTGATTAAATAAAAATTTTAAGAATATTGATCTAAATTATAGATCGGATCTTGTCGAAAATCAATTCTATCTTAACTTACATATTATTTCACATATATTCTTTCGAAATAATAACTTTTCTAACCATTATTTGCAGTATTTCAAGCATAAATTGAAGATGAATCAAAACTACGATAATCTATTAACAACACGACTCTGATTTCATATATTTATAAGATTTTAGGTGTAAATGGTAACAACTGTATTAGGCAGAATATAAAATTTGGTTGAATTTTTTTTTATTTTTTAGTGGAATTTGTCAGAATTAATTAAAATTAAATGATAACAGCTGAATTTTGTTAAATGTGAAATCTGGTGAAATATTTTTTTATCCATAATTAGATCGACAAAAACCAATCTATAGCTCTATAGCCAAAATCCACCCAAAAACTATTTTCAATTATCTCATAAAATTAAGAGGGACCGAATCCCTGATGTCAAATTCATATACCCAAAAAATAAAATTCAAACCTTAGGCAAATCAATGACCGTATAATATGCAAAAACCTCAAATACAATTACATACCTAAAAATTATTGTTTTAATTAAAATTATATTAAAATATTTAAAATTAAAATTATAAATTTGAATAGATCAATTATTTTATGATAGTTTTTCCATTAATAAAGTATACACATATGATTTATTTATCGTCGTAAGATTATTGAATACTTGATATGCTTGTATAATAAAGAATATTAACTACTCCATGATTAAAATGATTTATATAACAATATATTAGATAAAAGATAATGCTAAGTTAATTTAATTTATATATATATATATAAGTTTATATATAAATATATGTGAGAGGGAATAGTTTTTTCATTATATATATAAACAAGTTACGTTAGATAGACGTTAAAAGAAGACAAAAAAAAATTAAAAAAATAACAAAAATTCCTCAACAAATTGAGTAATACCAACTGGTAACAGTGTAAACAAAAAAAACTGAGCAATAAAAATATTCCACATATATTATATTCGTCTTAGAGTCTCGACGATTATATTCGCCTTCATATGGATGGAAAAGTATTATTTCCGTCCGTGCATTGGTTTAACACTGTTAAATCAAGATACTGGGCGGTAAGAAATATATCCCAACATTCGATGAATTATTTTGGTCCCCACATACAAGATTTACAGGCCGAAGAATGAAAAGTAAAAGCACCACAAAAAATAAAATACTTTATTTGGTAAGCTGTTTCAGGTCAACTTGCAGTCACATCAAATTTAGTCAAGCGAGGAATACAATGTGACAAGCGATGTGATAGATGTGGCGCAGATGACAAAACGATAAATCATGTTCTATTTGAATGCCCTTCAGCTTTACAAGCCTGGGTGCTATCAAATCCCAGTAGGTTCTCACTTTCCGGGTGCTTCCATTTATTCAAATATTGATCATCTACTTTGGCTGATCCCAGAAATGAAGAATTTCAGAGCTTTCCATGAATTCTATGGTTCATTTGGAAAACAAGGAATGAGAAGACCCTTTTTAATAAAAATCAAGAACCATGAGACATAGTCCTACCAGCATAATTAGAGGCATAAGCTTGGGCAATATCTCAGCAGGGAATTGGTATAAAAAGTGGTGGGCTCACAAAGTCAACACATACCCAGGAGGGAAGGGTATCCAAACCGCTAATGGTAAATCCATCATTTACTAGGTATAGGTGCATGGTTGATGCCTCTTAGAAGGAATCAGAACTGTTCACGGGTTTATGTTGATATTGTTTTTCGTTTGAAGACGGAGGAGTGAATTTGGGAGCACAATGCGTCAGACGTAGCCTATCCCCCCTTCAATCGGAATTCGAGGCTCTTCTCTTGGCCATGACATGCCTTAGTTCCCTTCATATTTCAGAGGGGGAGTTCCTTGTAGATTGTTCTGAGGTTGTGAAGATGGTGGAAGATCCGTCGGCGTGGCTTGCCTTCTTACCTTACCTTGTTGACTTCTTAAGACTTCGGAATTGTTTCGCTAGTTGTTCCTTAGTTCTTATTCCACACGTACTTAATCACAAAGCTGATCTCTTAACTCGTAGTATTAGATAATTATCTAAGAATCAAGTTTTGGTGAACAATGTACCAGATGCTTAGACCCGTTTCTAAGTTTGATTAAGTTAAATTGACAAAAAAAATGTAACTCTGTCACCAGTTAGACCCTTTAACTAATAAAAGACTAATACCTATTTTATATTTACCACTTAAGATTTGTGATGTGAAATATTATATTAAATACTAAATCATCTGCTATAATGTGAAAACAAAAATATAACTTTTCTTGCTTTTCATAATAATAAGAAAATATTTTTCTTTACTTTTAACTTTACCTTTTGTACGTGCTGTTGTATGTGTGGTTCAGCTGAAAAAGTGTTGAGTGGAGTTGTACAAAAATCAAATCAAAACGTGTTTTTGTACCATTGTAGCAGTAATCCTGCGATCATTTCCGATTATAGATATTTTGGTTTATTTCACCATCTTCTCGAATTTCTCATGGACAAATTGATCCACGTGGAAGATTTCTTTATCTGTACTCATTATACATTACAATGACATGCCTTAGTTAATGGGCTGGGCCTCATTTACAAAAACATAAGTAAATTGGTCATGGCTTTGTGTTTGTAAATAAATGAACACAGAACAATGTTTGGAAGACCAAACTTTAGCTTCTTTTTCTCTCCATTCCTTGATTTCATTCTCAATCTTAGAGTCAGTCAACACATGCTTAAAAATCAGCAATTTGAGGTTCTCTAGTTGTTGGTGTTGGACCTCTCACAAACTAAAAGTCCCATAATATTCAAGTTTACAAGTTTTTTTTTGGTGAATTCAACTCTATAAGTTTGAATCCACTTAAGAAAAAAAAACCGCCGTGGAAGGAAAAATAATAATCAAATTGTAAAAGAATAATGCAATTAGAATCAAAATTTTATGGGGGGAGAAAACTTGACGTAATAACAAGAGAAGAAAAAAGATGAAGATAATCTAAACAAGATAGAGCGAGTTTGTTAGTGGTGAATCTAAACAAGCTCAAGGCTCAAAATCAAATCCATCCGAAAGACCCAAATCCAGCTAAGTGAGTTCACTATGCAGGGAGTCTGGACAGCTCAAAGTCGTAGGAAAAGACAAAATGATCCGAGAATCCAAAATATGGTAATTTTGATTGTTGATCTTAATTTCATATAAGAATATCTAGCTTCGATATGAATAAATTTTCTATTGGAATTTTGATTGTTGATCTCTAAATCAACACTAATCGAGAGTCATCTCAAATAAGTGACTAACTCCTAAGTTGGAGTTAGAGAAATCTACGATTAGATATTTGGTACATGTTAACCAAATAATTGAGGTAAGGTGGGTACAAGTACTATCTCCACATCCCATCAATTAATCAGATTCATGACAAATCCCATAAGACATATCTTATAATTTAAACTTATAAAATTATATGGAATTTGATATGTTAATTAAACAAATGATGGCTGCAGCTATCTAATTCAGATGTCTTGGACCAAGTCCTTCTATCTTAGTCTCATGTCAGTATTTTATTATATCATCTTAAACAAATCTTTTAGCCACCTCATATACAATATTCTTATAATACAACAACACCATGAATGTATTATAAATACACATTAATAAAAAATCCAAAAACCTTAATATTTTTGTTTTATATGATGTCTGGTACTTACAAATCAATACATTCATGAATGTAAATATATCGAGTTGTTGCTTATATTACGTATATCAATACTCGCGTTAAACCAGCCAAAACAAGCAAACTTATGAAACACAAAGAAAGATTGTAGATAACAAAAAAAACCAAAAGAAAGGTTAAAATATTGATTTCTACATAAAGAGAATTTGTTTATCGTCTATAACTGAAGTGGAGGTTCGTAGCGTTAATACAAACCATTAATATATATATATATATATATTTATACATATATAATCATATCGCCAGGGTGGTTTGCCCCTAATTTAGTAAGGTATCAAATGCTAAGTTCGAACCACATCCGTTCCAATTAACACATTTATGTTATAGATCATCTTGTCGATATAATGGTTAATTGTTGACAACTATATATATATATATATATGTTATTTAATATGATATATCTATCAACATTGCGGTTAGAATTCACTTGAAATTTTTGGTGTTATATGAACCAAAAATTTTTTTTATTTAAATGGTCCAGATTTTGATATTATTAATAACCATAATTGAATATTTTTGTTGTCTTTTCATCCGAACTCTATTGTAGAATACATAAATCAAAGAAAATGTAGCATATAATCAAAAACATTATCAGTTAAAATCAACAATTAACACAGATAATTTTCAGTTTTTTTCATCAAGAATTCGATAATAAAAAATTATATAATCTCGTATAATTGAATTTGGAAAAATTTAACAAAACAAAAATTACCATGTCATATGATGTAACATCAGTTTTGAAAACTTATAATAAATACTGATGTAACATATTTAGCGAGGGAATATAATTAGCGCGAACTACGCTAATTGCACGAACACAAAAACACAATCGGTCTCTTAACAACCTCAAAATTTCATGAAATAGTCAAAACTCAAAGGAAAGAGTTTGTCTGTCATAATCTTTGTTTATGTATTTATTTCATGACTTTCTTGGAACTTGTTATTCACACGTGCTATATTTCACATTTCTCATCTCATAATTTATTCTTTTTCATTTATCATAAACTTTATTTATTGAGATTAGGTACAGATTCCAGATTTTGGGGATTTTACAGAATAGACAAAACAATATTTAATTACAGATTTAGTTATTAAAAATAATTTTTAACGTCTAATTAGTGTAGTGTGTTTCTTACGTCTTGTATTAATTAAAAAAAATGTAATGAAAAAGCCATCGTTCAAAACTTAAAGATTGGTTCAAACATGGTTTTCAACCTTTAAGCACGTCTTTTTCTTATAGTAATGTATTATTTTTCGAAAAAACAGCCATAAGAATATTGAATTTATTCGTTTTTATTAAATTAAATACAAAATTTTTATCTCTCCAAAAAAATATCAACTTTTGTTTGAATTAGCATTTAGTCAGACTTAACAAATTATTAAACTCTGTTAAATATCATTAAATATTGTTAAATTTTCATTACGTCTTCGTTAAAATTTCGGAAAACACATAGTTTTGCCCAAAATCGAAATCTCAAATGTTAAAATCAACCAACCCTTTCAGTTTTTCTCAAACATCTTCTATTTTTCCTCAATTTTACTTCAGATTCATGAAGAAATTAGAAAGAGATATGTGAATTATTGGCTCAGATGACATGAGTGAACGATCTCATGACCAATTTTGCCACTTGCTCTCATCTGGTTAAAGTAATCATTCTTCCACATTCATTTTCATGAATTCAATTCCGACAAAATCTATTATGTTTTGTAAAGCTTGAAAGCGTAAAAAGATATTAGAGGAAGAAGTCAAAAAGATAATTAAAGGTTTCGATTGAGTTTAAGTTGAAGCCGGTTCAATTGAAGGCAATAACCAATCCGGTTATTGTTGGTTAAAAGAACAATCAAATATGTAGAGAAACGATCTTTCTCTTCTCTAGTTTTAACTTCTTCCCTCTTCTTTCCTTGTAATTTTATTGGTAATCTTCGATTCTGTTTATGTCTTTCTCCTGCATTGTAAACACTCATTAATGGAGCATAATAGTGTAATTAATCCTTAACAAAATAGGGACCGAAATAGGATATAATTTCTCAACAAGGTAGTAACCGAAAAAGGATATAATTTCAAGTGAGAGGAGGAATCTAAAATGAGATTGATAGAGAGAAGATAAATCAAATGATATTAAGAAAGAAATTGAATTTTATGAAGTGAATCTAACAAAAGGGAAAAAATTTAGACTTTTTAATGGTTTCTTAAATTTTATTTATGTTTAACGGAAATTGTAATATGCTTAACGAACGGTTAAATTTGTATAATAGTAGTTCTAAATTAGCGAAGTCAAACATAAGTTAGTATTTTTGTTGAAGAGAAAAAAATTGGTATTTAATTTGGTAAAAACGGAGAAGTTGAGTATATTATGATTATTTTTTATTAATTTTCTATTATGAGTATTATATTAAATCCAGTGTCAAGAAAAAAAAAGAAAAAAAAACATTATATTAAATTATTAATGTACCTATTAAACCATTTGCAGTTTAGTACTAATCGTGTTTTTTTTTTTGTCAAAGTACTAATCGTCTTAGTTATGATAAAGGAGATGATTATTTAAATGCACAAACCATTGCCCTAATAAAATAGCGCAATACAATTGATTGACTTGTTGCTTAATTTTGGTGTGTAGAATTTGGCAAGTAAAGCAAAAAATATATATATACGTTAGCAAATTGTTCATAAGCTTTCTAGAGAAGTTGGCATTTAAAAGTTTGATTGTGTTAGGTAAGTAGTTTCTCCCTAGTCCAAATTCTATGCGTTTTAAATTATAAGGCAGATTTTCTTACACATAGCACAAAAAAATTATCTAGGAATCAAAGTTTTGTGAACAATGTCCATGTAAGATGATCACGTTATTGTTTATGAATAAGTAAAATTGACAAAAAAAAATTGATTGTATAAAAATTGTTTGAAATCTCCAATTTTATTTTTCACTTTAAAAAATTTAACTTAATTATATAAAATTATGAATAATATATATAAATATATTTTATTTATCAACAATTAAATCGACAAGATCCAATTTATAGTCTAAATGATCAAATTAGTATTAGATAGGATTCGAACTTATCACGTAATGTTACACTAGATTAAAGACAAACCACTTCATTATCAAATTTTTGACAAATATAGTATATTTTTATGTGTAATTCAAATGAGTTTTTATATTTAAAATATATTAAATTTTAGATTTTTTGTTGTGAAGATTGCTATCTGATATATTATTTATTGTAATATTTTAAATAGTACTAATATGAAGTATATAACAAATTATTTATAATTTTGTATGGTCAATTTATATTGACGGCTATTTCAATAACAAGAATTTTTGCTTAAGAAAAAGGGAATGTGAATAAAGGGGACCAAGTCTCAATGACGCGCCAACTCAGACTGAGCTGTTATATTGACGCCTTCTCCTACAAACTTCTCACAACTCACGTTTCGCCACGTGGCATTCGTTCCTTCACTTGTTGTCGTGTCTCAGCCATATTTCTTCCTACTTCTTAATCCGACGGCTGTAATTTCTTTCTTTTGTAACTGTCGACGGCTAAGATTTCGTTTGATATTTTATGTTTATGTATTTATTATGAAGTGTATGCTGCGTGTTTCGGACGATTTAACAACGCAAAAATTAAATTTCAAAATAAATAATAAAGCAAGGAAATAAAAATCCATTTTCCATATTTGATGAAAAAAATTAATACAAGACGCGGTCAAAATTCTCTCTCAATTATCAATATAAAACCAATCTCTTTCTATTAGGGTTTTTTAATTTCATTTCATCACTCTCTTTGCTCTTTACATCCGAACAAAGAGGGATTTTTATTTTCTGGGATATGAGATTTTCACAAAACTCGATCGGATTTGATTATCAAGCTTTCACATTTCATCTGGGTTTTGATTTTTTTTTTGAGGATGCCAGCGACGGAATACCAGAGATCGTTTCTGAATTTACGGCGTGACTCGGCGGTGAACTCAGTTGACTCGGCGATGGTTACCAGTGGTGGAAGCGAGTTAACTCAAATGGAGGTTGAGTTAGATTCGTTTCAGAGAAAAGTCGATGAGAGGTCTATTGATCTTAATGCTTCTGGTTCTGAAGATCTACTGTCTCTCGAATGGGTTGGGAAGCTTCTCGATTTGTTTCTATCTTGCCAAGAGGAGTTTAGCTCAATCGTGATCAATCATCGGTCGATTATGACTAAACCACCGATGGATCGATTGATTGCAGATTACTTTGAGAGAAGTGTTAAGGCTCTTGATGTCTGTAACGCGATTCGTGATGGTGCTGAACTGATCCGTAAATGGCAGAAATTAATCGAAATCGTTACATGTGCTTTCAACAACAACGGATCCAACGTTGGAAGCAGCCAAAGACCTCTTGGAGAATGTCAATTTCGACGTGCGAGGAAGACTTTGATTGAATTAGCAATTGGAATGCTTGATGAGAAGAATCCATCTTCGAGTTCAGTGGGGTCTCAGCATCGTAATCGTTCTTTTGGAAGGAACAAAGATCAACTTCATCATCGAACAATTGGTCATTTCAGATCACTTTCGTGGAGTGTTTCAAGGTCATGGTCAGCTTCAAAGCAATTGCAAGCTATAGGGAACAATTTGACTACTCCACGAGCGAGTGACATTACTGCAACTAATGGTCTCGTTGTTCCTGTTTATACAATGACTTCTATATTGTTGTTTGTGATGTGGGCACTTGTGGCAGCGATTCCATGTCAAGACAGAGGCTTGCAAGTGCATTTCAATGTTCCAAGGAATTACACATGGGGAGTTTCCTTGATGTCGTTGCACGATAAGATCATTGAGGAATCAAAGAAGAGAGAAAGGAAGAACTCTTGTGGGTTGTTGAAAGAGATACATCAGATTGAGAAGAGTTCAAGATCGATGAATGAATTGGTGGATTCTGTTCAGTTTCCTTTGTCAAATGAGAAGGAGATTGAAGTAAGGGAAAGGGTTGAGGAATTGAGGCAACTTCAAGAAGCTTTGAAGAATGGTTTGGATCCGTTTGAGAGGAAAGTAAGAGAAGTGTTTCATCGGATTGTTCGTTGCAGAACAGAAGGTCTCGATTCTGTTGGAAAGCATCAAACTTCATAATAAATCTGTAGTGAAATTATAAATTGGAAGTTGAAACTTGGTTATTAATTATGGGAATGTTTGTATGAATGTGAAAATTAACACCAAATTCAATATTTTAGTGTTTTGTGAACAGTACGTTATTATTCACAAAACACCCAAAAAATAATATTTTATTATTATATTTATGTTATAAAATAATTTAATATGTTGTTTATTAGTGTTAATTTTGAGTTTTTTTGTCAGAATTTTTAAAACTGACTAAAACCAAATAGAATTAACTTGAAATTGAACTAAAATTTTACTAGTTTTTACACGGGTCCAAAATTTACATACATGAAAGATTTAAAACTGATTATAAATTTATCCAAAGATTCGAAATTGATTTAATAATATGAATTTTAGTTATAGTTAATGTAAAGTAATAATTAAAGTGCAATTATTTATCAAAATTATTAAGAAATAAAATTAATTTTAGTAATAATAAAGAAAATATAAAAATTTAGTAATATAATAAAAGAAATTATTATATTTGGTGTGTGAGCTTTAGTGTTGTGATGTAGATAAAAAACTTGCACTAACACATTAAATTTGGTGTTATTTTTACATCAAATTTGATGTATGAGTTGAAGTGGCTCTGAGAAGTTCGGTCATGAGCAGAAAAAGCCAAAAAATGACTGACGTAAAAAAGGTTTTCACAGGGCAGTATTAAGAGCAAAGCTTATACGTATGAAGAATGAAGAGTTACGTATAGAAACAATAGTTGTGGAAAGTGCAAAAGTATAATAGGAGTTTTGACTGGTGAAAGGGATCACACACACGCCCATGATCTTTGATAACAACATACATGTGGCATTTCGGGAAGCCTGTTCTCTTACACCGAACGACGTAAGAGAACTGATCTCTTAGTTATGCACTAATCTTCTGCTTCACCTTTGTAGTTTCTTACGCGTTAATTACGATATTATCTTGAGATCCTCCTAGTTTCGAGCCTGAAAATAGTTTTTTTCTTGTTATACATTTTCAATAGAAATAAGGAAATATGTTTGAAAAGATAAAGTAGAAGACGACAAAAATATGTCTCGAATGTATAGATTTTAATATAAAGTCCAACGTCAGTGCAAACTTCACTCAATTCTATCGAACTAACCGCAATTTCCACCACACTTTACCATATTTTACTATATTATTATTTAATCATCTAAATGTCACGTCAGCTTGGTAGAGTTATATAGTGTTTGTTTAGAGTTTGGCAGAATTTGTCTCAAATGTGTAGATTTATTTGGTAGAGTTTGCATATAGTTTTCCTATGCTCTACTATGGTAGTTCTAAACTCTTCCAAGCATCATCTACACTCCACCAAACTCTGTCATGTGTTATGTAAACTCTAACTATATAACATTTATCTTGAAGAAATCACAACAAATTTTGCCTTAAATTTGTAGATCTGTTAGGTTATGGTTCGAAATCTTCAAATTCTATCCAAAACTCTATGAAAAAATATAAACAAAATCAATATGTTAAAAATCGAGTTCGATTTCGTGAAAACTCTAAGGTTTTGAGTTCGATTTCGTGAAAATCCAATGTTTTTGAGTTTAATTTTGTGAAAACTCTAACTTTTTGAATTCAAAATTGACTTCGTGAAATAATAAGAGAATGAAGAAGAAGATGACGTGAAAGAAAAAGAAAGAGAATTTATTTTTTTAATGATAAAAATGTAATATAAAACATAATTATTTTTTAATAATATTTTCTATATCTAATAAATTATTTGATTAATTAAGCATAAAATGTAGAGTATTTGAACTATTATTTTTTATAAGATTTTGTGTTTAGAGATGTGTTAAATTGTGGTCAGCGTGTCTCTCGCAGGCAGATGATGTTTAATCAAAGCAGACAGCGAAGATTAAGCTTTATTTCAAGAGAATTCTATTCTTCATTACTATATTTATTTTTGATTAAATAACTTCAAATCCTTTTGTTTTATTCGTTTTGCTTTTGTTTTGGTTTGTCTACTTCACTTGGCCGAGTTAATCATTTTAATCTAAATTTTTGAAGAAAGTTTTTTTAGTTGTTGATTGGACTATATATAAAATCAAATATCTCGACGGATTTTATACAAATATTTCTAAAAATATTTTTTACAGAGTTAAATTTTGAGACCAAGATGATTTTTAGTGTGGCCAATTCTGATAGTAATGTATTATCAGAAATCCGTCAAAATTTCAAAAAAATCTGACAAAGTCCATAGGAATTTTGTTCTGTCAAAAATTCTTTACCAAGTTGTGATAAAATTATTTTCTGGTTAGGAATTCCGGATAGATATATTTTCCATATAATATTTTTGTTTGATTTTAATGTTTTTTTGTAGTGCTGTAACCCTAAAAAATTTCCGACTAACCACAATTATTCGTCAAAAATTTATATAGAAATATCAATGGAAAACAAACGTCGAGGTCTTATCAAAATATTTATATAAGATCTCGATGATTTTGTAGGATAAACAGATTATTTTACCACCTAAACTAATTCTCGACGAAAAACACATGGTAAAGCCATCAAATTTCTTGGTTTTTACCGCCAAAATTTCATGACTTTTCTTTTGGTTATATTTAAGTTTTGTCCATAAAATTTTAATTATATTAAGATACATAAGTTTTAAATAATTAGTTTACAAAGTTAGATGTAGTTTTACATATCCGAATTTATGATTCAAATATATTTAATTCGATTTCACTCTACTACAAATAAAAATAAAAATATAGGGCTTAATAGTAGATTTAAACTATACATCGATTTTATCAATCAATTCTTGAAAAAAAGAAAAAAGAACTGGTTTATAATAGGGTTTTAGGTAATTCACATACAAAATTGCTTAAAATGAAATACGATCTAGAATTAGACATTGAGCTCAAGTGTTGTCTCTCTCCTTTTTCGACACCGACCAAAACAAGCTCAATCGTAAAGTATTGCTAAAAATCGTGATCCAGCTATATAATATTAAATAAATAAGATTAAAAAACATAACAATAGTCACGAAACAGCATAATTTCTGAAGCTCTTCATAAATAATAAAATAATTACAAAATAACACACAAAAAAACAAATAATAAGTACTTCACTAATAAACTGTAATGTGGCGAGTAGTTTAAAGGTTGAAAGGGCACAGTCCATTTATAGAATGACCATTATGAGTTTTTATTTTTGGGTTTAATGAGTTAATTTGTGACTTAGAATGAGTTCCAAAAGCCTATAAATCCTGAATTTGCACGTGATATTAATCAAATTTAAAGCATCTTCTCTTCTTCCAATGCGTTGACGATGAAGAAGACAAGATTAACAATGCAAGGTGACCGTCACCTTAGTTTTTCTATACAGAAGGAAGTTAAATGGTACTTTAGGAGTTGATTGGTAACATTCAATTGCATTAACAGTTTCTTAAATTCTAATCATAATTTCATTTGAAATTAGTAATTGTAACAGAAATCAGCAATTCAAATGAGCGTTTATATTTATTTATAGGTAAATAAACCCCTAGTTTTTAACCGTCTCATTCAAACAATTGCACTAATCAAACTAATTTTAGGCATTCAGTTTTTCAGTCTGATTTGAGTCGGATCAATTCTTTTAGTTCTTTTTTTTTAATTTTCAAAATCTGGTAATCAATAGATACATATTAAATTTAGTTCGGTTTCGGTTTTGAATAGCTAGAACTGAATTAGACCCCAAATAATAATTTTTTGGTTTCGAATGGTTGATTACATGTAACCAAAAGTAAGCAAAAGTAACTGAAATAGTTTTAGTACTAACTAATTTTGGTTCTTTTTTGGAACCGGATGAGACTGAGACCGACCAAATCAAACTGAGAATTAAAATTACTTAAATATTGGGACCAAACTATTCTTTGCCAGGAACCAAAACCGAATCGAACCGAAAAATTCTTGCTAATTTAAGTTTTTTTTTTGTTAACAATTGGATCGACAAAGTTTAATCAATAACCCAGATCTATTCCTAAAGCATGTCATTAATTACTATGTAGTGGGATGAAATCTAATTCTAAATATTTTAACTCTGGAGTATTTAACCACCATAGTAATAAAAATTTGGCTATTTTTATTGAGTTTGTTAATCTATTCTTGGTATATTATCTAAGATTCTAAGACGTTTAGATTCTAACTATAGATGAATCTAAATTCTGTAGAATTGTCTTGAAAATATTACATATGCTTAAATTATGTCTGATTTTATATCAAGCTCTTGTTTGATCTCAAGTCAAATCCATAGTTATATAATTAGAGAAGAAATAAACTAGACATCAATTATGGAAGACTAGTAGCAAACCTCAATGATGTTGCTAGTTTATGTCTTTATACACATATAATATTGGAGTTTTAGTTGTTAATATTCTAGTAGTAAATTTTAATCCTTATAATTTTTTAATCTTAATGCACAAACCAATAACATTGAATGAATTTGTTTAAATTGTGTTAATGATGTACATGTGAGTCGATATTATAGTTTAGAGATTGGTAAAATGTAGTAAGCTTAAAATATCTCATTTAGCTAATGAAAGCTCAAAGATATTATAAGTATTGAAAGAGTACCAAACTTACGACTGCATTGAAATAGATATGTTACAATTTATTCCTTAATTTTCACGAAAGTCATACAATCATTATTTGATTTTTGGTAATCTGATTTTTTATAATAAGATTTTCCGAAATTTATACATTCATTATTTGATTGATTTTGATTGTTTTGGTTTATTAAAGAAATATAGTAATAATTTTTATAGTAATATTTCCAAAATTTTACCATTAATTATTTAATTGATTGATTTGGTTTAATGAAATTTTTTGTAATAAACTGTCGTAATATAATTTTCCGTAATTTATCAATTAATTATTTAATTACGTCTTGATTTCGTAATGTTTCGTAATATTTGATTCACTAATTTTGATTATTATGGAAATCAATATAAATTCAAATATAATATAATACGATCATTAAATTTTATAGTAAGATTTCGATTATTATAGTTTAATACGATCATTAATACGAATAGTTTCGTAATCATATTTAATACAATCATTAAACGAAAA
Organism: Lepidium didymum; assembly: GCA_963920545.1. Classification (NCBI taxonomy): domain Eukaryota; kingdom Viridiplantae; phylum Streptophyta; class Magnoliopsida; order Brassicales; family Brassicaceae; genus Lepidium; species Lepidium didymum. The sequence goes on along the minus strand of OY986984.1, from coordinate 3,060,040 downwards.
AAATTGAGATAATCTTCTCAAAATATCTTTCTAAATATTGTAAAATACAATGCCATTCAAGATAATATATTCAATATAGTAAGAAAAAATCTATATTAGCTATTCTTTTATTATATAGAAGATATGAAGATAATTTGCAATTTGTAGTTTTAATTAGAGATAGATTACCTTAATCTAATAATTAATCCCCACGAATAGGCTTAATGATTGTAATTAGCGTCAGAAAACTCTTTTTATGTGGTCTCCATGCCACGAGCCTAATATAAGCCAGTTTTATACAAAACTAGTTGCATGAATTATATAATTCGTGGGGTTTAAATTTTTATTGTACCTAGTCCACAATATTGTTCACGTAAAATAAAAAGATTTTGTGCCCCATTGATCATATTTACTACAAAATTAGTATAATACTTTTAAAAATATTTGGAAATGCCGAGTTGCTTTTAATCTGGTGGTTAGGATGATCCAACTAATGACTTGGCACCAGAGTTCGATTTCTACCTGCTGCATTATAGTAGCTTAAAAAGAGATTATAGGGGTGGATTTTAGGTTATAGATCGGGTTTTGTCGATCCAATTGTTGACAAAAAAAAATGTTTGGAAGGTAGTGTGGTCCTAAATTCAATTAATTATCTCGATTAAAAATAGTGTGGTGGGTCAAAAAAAAAAATCCTAAAATAGCAGACTAAAGAAGATAAAGATACTATAAGCTACATGATATATTTTGTTTTTATCAACAATTGGATCGATAAAACATCATCCATAACTTAAAGCTCATCTTTAAAATCTTTTTTTAAGCTACCATAATATAGCGGGTAGAAATCGAACCCTGGTGCCAACTCATTAGCTGGATCATCCTAACCACTAAACTAAGAGCAACTCGGTACAATATATTCTCAATATTAATTTTTTTATTGATTATTGAGCTTACTGTAACCTACATTAATCTATATTAACACTAATTCTAACATTTTTATTATAGATGAGTTAAATAATTGAGCTAAAGGCCTAAGAGTAGACTCTGGCCCATTACCTGAAGTTAGTAGGTTAGGTACAAACGGGCCTAGACACCTTCAGTTGGTTTTTAATTTTGATCTCATAGTTAATTCTAAGCCCAAATTCGAATATAATAGTCATACTGTATATTGATCTTTTATTTAGTTTCAAAAACCATTTTTTAAATATTCATAAAGTGTTCTAGAAAGCCGTTACAACCTTGCCTTTCTAGAAACAATAATTTTCATCTTCGTTTAGAAAGCCAGGTGTTTCTTTTGAGTTTTGACCATTACTTGAACTTAGGACGATTGGTAACTATTGAAATTCCGAGTTTTTGCTTTAGGATTTAAACTGTAAAATTTGTGGCAATAGGCAGTGACAGATGCATATTATGATTTTATAGGGCATGTCTCTTATACAATTTTTTTTAGTTTCTTTCATATTTTCTCTTATTTCTGGTTTTTATTTTAAAAATTCAAATTCTTAACACATTAGTACCACATATTAAAAATAATTATGGATCCGCCACTTATCGTAAATATTTTGGTTATACACTTTTTGGTGTATAATTTTATTTTTATAAAGTTTATCAATTTTGGTTTTAGGTTTTTAGTTTTCCAGAATCAAACATTTTATAAATAAAAGTTTCTTTTTAGAATAAATAAATCTAAAATACAATTAATTAAATTTTAATATTATATTTTTTTTTTCTACTTGAACAACGAGAGCTGTACCAATATCAAACCTTTACGTACCAAATAATCTTTTGTGAATATATGCATATGGGCTTTAAATCAAATGGCCCAAATTCTGAGATCCAAATTCAGTCCAGCTAAAATCGAACAACACAATTGTCTTCCAAAACCATATATCAAAAAAGAAGGAAAAAATCTGAACAATAAAATTGGAATGGATAGAACTAAAGTCCAAAACCCAAAACATTAGCGTGAGAAACAAAAATAAAAAGCTTTAGTTGTCCGAAGCAGAAACACGTGCACTCGCTAAGAATCGGCCGTTAACTTTCTTTTGCCATAATGGCAAACGGCGTTCGTCGACTTATAACAATCCATAGCCTTTTAGATTGAGTTTATAGCTCAGTTGAGTTTCATTGACTCTTTCTCCTTTTTAATCTATTCTGTTTGAAGAAATTCTTTGTGTCTGATTTGTTGAAATCATCGGCATCTGAACTGGGTTTTGTCTGGATTTCTATTCTGTTTTGGTTTTATTGCAGATCTTCAATCGATTTTGCTTGACGAATTTATCAAGGATTCGAGGGGTTATTCTATGATAACAAGTGGTGAGATTAATTTCTCTCTTCTTTTTAGATTTATTGGCTTTTCGAGTTTTTTGGGATCCAATGAATTATTCTGTGGGTATTGAATTTATTCGTCGATCCGTAAATGGTTTGCATGTTTCTACTTTGTGAAGTGTTTTATGATCTATTGCGATTTCGACCAACGAAAATCTGTTTTTGTGGATTCTAATGATTGGTTTTGCTTAATTAGAAAATTAAGTTAAAAGATTACCCTCAGAAATTATGTCAAGTCTTAATCTTTAGTGGTAAAGGATTGTACTATCTAATTGGCGGCGATGATCTGTTTGAAAGATATTTTCTTGGATCATTGATATGAATTGATAAATCCTATGAATCCAAAAGGAGAAGATTTTGTGGAAATGTCAGTACTGTCTCTTTCTCCTTTTGTTTATGGTATGATTTAATTAATGGATTGATGATTGTTTTTCTTAGCATCCATCATGTTGGAGGCTCCGAGTTATTTGGTGTCAAGAGATTTACCATCTTCATGTGAGGAAGAGTGCAAGTGGACTTATAACGCACACTGTGTGCTTCAGCTCTCGCTGAGGAAACGTTTGTTGGATGATGCTGATCAAGAAGGAAGTTCCGCTAAGAAAATGTTACGGGTTGATCATGGAAGCAGAGATGAGTCCGAGAAGATTACAGATATTATTCTTCTTGCTAACACCTACCAGAGGTCTAACCAAAGTCAGCAAAGTGATCAACAAAGTTCACCTATAACTCAGCTTGATCAAAACGCACTTCTCAACTGTTTAGCTCACTGCTCGTTATCTGATTTCGGGTCCATCGCCTCAACAAATAAAACCTTCCGTTCGCTCATTAAAGACAGCGAGTTGTATAGGCTGAGACGGGCAAAAGGTATTGTGGAGCATTGGATATATTTTTCTTGCAGGCTTTTGGAATGGGAAGCTTATGATCCGAATGGAGATCGCTGGTTACGTGTACCTAAAATGACATTCAACGAGTGTTTTATGTGTTCTGACAAAGAATCTCTGGCGGTTGGTACCGAGCTTCTAGTTTTTGGTAAAGAAATCATGTCTCATGTGATTTACCGATATAGTATCCTGACCAATACATGGACATCGGGCATGGAAATGAATGTCCCGAGGTGCTTGTTTGGATCAGCAAGTCTAGGAGAGATCGCAGTCATAGCTGGAGGATGCGATCCACGAGGGCGGATATTGAACTCTGCAGAGCTTTATAACTCGGAAACTGGGGAATGGACGGTCATCCCCAGCATGATTAAGGCAAGAAAAATGTGCTCGAGCGTCTTCATGGATGGGAACTTCTATGTTATTGGAGGTATAGGAGAGGGAAACTCAAAGATGCTAATGTGTGGTGAAGTCTATGATCTGAAGAAGAGGATATGGACATTGATACCTAACATGTTACCAGAAAGAAGCACCGGAAGTGGAGGAGATCAAGGGAAAGAGGTTGCTGCTGCAACAGCGGCTTCAGAGGCGCCTCCGCTTGTAGCTGTTGTGAAGGATGAGCTATACGCTGCAAATTACGCGCAGCAGGAGGTTAGGAAGTACGACAAAAAGCGTAATGTATGGAATAAAGTGGGGAATCTGCCAGAGAGAGCTTCTTCGATGAATGGTTGGGGAATGGCGTTCAGGGCTTGTGGGGATCAGTTAGTGGTGGTTGGAGGGCCTAGGGCAATAGGAGGAGGATTCATAGAGATCAATGCTTGTGTTCCAGGGGAAGGAACGCAACTGCATTGGAGAGTTCTTGCTTCAAAGCCATCTGGAAACTTTGTGTATAATTGTGCCGTGATGGGATGTTGATGAAGACTTGAGAGAGCCATTTCAAAGTTATTGACTTCTTTATCAAAGCTTTTTATTTTTTTGTTTCTTGTTTGTGTTTAACAATTTGGAGGGGATTTGGGGTCAATAGAGTCTCTCTATTTTCATCTTTGTGGGATCATTGTTGTTGTTCAGGCATAATCTGGAACTGAAAAGTTTCAATAAATTTGGAATAGATTAAGAGCAAACATCATGTTGTCTTAGTCTCTCAACATTTTTAAATTGTAACTTGATTCCATTCTTAGCACTGCCTTTTATAATAAGTTTTGAAGAGTTACTCTCTTTTTTCTTCTAAAGGAAAATTTCGACACTTTTTGATCTATTGACACTTTTGATTTTGAGAAAAAAGGGCTTAGATCTTCAATCTTAGTTATAACAAGACATGAGTAGTTAGTAACTTAGTAGTACACTAAGCACTTGGTTGAAAGTTTGATTGAAGTAAATAAAGAAATTTTTAAAAGGTTAGATTCGAAGCCTCAAATTGGAGCATAAAGAATCTTCATTTAATTATCAGTTATTTTACACGAGAGAGATCTACAAGAGTAGAAACAAAAATAAACAACAGTAAAGACAAGAGATTGCTTCACACATTGTAAAATTTCAAAGCGTTCCCAGTTCAATACTGAAAACTCTCACCATACATCGTTTCATAATCATCATGTAGATATCTTCTAGATTTATGAGCCTGCTGCACATGGCGTAAAATATAAGTAAACAACAGTGTTTGTGAATGAAAAGAAGAGATATTGAGGGCGAAATCACAGACCTTGCTTAAGATCTTCTCAAAAGCATCAGGAACATTCTCTGCAATGTATTTCTCAGCAACTGTTAACACATCGTCTGGTTTCCTGAAGATATCCATCTTCTTTGGTACATACCAAATGTTAATGCTTTGTGGGTTAACAAAGACAGGTCTCACAACATGTTCATATACATAAGCAGCACCACTGAAGTAAGGAATTACAAGCCAACAAGTCAAGATCGGCTTCGTGTATGACCATATTGGTAACCTGATTATAACACAACAACATTGTCAGATACAAAAAGTTATGAAGACTTTGATTTACTTGCTTTTGGTAATGGCTAATGGGATTGAACCAGTTTACCATTCAATGAGTTTGGCGAATGTGAGCTCAAAGAGTGTAAAGAATAAAGGACCTAATATGTGAGCCATTGTTTGTCATCAGCGTGAGATTGAGTTTCAATAGCTTGGACTGAGGCATATCTAGCCATTGAAACAGTCAGAAGAGATATAAACCATTAGATCAAAGCTCATGGTTATATAATCTGAAAAACCTTATTCAAGCAGAAAGTTTTTGCTCTGCAAATCTTGAATTTCACGAAAATTGATTGACTTACAGAGGATTAACGAGACTAACAACAGGCCTGCAAAAATTCACCACCAGTGATTGCAATTAGTTCATGTACTCGTACGATAAAGCCATACATTCCAAAAGATGAACACTTTATAGGAATCAATCCACATTGAGAGAATTCGTAACTTGATGTCAAAAAATAGAAACTAAACCCTAGTCTGTAATGTATTGAGCAAAATATGTTAATAGCTACTTAGCAAAAAGGAAGGAGATTTAAGTCAAAAGGAAGAAACTTTAAGAGATTTGTGCTTCAAATGGAGACGATGGACCAAAGTCAGAAGGAAAGAAGAGAATTTGAGTTTGAATTGAAGAACAAAACTTACCCAGCAAGAACATCGAAGTTCCTGAGTAGAACCTTGAGGAAATTTCCAGCTCCAGATCCCCTCACCAAGCTTAATTTTGGCTCTGAATCTGATTCTGCCTCCACTAGAACAGGACTCACTTGAGAGAAGGTGGGAGAGAGAGAGATCGAATAATTGTGTGGTAGACATGTCCAAAGTTTTTAACTTTTGAATGGTGTTAAAAAAAAGCGTGAAAACGAGGTGAATAGAAAAGCTACCATTATAGTTTGGAATAACCGAAGCTTTTAGGAAATTGTTGCCAAAAAGAAGAATATGGAAATTAGCTATTTAAATGTTGACACAAGAAATAAAGTAACAATCTTTTTCTTTGGGTAAAGAAGATTGGCTTATTAAATTCTTTTTTTTTCTTTTTCACTTAGAATATGTTAGCATTATATTGAATAACCGTAGCCGAAAGTTTAACGATACATCAGGATCTGATACAATCAAAAATGGAGGATGTTACCGTGAAGCTACATTTGCTTCATCAACAAAGAGTTCACGCAACCAAAAAGGGTAACCTCTAGCAATATATGATTGACGTCGATCTTCACGAGAGACACTTTAAGCTATCAGGAAAGCTCCGTTGTTAGTTCTTCTCGCTTCAAAAGTTAGATTCCAAAAAGATAGACTTTCTAGGGCTTGAAGAATTGGCCAAGAAGAAGATCTAAAAGAGGGCCATGCCTTTGGTCTGTTGATCATACCTATCACATCCTTGTTTTCTAGTGCAAAGATGACCCGCTGAAACCTTAAATCTCTCATGCTTTCTATTGCCTATTTCAGACTTGCAACAATTGCTTTCCAATGTGATGAGATAAAACTAAAAACCCTTCTTCCGTGCAATAGAACCTTGCTAGTGTCGTCCCTAACCACCCACGACACACTTCCTATCAAACTCTGCGTGTTCCAAGAGCTTCCTATGTTACATTTGATCCAAGGTTTTGGAGGAGGACACCATCTTTGCACCTCCAGTTGAGACTGCACAGATTGATTCCTCTCTATCTCTTGTTCAATTGCTTGTGCTTGGAGCCATTCCATCGCGTCTGCATTGATTCTGTTGAGAATATCCATTACTTGATAAATTTTCCCTTCGCACAGAAAGTTGTTCTGATTTTTCCAAAGGTTCCAGAGTATCCATGGAATCGATCTCCCAGATTCCTGCGTGATGGAGATGTTTTTTGTAGCCTGCAAAACATGATGGACATTGAAGTACAATCCATGAGATTCATAGCCTCCAAAGGGAAACGGAATAAGAGCCATAGCCCAAATTTGTCTTGCTAGTGGACAGAGAAAGAGAATGTGGTTTGTTGAATCATTTTCCTCTCCACAGATTTGACACCTGAGATCAATATTAAGGCCCTTGGAGACCAGCTTATCCGCAGCAGGAATACACCACTAAGGACTATCCACAGAAATGTTTTTACTTTTGCAGGTGCCATAATCTGCCAAACCATCTGTTTAATGCAATTCAATAAAGGCCGTTGAGTGACCTTTGTAATCATCGCTTCTTTTTGCGTCTTGGAAGCTAACCAATACCCTGATCTGACTGTGTACTCCCATGACTTATTGAACTTCCAACTCCAAAATCCTTGAGACGAAATGATAGGCTTAACCTTGAGTATGAGAGACATCTTCAGGGCTGAACATTGTCACCAGTTTTTAAGTGTTCCAGCAATTTGAGTTAGGCCAAAATAAATAATCCACTGTCAGTTCCAGATTTGGATGTTGTGCTTGCATAATTGGAGGATTCATCTCTAAGTCTTCTAACCAGTTTGAAGACTAGATCTTGAGTGTTATACCATCACCAACCATTGGTTTAAGCCCTTGCAGACGGTTTGGCTAATTCTGCTTTTAGCTTACCTCAAAAATTAATTTTATTGGATACAGTTTCCAATGAGTTATGTTCACCTCTCGAGGAAAATACTGTCAGGGTTTTATTCTCGAAACATTTTGGTTGATTTTTTCATTTTATAATAAAGTTCTTTAGGGCCTTAGTGCCCGTTTTCCGACCAAAAAAATAAAAATAAATAAATAGCTTTTGTCGTTTTGATGTATGTAAGAAGTTGAAAGAAGTTTTGGCTTGACTTGAATATGATATTTTTTGAGAATATATGAATAAGATATGGAAGTAATGTGAGAGAAGTTTGAGAAACTATACATGAAGATAACATAATGGTTTTGCTCTCTAAAGATTGTTAATTACAATCCGGCAAGCATTAGTTGTTTGCGCAGCCGAATGGGAACGATCGAATCTTCATTCTTCCTCCCAAAGCGAGCGCCAGAAGATCAAACTCTTCTACATACCAAAGCTCTGATATTGTTGCCTGTATCAGAACAAAGATTTACTCAATTCTTATAACATTAATGGTACAAAAAACTTCAGTTTTGTTGTAAGTTTACCTTGAATCCTTGGATTTGGTTGTTTAGTCTTGTCACTAACTCCTGGAGAAGCTGGAGGTGGTCGTCAGAACCTGCCTGCTACATAATTAAAGTGGAACTTTAATTAAAGTAAAGATGTTAGTCTTGTCATTTGGATTCTGAATTTCTCGATAGAAAAACCGTAAGTGGAACTTGCCTCTGGAGATGTTGGAGGACCAAGCAGCCTTGCTAATGACGTATGAAGAATTGCAGCATCATACTGAAAAATAAATCAACACAAGTATCAGACACGTGGTACGAGTTCATAAGAGATGTATACAGTTCATGAAACAGATGTTACAAGTTGCTTCTCTGGTGCACGTGGAAGGACAGATCTCAGTTTCAAGCGGATACTTATGGGGTCAGCTCCAGAAGTAACCTCGAGACAAAAACCAAACAGGGTTATAAGTCCCAGATATCTGATTTGGACATTTCAAAAGCAGTTGCTTCAGGAAAAAAGATACAACTAAAGATGTATAGCTTTTTTTTCATTGAGAATGAAGTTCCTGAAAGTGGTATAATCGATACAAAATAGAGCATTTGTTGAGGAAAGTGAAAGCAACATATTTACCTTCCAGCATCCAAGAAGAACCCCAGTGGAGGTTAATAGAACTCTATCCAAGATAATGTCCAAAGGGCAAAGTTCATTAACAATTACTTTAACAGCAGCTGCTTCTGCTTCAACCTGATCATGGAAAAGAGATTCAGAGACTAGATCTTCACAAGTTTTAAGTTCTGGGGGTTGGCTATGATATCGATTTTAAAGTGAATGTACCTCATTTTCAGTAGCTGGGACTGAGACAATGTGATGCGATGCATGAAACATGCTGAAGTGGTACATCTTAGAGTCCTGAAACCATATTGCTAAAAATACCAACTCACCATAGGAGGAAGAAAAATACAATTACCAGCATTTGTGGTAATTAGTATTATTGTAATAAAGTTCAAGCAATGTTGAAAATAAATATAGCAGCAGCCTTACTATTTTCAAAATAAGGACTGAACACATTTTTTACAGCTTCCCTGCAATTTGAAGACATAAAAGAACACCTTTTAGAAATCAACATTATACATGTTGAATTTGCTTTGAGAATGGGGAAGTTACACACTCACGAGACTGGGACAGAGTATTCTGTGCTGAGATGTAATACATTAGCTCGCACGGGCGGATTTGCAGCCTGTATATGAGCAAATCAAATATTTTATAGAATCAATATAGTATTTAGATATCACAAAAATCAACTATTTACTTCACTATAAAAAACCACTAATCCATTCTAACAATAATTAAAGTAAAGATGTTACATTCTACCTTCAGGACAGGTGATATTTTTCCATCTTTCAATGTAAAGAGATCTGAAAGTGACAATGACTGAGATGTTTCACCATGTTTAAGGAACACTGGTCCCTTTTCCTGTAAATCCCGTGCCATTTTATCATACAGCGTCGTGCTTTGCTCCACATAGATGTCAAAAGGATCTGAAAAATACCAAGACTTATCATATACTATTTGACTAACCATCTACTTCAGATACAATCATGATTACAGCTAAAGAAAGATAATTTAAAGAGATGATTAACAAAACACATAACAAAAGGCACTAGAATAGATCCCCAAATCAAGCATAGGCCTTTGCATCAGATATTTACTTTCATGTTTTGCATTTGAGTCAATATAACATTCTTTCTAAGAAATTTTCACAAACATGTAAATTAGAAGGTTGCTTTCATGATTCATCAACAAGAACCATGTTGAGTGTTCCTTATGCTCAGGATAAACAACTCAAGAATAGTGATTTAGGTATTCATTTGGTGCTTAACCATTAAGTTCGGCTTAAGATCCAGTGCAAACTAAAATTCTGGAGTACAGAAACAGAGACATTTCTTCGAAAAACAAGTGAATAAAAAACTTGGTTTTACGCAACCGTATATACACTTAGTGCTGATGAATCCTGATGTTAGCAAGTCAACATCAATTACGTATTCTACGAAACTCAAAAAAGCATCAACTCATCCGATTATAGGAATACTTTAATAAATCAGATCGAGATTAAAAACAACAACCAAAACATCTAAGCAATTAGAAAGGTGTTTCATTTCGGGAAAAAGGGAAGAAAATTCGATGACAAATAAAACGAAAACTAAAAACAATGAGTTACCTGATGACGAAGAAGAAGTAGATGGCGAATTTCGAAGACCCATTTGGAAGAGAGAGTAGAAAATAGTGAGAGAGATGGCCCAGAATAACACAACGATCCTCCAATTCGGTTTCCTAACTGCAGAACTCGTCGCTGTCGCCATTTCTCCTTTTGTTCACTTCCCGAAAAAGCTATCATTTTCTAAGTTCATCACAGTGTCTCTATTAGCGTCAAGCTGTGTCCCGCATGTTTATTTTCCATCTAATTTAATCACAATTTCACATTTATTTTCATCTTTTATTAATTTCGCATTTTTCTTTCTCAATCGTTTTCAATTTTTTCTAGATATTTTTTTTTTGACAATAAACTTGGATACATACATACCATAATTTTTCTAAATAATTACGTAGTAGAGTTTTAAAATTTGCAAAACTTAGATTATAAATCGAATTAGTCGAGAAACACAAAATGAAAAATGTGTGAGAGGATAAAGGGACCAAATCACGGCTCTTTCATGTACATATCAAAGTTGTGTTTCTCTAAACTTACGTAAGTAAATGTCCCTTCTGAAATTATAAAACTTTCTGTTTATATCTCATAGTTTGTTGTACAACATACATCAAGCTTCTCTATATTATATAGCAAAAATGGTTCTTTATCTAATGTCGTTAGTTACCATCATCATCGCCACCATCATGCTTTATAACCGGTGGTGGAGATCCAACATACCACCGGGACCGAAACCACGGTTTCTCACTGGAAACCTCCATCAACTGAAACCACTTTGGACACATTCTTTCTCGGAGTGGTCACAGTCTTATGGTCCCATCATCTCAGTGTGGATGGGGTCACAGCTTACGGTGGTAGTATCAAGCCCTGATTTAGCCAAACAAGTGTTGAGAGACAATGACCATCAATTGTCTAACCGACAGAGAATCACAAGGATGATTCAGACCGGTACTGATCTTGTTTGGTCTGATTATACTCCACATTATGTGAAACTGAAGAAACTATGTACTCTCGAGCTTTTTTCTCTGAAAAGCATAGAGAACTTCAGGTCGTTTAGAGAGATGGAAGCAAGGTCGATGGTTATGTCCATTCTAAGGGACTTGATGAGTGATTCAGGGGATGACCAGGTGCGAAAACTGGTGGTTTTGAGGAAGTATCTAGCTGCGGTTGTTTTGAACACCATCTCAAGATTACTGATTGGGAAGGAGTTCGGTGATGAGGAAGGAAAAGAGTTTAAGTCGATTGTTGAGAATGAACATCTCCTTAGTGGCTCAGGGTCGCCGCTTGTTCACGTCTGGTGGCTCAAATGGGTTTCATCTTGGTTCATCAGTGATAAGGAGTTTTTAGTGCACAAGGATAGGAGAACTAAGTGGTTTAGAGGAGCTATAATGGAGGAAGAAAATGTACTAATAGAGGAACACAGGGGTTTTGTTCGAAAATTGTTAGTGTTAAAAGAGAAGAATGAGCTCAGCGAAGAGACGGTTGGGGGACTAGTATGGAACATGTTAACTGCAGGAGCTGACACAACTGCGGTTGTTATTGAATGGGCTATGGCAGAGATGATCAAATGTCCTACCGTGCAAGAAAAGGCACAACAGGAGCTTGATTCCGTGGTTGGATCCCAACGGTTAATGTCTGAATCAGATATCCCAAATCTGCCATATTTGCATTGCATTGTTAAAGAAGCTCTCCGGCTTCACCCGTCAACACCATTAATGCTTCCGCATAAAGCAAGCGAAACAGTTTGGATAGGTGGGTACAAGGTTCCTAAGGGAACCACTGTTTACGTCAACGTGCAGGCCATTGGGCGGGACCCTGCAAACTGGATAAACCCGGAAGAGTTTAAACCAGAGCGGTTTCTTCAGGAGGAAACCGATGTTAAAGGTCGAGACTTTAGAGTTCTTCCTTTTGGATCGGGAAGACGTATGTGTCCAGCAGCACAGCTCAGCATGAACTTGATGACATTAGTGATGGGAAATTTGCTGCATTGCTTCTCGTGGAGTTCCCCTATTCCTGGAGAGAGTATTGACATGAGCGAGAATCCTGGATTACTTTCTAACATGAGGACTCCATTGCAGGCTCTAGCTATCCCGAGAGCTGCCGCAAGAGTTATACCTTTACCTTTAAATAATTATAGATAAACAATCAGACACATATACGAGAATGAAAGACTCATCATCATAGAAACGAAGATGTAGCTATGTCAAACACAAGAGGCATGGCAAGATTTGAAACATGGCTTAAAATGGTTTCATAGGATTAAATGTAGCCATATATATGTAAAATAAAAGAGTATAAAATCACACACAGAAAGTTGAATCTCATAATAAGGATTTCCAAAACTAAACCTTTATAACACAACTTTCACACATCCTTTCAAGAAGCATACCAGCAATGTTCTTATCATGGATTCCTATCGTTCTAAAATATCATTCCGTTCTGAAACACTTCATCCATAGAAAGATACTTTCTCTCCTAGGAACTCATTCCTCATCGTAAAGATCCGGGAGCTAGAAGAGTGACGGGAAAAAAGTCTCACTTACTCTCTTGACTAAACTAAGCCACGACCACAAAAAAAGGAAACTAGATAGATATGGTGTTTAACATACAACAATTATGAAATTAGAGGAGCATGGACGAATAAGTAAGTCTGCGTAAAATATAGAAACTGCTCACTTGGTTATTTTATCGAACAGTTGGTGTGCATCAGCGATGTTCAGCATAGTGGACATACCCATCCCGGAATCCACAGTGAAAGTATCTTATAGCCTACGTAACAGTCTCTCGGCGCTCAAACTCATGGCGGTACAAAAAGACGGAAACGCCTTCGACAACATCATCGTCTTCTTCAACAAAGCGCAAGAGCGTGTCAAGCTCCGGAAGATGTACAATAATTAGTAATTAAACCGTTTCTTAACCGAGCTTGATTCATTATAATATTAACCGATTATCATGTGCCTGAACCACACAATTTCTAAACCGACCTACACCAATTTCGGCTCATTAACTAATAACCGATCATGTTCAGATCATTATATACACATGTAGCTTGAGTTTTTTTAGGGTCGAAAATCCAGATGTTCTATGTAGATGTATACAGAAGTATATTTCGATAAATTTGACCATTTGAAAAATTTAGGAATCTAATTTTCCTTCCACAAATATTGCAGATTAATTTCAACTCTTGTATTGTACCATGGTTGAAATCTATTATACCGATAACAAACCAACGTTGCGTGATTGTAAAACCAGACCAACACCCAATTGGATAATTAACCCGACCCGCCTGATAACCCACCCAACCTTCTTATGTCTTCTTCTTCTTCTTCTTCTTCTTCTTCTTCTTCTTTATTTCATCGATTTCAAAGACAGATTACGAATAACCCTTAATAGCGATTTCAATTTCGATTTTGATTATCTTTTGACGATGACGACAATGAAACCATCACCTTCGTTAACCTATACAATAGAATCGTTAGAACAGATTCGTTTAGTCAAAACACAAGAGACGAATCTACAAAATCGAGATGAAAAAACCTAACCTTCTGCGAATACGAGAGCTGAAGAGCTTGACAAGATCATCGGTAGACATGTCGAGAAGAGCATCGAGATCGACTCCCCTGAAATTGAATTTCTTAAACGTTCTCTTCTTCGGCACACCCGCCACTGCAACTTCTGGTTCGACATCAGCCTACATAATCCACATTGAGAGACATTACAAACCACAAATTCTGGAATGAGATAACAAAAATTGAAGATTTGGAGAAAACAGAATTTACCGTTGTTGGAGCTCGACGAAAGATAAGGTGAATAAACCCAAAATCGCCTTGAGCTATCGGTGGTGGTGGTGGAGTTACGGTGGTTAATGAAGATTATGAGGCTGAGGTTTTGAGTGATGTGAATTTGAATATCAATTATATTGATGAAGTTGAGACTTTGAGTGATGAGATTAAACCATTTACTGTCATTTCGAAGGAACTTGGTAGGATCAAATAGATCTTGCTTAATAAAGAAGACGAGGTTTTGATCTAACTTTCTTTGTCAATGTTAATTCCATTAATGTGAAGATTGTTTCTAATTGCTTCTTTGTTCTTTTGCAGCCAAATTCGGTGTTACTTGAATCCTTGAGATAACTTAATGTCTTTGAATGTAGATATTCTTAAGGTTGGTTTCTGAATACCACAAAGGGAATCAGTGGTAATTGCTCTCTTCCTCTCCGTCTCGTCGCTTTTCTATCAGTTATGTGTTATAGGATTCACGTCTTACAGCTTGGTTTCTTGAATTAGATTCATGGTCTTTGGTTCTAATGAATTTGAGATTATTTTGCCGATTTAGGGTTACAGTTCTAAAGGTTTTTAGTGTAAAGTCTTGATTTTTTAAAAAGTGGGTTAAGTGGAGTTTAATCGGATCTCTAATTGGGTTATTAATTGGTCAATTATGATTTAATTTCGGTTTAGATTTAAATTAGACTAATTTCGGTTTGTTGTACCATTTAAATCAACTATAATCCGGATTGGGGGAAATTAATCTCCAATAGTTGTGGAAGGGAATTAGATTTCTAAACTTTTTACATGGTTAAATTTATCGAGACATACTTTTGGGTACATCTGCATATTTTTGATATTTTCGAAGAGATCTGGATCGTCGAACTGTTTTTTAACATGTCAAGTTGTGAAATTTTGGATATATGTCTGCAAAACATATATTGCTGTTTCGAAAAATTCATAAATTGTAGATGAAACTGTCTTTCTTACAACAAATAAAGTTCCACACTAAACCTTTCAATCAAATAGAAAATGCAAATAGTGTGAGGATGCTAAAAGTGAACCTATTCATGATAATGTCATGCACAATATCAAAATTACGTGCTATCTAAATAAAAGCTTATTCAATAACCATGACTAATAATATATTATAAAAGAGATGATTTCGTGTATGTAGAAGCACTTTGAAAAAGCATCAAGCTTGTAATACTATATTTTTACAAGCAAAATGGTTATTTTACTGAGTTCATTAATTACTATCATCATCGTTGCTTTAATGCAAAATCTACGACATCGGAGATCCAATATACCGCCGGGACCACCACCAGAGTTCCTGGTCGGAAACCTTTCTCAACTGAAACCACTATGGACGCAGTCTTTCACTGAGTGGTCACAGACTTATGGCCCTATCATATCGGTGTGGTTAGGGTCACAGCTTGCTGTTGTGGTTTCTAACTCTGAATTAGCCAAACAAGTGTTGAGAGACAAAGACTACTTACTGTGTAACCGACACAGAACCGCGAGGATGACTCAAAATGGCAGCGATCTTATTTGGTCTGATTACGGATCACATTATGTGAAACTGAGGAAGTTATGTGCTCTCGAGCTTTTTTCTTTGAAAAGCATTGAGAGTTTCAGGACGATGAGAGAAATGGAAGTAAGATCAATGGTTAAGTCAATTTACAACGACTTGATGAGAGATGATCAGAAAGTGGTAGTGTTGAGGAACTATCTTAGTTCGGTTGCTTTGAACATTGTTTCAAGATTAGTGATCGGGAAAGTGTTCGAACCCAAAGAAGCACAAGAGTTTAAGGCGATCGTTGATAGGGAGACTCGCTTGCCTGGTGCAACCAAGCTGCTTGATTACACCATTTGGCTTAAACGGGTATCGTCTTGGTTCACTAGTGACAAGGGGTACATGAAGCACATGTCTCGGAGAAAGAATTGGTTTAAACAAGCTGTAATGGATGAAGTGTATGGAGGAAGAGAGCAAGAGTGTTTTCTTCAGAGTCTGTTAGTATTGAAAGAGAAGAATGAGCTGAGCGAGGAGAACGTAATGGGATTGGTCTGGAACATTTTAACCGCAGGTGCTGACACAACTGCAATTACAATCGAATGGGCAATGGCAGAGATGATCAGATGCCCGACCGTGCAAGAAAGAGCACAGAATGAGCTTGATTCCGTGGTTGGATCCAGACAGTTAATGTCTGATTCAGATATATCAAAACTGCCATATCTGCAATGCATAGTCAAAGAAACTCTCCGGCTTCACCCTCCAACACCACTGATGCTTCCACACAAGGCCAGTGACTCAGTTCAGATAGGTGGATACAAAGTTCCGAAGGGAGCCACAGTTTATGTCAATGTACAGGCGATTGGTCGAGATTCTGCAAACTGGAGAAACCCAGATGAGTTTAGACCAGACCGGTTTCTCATGGAGGAAACTGATGTCAAAGGTCAAGACTTTCGGGTTGTTCCGTTTGGATCAGGAAGACGGGTTTGCCCGGCCGCACAACTTAGCATCAATATGATAAGCTTAGCTTTGGGTAATTTGCTGCATTGTTTTTCGTGGACTTCCTCTACACTTCAAGAGCAAATCGACATGACTGAGAGGCCTGGTTTAGTTTGTTACATGAAGACGCCATTGCAGGCTTTAGCTTCGACCAGGCTGCCACAAGAGTTCTACCTTTAACTTTTCATTGCCACAGATTAAATTAATCAATCAAGATAAGATAACAAATATTATAATTTGAGAAAAACAGAAGTAGCTATGGCAAGATATAGGACATGGCTGATGAACGGTTCGTACAACCAGAATGTCTATTATAGTAAATAAACTAAATATTCCAAAAGAGAGCTCAGTCTTGCTAAAATTTAGAACCTCATAACACAAACTTTACACATCTGTTATAGAAGCAAGCCAGCAATGTGTTATCTTCGGGCTCCCATCATTCCTCACCATCTTCCTCTTCATCGTCTTCCTCTGCTTCAGAGTCTTCTTCTTTCCCCTGTAGAGATTGTGGTTTTCATACACATATTACGTTAAAAGATGGAGCTTAGTAATAAACCATACGGCTCATTATTAAAATGTCCACATTAACTAATCAATGTATTTTGAGGAGCAATGAGATGTTTTTTTTACCTCTTCGTCATCATCACCATCATCATCTCCATCAAAATCCTCTTCATCAGCCTCCTACATACATCAACAAAATCTTTGAGCAATTTTTCTTTCTCTATGGAAAAGAAAGTTGAAACTGAACTGATAAGTAGATTACATTGTTGAAGTAGGTGAGAGGGTTGGACCACAGATCTTCCTTGATAATATCAGCAACCTGCTCCAAGATGAGATTAGAGAGTTCAAATTGGGCAGACAGTAGAAAAAGTGTATAATTTATCCCAAGTCAGAAAGTAGAGTAGCATATACCTCATCATGAATCTCATCTGCAGCATCTTCCGCATGCTGAGCATCAGTAAACCAAGTAAAGAAACTGTAGAGAGTTGAGAGGAAAGTTGTAAATCAAATGCAATTACTAATAAGAGAGACTTTTTACATTTATATCAGGCGCATCATATATCCATGACCAAGAATTTTATCTCAAGTTCTACAATCACCTCTCCTCTGGCAATGCACGTTTGTTTCCTTTCTTATCATCATGGTTCACTCCATTTGGCAAGCCCTTTATGATTGAGCAGCAAACATAGTTAAGAATAATGCCGAAGAGGGAAGAATAAAGTGACAAACTTATTATATTGCACAAGCAAGACATATATACATTTACCTTGCCCTCTTTCCATTTGATAGGAGTTGCTGAGATTTTTGTTGTTCCTTCTTCAAGGAAGGTAAACGTCTTAGTAAGTTTAGCATCCTCAAAGAAAGGGTTGGAATTGAAGTGCTGCGATTGATGGCCAATTTAACATGTTAATTAACAAAACTCAGTACTCTTCTTAGATGGATAGGGCAATACACTAATTATTTGGATAAAGAAACATACAAAAGATATAGAGTATCCAGATTTCACATCTTTGGCATCCTCCACTTCAAGTACGTTCAGGTACTTAAAAATCTGTAAAAGCAGGGAACCAAATTTAGAGGTAAAAACGATGAAGGTCCAATGGGTCCAGTATCTACTTATAACGATTCATTATAATTTTGGAAGCATGCCGAAAGATAAGTCCAACCTTTTGGTCTTCTTCCGTCAAGAGATCACCTAATGCAGGATGACTCAAAAACTGCAAAGAATATGGATGGTCAATATGTAGAAGATGTTATAAAGATTAATTGAAAACTAACTGGAAAATATTACTTACAGCAGTCATCCAAAAGTCTGGAATTGAATGGATAACTTCGTTACGCTTGTCATAGACAGGTTTACGTATCTCGTTATATTTTTGCTCCACTTCTAAGACTTCATCGCTGGCCTTTTCGTTAATCTAGAAACAGACAGACCATCAATGAGAAAGAAGAAGAAAACAGAACGCTTTAGAGTTGATGTCAAACATAACTGTACTTATAAGTTGATGCATGCATTTGTTTGAGCTTTAATTTCTCACAAAATAGTGATTTTCCCACTAACTTCTACACAGATACTAGAGAAGCTAATTACAGAGAGCAGTCACATGAATGAAATTAATTATGCAGAAATCTCACTAAAAGTTCTAAAATTGCATTGTACTAATACACTATTAGCACGGCTGTAGCAACAAGAAAAAATGTCTTTTTTTTCTTCTAAAATTCAGGAAAACATCAATTCAAGATATTCACTCCACGCATATTCATTCAAATCCAGATACTGAGAAAAGCATAACGTAAAAGCTGTAAAAGAGAAATCAAAATTGGAATCCATTCAGCTTAACCAAAATACAGAGCACATGAATTAACTAGAAAAAAGGAGGAATCCATAGAATTATAGCGGAAGAGATCCTCACCTTCTCGAGTTCGTCTTGAATCTCCTGAAGCTTCTCAATTGATAGAACAAGCTCTCCGTCGATCTGCTCCAAGTTTTCTTCTTCTACTTTCTCATCAATTTTCGCCTTCTTGCTCTTGTCAGCGACCATTTTCACTTCACCCCCCTTTTTCTCTTTTTGAGAAAACCTTAAATTACAAAGAAAGAGGGGATTTTGGTTCCTACTCTTGCGTTCCGTTTCAAGAGAATCTGCTAAAACCCTAATTCCTGATGAAGTTTATGCTGGTGAAAGCAAAGGGACTTAGGGTTTTGAGGGGTTTATGTGGACCAATCAGATTGTGCCAGCCGATTCAAAGAAGGGTACATTTGTCAATTTACTAACCAACCTTTGGGTAGGGGTAATTTTCCTTTACTTGCTTTTTTAAGTTATCCATTAAAATAGATGATTTAACAAAAAGGTTTGATTCATTTAATTTTTCCCTTTTTGTTTCGAATGATTTATTTGTAATGAAATGTTGACAGTGGGATTTGAACCCACGCCCTTTCGGACCAGAACCTTAATCTGGCGCCTTAGACCAACTCGGCCATATCAACATTTTGTTTGTCGAAAGATATACAAACTATTTGTTCGAATCTTCTCACTCGGTTTCGTCACTTATTTTTTATTTCTCCCGTTGTATCTAGATTTCTTCAGTGTTAAGTCTGGCTTTTCGATTTCTAATCTCTTCAACCTTTTTTGTTTCTCTTCAGATTCCTCTACGTCTCTGTATATGAAGGTTTCTGGTTTTAGGATCTCAAGTAACTATCTTAGGTTACTATCATTCTCCTTGATGGGTCCTCCTCCTCTGCTTCCGAAACATGTAGCTGCAGTTTTAAAATGTCAGAGGGATCCTATGAAAGCCCTAGAGATGTTCAATTCGATGAAAAAAGAGAATGGTTTCAAGCATACTTTATCAACTTACCGCAGCGTCATCGAAAAGCTTGGCCTTTATGGAAAATTCGAGGCCATGGAACAGGTTTTATTGGATATGCGGCAGAGTGTTTCTAACCATATGCTTGAAGGGGTTTATGTTGGGGCAATGAAGAATTATGGTCGGAAAGGAAAAGTTCAAGAAGCTGTAAATGTGTTTGAAAGAATGGATTTTTATGATTGTGAACCCACGGTTCTCTTATAATGCTATTATGAGTATATTGGTTGATAGTGGTTACTTTGATCAAGCTCACAAGGTGTATATGAGGATGCGTTACAAAGGAATTACGCCTGATGTTTATTCGTTTACGATAAGGATGAAGTCGTTCTGTAAGACGAGTCGGCCTCACGCTGCTTTGAGGCTTCTTAACAACATGTCATCTCAAGGCTGTGAGATGAATGTGGCTGCCTATTGTACAGTTGTTGGTGGGTTTTATGAGGAGAATTTTAAGGTAGAGGCATATGAGTTGTTCGGGAAGATGCTTGAATGGGTGTTTCTCTTTGTCTCAGTACGTTTAACAAGCTTTTACATGTTCTTTGCAAGAAAGGAGATGTCAATGAGTGTGAAAAACTATTGGATAAAGTCATCAAAAGGGGTGTTTTACCGAATCTGTTTACTTATAACTTTTTTATACAAGGCCTTTGTCAGAAAGGTGAACTTGATGCGGCTGTCCGTATGGTAGGTTGTCTCATAGATCAGGGACCAAATCCTGATGTCATCACGTATAACAATCTAATATGTGGTTTATGTAAGAATTCCAAATTTCAGAAGGCGGAAAATTATTTAGGCAGAATGATCGGTCAAGGGCTTGAGCCTGATAGTTTTACCTTTAACACACTAATAGCTGGATATTGCAAAGGTGGAATGGTGCAACTTGCAGAAAGGGTTCTAGGTAATGCTGTTTTCAATGGGTTTGTGCCTGACGAATTTACATATCGCTCCTTAATTGAAGGATTGTGCCTTGAAGGTGACACAAATGGTGCCTTAGTTTTATTTAATGAGGGCTTAGGGAAAGGAATAAAGCCTAATGTTATTCTTTACAACACACTGATCAAAGGATTGTCTAACCAGGGTTTGATCCTGGAGGCTGCTCAGTTGGCGAGTGAAATGTCTGAAAAAGGTTTGATTCCTGAGATACAGACTTTTAACATCCTTGTAAATGGATTATGCAAGATGGGATGTGTTTCAGATGCTGATGGTCTTGTTAAAGTCATTATCTCCAAAGGATACTTTCCTGACATATTTACTTTCAACATTTTGATACATGGTTATTCTACACAGTTGAAAATGGAAAACACACTTGAAATCTTAGATGTTATGCTGGACAATGGCATTGATCCTGACGTGTACACTTATAACTCATTGTTGAATGGTCTCTGCAAAACTTCAAAGTACGAAGATGTAATGGAAACATATAAAACGATGGTGGAGAAAGGTTGTGCCCCTAACTTGTTCACGTATAACATACTCCTGTATAGTCTTTGCAGATACCAAAAACTAGATGAAGCCTTGGGCTTGCTGGATGAAATGAAAAGAGCGATGTGAATCCAGATGGGGTTACATTTGGAACATTGATCGACGGTTTCTGCAAAAATGGAGACTTGGATGGAACATACACTCTCTTCCGGAAGATGAAAGAGGTTTATAAGGTTTCAAGTTCAACGCCAGTATATAATATCATCATTCATGCTTTCACTGAGAAGCTAAATGTTACAATGGCTGAAAATCTTTTTAAAGAGATGGTTAATCATTGTCTTGTTCCTGATGGATACACATACCGGCTTATGGTTGATGGTTTTTGCAAAACGGTAAATGTTGATTTGGGGTACAAGTATCTAATGAAAATGATGGAGAATGGGTTTATTCCATCGCTCGCAACATTTGGACGTGTTATAAACTGTCTTTGTGTGGAGGATAAATTTTATGAGGCTGCTGGTATTATTTATCGGATGGTCCAGGAAGGAATGGTCCCTGAGGCTGTGAATACCATTTGTGATGTTGACAAAAGGGAAGTGGCTGCTCCTAAGCTCGTCTAGGAGGATCTTTTAGAAGAGCTGTATTACGTATTTTGCTTATGAACTTCTTTTTGATGGCCTTAGAGATAAAAGGCTACGCAAGAAAAAGGTTTTCACAGTGATGGCCATATAAATCTGATGCAGTGTTTGCTAAAAATCTGATTGAGTTTGTTTATTTTGAGGACATGCTGAGTCAGGCCTTCCATTCCCAAAGAAAGATACTAACTCAGCCACTGCTCCTGAGCCCTCACGGATTCAACTTTGGATTTAAATTGTGGGGGTATAAGTCTATGCGCAGAGAAATTTTCTCCACTACACAAAAAGATTGGAGTTGCTCTGATCTTTGACCATGATCTAGTAAACCTTCTCCGGAACTATAATCAATAAGGTCTCGCAAAAAGTTGGAGAAAGAAGTTTCGCTGATTTTATCCCATTCTCTCTCTTCTTGGTAATGCTTCAAGATAGTGTTAAATGATAATCACATCGAACATAGGCTATGCTCATGATGCATAAGAATGCTCCAAGTTCTTCTCAATTTCACATCCGATAAGAATTTTTCAGTACTGCTGCGAAAGATCCTCTAGTCGGAGAACACCTGAACACTGTGGACTAGACGCTGCACAAGGTACGCGAAGCGTTCTAAGTATTTTTTTTTTTTGTTATATGTGGTTGGCTGGTTACAATTAAGAAGAATACAAATCTTCTGATGATCGTATCTATTTTTATTAGAAATGAATGTATAGCACTGCAAGTTCCCATATTTTTTCTGCAAAATTATTTCAACAGAGCATTTCAATTACAGAACATGATGATACTACAAACGTTTTATTTAGTTAATTATCAGACAGTAATAGCTACCACAAGATCATACACAACACTCAGGGAATTATTTCTTACATCCATCGGTAATATATCATCCTCTGAAATAATATTATAATGCAGCTGATTCATCACTAGACCAACATCATGATCTAATTTACGGATTTGCAGCCTGCTGGAGCCACTTTTCTCTAAATTTCTGGAGAAAGTTCACCAACTTATCATGAGGAACTTTGACTTCTTTTATCACAGTCAGATCTTGCAGGCGCTCTATCCAGTTGTATAAAGTAGGAGTGCTCACTGGATCAATTAATTCTACACCGATTGCTTCATGAAAAGCTTTGTGGGGTCCGAAAGTAGCGACGATGATGATTTCCAAAAGCCCTACATCATCATTCTCCCTGATGTATTTATTTGGGAAATGCTTCTTGAGTCCTTCGTCAAGAACTTTGATTGTCTCTCGAGCCTCTTCTACAGATTTACTCCTACAGATTTTGCTTGAGTTTCAACCTCTTGGAGCACGACTTACCTATCATCTTAGACACCTGCAACAAAAAGAGTGATAAGTCTGGTATCATATCAATGTATTGAGTTGTATTTGGAAGTTAGATTTGAGGAAAACACCTGTTGGTGGATGTAGCTGACCCAGAACTGGACCTGGGCCCTTTCATAAGGATCCTCTGGCAAGAAACGAGGAGAATTCTTCCATGTTTCATCAATATATTCAAGAATTACAAGTGATTCAACCACTGGTTTCCCATCATGGACAAGAACACGAATCTACTCCGTCATCAAGAGGCTGAGACACACTCCCATCTCTTTTTCTCCTGCCTGTTCTCCAACCAGATCTGGACTGCTTTCATGGGACAGGTTTTGACGCCTCCTCTCATGTCTCTTCCTGAAGCTCTTGCTCTCTTTACTACTCAGCAACAATCGCTACCTCCATTGCTGATTGTGAGGCTCCTCCTCCAGATCATCCTTGATTTGGAAAGAAAAGAATGCCCGCATCTTCAGATTTATCTCCTCCCAAGCTGAAGCGATCATTCTCTCTGTGGATCGTCTCCTCAAATCTAGGCTCTTATTCTTTCCAGCTCTCCAGTCAAATGGCTTGTCTCTGCTGGCTCATTATTTTGGCCTCTTTTCTTTTCAAGATCTGATGTTGTTTACAGGTTTACAATACTATGTTGTAATGATGTAAACAATCATTTGGATGGAGCATACACTCTATTCCGGAAGATGAAAGAGGTTTATAAAGTTTCAAATTCAACGCTAATATATAATATCATGATTCATGCTTTCACTAAGAAGCTAAATGTAACAATGGCGGATAATCTTTTCCAAGAAATGGTTAATCATTGTCTCTTTTTTTTGGTTAAATGGTTAATTATTGTCTTGTTTCTGATGGATACACATACCATCTTATGGTTGATGGATTTGATAAAATGGGAAATGTTGATATGGGGTACAAGTTTGAAGATGATGGAGGATGTGTTTATTGCATAGATCACAACGTTCGGACGTGTTATAAACTGTCTTTGTGGGGAGGATAAAGTTTATGAGGCTGCTGGTATTATTTGTCGGACGGTCCAGAAAGAACTGGTCCCTGAGACTGTGAACACCATTTTTGGTGTTGACAAAACGGAAGTGGCTGCTCCTAAGCTTGTTTTGGAGGATCTGTTGAAGAAGAGCCGTATAACGTATTATGCTTATCAACTTCTTTTTGATGGCCTCAGAGATAAAAGGCTACGCAAGGAAAAGGCTTATAAAGTGGTAGCCATATGAACTGAAGCAATGGCTTGCCTAACATTTTGTTGCAAAAAAACTAAATGAGATTATTTAGGTTGAGGACTTGCTGAGTCAGGCCTTCCATTCCTAGAGAAAGGTTCTAACTCAGCCACTGCTCTGAGCCCCCACGGATTCGACTTTAGATTTAGATTGTGGGATATAAGTCCCAGATAAATTTTATTGTCTACACAAAAAGGTTGGAGGTGCTCTGATCTTAAACCATGATCTATTGAACCTTCTCTGCAACTATAATCAGTAAGGTTTCCTGAAAAGTTAGAGAACTTTTCAAAGATTGTAAGTTTCCATATTTTGTCTGGACATCTATTTCAACAGAGCGTATCAACTATGGAGCTTGAAGATACCACAAATATTTTATTTAGTTCATTATTAGACAATAATAGCTACCATAAGATCATATTCATAAACAACTCTCATCTAGGGAATTATTTCTTAATTCAAACGGTAATATATCATCCTCTGAGATAATATTAAAGTATAGCTGGTTCATCACTAGACCAAGATCTTGATCTAATTTACGTATTTGCAGCTTGCTGGAGGCACTTTTGTCTAGCGTTCTGAAGAAAGTTCACCAACTTATCGTGAGGCAATTCTACTTCTTTTATCACAGTCAGATCTTGCAGGCACTTTACCCAGTTGTATAAAGTTGGAGTGTTCACTGGATCAATTAAGTCTACACCAATTACTTCATGATAAGCTTTGTGGAATCCTAAAGGAGCGATGATGGTGATTTCCAAAAGCCCTACATCATCGTTTCCTCTGATGTGTTTATCTGGGAAATCCTTCTTGAGTCCCTCTTCAAGAACTTTGATTCTCTCTTGAGCCTCTTTCACAGATTTTGCTAGAGCTTCACTCTCTTGAACCCAGAGTTTACCCAAGATGTCAAACACCTGCAACAAAAAGAGTGATAAGTCTGATATCATATCAATGTATTGAGTTGATTTTGGATGTGAGATTTGAGGAAAACCACCTGTTGGTTGATGTAGCTGACCCAGAACCGGACTTGGGCCCTTTCATAAGGATCCTCTGGCAAGAAACGAGGAGAATTCTTCCATGTTTCATCAATATATTCAAGGATTACAAGTGATTCTGCCACTGGTTTCCCATCATGGATAAGAACAGGAATCTTCTTGTGAACCGGGTTGAGTTGCATCAGCGATTCACTTTTGTTCTGAAGATCTTCTTCTATGTACTCATAAAGAACTCCCTTGAGTTTAAGAGCGATTTCGACTCTCTTTGAGTATGTGCTTGCCCACATCCCATGTAATGTCACCTTGCTCTTCTTCTTCTCCATTCTCTCAAAACTCATGTTTTTTTATTTCCTACACTTTCTTTTCTCAAACTTTGATATGAATTATGATTGTGCTTCATTAAACTCTTTTATAGAGTTTAAGACGAGAGAGTCTACTTAGCATCTTGTTGTCTTGTCCATCAAGCAGAGTGGGCCTTATCTTATGTTTCATTCAAAGTCAAAGGTTTGAACTTTGAATGTTCCATTTAATATCATTACATTAAAGATTTTTAGGGGTAGGAATTTGACCCGATCCGATTTGTCCGACATTCGGGTTGGGTCGGATCGGGTATTGGTTGAAAATTCGGGTAATTCGAGTAAGAATTTGGGTTGGATAGTTCGGGTAAGATCGGTTCGGATCAGATTTTTCGGATTTTTTTTTAATCGGGTATTTCGGGTCGGTTCGAATATGATTTTTTGAGAATTTTTGCAAAAAAAAATTCATTTTTTTGAATTTTTTTTTCTTAATCGGTTATTTCAGGTCGGTTCGGGTCGAATTTTCTTTAGAATTTTTGAAAAAAAAATAAAAAATTTGAACACTTTTTTTTTCCGAACTACCCGATAACCGACCCGACTTAATTTTTTTTTCCGGTTATTTCGGAACATTTTTGAATTATCCAAATTCCGATTAATCCGACCCGATCCTAACTACCCGATTTCGATTTCGCAACCCTAAAAGATTTGTTTATTTCATGAATGTCAATGATAAGAGCTAAGATATAAATATTGAATTGACATGGAGTGTATTGTTCCCCAAGAAAATGTAAACCAGTGACTACTTTTCAACCAACTAAATTCTCTGGAATGATCTAAAGTGATACCTATCTACTCACAAGGAAAAAATAACCAATAACGAGCAAAAAAGAAACTATAGTAAGAAGTGTCTGATGAAGTCCACGAGATTGTCTTCTAGAATGCAAGCAATCTCAACTCCAATCCTCTGATTACTTTCATATGTTCCTTTGTCTAACACAGAACCTCACGGTTACTATCAGACAGAACTCCACCCTGGTTCCTTCTCTATACCTATTCCTTTCATCAGTGTTCGAGTTTCCTCCACTTCATCCCACTCACCAACCTCTGCAAGGATGTTCGAGAGTGAAACATAAGCTCCAGCATCTGATGGCTCTAATTCTATAGCCTTTGTGGCTGCTAGCTTTCCGAGTTCAACATCACCATGAATTTTGCAAGCAGCAAGTAATGTTCCCCAGACCAAGGCGTCCGGTTTAAAAGGCATATTGTTGATAAAACTCTCAGCTTCTTTAAGTCTACCTGACCTCCCTAGAGTATCGACCATGCAGATATAATGTCGGTTCTCGGGTTCTATACCATAGTCATTTACCATTGCGTTGAGATGGAAATAGCCTTCTTCAACCAAACCACTGTGACTACAAGCAGATAAGACTCCCACAAAAGTAACTTTATCAGGCTTGATACCTTTTTCCTTCATACGATTGTACACTTGTAAAGCTTCAGTGGCCTTTCCATGTTGAGCATAACTTGCAATCAGCGCAGTCCATGCGATTAAATCTGGGCCATCGATCTGGCTAAATGCTTTACCGCAGTCCTCAATGCTTCCAAATTTCGAATACATGGTCAGTAATGAACTTCCTACAGAAGGCTCTGTGCACAGTCCAATTTTTGTGATGTAAGCATGAACTTGAGATCCCAGAGATGATTCGTCTGAGAGAGCAGACGCTTTAAGAATAGATGAAACTGCAAAGGAGTCCATGGTAAAACCAGACACGGCCATATCACGAAATAAGAGGAAGCCATCCTGGACTAATCCATGTTGTGAATATCCTGAAATTAAAGATGAACATGACACTGGATCCATTTCATGGAGCCTCTCATACACCTGTCTAGCCATCTTTAGTGAGCCACACTTTGAATACATGTTTACTAGTGCAGAACCGAGAGGCAACCCCTTGTCAATTCCAGCTCTTAGAGTGTACCCATGTATTTCTTTACCTCTTAGAAGAGAAGGAAGAGAAGAACACACACTTAGAACAGCAGCTAGAGTGCTCTCATCAGGGCTAGTTCCATCATCCAACATCTCACGGAATAGTTCAACAGCATCACTAAGATTACCATACTCATTGAAACCAGAAATCATGGAAGCCCAGCAAGCATTGTCTTTTACAGGTATCTCCAGGAATAAGCTATATGATTCTTCCAAACTACCACATTTGGAGTACATTGTGAAAAGAGAACTTCCAACCGTGAGATCAAAACCAAGCCCACTTTTAAAGATGTAACTGTGGACCTGCTTACCTAAATTCAAACAATCTAATACGCTTAACAAACTGCACACACTAAACTCATCAGGTCCCAAACCCTCCCGAAGCATTTTAGTAAACAGTCTTATTGCTTTACCAGGTCTCTTATTCTGCGAAAACGAAGTGACCATTACATTTACTATATTTTGCTTCTGAATCTCGTCCAGATCCGCAAAAACATGTTCAGAGAGATCAATATCTCCACTCTTTGAGTACATACTAATCAAAGCGGCAGCCACTGAGGAATCAAGATAGAAACCACTCTTAAGAACCCAAGCATGGACCTGGCTTGCTTCACAGTCCATAGAAGGTCTACCACAAGCAGATATCACGCCAGTTACAGTACAGTTGTTGATTTCAACACCTGATTGTCTCATTTCCTTGAATATTTCAAGCGCAGAGAAAGCATCATTACTCTTTGTGTAACCAGAAAGCATTACTGTCCAAGAGACAACACTAGGATTGGGTATACGAGAAAATACTTCCCTAGCTTCAGCCATATGCCCACATTTCGCATATAGATCAACAATTGTAGTACAAACAAATACATCTTCTGCTCCGCATTTGATCACCCGAGCTTGAACCGCTTTTCCAAACCTAAGCTTCTCAAGGGAAGCACACGCTGCCAAAACACTGGAATATGTATAACTATCCGGTTTCTGCAACCCGTCACACATTTCATGGAAAAGATCAAAAACAGCATCATAACTTTGACATCTAAGAGCCCCTGATATGATAGTGTTCCAACAATACACATTAGCAGATAAAGTGTTACGGAACACCTTATAAGCATCCCCAAATCTGAGAGTCTTTGAGAATGAGTCTATTAAAGACGATTGAACAACTTCATACAAGAAAAAACCCATCTTTATTGTTTGACAACACACCAGCTCACTGAACAGAGGAGCCTGTAAAACACTACAAGCGGAAATCACTGACCCATAAGTTATCTCATTAGCCTTAAAACCTAGAGAATGCATCTTAGAAAAAAATCTCAATGAATCTTCAAAAAATCGATGTTGTTTATAGCAAGAGATCATAATATTACAGGACACAACATCTGGTTTAGGAATTGTATCGAACAACTTAGCGGCATCAACCACAGAACCCGAAATGGAGTACCAATTGAGCAAGGACTTAGTAAGGAAAACATCAAATGGCAAAAGATAACGTCTAAGTAAATGCGCTTGCAAAATTCTGGTTGTTCTGAGCGTACAAAGCCTTGAATTTGATTGATCATTGAAAAATTCAAAAGGGTTAAAAGGAACTGAAGAACTATAGTCTTTGCTGGAATGAGATAGTAGGTTTTGGAAATTAGTAACGGAATATAGTAGCCTGCAAACAGAAAAAGGCGAGATCTTTAAAGAGTTTAAGCTCTCATTCGCTAGACAATTCATTATCAGTCCATGAGCTCTGAAACTGAAAAAGAGAAAAGCAAAACAACGGGAACGAAAGTTTCAAAATAATAGATCAATATATGACATAATATTTAGTCTTCAAGTCAACAAAAAGTCAAGATGGCCGAGTTGGTCTAAGGCGCCAGTTTCAGGTACTTGTCCGAAAGGGCGTGGGTTCAAAATTCCACTCTTGACATTACTTTTTTTTTTTCTTTTTCTTGCTTCTAAGTTCTAACGACTTCTATGGCAATTCACCATTGCCTGACTCTCCTTACTAGCTGCAAAAACTTGAGAGCTCTAACTCAAATCCATGGATTCCTTATTAAATCTGGCGTTGAGACTGATACGTACGTTACCGGAAAACTTATTTTACAATGTGCGGTCTCCATTCCTGACGCTTTACACTACGCTCGCCGTCTCTTGCTCTGTTTTCCTGATCCTGATGCGTTCATGTTCAACACTCTCGTCCGTGGTTACTCTGAATCTGAAGAGCCGCACAATTCTGTCACTGTGTTGGTGGAGATGATGAGGAAAGGTTTCGTCTTTCCGGATAGTTTCTCCTTTGTCTTCGTCGTCAAGGCTGCGGCAAATTTCCGGTCTTTGAAAACTGGATTGCAGATGCATTGTCAAGCTTTGAAGCATGGGCTTGATTCACATATGTTTGTTGCTACTGCCTTAATCGGTATGTATGGGGAATGTGGGTGTGTTGAGTTTGCTCGCAAGGTGTTCGATAATATTCATCTACCAAATTTAGTTGCATGGAACGCTGTGGTCACGGCCTGTTTCAAGGGAAACGATGTTGCGGGAGCGACTGAGATCTTCGATAAGATGCTGGTAAAGAATCACACTTCGTGGAACGTGATGCTTGCTGGGTACACTAAAGCCGGGGAGCTTGAGAGTGCTAAACGGGTGTTCTCAGAAATGCCTCTCAAAGATGATGTCTCTTGGAGCACTATGATTGTTGGGTTTGCTCATAATGGAAATTTCAGTGAGGCTTTGTCATATTTCAGGAAGTTGCAACGGGCAGGAATGAGACCAAACGAAGTTAGTCTGACCGGAGTTCTCTCTGCCTGTTCACAATCCGGGGAATTTGAGTTTGGGAAGACACTACACGGGTTTGTAGAGAAAGTAGGGTATAGTTGGATTGTTTCAGTGAACAATGCGCTTATTGATATGTATTCTAGGTGCGGTAATGTACCAATGGCTAAGTTAGTCTTTTTATGTATGCCAGAGAAGAGGAATATTGTATCTTGGACATCAATAATAGCGGGCATAGCAATGTATGGTCATGGGGAAGAAGCTATCAGACTCTTCAATGAAATGATTGAGTCTGGTGTTATGCCAGATGGGATATCTTTCATTTCGCTTTTGTATGCTTGTAGTCATGCTGGACTGATCAAAGAAGGTGAAGATTACTTCTCTAAGATGAAGAGAGTTTACCACATTGAACCATCCATTGAACACTATGGTTGCATGGTTGATTTATACGGCCGTTCTGGAAAACTCCAAAAGGCTTATAATTTCATCTGCCAAATGCCAATTCCACCAACAGCCATAGTGTGGCGGACTCTTCTCGGGGCATGCAGTAGTCATGGGAATATCGAATTGGCAGAGCAAGTAAAACAAAGGCTAAATGAGCTTGACCCAAATAACTCGGGGGATCTTGTTCTTTTGTCGAATGCTTTTGCTACTGCAGGTAAATGGAAGGACGTTGCTTCTATCAGAAAGTCAATGATCTTCCAGAGAATTAAGAAGATAACTGCTTGGAGCTTGGTTGAAGTTGGCAAAACCATGTACAAGTTCACTGCAGGCGGGAGAAAGAAGGCAATGGATATAGAGGTTCATGAGAAGCTAAAAGAAATAATCTTGAGGCTTAAAGTTGAAGTTGGCTATACCCCAGAAGCAGCAAGTGCTTTATATGATGTAGAAGAGGAAGAAAAGGAGGATCAAGTGAGCAAACACAGTGAGAAGCTTGCACTTGCATTTGCTCTAGCTAGATTGCCCAAAGGAGAAAATATCAGGATAGTGAAGAATCTGAGAATTTGCAGAGATTGTCACTCTGTTATGAAGCTAACGTCAAGGGTTTATGGAGTACAGATTGTGGTCAGAGACAGAAATCGCTTCCATTTATTCAAGGACGGTTCTTGCTCATGCCGTGATTACTGGTAAATGTTCTGAAGAGAAATGTTCACCAAACTACATTTCATTGTATGATCTAAAGCTTTCTCTAGCGAGCTCATCAATGGGAAGTCCACTTCCAACGCAAACTTTCAGAAGTTTCTACAACTTGAGGAGGTCTTCATTTGCGAGGTTTGTGGTTTAGAATCTTCAAATTGCCTTGGGATTGGGGGATATTTTGACATTTTCACTTTTCATGGCTTAGAACGTAAATACGAAATACCTTTGGACTGTTACCGAAAATTTCTGACAAATATACCTAACTCTGACGAAAAATATCAGCACGTCTTCGTGGTTCTGGTTCGAAAGTCTTTACCTTTGAATCGTCGTTTCCTTCATTCTCGCTTACCAGATCTTCGAAAAAATCTAACTTTTTTGTGTGCTGTCGCTTCCATGGCTGCTTCAGCTGCATTCTCCATTTCATCACCACTGTACGTACCCGATTCCTGCAAAATTCGCAGACCATCTCTATCGTTTACTCCAAAATATCCCAAAACCATTTCGGTGAGAGCTTCTGCGTTTTCTGTTGACAAGCCCTCGATTTCTATCGATGAGAAATCTTCAGTCCAAACTAAGGTGAATATCCTAGTATCTTGTATTGTCTGATCATCTCCCTCTTATTGATCAATTTATGGCCCAATCCTTTTGAATTTGAAAGCGAGATTTCCTTGTTAAATATGGCTTGTTTATTTGCTCTGGAATATGCGTATGTAGAAATTGATAAAAGTGGGATCTGTTTATCCTACTTTTGAAACCAGACATGAATAAAGTTAGGCTCTTTATGGGATAATCTTTTCTGGGCTTTAATTAGTAATTCTGTTCTGTTTTAGACAAGCAATTGGCAGTGGAAGCTCAAGGGATCCTCGATCGGTATATACTATGAAGAGCATAAGAGGGAGAACTGTGAATCAGCTAAGAATATCCTAATGATACCAACAATATCCGATGTTAGCACCGTTGAGGAGTGGAGATCTGTGGCTAAAGACATTGTGCAGCGTGATGGGGGCGTCAATTGGCGAGCAACTATTTTAGATTGGCCTGGTCTTGGTTATTCTGATAGACCCAAGATGGACTACGACACAGATGTCATGGAGAAGTTTGTGGTCGACTTCATGAACTCAACGATGATCTAGTAATCATTGGAGGAGGACATGCAGCAACACTAGCACTCCGTGCTACCCAACGTGGCCTACTAAAACCATCAGCCATCGCTGCTGTTGCACCTACATGGGCTGGACCTCTTCCTATTGTCTTTGGCCGTGATTCTTCCATGGTGTCAAGGTCCGTTGACTTCTTTTTCACAGATAAAAGATAAAACAGATAAAATGGCTTTCCTCTCTTGATTGCTCGGGTTTTGTCTCAACAGGTATGGCATGCTAAGAGGAACTCTAAGAGCACCTGGAGTTGGTTGGATGATGTGCAATATGTTGGTGAGCAACGAGAAGTCAATAGAGTCTCAATACAAATCCCATGTTTATGCAGACCAAACCAACGTGACTGAGGCCATAATCCAAAGCAGATATGAGTTAACAAACCGAAAGGGGTCATGCTACGTCCCTGCAGCTTTCTTGACTGGATTACTGGACCCTGTTTCATCCTGGGAAGAATTTCTCCAACTGTTTACTGATATGGAAGGTAAAACTCCGGTAATGGTTATGTCGACAAAAGGAGCTCCAAAGAGATCGAAAGCTGAAATGGAAGCACTAAGAGGAGCCAAAGGAGTTAGCAAATTCGTGGAGGTTGAAGGTGCACTCTTGCCTCAAGAAGAGTATCCTTCTCTTGTTGCTCAAAGGCTCCATAACTTCTTGCAAGAGAATTTTGCTTCTCCCAAGTAAATGTAAAGTTAGATTAAGCTTATGCAAACATATAGGCCCATGAAATATGGGTCCAGGCCCACATACTGTTTTTTCATTATTTGGAAGAGTCTTTACTATACAAATCTTATAAGCTATTCTCGTGACTATTTTTTCAATTTCAAGCAACCTCTC
This sequence comes from Lepidium didymum, assembly GCA_963920545.1. Lineage (NCBI taxonomy): Eukaryota > Viridiplantae > Streptophyta > Magnoliopsida > Brassicales > Brassicaceae > Lepidium > Lepidium didymum. Next base: position 3,026,231 of record OY986984.1, on the reverse strand, counting down.
TAACATATATATTTTTTTACAAAATTTTCCTCTCTGACATATTCTCAATCATGATTTTTATTTTATTTTTATGTTGTCTTTAATTGAATATAATATTCTTTGTTTTGGTTGCTATTATTCATTTATTGTAGTGTTCAACATTTTCATATTTTTAATCTAATATTTTTGTTTAAATGCGAAGGTAAATAAGATTTGAACACATCCCTGTTTGGCGTGGACATATTACATGCTATCGGTGGTGGAATCCAGAACCATTTTTAATATAAACGCAAATTAAACACTGAACTTAGCAAAAATCTTAAATGCTAACATTAAGTAAAAACACAACTTAACATTTCAACTAACCATTAACAGAACTAAAACAGAGTTAATTATAATTATGTTAAACAACTAAGGTTAAAACAAAAAAAAATTTAATGTTGGCGTAAAATTTAAGGTTTTTGTAGAAGTCAAATAATTATTGGGTATTTGATTTGAAGTTTTTGGTAAGTTTGGTATTTTTTTTTTTTGTCAAGGTAAGTACTTTATTACTAACATTAAACACATCAACCACCAAACAGAACTGTTCTCAGAACCTTTTTGCAAGTTCATCGGCCAAGACATTCGCCGATCTCAGAATAAAAATAAAATCGATAGAAGAGAAGCAAGGGAGAAGATTGGTTATATCCTGTTGGATACCATAGATCTCCAAGATTGTTACGCCTTTGGAAATGGCGTTGATTAAATTGAGAGAGTCTGAATTGACTCCTATCTTCGTGAAGCCAAGGTTCACTGCTTTTTGGAGGCCCGACAAGATCGCCAATGCTTCTGCCACAAGTGGTGATCCAACCGATGAGAAATTTTTCGAGTAGATATCCACTTGACGATCCTCTTTCATGAATATACAAGCTGCCCCTGCGAACTGCTTTTCGCTATGCCAAGCTGCATCAGTATAAAGTGTTAGCGATCTATGGTCTGGGTTAATAGCATGTCTTCTAATTCCTGATAGACCCTTCGGGATACGATTTTGAGCTTCACTCAACTCTTTCGCCGACAAAATCACCAGATGAATAACTTCTGCTTCCGATTGGGCCACTCCGGTGAAGACCAATTTGTTTCTAGCTTTCCTTAGAAACCATACTATCCATGCTGCTATTGGCGAATCAGAGAGACCCGTGGGTGGAAGCCAAATAGCTTTCGTTAATTTGTGCCATAGATGTTGAAAGTCTTCAGTCTCGATATGATTAAGCAACAGTGTACATGGAGCTTCTTCCCAAACCCGTTTGGCGAAAGGGCAATTTCAGAGTAAGTGTTTGATCGATTCGTCTTCCCCACATCTTTTACAAGCCACTGTACCTTCAATTTTCCTTTTCAATAGGTTTACTCCTACAGGAATTGCCTCGTGTAGAAGTTTCCATAAATTTTTTTTTAAACTTGGGCGAGATCTTTAGGGTCCATACATCTTTAATCCAGTCAATCTGGTTGCAGGTCTCATTTTGGCAGAAAGACTCTGAAGCTTCAATGGCAGCAAAGTAGCCAGTTTTTTTCCGAGTACAGAATGCCCTTCCAAGTATGTGAGCATGATGAGGGTTTCGAGGCTGAGGGGAAATCCTCATTGTGGCAATACTTGGCCAACAACATCTGACTCAGCAGAGAATTTGGGTTGGTAAGTACCTTCCAGCTTACCTTTGCCACTAGGGCGAAATTAAAAGCTTTGATTTCACGAAATCCTAATCCTCCCTTTCCTTTGATTGGGTAAGTTTCCTCCAAGAAATCCAAGACATTGCCATTTTTCTGGTTTTTGGTCCCACCAGAATCGAGTGAGTTCTGATTGAATTCTGGTACATAAGGAGATAGGTAGTAGAAAACACGACATTGCATAGGACGGCATCGAGCTGAGAACGCTCTTCAATATAACCTCCTTTTCTTCCTGAGATAAAAACTTCGATGACCAATTGATTCGCTTTTGTCGAATCTTGTCAATTATATTGGAAAAGAGATCCTTCCTTCTTCTCCCGAAATGCTATGGGAGTCCTAAGTATTTGCCGCAACCCCCTTCCTGTCGAATTTGCATAACATTCTTTATGTTTTCCTTGTAAGACAGATTCATTTTCCTTGAGAATGTAATGGCAGATTTCTCCTTGTTGATTGCTTGACCTGTCGCATATTCATATTTTTTTATAATGCTTTGCAGAGTTTTGAGGCTGCGGGAGTTACCTTTGCAGAAGAACATTGTGTCATCTGCGAAGAGTAGGTGATTAATTCGAGGTCCATTTTTGGAGACTCGTAAGCCTGCAAGTAAGTTCTTTTCTTGAGCTTTTTTACAAAGCCCCGAAAGTACCTCGCTGCATATGATGAAGAGGTAGGGAGAAATAGGATCTCCCTGCCTTATTCCTCTTGAAGGCTTGATTAGTCCTTTAGGTTCCTCATTAATGATGATAAAATATTGCATTGTGGTAACACATTGCATGATCCACTGAATAAATCTCTCATGGAAACCCATTGTTTGTATAACTCCTTTTATAAAGGTTCATTCCAAACGAACATAAGCCTTTGTCATATCTGTCTTAATAGCTGCCGCTCCATTTTTCCTTGCTTGAGACGTGTTTAAATAATGTAGGATTTCGTGTGTGATTAACACATTCTCTGAAATAGCTCTTCCCAGTACAAACATAGATTAGTTACCGGAGATAATCTTTGGGAGGATCCCATTCAGCCTTTTTGAAAGGAGTTTGGAGATAATCTTATAGATAAAGTTGTACAATGCAATAGGTCTATATTCTGAGGCTTTCTTGGGATTTAGCTTTTTTGGAATCAGCCTAATATAGGTAGAATTCAGAGATGGTTGCAGATAACTTGTGGTAAATAGTTCTCTGATTTCTTTTGTTATCGCAGACCCCACTGTGCTCCAATTTGAGTGGAAAAACGCAGCTGAAAACCCATCCGGTCCAGGGGCTTTATCAGCATGGATCGAGAATGTTGCTGCCTTGATTTCCTGATCAGAGACTTCTCTAGTTAGTTGCTTATTATCGTCTAAAGATACTCTAGATTCAATGGCCTCAGCCACTGTTTGCGCACAGTAGGTTCTTGAAGAGGTATACATTTGTTGAAAATATTGCGTTAATACTTGTTCAATTTGTTTTTCCTTAACCATTTCATTTCCGTTATGGTCTTCTATGCTAGAAAAGTAATTCTGAGCTTTCCTTGATTTAGTTGCAGCATGGAAGAAAGCTGAGTTTCTATCCCGTAATTGAAGCCAAAGGATTCGGCTTCTTTGTCTCCAGAACTCTTCTTCTTCTGAATAGGCATCTTGGAGGTTCTTTGAAGCTTCTCTCAAAATCTCATTATCGCTTAGAGGGTTTACCATTGCATCCTCCAGTTTCTTTCTATAATCTTCCACTCTTGCCTGACTCATCTTACCTCTTTCCTTACACCACTGAATCAAAGTTGTTCTTGATTTATTAATACGGTGGTTTACAGGCATGAATTCTCTCGGTTTCCAGACTTGCTCAATCAATTTTTTAACATCCTCATTATCTTTCAGCCTTCTATCAAACCGGAAGATTGACTTTTTCTTTTGTCTCTCAGGGTTTGAGGATAGTAAGTACTGGTTTATGGTCTGATCTCTCAAACCACAGGTAGGAGCTTCTACTTGTAGGGAAAAGTTCGAACCAGTTGTCATTTGCCATAACTCGGTCTAACCTACACCTTACTGAATAGTTACACCTATTACCCCTCCAGGATAGATAATCTCCTGTATATTGCAAGTCAAAAAGTCCTGCTTCTGAAACAAACGATCTGAAATCTACAAAAGAACTTTCAGATCTCGGCACACCATCTTTTTTCTCCTCATTTGAGAGGATGTCGTTAAAGTCTCCCATAATAAGCCATGAACCAGCTCTCAGGCTTGCCAGATCTGCCAATTCTCTCCAAATTTGTTTTCTTATTGACTTTTCTGGATTGCCATATGAAAAGGTGGAGTAGAAGTTCTTATCTTCTAGAATAATATGGGTATTAATATAATTTCTATTAGCAGATAAGATGCTTAACTTAATACGATCCGACCATAACAGAATCAAACCACCTCCCCTTTGACCATGAAGAGCTACAATTTCAGAGAACTTGAAGTTTAAGACTGAGGTTAAATGGATAACTTTGCTGTCTACATTCTTAGTCTCCCTTAGAAAAATTATATCTGGTTTATACTTAGAGTTTAGATTCTTCAGACGACGAACTATCAAGGGATTTCCCAAACCTTGGCAGTTCCAATTCACCATCTTTAAGGAGGAGGTAGAACCAGATTCTGAAAATCCAGTTTCTTTCTTCCCATTGCAGGAAAATTTGAGCTTTTGGAGATCCTTTCAAAATTACCTCGCGAGGTACTTGCAGCATTGGATTTGAATTTTGGTGGCAATCTGTTGTTATTACTCAAACTTAAATTTTGACCATCTTTAGTCTTCTTATGATCCGTTGATGATCTCCTTCTAGAAGAGGGTTTAACTTGAGCAATCCTCCTTTTCCTTGTACCTAAACCTCCTAGATAAGACGGACTAATAGCAATTGTTTTAAGTGTTGCAGATTGACATGAAGTCCGGGATTGAGTGAGCTTATAAAGTGGTACTGTGGGGTCGGACTCTCCCTCAACAAGCAGTCCAAGTCTTTGTTCAGCATGTAAACGCTCATCATTTGGTTCACTTACTGTATAGGATCCATTTCCTTTATCTTCAAACATTGATAGCAGATTTTTTCCTTGAATCAGATTAGTTGATATCTCTGGTTGACCAAGGCTCATCAAATCTGGTCCTTGATTTAGACTTCCTTCTCTGGGAGAATTAACTCCAATTCTATGAAGGGCAGGGATTCTCCCCACATCAGCCAAAACTTGGGGGGAATTAGGTCCCAATCTTTTGTGTACCGAGATTCGACCTTCCATAATATGTCTCGGCGGGTCAGAATTTGAAAGTTCTATCCCAGGGTTATTAACTAAACTTAGTGCCATTTTTTTTGCATTCCTTTCCAGGTTCCCTGACTCTTCTGCTATTTGAAGTCGACTCCTCCGAGCTGCAATTTCTGTGGGGTCAGCCACATTCACATATTGGTCCATATAGCTTTTGATTTCCCCACGAGCTTCAGATAATATCTCATCTAGTACTTCCACATCCATTTTTCTATATTATTAGTAGCACCTTCTATTCTAGGTCTTTTTGAAGTTAGTACCTCTTCACAGCTTATTCCACCTAGGGACTTATGATCTTTGGATCTTTCTACTTTTTTCCAGATGAAATTTGCTCTTTGGACTTGAGAAGGAGCTTTTGTATTTCCTGTAGAAGAAAGCATAGACTTCTGACCTCCTCCCACAGTTTTCAAAGTGTGATGATAAGGTCGCGATTCTTGTTCTTTATGTATCTTCTTTCCTTTTCCAGTTATTTCGCTTGGTGACTTGTAGTTCGGGATTCCACCTTTGTCTGAAACTAGCCTTGAGAAACTGGTATTCCTTTTAGGTATAATATCCTCTGTAACCGCTGGGGGGATCCAAAATTACATCCTTTGATGTCATGATCTAGTCTTCTGCAATGGTAGCAGTTCCCAGCTTTTCATACACCAACTGAACATTGATTTCCGATCCATCAGCGAATTCAATGACTGATTTCATAATTAAAGACTTTAAGCCATTGATTTGTACACGGATTCTTGCAGCCATTGTTGATATATCCACACCTTCGAGAATTCCTAAGCTGCTTCCAATGCTATTGAGTGTTTCCGGACACCACAAGTGACCGGTAAACCTTGAACTTTAATCCAAAAAGGGATAAGGGCTGGGAAAGATGGGTCAGTAGACTCTTCCCAGTTTTGAAGAATAACCATCCATTTTCCAAAATGATATGGTCTGTTTTTTAGGACATTACACATATCTTTAACATTTGCAAACTGAAATTGGAATAAGCCTTGACCTAGGTCAGACCCAGTAGCTCGAGTGCTTGAGTTCCAGATGTTAGGAAAGAACGAAATCAGGGATGCAACTCTCTGTTACTTGATGTTAACTACTCTTCCTATTAGAGTTAAGGCGTGCTTCTTCTTCAGCTCGGTATTGTCAAAAACAGGTACCTTAACTCTGAGGTTAGATTCATCCTCTTTCTCCAGACATATTCTTTTTCCTTTTTCAGCATATGTTAGTTTGTGAGACATCTTTTCTCTGAGATTTACTTGCGGAGATCTCGGATGAAAGTCTATTATTCGTCTAGAGTTAATACTATAACTAAAAAACACAGTCACCACTGAAACTAAAACTAGTACAGAATGTAACAAACACTACACGAGAAAATCGGTGGAAAATATCTCAGTGAGCTCCGAACCAAAACATCATCGAGAATGAAGCTTCCAAATCTCGGGAGTAGAGGTCGGGAAATTCAGATCTTGTTACAGATCCGAGAACTACGTTGCATGGTTGAGACAATGACGGTGGAACATTGTTATTCTGACGGAGAAAATATAATAATGGCAAAACGTAAAGCTTGTTTAGTAAACCAGAAGTGGTAAAATTTTAAAAAGCTTCCTTTTAAAGCAAAAACCAGCCTTTAGGGATACTCTCTAGAAAACAGTGCCTGAGAGAAAAAACTGTTAGATTTTAGTTTGGTCTAAGAAAAGTAAGTTTGGTGTTTAATTGACAATTTTCTCGTATCATATTCAAATATAAAAAATTTCATAAAATAAAAAATATAAAAAAAATTAACCAAAAAAAAAAGATTAGTATGGGGCACAGAACCCACCCTCAACCTTCCTTCGTTCGCCAATGCATGCCATGCACATTTTTTGGTCGAACTCTAAATTATTCATTAATAAACTAAAGAGTGATCAAGTTTAGATGAAATTTTTTTTGAGTCAAACTTCTAACATGACAGTTAGCTCTGAAATTAAAAGTACGCAAACTTAGATTAACCAAGAAAAGAGAAAAAATGGTTCGATGTCTTCTAAATCTTTCAAATATGGTGAAAACACTAGTCAATCCTCTGAGTTTGCCGCGATTTTCATAATTTTTCAACTGTTTGTAGCAAACTTCACCTCTGAATTGTCTAGCTCAATCATATATGGTATTGCCTACAACAAGGCTTCTATTTCTGAATAGAAAGAAGACAAGCTTCTTCTAAGAGCATCTCCATCAAGCCCTTAAAACCTCAAATTTTGAGATTTTTTTAAGTCCAACAAATCTTCGAAACTATTTTGATATTTATAATTTAATCTCTATTTATATGTAGTATTAAATTTTAGTTTAGATAAATAATAACATTAATATAAAATAAAAGTTTTTAATATTGAAAAAATATTATATAACATAAAAAAAAATATTATACAAACAAACAAAATTCATCAAAAAATACTATACATACAAAAATGCATTAAACAAATTTTATACAAATTAAAATAAAATAAGATAAATTACAAAATTTAAGATAAATTACATAATTTAAATCAAATTTGAAAATTAAGTTAAATTAAAAAATTTAAGATAAATTACAAAGTTTGATATTGTATGTGAAATTTTAACGTTTAATATTTATTTATGAGGTTTTGTAAATTTTCAAAACTTTTATCAATATTAGGAATTATAATGAAAATTAATAAAGATTATTGTTGGAATTCTCTAGTCTAGAAACGGTATTTTAAAGTTTCACTCTTCTTAAAACGGAATGCATTGTTTGAGATACTCTAATCCATCAGGCTCCCATATCTGAGATGAACTTCTTGAGCCTCATTTTATTATTTTCATTAACCATCTTACATATATATCAAACTTTTTGAAATATTTAAAAATTAGATACATAAATAAAAACTGAAAATATCTATAAATTGTAATAATATATCTATAAGTTGTAAAGAAAATTATTATGCTATAAATTCGTGTCCCCTGACAAGGTATTGTATGAGTTTTACAAATGTTTTTGTAATGGTGATTTGATTTAATTTTAGGACCCAATTGTATTATTACAATGGGGCCGATGTTAATTTATTGTATCCATAACTTAGTAGGACCAAATATATAGTACCTAATATAACAGCATACAATCGTAATTTGTACCATTTGGGATCAGGATCTACTTATTTATTCAATTTCTTGATTGTGAGTATGATCATCAAGGACCATTATTAAATTTATAAAAGTCGTGTAATATCAAAACCATCAAAACCTTTTTAAGTTTAAGGACATATGTGAGGTTTGAACAGTTTTTTGGCTTGTTAATGACATTATAATAGCATAACAAATTTGTTTATTTCACTAAAAAAAAAATTGGTTTGGTTTTGTTACTTATCTTGATGTACCATTCGATTTGTGATATATCGATTAGACATCTAAGTTAATGTAGATCTTTATCAAAAAAAAACCTAACGACGTAGTGTTAAAATGTGGATTAGATGTTTTAAGTACATAATAATTAGTGGTCAGTACGATGGTTATGATAATCCAGCTATTGACACCAAATATCGATAATTGTATACTATTTTTCTCACATAATGTTTTAGGTTTCTTTTTCAATTTCCCGTATTTTAGTTACATAAATAATTTTTGCATTTTACAGATATTATATATGTAAATTCATTCCTTTTTAAGGGCTAAAATCGTCTTCTAGTAATATAAGATTGTTCAAAGAAAATCTTTCAACTGAGAGTTAGTGTACTGTTTTTTTCTTTTTCTGATAAAGGAATTAGTCGTCTAATGTTCTATAGTGATTGAATCTATTTACCAATAAATGTTAGGAGGAAAAGAAAAAAGAGAGGACCGACATTATAGTAAGAAAAGGAGTGATTCTCAATTAATCTAAAGACTAAGCATATAAAATCTCACCAATATAATCGGTAAATGCTAAATACTCGATCGTATTTGCAGTGCCAACCCTTTTAATTAGTATTGCCACGTAACGTAAGTGAAGAGAGAGACATAAGAAGAGCTGACTTTTTGAACAAGCAAAGCTAACTCACTTAATGCTCTTTGCTGTCTCTATTGACTCTTTCCCTTGCCTTCAATCGAAACCTTTTTTTTCTGCCTGGAGCAGCCACGTAGAGAAATTTAATATATATATAAATTCAACATTACTCGTTAAATTAATAAGGTCTGATTCATAGTCTAAATACTCCAACTAGAGTAGGTGAGATTCAAACTCACCACCTGGTATCTAAATATGCGCTAGTGAGCTGTATTCGGTTTAAATATGTGTAAGCCTCTATTTCAATGCATATAGATCCAAAAAACCAACCCATAAGACTTGGACGCTTGTCGTTCTCCTCAACATCCACTGTCTTAAAGTAAAACCTCTCTTGTAACCAAATAAAAAAAAAACAAAAGAAACCAAATTTGTTAAAGAGAAAGCTTCAAAGAAAGAAAGAAAAGATGACTCTTTGAAGTCCAAATTAAGATTTTGAGATAAATCTCTTTGGAAGATTCTAATCTTAGAGTCTTACTAGTTACTATATAGCTTAGACGCACACTAACTATACGTGATTCTGTGTATATAAGAAGAGAAAGAAGAGAAACAGAGAAGAGGATCAAGAGAATATGGGAAAATCGCCGTGTTGCGAGAAGATTGAGGTGAAGAAAGGGCCATGGACTCCTGAAGAAGACATAATCTTAGTCTCTTATATCCAACAACATGGCCCTGGAAACTGGAGAATTGTTCCTACAAGCACCGGTTTTGATCTTCATTCAATCTCCTTCTTATTTATATTTATTCCTTATAAATTAGCTTCCCTTATATGTATATGTTTTGAAGGTTTGCTAAGGTGTAGCAAGAGTTGCAGACTTAGATGGACTAATTATCTTCGTCCCGGGATTAAACGAGGAAATTTCACTCGATCTGAAGAGAAGATGATCATCCACCTCCAAGCTCTTTTGGGTAATAGGTATCCTTAATTAAACACTCCTTTGATCTTCGATATCTCTGTTTGTCCATCTCCCGTAACATATTGATTAGTACTCCGTTTTTTAAAAGTGTCATTCTAGTGTAAATTTTTTTTTCCGCAAAAAATATCTCTTCAGAATCTGAAAAGTATGATAGTCTTAAAGAACGAATGGATTATCGTTTTTTGTTTGTTTTGTCAATTAGATCGACAAGATCTGATTTATAGTCCAAACTGAATCCAACCCATCTTTAAAATCTCTACTCATATATATATAGTAGGGTGGAGTTGAATTCCAGATATCTGAGCCATTAATTGGGGCATGTAACTAGCCACCAGACTAAAAAGAACTCGGCAGCAGATAGATTATTGTATATTTTCCTTTCTTTTTGCTGATTTAATTGAATATGGTTTCTAAAAATTAGATGGGCAGCTATAGCATCATATCTACCTCAAAGGACCGACAATGATATCAAGAACTATTGGAACACTCATCTAAAAAAGAAACTCAAGACAATGAAGCTTCAAAATGGTAACATCAACGAAGACAACACTGAGATTCCATCGTGTAATAACAACAACAACAAAAGGATCCCAAACAAAGGCCAATGGGAGAAGAAGCTTCAAACCGATATAAACATGGCTAAACAAGCTTTATTCAAAGCCTTATCACTTGGCCAACCATCTTCATCCATATCTGTTGAACCCAAATCACCACATACTAATCATCATTCTGCTACAACTACATATGCTTCAAGCACAGAGAACATCTCCAAGTTACTTCAGAATTGGACAAGCTCATCTTCTTCAAGGTGTAACACTTTATCACTATCCAACAACAGGAGCTCAAGTATTGGTAAAGGAGGACTTATTGATCATCACTCTTCAGAATCTGGATCAGTTAATAAGAAGGTAAATTTGGTATCGGAGACAAGCATGATCCAAAGTGAGAGCAAACCAAAAATAGACATGGAAGCTAATACTAATGATCAAGGCTCGTTGTCTTTGATTGAAGAATGGTTATTTGATGATCAAGGCCTGATTCATTGTGATGATGTTCGAGAAGATCTCGATGATCTTTAGAGGGTAAAAATAGTCATAACAACAGTCAAGATTTGTTCTAAGAAGATAAAACGTGGAGCAACTCTATAGGTTCCTAGTTAACAAACAAAGCAAAAAAAAAAAAAAAACTCTACAGGTTCCTTTTATAAACAAATAAAAGAAAAATATTCTATAGGTAAATTTTTTTTTAGTCAACACTGGAGTACAAATAGCCGGTCTATTAGCCAAATTCATATATAATGTAGACAATGTAATTCAATCCTTAGATGTGCAAATGTGTTTGCCTTTAGTAGATTTACCACATGCCACTAGATTAAAGACCACTTGCAATCTATAGATTTACTTCTTCTTCTTTTATATTTCATTTTTTTTCTATGATTTTTAGTTAGATTTTATTTTACTTTGTGTTTGTGGCTTGCTTGTTGTCAAGTCCATGAAGATAAAATTGTCAATAATGATATACAATTTTATATATACTTACGATCTTAATTACAATTTTCCAAATAAGGTGTTATTTCAATCTTCACTAAATCTTTCAAAATTACGTGCATTAATTATGATTAGGTTGGGGTTGATTATATATAGTCGTAGAACTATACTACTATCAAATTTCTTATTAAATAGAAAAGCATATTGTATTACCTAAAAAATTGACCAATCATTGATTCACACCATTAAATATAAGCAGACATTATTCACTCGTAGATACTCCATCTGTCTCATATTATTTAATATTTAAAGTTAATGTACAAGTATTAAAAAAATTTGTAAAATTATTTAAAATGTTCATATATTATAATTAATAATGTAATTAATATGAATAAATGATATAGTTAAACAGGAAAATAAATCAAACTTTTGTATTGGAAATTGACACATTATATATTTTTTAAAAAAAATTGAGCTAAAACATCATTTATAATAAGACAATAGGAGTTGACTTTATTTTGGTCTTCCTATAATAGAATTTAGTGATGACTCACAACAAATAAATATCTTAACAACAACAAATAACAACAATTGAATATGACTTAATAGTAGGACTTAATAACTTTTACTTATCATTTTCGACTGATAAAACTATAACTATAATGTTGAATTTTTTTAGTATGGTCATTAAAATTAAAATGATCTATTTAATAATCTGAGTATCAGGAATTTGATATTGCTAGACACGACTTGTAACATGATATAGATTCCTACAATTTGTGCTATAATCATTGCCATTTCATCTAAATTGTTTAAGTTTTACGATGTAGTAGACTTGTGAAAATTGAGGAAAAAACTTGTCTCAATATCGAATTTAATAGACCGACAAACACATATCATAAATTGTAGAATGGTATCTATTATCTAACGTGCTTTTTACGATCTTAAAGGCAACATCATTGACTTAGTCAATAACAGGACAGAGCCTAGTTTTGAAGCCCAATTTAACTAATGGGCCTACCTCTTCATTATCTCTATACCGAGGGTTTAGAGTTCGCGTGAGAGGCACGTTGGTATTTGTTCTAGGTTAAGTCTAGTGAGCTGAACTTAAGCCACGTTATGGGACATCGATGATAACAAAACCACACTAATAGAACTCCTTTAACAAGTATAATATTTTATTGCTATATCGTGATAGTAAAACAATTAGTTTAAACGAAGTAGTGATAGTTTGGTAATAGAGGTGGTTTGGAACAAAACGTAGAATTGTTAGTTCTAAGGTCGATTTTTTTTATGAAGTAGTGATGCGGTTTGACCAGATGAAAATAGGATATGTCTTAGGTCGCACTAGAAAAAATGGATCCAAATTATTTATTGGTCTAATTTCCGTGAAAAATTAGTTGGATTTCAATTCAAATATTTTGAGTTAACGTAATGGCGTTATCAAAAAAGCAGTTTAGTTTTAAAATATATTGTACACCAAAAGTCCTTCATAAGTTTTGTTTAACATTTCGTATTATATATATTATTTTGATAATTCAGGGTAAATCTCAAGTTTATAAAAAGGTTTGGACTAATGCTCGGAGAAGATATAGTCCACAGATCGATATACACTTTCTCCAAATATGCACATGGACCGAAAAGCAAGGTCCATTTCCATCTAGATAACCAAAATAATGTATTTTTATTTCGCATAATATATAAATCAAACTTGAAATGAATTAGCATTTCAAGCTCGTCTCCTTACCATTTTGACCATAAGATTTCAGATATGTATTACAATTTACATAATGAAATTGTAAAACACAAAATGGTGGAAAATACGACAAAACATTGATCAGATATTGCATTGCATTGATCTCTCTTCTCTCATATGTCTCTTCACTCTCCCACTGCCTCTCGCTCTCTGGGTATCTTTCAATAGTAAATACACTGCGCATGCATTGATCAGTTTGTGAAGAAGAGAATAGTTTTAGAGAAGGAAAAAAACAAAAATGGTGAATGAATGGAGGATTAAAAGGACAGAAGCATGTGAGGTTTGAGAGTGGGCCTTTGGGAAAATCACATCGATCCCATGTATCTAAAGCAAAGGAACTCTTTCATCTTCACTTTCAATCATTTTCTCAAACCCCATCTCCTCCATTGTTAGATAAGCCAAACGTTTCTTTTCGCTGTCTTGGTCCACCTGTTTTCTTCATTTTTGGTCCCTTTTTAGTTTTTTTTTTTTAATTCTTCTTCTACACTATATATTATGGATATATAATAATAATTGCCTCGTCATTCCACTATATATCTCACATTTCTTTATGGTGTCACCACATTTTTTTTTTATCAATAACTAGATAACAAAATTTCATTTATGTTTCCAACTTACTTTTCTAAACTTTAAATAATATCATGTGGAAATATATGAAAATCTCGAACCAAACTATGGTGGAAAAACCAACAAAAATAAACTTAACAAATTGACCAAAGGGACTTTTCCATCAATTCCGTTTTATTTTTTATGTTTCTTATAACCTATAATATTAAAATATTTAAGAGAAAATATATTTGGTAAAGTGGTTAAATATCTATATTTGTTGTATTTTTTATAACATCAAACTTCGGATCAAAATCCTAATTTTCGTAGGTATGGAATCAGTCTTTAGTCTATTCTTTTTCGGATATTCTTCTTTCCAAGTGATTTGAACTAGTGACCTTGTTATTATGATAAAACTTATAGATGAAGATACACTTGAGTCTTGATTGATAAAAGTTTTTGTTGAGCATAATGCTCTTCTAAAAATCTTTCATATTTGAGAAAATTTAAATAGATAAATATGATTAATTTTTAAAAGAGTATCATGCTTAACAAAAAATTTTACTAATCAAGGTCTTGGTTGAGACTGGGAAAATTTCAATTATGAATTTGACTTTATGACATTTAATTATTGATAATATATGTTTGCTTCTCTTCTTAGTGTCATTCAACTAAGTTTAACTATAGACTTGAAATTAGTGATTGTTTATAAGAAAATTAAACAAAGAAATGTCATATACCATGGGCCTTTGATTGGTTTTCCAATCCGGACAATTAATAGGAAGAAACGACAAACAAAAATAAAAATAATTCCTTGATAATAATGATACTAATTAGTGAGTGGGTCTTATAAACGCTGCAAATAAACAAAATGACCAATCAACAAAAACAAAAAATGGAAATTTGTTCACCCAAATAAAACCAATTTGACTTGTTTTAAAAAATAATATTATCATTGCTTTTGAATGTCCCATTGATTTGCCAATAATGGGCCTTCACCGATTTCAACTTCAAGCTCTCTCATCTCATGACAATTACATGCCACCTAATTGAAAAGATGGTCCGAGTTTTAGTTTTGTACACGTTGCAAAGCTTTAATTTATAGTGTTAATTAAATTTCTCTATTTTAGTCTTATACACTCTCCTGTGGAGAAGAAAATAACTTTGCGTATAAACACCTTATTTTTGTCAAACACACCTTATTGTTGTTTACTTTACATTGAAAATGATTGGAAATTTTGTGTAATGACGAAAACAGGATATTAATTTGGTTTGTATGGCATGTGTTTAACTGTTTATGGATCATGAAACTTTGTGGGAATCTGGTCTTTGATCAAGACATATCACAGCTAAGTTAGGTCTGCTTTTGTTTAGTTTATGCCTTTCATTATATCATGTTATTTGATGCCTAGCCATATACTTACTAGTATATATTTAGACACATCCACAATACATAAAACTTTCATTTTGTATTTAAACAATTTACAAGAGAACAAATGTATTTGGTTAACTGTAAAATTTTTATTAGAGTTTTGATTCCAGATATTCATGTAATTCTATGTGATCTTGTTTATAATTTAAATTATTGATAGAAAATTTCTTTTGTTAATAATGGATCGACAATGTTTGATCACTAACTAAAACTCCCCCAAATCATTAGTAATATCACGTGAACCAAACATAATTTCTTTGACTCAAAATCGAGTAAAAAAAAAGGCAAAGATGTACTTAACTACTTAACATAAAACTCCTAATATGATCTTATTGATCTAGCCATATACTTACTAGTATATTTAGACATATCCACATTACATAAAACTTTCATTTCTTATTTAAATATTTGCCAATGAAAAAACTAATATTTGGTTAAGTAGTTAAATGTTAATTTTACAATTTTTTTATTAGAGATCCAAATAATCATATATTTCTATGTGATCTTGTTTAGAATTTAAGTTATTGATAAGAAATTTATTTTGTCAATAATTGGATCGATAAAGTTCGATACATAGCTAAATTCTCTCAAATCTCTAGTGATATCACGTGAGATAAAAATTAAAATAAGATAGCTTGTTGATCTAGTTACTGGAAGAAAAATAACTAGGAAAATAATTGTGTGTCACATATGCCAATACATATAAAAATGACTATAATTCATGGATTTATGGAAAATCACAATATGCTCTAGTTCAAAGTTGGGAACAATTGTATAAAGCTTTTTTTGGTTTCGAAACAATAATAGTAATTAAAAAAACAACAGTGGTCTTTTCCAACAAATTCGCAGTGGCCACTCAGAAGATGGCAAAAGCAGCCAATATTCATCAATTCTTTTATTACAAAACCAAATCTTTTCCCATGTCCATAGATTTACACTTATTTAATTCTAGTTGCTTCTGCATCTTCTTTTGTTTCTATATTTTATTTAAAAAATAAGTTTTTAAAAAACCATTAACCTAAATGATAAGAAAACATGATTCGATTTGTGGGCCGTTTTGTGATTTAAAAGGAGTTACTTACATTATTAAACAAAGAAATCTCATGCTTTCATACGCACGTTACATATATATATACAATTGGAATTAGATTCAAGAAGCCAAACAATTGGAATTAGATTCAATATGTACTATCAATATCCTCATATTAATTCCAACTGAAACAGTATCTTATCTGGTTCTAGAATTTTATATTATTTGCTGTGACCAGAAAAATGTAACACCAATAGTTATGAGATTTACTAACATAATTTCCTGAAATATAATGAAATGGAAAACAATATAATGCTTTTGACGAGAATTATATTGATATTATGTAGTGAGTTCGAATTCCACTCGATTCTAATTGGAGAACTTAAACTATGGATTGGGCTGTTGTCGATTCAATAGTTATTTATTGACAAAAAATAATAATTATATTGACAAATGACCCTATTCATAATTCAAATCTCAAAGTACAGAATCACGCGATTTGTCAATCTTCAAGAATAGAACTACAAAAGTTTCAATATTCAAAAGAAAGAAGCAAAAGAGAGAGGCTATTACACACATGTATTGGAACTTGTATAATTTGATTACTGATGTTTTTATCATTTTTTAACAAAGAGGCCTCCAATACAAATTATATACCGAATTTCAATATGCAAAACATACAAATCTTGTAATAAAGTACTGATCATATTTTCTTTTTTATGAACTGTCATCCTAACATCCACTTGTGATATATATTAATGAAAGAATCTCATATCATTCTTCAAAAAAATAAACATATCAAGTTTCGATTAGACAAAAGAAATCTAGTTTGGATCCCATAAGCATATATAGTATCCCAAATGTAATTTAGTGAAGCAGACTTATTGAAAATCTCTAAAATCTGAACTTGTAGAAGAAAAATGGAAAATATGTCAAACCAACAAGATATTTTATAAATACATATATGGATGAGGCAATATGTGAGCTGTTGATATACAAATATCTTCTAATAAATTCATCTTTTTAAAAATCAATCCAAACCAAATCAAAGAGAGAGAGATCTGAAAAATGAAGCGTTAATTAATTAGGTGGAGAATACTCACAAACAACCTCCGTATCAACTTCTTTCCGGTGAAAATTCCGGTGACAACCACAAGCAGCACAGCTTAAAGCATCAACACTTCCTTCTACTCCGGCCGCCATAAACTCACGGCAACCATCAACGGCGTAACCACCGATGTTAGCTGCGTGATTCTTCTGACACTCAACGTAACGGACGTTACTAATCTCTGATGAAGAAGAAGTAGTCCAAGAAGAAGAAGTATTGGAGTTTCTAGTTCTCTGTTGTTGCTTTATTACCATTTGCCTCTTCTTCATCTCATCAAAATATTGAAACCCTAGTTTTTGATTAGCTCTGTAATAGAAAGTGGCTCTTTGTTCTTACAAAAGACTCTTTATGAAAACGAAGTGAAGAAGACTAAAGAGAAGCTTTTTTTGCTTGTAAACTAAAAAATGCCCTTTGTGCCCTTTTTTTAATATAATTATTAATCTATACCCTAGAAGACACTTAATTTATATATACCTAAAGTGTCCACAAAGTGGGGCTTAATTTTTTATTTTTTTTTCCTAGACAAAGTGGCTTTAAAATATGGACTACTTTGATCATTTGTCTACTTAAAATAATTTTATATAAATATATTTTTATATACAAACATTTTTTATTACTATGTAGTAATTGTAGAGTTTTAAGCCTTGTTTCGACGTTTGTTTTTCGTAAATGAACTTCAGAAGACTTTCCAGCACAAGATTTTCACGACTTTTTATCAAAAAATAATAAATAAATAAATTACGACTTAAGTTAACTAGAGTACACCAAGAACAGAGAGTGCAACTGGTTTGCGCTTTATTTGGTTAGGCATAAAATTGTGAGTTCAAATCTTATTCTATTCTATTTGAAAAATTTAAGCTATGAATCGGAGTTTGTTGTTATCTAATACAAAAAAATAGTTAAACTAGAGTACTCGTATATATAGCTTGCCGAAAATAATTTTAGAGTCTATTAGACTATAAAGTTACAAATAATGAAGTTGAGGAACTATTAGATCTTTCCTTTAAACTTGTTTTGACCAAAAAGAAAACTGTTTAACAATAAAGTTTTCACTCTTAGTACACTATTTTCTTATACTAAAAATAATCAAGGAAAACTCGACCAATATATATAAAAAAATTTCATTCGGACACTTATATATCATATTAAACATCTAGATTTAAAAAGACTTAGAGATCTTTTAATTACACCAACTTATGTTAATATTTGATTATTGAAATCAGATATACGTATCAAACCTGTTGAAATAGTCGATATATATTTATGATGAAATAAATATAATAGCATAACTGATTTTTTTTTAAATGGATAATTTTTTCTCTCTGTCGATAAAATGATAGTTCATTCTCATCCATTATTTCACGTATTGTCATGTTCAAATGCGACATAAAGGTATACAAATTTATTATTCTCTTCCATTATGATCTTCGTTCTATCAGTTTTAGAATATGAATGACATGGTCAAAGAATGGCATAAATTACATACTTGTGTTAAATAACAAATGCATCTCAAAATAAAATTAAAAATCATAGTCATAATATATTTATATTTTAGAATCAATTAAAATTTGAGATCCGAAAAACAAATGTTGACTCTGGAGATAAACAGGAAATGGATAAATTCAGTAGCCAGCCTTATTTTACCGTCGAGATCATGTGCATTGCATTATGCAATACAGATAATTATTATAAATAGAACAGAATAAAGTAATATTTTTTTGAATGAAAAAATAAATGCGAATCCGACTCAGTCCAAAGACCTGCTCCCACAAGCTAGAGACAATGACAGATTAATATTGGAGTGCAATCGCATTTCCAATCACTTTTTAAATATATATTCCAAGTTTTATATATACAAATATGTTATATTTTTTGTCAAACAACATGCATGGATTAGGTTATATTTAAATTTAGATAGTAATCTAATAACAGTAACACAAACAATCAGAACGATAATATAAATCAATGTGTTAAAGACTTAGAATTTGACATTACATTAATGAAACAAAAGTAAATAACAGTTCAAAACATTCACACATCATAATTATAAGGTTTGGGGTGGGAAACAGTATTGGTTAAGGGGTTACGTATCAGTATTTTAGCGGAAATTTGATTTTTGGTAATAGTATAATCAGGAGCAACCTAATTTGGTCATATATTTTTTTGGTGATAATCGTATAATTATATATGATAAAATTTAAGATTTGAGTTATTGATTAAAATTTTGTTTTTTCATCTAATTATTGATTAAAATATTTATAAAATTTATAAGTTCATAAAATCATAAATGATAAAGAATACATAATAATTTATTATTAGTTATGTTTCTTTTATTTTGACAACTCTTATCTTTTGTGAAACAGCTTGAATTGTTTAAGAAAATATAGAAAATCATGAATTCTATTAGAAAAAAAAAAGAACAAACCAAGTAGCATCGAGTTTGTAGGAAAACAAAAACAAAAATCGTAAAGAAATGATAAGATTAAATTTAAATACCAGGCATTATGCAAGTAGTATTTATCATAGTGTTATGTGATAAAAAAAGCAGACGTATTTGTACATCTAGGGATCGAATTCCAGTATCTACATTGTGTTGGAACTTAGCAACAATATGTAGGAACTTAGCAACATTATGTAGGAACTTGACAACATTATGTAGGAACATCAAAACCTCTGTTATTGAAGAGAAGAAATTGTGGTCACCAAGTTCGGAATATGCTTAGCATATTCGTTGAACGTGGTCGCGAAGGTAGGATTGCGTGGACCAAAATTTTCGGAGCAATTAGGACTAGATCTCTAATATGTGGATTCAAAAGAATTCTCTTAATGGACTTAAAAATTTGGTCTAAAAAGAATATGTGCGGTTGACCCACATAGCTCTAAGCACCGGCACGGCAGCGGCGCGCATGGACTTAGTTTGTTTTCTTTTCTCTTCCATGTTCTCTAAACTAGTTTACGTATGTAACACTATATATACATATGCAACTAAGTTTTTCTTATCTATGTGAGACTTTGAAACAACTTAAATTTTAAGTTATATATTTGCTCAAACCTAATCCCATTTCTCATTCACTTAACCAACATTACGTAAAACCATTAGACCTTATAATATAATCGTTGGTCCAAAAAAACAAACTATAAAAACAAGAAATTTAAGTGGAGTAACTCAAATATACTAGAAATTTTGGATAGAAATTGGATTTACGTTCATGATTGTGAAGAAAAAATATGATTAAGATGACATTTTTCAAAAGAAAAATGCAAATGAATAGACTGTGACAGGATTATGTTTTGTAATTAAAATGTTAATACTGACTAATTAGTCAAATTGACTTCTTTACACGTGAAACAACAAAAACATGGGCCCCTTGACACACAAAAGTCTTAGTTAACTTCGACTTTTATTTAGGCCAATATAAAAGACAGATTAAATTTTATAACATGTACACTATTTTACAAAAATTTATCTCTTATATATAAAATGCACTAACTACTTCACTACATCGGTTTAGTCCATCAAGAATTGCTTCAAAGATAGATTAAATTTGTGGTTCAATATAGGGTCTTTTTGTCCTTAAGTGGATAATGACGAAATCCAACCTATAATAAAAACTTACTAAATCTTAAACTTTATTGGAAGAATCATAAGATTTTCTAAAATCAAATTCCAACAAAACAATTATAAAAATGAATATTCAACCATTTTTATTCGGTTATTGGCTTTGTCCAAAAACAATTACATGGAATGTAATTTTTTCCTTTATTTTTTCCTTTAAACAGACATCTTTTATAAATAAATAAAAAGTGAAATAGTGTTCAATGTAACTATTGACCATTTTGGTACCATATCCACTAGAGAAAACACAACAACCATTAGATTAGGAAGATGTCAACCTTCATAATTGCTGATTACTAACAAAGAAAAACATAATCAAGACATTTAAAAGCCAAAAATCACGCAAGAATGTCTCGAAGTTGATTGTTAAATAAATTTTTAAAAAGGTAAAGTGAGTTCTTAATCAGATCTCTGACCACGACTTTTAGTTCTATTTTTTCGTTGCAGAGGTAATTTCATTATAATACAATTAACCTAAAAATGGACTTAACTCAGAATTTTATAATTTATAAAATGGAGTAACATAACATCAAATTAAGAATCAAAAGAGAAAACGATTGAAAGATGGGAAATCTTTGAGATGACTCTTTGTTTCTCACCAACCGTGCTCTACTCGTGAAGTTTAAAATTATATAAACCCTTTAAAATCAACTTATATTATGATTCGCACTTATTAGTTAATATGCTGTCTTTTCGTCATTAATTTTCGAGCCATACCAGAATAAGACTAGTCAATTATTTATAATCTCATATTTGATATATTACTTTTTTTTCTATCCCAATCCTAAACCTTATGATTTGCCGGGTTATTTTCGGTAAATGGTTATGATGATCCAGCCACTAGTAAAAAAAAAGCTATACCTACAAAAAAGTCATGAAAATTTTTGTGAGTATAGCCCAAAAGCCACAAAATGTCACGAAAACCCACGATGAATAGTAATTACTAACCCACGAAATTTTTTGTGGCTTTTAGTGAGTTTTTCGTGGGTATTAATTTACCCACGAAAAATTTTGTGGGTTTTCGTGGGTATTATTTTACCCACTAATGATTTCGTGGCACTTCGTGGGTAGTATTTTTTTACCGACCAAATATTTCGTGGGTTTTTCGAATTTTTCAAAAAAAAAAAAAATTCCAACCCGACCCGACCCGATTTTTTGGTTCGGTTATTTCAGACCGGTTTTCTACTAACCGAATAACCTGATTACCGATCGACCCGACCTGACCCGAATTCCCACCCCTAAGCTATATGCAGTGTGTTGTAGTTGTTGTGTTTTTAATTTCAAATTTTGAAAGTACGTTGTAATATTTATTAATATAGTTTGTTCTGTTCTACTAAAAAATTGTGTCGTGATATTTTAAATTTTTTTCCTATAGAATACATAATTACATCATTATAATAAAAGTCACATGAAATGAAAATTTGATGACCGTATTTAAAAAATAAACTGTCTTAAATAATTACGAACATCTATTACTAATGATATATATTAATAATGATATTGCTTACCAAGAATTGTCTCTAGCTCCACTGGTAACATCCCTAGAATGACCCATAAGTGACCCGAGTTCGAATCCCACTTCTGCAAAAAAAAGGGATTAAAAGCACCCATTTGAGCCACGAATTTTTTTACCCACAAATTTTTTTCGTTGCCACGAAATTTTTTGGTATTTACCCACAAATTTTTCGCGGGTATTTGCCTTTTTTTACTAGTGAGCTAATGACTCAGAAATTTGAAGTTCAATCCAAATGTTGAAAAAAACCCTTATAAGACTATCTAAATACAAATTTTGATATTAAAAAAAAATTGTATAAATAAATATTTAACTATTTTATTTTTTATATATTTAAATATCTAAATTGACTATGCTTGATCTCTAGCCTAAAGTTCACAATATAAATCTTTTTTTAATCAATTACATGTAATGGGAAATAATCGAATCACTGATGTCAGTATTATTAATTGAATCATCTTAACTACATGATTAAAAATAACTAAGCATATACCAAATTGCTCTCAGTCTGGTGGTTAGGATGATCCAACTAATGACTTGGCACCAGGGTTCGATTTCTATCCGCACCATTATGGTAACTTAAAAAAAGAATTATTAGGGTGGGCTTTAGGCTATGGATCGGGCATTGTCGATCCAACGTTGACAAAAAATAAAAATAATAACTAAGCATATTTAATCATTTGATCAAAATAATTTTCTTTAAATTTAGTTGTAAATGGAAATAAGAAGATGTTCTAGAGGTCGTTTAGCTACACTTTATTATTCTGATTTTATATTATTCAGTAGTTTAGAAACTCATTGATGTTAGGGAAGCTAAACATCAAACATTCTACTGTTTCACTGTTTCTGTTTCTATCATTTGGTGAACAAAGAAAACAAAAGTCGCAATATTCACCAAACAAATTAAAACAAACAAAACATCAAATCTACTTCAATCAATGTTTCTTTTGTGATTGCCATGTTGCTACAACCGTTTGGTGATATGGAGATATCTAAAAAAAACAGTTATTGGGCTTTAATCTTTCGAGTATTTCGGCCTTTATCAGATTTGTATCAATAAAGTTGTTAAGTTTTCTGGATCAGTTCGCTTGGGTTTTGTCCATACGTTAATATTTAAT
Organism: Lepidium didymum; assembly: GCA_963920545.1. Lineage (NCBI taxonomy): Eukaryota > Viridiplantae > Streptophyta > Magnoliopsida > Brassicales > Brassicaceae > Lepidium > Lepidium didymum. The sequence continues at coordinate 3,002,754 of OY986984.1, read as the reverse complement.
TGTGAGATCTCTTGCTTTCGATTAAGGGTTTATTAAGGAGAGAGTTGTCTTAAAATTATTTCTATTTTTAACCAAGCATAGTCTACATAGTGTAGATAAAGCAAACAAATATTTGAAAAATAGCTCTAAAAATCATCATGATAAGTTGAAAGACAAAATTATTAATTCCTTTAAATTTTCGTGATAATATGGAATACTTACTAATTTTTGGTGAACTAGCTAAATATTTATAATTGTATTTTTCTCATTTTTGAATCTAAAATATTGGTAATCAAAATTTGGATTATAAATAGTAATTTATCAAACAGTTTGAAGAAAAAAAAATATGATGTTTAAATGTTATTTAGTATATGAAAATATGATTCGAATATTTTCATATATGTCTTTTAGTTCTAGATTTTTATGTGGTAGACATTTTTGTTGTAGATTTTTTTTACAGTAAGATTTTAGTTTTTTTTTTCAACATATATGTTTTATATTAATTTGAAAGGTAAGAAGAAGACAAAGAGTTTACAAAGAAACAATTTTTAGATAAATTACAAACAGTACTATCTATCCAATTCGCCTTACTATTGAGAGATCTAGGAAACTGATGAAGGGAAAAGCTGATGAATCTTCGTCGTAAATCGTCAAACTCCACTAAAATGGCGAGAAGGTTGGCCACTCATCAGGATTCGACACCACCTTGATAATCTCTGCACTGTTTGTTGCACATTGAACTTCTGTGATTCCCAAAGCTAGAAGAGATTTCATAGCCCATAAGATTGCTTCTAATTCAGTGTGAAGAGGTGATAGACATCTAGGAATACCATGAGCTCCCATATTTACTTCCATAACATAATCTGTAAAGCAATACCAACTCAAACCCGAGAATAATTCTGAATCTTTCCAAGAACCATCTACAAAAAAACGGTATCCAGAAAAAATTGGGATCACCAATCCCATGCTTTGACACTGTCTCCCATAACTCATTTGGCCTAATTTGTGGAAACATATAGGATTCTTCCAGCTCCTTTTGTTCCTGTAATTGAAACCATTCCTTAGCCTCTACTTCTGCAGTCTATAGAAGATTTCGTGAATCTCTATCCAAATTGGAGAATACTTTTTCATTTATGGCTTTCCAAATATTCCAGAGAACCTAGGAAAAACTTCTAAATTCCTCTAAGTCAGGTATCCTCCAGAAAAGGTAATCCAAATTAGAAAAAACATAAGACATTGGAAAAACCCTAAACCTGAAGGTATGTTCGATATAGCCCATGTTTGAAGAGCTGGTGGGCACTCAAAGAGAGTATGATTTATTGTTTCCTCCTCATCACCACAGTGCGAATACCTCTTTTCCTTAGGCTAGCTATAACCGGGAGGCAACCAGACACTACTTGCCAGATGAAATGCCTAATCTTGGGAGGGCATTTTGTTTTCCACCCCTAAGCTTGGATCTTTTCCAAATAAGGTCCATAACGCTTTTCATCTCCATTCGTGAAGGTCGTTTCAACCTTATAACCAGACTTAACTGAATATCTACCAGATTTATTATAATACCATCCAAAAAAATCCGGTATGCTCATGTTAGAAATCTTGATTCCCAAAATCAAAGGGACATCCATGGGATCAATTAACTGTCTAATAAGAGGGGTTCTCCAAGATTTTGTTGAGTGATCAATCAACTGATCCACCGTAAGATCAAGATAAATAATTTGACCTTGGCCTCTTGTCGGTCTTGGTACCAAACCTAGGATCCATGGATCGTGCCACACCAATGTCGACTTCCCATCACCTAGGCGTTTTACTAAACCTTTACGCACTAATGCTCAGGCTGATATGATGCTTCGCCAACCATAAGAAGAAGAATAATTCCTAATAGGATCTAATGGATTAGTGTCCTTGAAATATCTACCCTTAAAAATTCTCGAAAAAAGAGAATCTGGAAAATCAATTAATCTCCATAACTGTTTAGCCAAGATGGATGAATTGAACTCTTCGATAGATCGAAACCCTAGACCACCTTCCTCTTTGGACTTACAAAGTTTCTCCTATTTTTTCCAATGTATCCCTTTGGACTCATAGTTATTCTTCCACCAAAAATCTGCAATAGCACTATTTAGCGATAACACCGTAGATTTTGGTAGTCCATAACAGGACATTACATAAGTAGGAAGAGTCGTCAAAATTGACTTTATAAGAACCTCTTTACCCCCCCTCGATAACAATTTAGAGGACCAGCTCGAAATCCTCTCACTAAGTTTTCTCTTTCACAAATGCAAAGATCTTTGTCTTAGCGCCTTCCATACTCTCAGGAAGTCCTAAATAGGTACTCATCCTCCCTAAATTAGATATGCCTAGAATGTTTTGGATTACTACCTTATCCTCTAGTTTAACTCAATGTCCAAACTGAACTAATGACTTTAAGAAATTGATTTGTTGACCCGATGTTTTTTCATAAACCTTAAGGATCTTAAGAATAGATTCTGCCTGCCCAACTTCTGCTTTACAAAAAAATAGAGAATCATCCGCGAAAAGGAGGTGGGACACTGACAGACTCCCCCTCGCAATTTTCAAACCAGTAATCTCATTCCTTACTTATGCCGCCTTAAATTATGAATCAGTACCTCTGTACATAGTATGAAAATGTAAGGAGACGATGGGTCTCCTTGTCTTAGTCCTCTATGTGGTACTACTTTACCATGTGGTTGTCCATTAATGACACATGAATCACTAACTGAACGAACACACCACATCACACACCTAATCCATGTGTCTCTAAACCCCATTCTCCTAAATAATTGCTCGATAAAGTTCCACTCAACCATATCATATGCCTTACTCATATCAGTCTTAACAGCCATATAACTCCCTTTACATGTCTTGTTAGTCCTAAGAGCATGAAACATTTCCTGAGTAATCATAATGTTATCCGAAATGAGCCTTCCCGACACAAAGGTTGATTGAGTTTCTGATACCAAAGAAGATAAGAATTTCTTCAATCTTTGACATATCACCTTTGAAATTATTTTATACCATACATTACAGAGAAAAATATTTGTCTCATTCAATTGCGGATCAAAATGTCCCGAACTCAAGAAATCGTTGATAAAGGTAACCAAATCATCCTTAACCATCATCCAAAACTTTTGGAAGAAAAGTCCAGTCATCCCATCAGGTACCAGGGTTTTTCCTGGTTTCATTAAAAAGAGAGCCTTCGTAACCTCTTCTTCTGTGACTCTGGCCATCAAATAGTCATTCGTCTCATCAGTAACAGAGAGCGGAATATTTTCCAGAGCTTCTGAAAAATCTAAATATCCATTTGAAGAGAAAAGCTCTTCAAAGTAATGGGATATTAAATTACCCATTTGTTCCTCATCTAAAATCTAGTTACCAGACTGGTCCATTAAACCTTAAATTTTGTTTTTAACTCTGCTTATCTTTGTTTGGGAATGGAAAAAAGTAGTTTTGTTATCACCTTCTTTTAACCACTTGTTCCTACTCTTTTGTTTCCAGTAAATTTTCTCCTCTTTATATGCCTGGTGTAACAAATATGTTACCTTATAAATTTTTGCTGAGGTTCTGTTATCTTCATTTTTGTATTGTTCCAATAATTTTTGATATTCTAAATTTTTTCTGAAGTTCTGTTATCCTCATTTTTGTATTGTTCCAATAATTTTTGATATTCTGAAATTTTTTCCTTACTAGATGGCATACAGTACTTACGCCATCCTGATATTTCCCCTCTGCTCTTTTTAATTTTATCCATTAATCTTGGAATACCTAATCGTGATTTGCAATTCCAACCCTGTGAGATTGCATCAACAAAGCCTGGTTTACCTAACCATCTTTTATCAAAACAAAACTGACATGTCAACTTTACTTGTTTTTGGTCCAGTTCTGCAAGAATTGGTCTATGATCATATTCTATCATATCTAGATAAACAACCCTAGAAAATGAAAATAACAAATGCCAACTCGCATTTGCATAAGCTTTATCTAACTTACACCTAACCACTGAATTATGACGAACTCCTCGCCATGACCATGTATTACCCACACATAAAATTTTTATTAAACCACAATTATTTAACATAGTGTTAAAAGGAATAAAAGAGGATATATTCTAAGGATTCCTCCTTTTTTTCATGATTATCTCTTAACTCATTAAAATCCCCTATTAAAAACTATGGTTTAGATCTAGATAACCCAATTCTGGTTAATCTTTCCCAAACTTCTTTTCTTTTTTGAGAACAGGATCTCCATGAATAAACGACAAACAAAAATTGATTGTTAATTTTTGCCTGTACATCGATAATTCTTTTATTTTAAAATTTTAACTTTGTATCAAAGTCATTATTGAAAAATAATGCTAAACCTCCACTAGCACCAACTAGTTCTGCCGTAATTAAATTTGAATAACCAAAATGAGCTTGGATGTTTTGTAAATGGAAATGGTCTTTTTTAGTTTTAGACAAAAACTAACAAATAGTCTGGTTTATTAATACTCCATATATCTCTTAAAAACTTAATAGTCAAAAAATTTAAAATGTCTTAACAATTCCAACTAAGAACTTTCATAATTATTATAGAAAATCAAACAGAAACAATCCTAAGCCGAATTCCCCTCTTCGGACTTGGACGGTGATTCATTCCTTGAACAAGAAACACTCCCCGTAACTTTCTTCCTTGGAGAGGTAAAGTTGAGTACATTCCTCTTACGTGTACTTATTCCTGGTAAAGCATCTGCCAATTTGACTCCTTTACATGGAGCTTGCGGAATTTTCGGTGGCATATTAGTGCCTGAATCTTGAACTACAGCTGCTTCCTCAGTGTTTTCATTTTCTTCTCATTTTCAAGTCGTTTTTCCACTTCCTCAGCCTCCATAAAATCTTCACCCAGCACATTATCTAACTCATTCTCTATCACTTTTTCATTCTCCTCTAAAGCTTTAAGTTCAATACCTTCCTGATCAGATTGAAAGCTAGTCTCTCCATTTTGCAGATGAAGAGTTTCAACTCCCTCTTGATCTGGAAACAAAACTCGACCAGAATCCACCTCTGCCATGACATGAATCCAACTTTCCAAAAAGATAATATTAGGGAGATCGCTTCAGAACCAGATTGCGTAAACCATGAAGATCTCCATCGATATACCAAATCGAGATAATAGATAAGAGAAGCCCTTAATTGATTCAGACTAGGCTGAATCGAAATTTGAATCCTCCGGATCCACCAAATGTCGCTTGATTGCCGCAAAACAAAATTAGGGATTATCGGATCGACAATAATTTAACTTACTTATCTTGAGAGCATTATCATAAGAGTTTAGTTTTGGAAAGTTCATAAATTTGGATTTTAGGTTTTTGTTTTTCCACTGATGTTTAACAACAAAACGAATAGTTAATGAAACCCTAAGGGGGGTCGTGTCCGAGTGGTATAAGAGTTAATGAAGGCAAAGAGTAAGTTGAAGTAATAAATGAAGAGGAAGCATGAAGTGGACACATACTTAAACAACTTGTCTCATCTACTTCAACTTTCAATTGCCACTTGCCAGTGTAGACTTTGTACTAACAAGATGCCGTATCTCTTAGAGCGTTCACCATACACACTCTTAAAACACAAATGCTAATTTTAATCGAGCGAGGAATATATATATCGAAATTCTATAACAAAAAAAACTATTGAAAATAATATAGTATTGAATTGATAAAACCCGATCTATATAGCCTAAATCATACTTTAAAATCTCTTTTTAATCTATATGTAGTGGTAAAGTATCTAACTTTGAATGCTAGAATTATTAATTAGATCATTCAAATTGTGTTATATTAAAGTGAAGGACATGTAAATATTAAATACTAACAATAGTAAATATAACAATAAATTTGAGAAAATGTTTAGATCAAGTGATTATATGTCAATTTCTCCATAGAGATTCTGGACCGATTGGTAAAGACTGTAGTTTTGAGTTTTTTTGCTGTAGAATTTTGACTATAAGTATTTTGGTTGTAGATTTTTTTGTTGTACGTTTTTTGGCTATAGATTTTTTTGCTTTAGAAATTTATATTTGTGAAGTTCATAAATTTTGGCTCTAGGTTTTTGATTTTCTACAGCCAAAAATATTTTTTAAATAAAAAATTGGCTTTCTAGAGCAATGAGAGCCAAAAATAAAGTTTAATCAGGATTGGTTCAATTTTAGTGCTTTGGAAAGATTTTTGCTCTCTAGAGCAATCAGAGCCATTACCAATCACACCCTATATATTTCAAATTGCTTATACAATAGTAGGGTTTAGATTATAGATAAGATATTATCACTCACATTATTGATATAGAACAATAAACTAGTACATAATTATTAAATTACCAAAATATCTACCAAATATTTTCAAAAAAGTGTAAAGATGGAAAGAAAAAAAAAGTCGTTATGTTTGTTGAAAGCATTAGATAGATAAGTGTAGCATGTGAGTGCACATGGGAGTTATGCATGCAAGAAAACTGCCTCTACCCTTTTGTCCTTCTCTCATTTCTCCAATACCTTTTGTCCTTCTCTCATTTCTCCAATCAATTTCCACCTTTACTTTCTTTGCATCATCTCTATATCCACCCTCCTGATCTACACACGTGGCTCGTACTCTATATCCAACGGCTCTATTTGATCGCCTTGCTTATAGATAAGAGGGAAATTGGCAAAATCTTGGCCGAGATTGCTCTTATCGACCGACCCCTTTGTTTTGTTGGTTGGTCCCAATCACTTGCAACCATATGTAACTGTTCTTGCATGTTACTCCCTCTTTCTTTTACCACGACACCCTTCACTTTCTTCAATTTGATTGTCCCAATTGTGACTTTTAATGAGGTATCAACTTGTTCATTGTTTCAGATCGATTAGATTCTATTCATAATTTAAACATTTTAAATTTTGGAGCTATACAATTTTTAGAATGTCGAAACTTAGAATCAGAGTCTGAACCTGAGCCGATGATAAATGTTTAGAATTTTTTTTTTGTGTATTTTATCTCCTATCTATTCATCTAACTGTAAATACAGATATTTATTTTTGAATTCATTATCGTTTTTCTCTTCTTTTTTGTTAGCCAATAAGAAGTCTATACCGATATCCAAACCAACTTTCTGAAAGTCAGACGCAATCCAGATTTAGACATCTGGCAGCTAAGGAATTCGAACCAGAATTTCTTGTATGGGAGTTATATCACTTGACAAAGGCACCATTTTCCTTGTTATATTTTCTCATTTGTTAGTCCAATGTCAAAATGAACGTATTGTAGGTTGTCGATTATAGATAAATTGTATTAATGTAGTTGAAAACTTGAAGGTATTAGTTTTAAGCGTCCAATTGCTTTGTTTTTTTTTTTTTTTTGTCAACATTGGATCGACAAGGGCCCGATCCATAGCCTAAAGCTTATCTCCCAATAATTCCTTTTTTTAAGCTACCATAATGCAGCGGGTAGGAATCGAACCCTGGTGCCAAATCATTAGCTGAATCATTCTAACCACCAGATTGAGAGCAACTCGGTGCTTTATTTGTTTTATTCAAGTTTTGTGTTTGCATGTACATACTTTTACATCAAATATATACAAATAAGATTTCTTCACCAAAAGACAAATTACAAATTCTTTTTAATTTCTCGAATATTAAAAATAATCAAGTGGAAAGATCTAATTTCTAAATTAATACTGTATATTGCATGGACCGTTATTAACTTATTAAATATGGGTATGAGAAATCTTACCCACACCTTCTATAAATAGCTGATAAAACTGGTTGCTACACACTCATCAATTTCACACACTAAAAACACTCGAAGTCTCTCTCTCAAGAGTCAGCCATGGCCAAACTCATAACTTCTCTTCTCTTTCTCACAATTCTCTTCTCTTTTGTTTACCTCACTCTGTCAAAAGAAGCTGAGTACCAACAACAAAGTGTAAGTTTTTACAATCTCCCTTTGAATTTCCTTCCTCTTTCACTTTCTATTTAAGGCAAATTAACCCTCTCATTTCATTTTGTTTTGAAAAAACAGTATGGACCTGGAAGTCTGAAATCATACCGTAAGTAAAATTTTCTTATTTTACTCCTGAATTTCGTTTCTCTCATTCTGAAAATGCAAACTGAAACTGGATGCTGATGATTGCAGAATGTGGAGGAGAATGCACGAGGAGATGTAGCAACACACAGTATCATAAGCCATGCATGTTCTTCTGCCAAAAGTGTTGTGCTAAATGCCTTTGTGTCCCTCCTGGTACTTACGGCAACAAACAAGTGTGTCCTTGTTACAACAACTGGAAGACTCAACAAGGTGGACCTAAATGTCCATGAACTAATTAAAACATTAATTAAGAGAGTAATCTCAGTCTATTTATTAGTACTTTCTTTTCATTAAATCTAATATGTTTATGTTGTCGCTATAATCAAACCATAGTGGATTATTGCTTGTATTATTTATCATCAATATCCAACTTCATACTTTTCCTACTATTATATGTTTCTGTTGTTGTAGCCTTCACACTAAATGTGTATGGACTTTCTAATTCAGGAATATAAGAAATTTTAGTAATAACTCATATAATCTTTAATTACACCTGAAGGATTCCATAATAATTTAGTAATTAGTCCTTAGTTTTTTAGGAACCCAAAGGTTGCATAAGTATATATATAATTCACAGGACTTGACCAAAATCTACATAACTGTACAATTGATATAATCTAATTAACCTTAAGAAATACAGTAAATCCTTTGTTGGCAAAAAAACAAGGGTTAAATTAATGAATAATAAATAATCTTAGATAATTTTTTCAAAAAGAAATAGTGTTGATAAAGTGTTACTCGAAATAGTGTTGATAAAGTGTTACTCGATAGCCGTTTTCTCCCAGACACTATTATCGAGGCCCTCGTGTACTCATTTCTCTCCGGCGCCGGTGTAGCTCAATCTCGCCGGCATCGGGATTTTTCCTTGCTCTTCATCTCAGCTTCAACGTCTCTAGTCCTTCGTCTCCCTCCGAAACCACAGCTTGTCAAGTTCTGGTGGTTTCTACACATCCCTGCAATGAAGCCGAAGCCTCCTTGCTGCTCGTGGTCACCGGAGAGACTCTGTTCGTGTCCCCGAAGATCCAAACCCTTTCCTGCGATGTCCATATCTTGTCATTTTGGTCAAAGGCGATGCTTTTCTCCGACAAGACTCCGATGTGGAACTTCGCTCCATCTTTCTCTCTTCCGTGTCTCAGAACACGAGATTTCACCGCGCTGCTGTTAATCTTATCCGAGATGAGCGTGATTCGCCTGAGAAATATATATCCCAGCGTAGCCCATGCGAGATCTACTTCCCATGGAGGCTATTTGTACCGGTCTTAGCACGCCTTTCAATGTACAAACGTTGTTTTTAGATTTTTGACTGCACCGTTGTTTGGGTTGCCTACGTATACACGGACGGAATCAAGTCAATTCGTAGTTCTGATTATTCGTGGGTCATGTGCTGAGGAGAATTCATGGGTCGAGATCCTCGTTTATATAGTCTGATGATTGTCAATGACCAATTATGTTCGTCGATCAATTAGGGGTGATGCTCGTCGATCATAATGCTCGTCTAACAACCAAGATTGGTTGACTAAGTCTCTGCTCGTCGATCACGTATCTAAGTAAGGGATTTATGTTCGTCAATGCAGTGTGTTCGTCGATTTAAGCCACCACTAGGGTGTTAATATGTTCGTAGATTAGGTACGCTCGTCTATGTACGTCACCACTTGGGTGTTAATACAAATTGTGCTCGTCGATGAGTTTCTTAGTATTTATGCTCGTCGAGTGCCTCACCACTAGGGTGCTTAGGCTCGTCGATCGATATATTTAAATCACGCTCGTCGATGACTAACGAAAGGTTGAGAGTTTTGTGTTCGTTGTCCCCTTTTGATATTCACGTTCGTCGATCCTCTATTCAGTCCTTACGTTTGTCGATTGGTTATCTTGGGTCCGATTAACTTAATTCGAAACACTTACGTTCATCGAGAAGAGGTTTCAATTCTGTGTTCGTCGAGATTGCTGTATTCCCTGGTTTTTCCCGATTATTTTCCGAATGAATCTTTGTTCATTCAAGTTCCCCTTTTTTAGTGGGTTGATGGTGATGAGCAGGTGCTCTCCAATAACAGATGTCACCTAATGGTCGATCATGGGTCATGCACGCTTGGGCCTGAACTGAATGGGCTCTTCCTTACTGGGCCTCCATTGGTTTGGGCCATACAATTGGGCTTGGCCTAATTGGGCCTATACAATCATTCCCCCCAAGTTCGTTGAATGTGGTCCATTTGTAATTCGACGAATTGATGAATACCACGTGTCAGGATTTTGACGGGCAGTTCATTCTCCCAGGAAAGCGAACGGACACCTGGGTTCGAAGACTATAAATAGGAGTCTTCTCTTCATTTGTCTCATTTGCAACCTCTCTCTTCAAGGTACTTTCAGGGTAGTTGAGCATGAAGATCACGCTCGTCGTTTAGAAGTAGGCTCGTCATCCAGGCCGTTTGAGGAGGATGACGAGGGCGTTCGTCCACTAAAGGGTGAAACATCTCAGCTTCCAGAGGTTGAGGAAGGGATGTACATCGACGAGCATGAATTTGCTCTTCGAGAAGAAGGGGAAGGGAATGCCCCCATAGGTTACGAGCCTGGATCAATTCAGGGCCTCGACGACCCCAATCGCCTTGCTCTTATCCCATTTTCAGGGGGGTACTATAGAGGCCTCGGCGGAGAAAGTGGGCACGGAGACGAGCATGCGCCATCTTTTGATTCCGAGTGCAAAATTGAAGACATGCTCCTAGAGATGGATAGTCCTACTCTCGGCGACGGCAACGCATTATGTCTCCATTAGGTCAGAGGCTCGTCGACTTCTCTAGCAGTCCTCGAGGAAGTGCTTCTGATAATGCTCCCAGAGACGAGCATCCGCCCAGTTCCTCTATTGTGCCAAGATCAATTAGGAATTTACAAGAGTGGCTGGATTCGTTGCGGGGTCTTCCATCAATGTGTGACAAAGCGTTTGTTCGTCAACTGATAGAGAATCGTCAATTAGGAAATATCAAATTCCTGATTCCTCAACCATCTGATCTTCCATGGCGTTCACCCGAAGGCTATTTTTATGTCTACGAGAGCTTCTTCACTTGTGGTTTAAGTTTTCCACTCCAACAGCTGTTCGTCGACTATTGTGACGAGCGTAAAGTAGCCTTTACACAGCTGGCTCCTACTTCTGTTCATAACCTGCTGACGTTCGCCTGGATGGCAGATAGGTGTGGAGTTGAGGTCGACGCCCAATTTTTTGAGGAAGTGTCGACCATTGCTCGTTGTACGGACTACCCTAGGGCCTACTATGTTTGCATGAAGGCCAAGTTCGAAGTTATTTGTGGATCGCCAAACAAGATCTACAACTGGAAGCGTCGATTCTTCTATGTGAAGATTGACGAAGCTTCTGTGCTCGACGCTCTTCGACCGTATCGAGGACGTTGGAGTGCCCTCGTTGGTCTGACTTTGATCTTTTTCAATTCTCTTTTTAATGATTCTAACTAATTTGTAATAATTTCCTTATTTTGCAGATCGTCATCCAGTTGGTCGACCACTTCGTCCAAATTTTAGAGAAGAAGTTGATAGGATCCGAGACTTCTCTCACCGGCATTTTCCAGCAGTTCTTGAGGCTCGTCTTCGTCGAAGAGCTGCTCGTCTGGATATAGGTAAGCTTCTCGATGAGCGTAATTTACTGTAACCTTGATGATTTTTTTATTTTTATTTTAACTTATTTTAAGAGGAGTCGAAGATATGGACTACTCTGCTCGTCTTCGAGATATGGCCAAGAAAAGGAAGGCCGATGCGTCTGGTCGTTAGAGCCCATCTAAAAGGCATGCGGTTGAACAAAGGCCCGACGAGCAAACCATGCTAGGAGTGGAAAGGACTCCTGATCAGACACGAGCCGCTCCGAAATCGAGCGCTCGTCAATCTTTAAGACCTGCAGCACAAGATGATTCGGCTCGTCGACCAGTTGCTCGTCACGACGATTCTGTTCGTCGTTTTACAAACCCTCAAGGCGATCATGCTCGTCGCTCTACGGCCCAATGAGATACGACTGGTCGTCGACCATCATCAGGTCGACTTGTGCTCTCCTTGGCGCCTGATAAGTCCAAGGAGAAGAGACGAGAAACTGCCGCTCGTTCGTCGAGCCAGGCAGGTCCCTCCAGTTCTGCTCGTCCAAATTTCGTCGACTTTCACTACGATGATCAGGAGACATCGTTCGTCAACCATCGACGAGCGTGTGGAGAATATATTTATTCCGTGAGGAACACAGATTACTCATTTCCTGAGCTCGACGATTTGGACGAGAAGGAGACTTATCTGAACTACGCTCGTGGGAGAGTTCGGGTAAGTACTTCGCAATTCTCAACACATTTGTTTGCTTTCTTTTTACTAACGGTCGTCACTCCTATTTTGTAGAGTGATACTCTTCTCAATCAGATGATCGTCGATTATCAGGATAAGTTGAAGGTCGCTCGTGAAGCCCTAGAGCGTGCTGGGGACTCGGAACGGTTGAAGGACGAGCTTAAAAAGGAGTAGGACGAGAATACGCTCCTCAAATCTCAGATCATTGGTTTGAACAGTCGGATCGAAAATCTGGACAGTATGGCCACAATTACCGGGCTAAAGGCCGAACTGACGAGCAAAACTAACGAGTTCGACGCTTTGAAGGGTCGGTACAAAAAATTGAAGAAAATCAATGATACTCTTAAAGCCGAACACAACGAGTTGTGGTCGTCGGTGGAGCCTTTGTCTGCTCGTCTGGAGAGACTTCGTTGTCGGCTCGTCTACCTGAATACTGTGAAAGGTCCGTCGGCTCTGTTCGACCAGTGTCAAGGCACACTTAACTGCCTCAAATCTCTCAAAGACGAGGGGATCAAAATCCCCCAGGAGACGTTCGACCTAATGGAAGAAGACTTGAAGTTGTACGAGCTTCAAATAAAATCAATTAAGCCGTTCGACATTGAAGAGGAGGACCTTCTTCCAATAACTGCTCCAATTTCTGCTCATGATGGTTTGTCTGGTGAGCAGCGTGAAGGGGAGGCTGCACTCGTCGCTCCAATGAGTTAGGACGAAAATCTTCAAGGCAATCAGGCATCCGAAGTCGAGCCTGTGGTCGAAGCTGCTCCAGCAAACGTTGAGGCTCCTGAAAGCCGAGCAGAAGATCCGGCTTAATAGTCTGCTGTTTTTCTTTTTCTTAGGTTTTTGTACTTAAAACTTTTTTTCTTCGGTTTTTGTATTCCTTTCTTGTTGTAATGGCGTTCGTCGTTTTGACGTTCGTCGAAAAAAAAAATTTTAAACCAATCTTCTTTAATTAATGATCTTTTCTTCGGTATTTATACGCGTTCGTCCAATCTTCTTTCCCTATTAAACTTTTAAACCAAAAATTGGCTTATGACTTGGAATTAATTTTCATAACGAAGTAATGAAAACATATCTTGTCGAGACTAGGCTCATCTAGTCATAGAGGCTGAGCATTCTACAGTGCAAAACTTCATGTTCGTTGCTGTCCTTGTACTAATTTGAGAACTAGGCTCGTAAACAGTGGCACAAAGTTTTTGTGCTCGTCGCTGTGTTTCGAGACTGGGCTCGTCTACACAATGAGAGACTTGGCATTGTGTTTTAAGGCTAGGTTCGTTCAACACGTGGCACAAGGTTTTTGTGCTCGTCGCTGTGTTTCGAGACTAGGCTCGTCTACACAACGAGAGACTTGGCACTGTGTTTTGAGGCTAGGCTCGTTCAACACGTGGCACAAGGTTTTTGTGTCTTCAACTCATTAGTCATTGTTGACTGGACATTCTTCTGTTTTAATGGGATCAAGCCGAACGTAGTTTTTAGTACAAATATTCATAAGTAAAACACGGTGCAGTTTTCCGGGGTCTAGTAGTAGTATCGTCGAAGATTGATTGCGTTCCAACTTCGGGGTATTGCTGTTCCGTCCATTCTCAAAAATTCATATACTCCGGGTTTGATGATCTTCGAGATTATGTAAGGACCTTCCCAATTTTCTCCAAGTTTTCCGGCATTTGGTTCCATCATGTTTTCAAACACTTTGCGCAACACCAAATCACCTTCTTCAAAATAACGACCTCGGACTTTGACGTTGTAGTACTTAGACCCTTTTTGTTGATAATTTTGGAGTTTTAATAAGGCTTGATCTCGTAATTCCTCGACCTGATCCAATGAGTCTTTTATCATCGCGTTATTCAACTCTTGTTGTTTCTGAAGTTTCGTTCTTTGCAAACTCGTGACATTTGCCTCGGCTGGTGCTAAGGTTTCCGTTCCGTGTGATAATGAGAAAGGTGTTTTTCCCGTTGTACTTCGGGGGGTCGTTATATATGACCATAGCACACCGTCGAGTTCATCAGCCCATTTCCCTTTCTTATCATCCAAACGCTTCTTTAGACCGTTAATGATAATTTTATTTGATGCTTCGGCAAGTCCGTTTCCTTGCGGATTTCGCGGTGTTGCTTTACTTAGCCGAATTCTCCAATTTGCGCAAAAAACTTCGAACTTGTTGGATATGAATTGTGATCCATTGTCTGTTACGATCTCGTATGGTAGTCCATGTCGGCAAATGATGTTTTTCCATATGAATTTTCGAACGTCTGTATCTTGAATCTTTGCGTATGAATCTGCTTCGACCCACTTGGTGAAGTAATCAGTAAGTACCAATACGAAGCGTTTTTGCCGAGAGGAAGGTAATGGCCCGATTATATCCATTGCCCATCTCATAAAAGGATATGGGGTGGTCGCTGTTGCGAGAAATTCCGCCGGTGAGTGAATAATTGGTGCGTGACGTTGACATGCTTCACATTTTGCGGCAAATTTCTCACAATCAGAATTCATTGTCGGCCAAAAGTATCCAAGTCGCCGGACTTTTAATGCAAGTGATCGCCCGCCCGAATGATTTCTTCCAGCTCCTAAGTGAACTTCTTGCATTACACGCATCATTTCTTCCCCGTATAAGCAAGTCAGCAAGGTTCCATCGACACTCCTTCTCAATAGATGTTCTTTATATAGTTTGTAATGCGCGCTTCGGATTTTCAAACGTCACGCAGCCCATCTATCTTTTGGGAGGATGCCATCGGCTATGTAAGCTCTCATATCACTTCGCCAATCCACATGATTTTTGTCGTTTTGACTTTCTTCAGGAACCTCTTCGGTAGATTGATTTTCTTCCGTTATACTTAAACAACATCCTTTTGTTAGGCTTATGCTTTGGGCTGGAATGCCTTCGACGGAAATGATTCTATATTGCTTGGGATCCGATGTCGAAGCTAATGCATCTAATGCGTCGGCGGAAGTTTTTTCTCCACGTGAAATTTTTGTTAAACGAAATTCCGAGAACTCCTTAGCTAGTTCTTGGGCCACTTTAAGATATGCGTCCATTCTCTCATTCTTTGCGTCGAATTCTCCATTAAATTGACTTATCACGAGTTGGGAATCGCAAAATGCTTCGATTTTCTGGACCCCAAGTGACTGGGCTAGTCGTAGTCCGGCAATAAGAGCCTCGTACTCTGCTTCATTGTTGGATGCGATAAACATCAGTCGAAATGATTGTTCGATAATGCTACCCTCGAGTGATACGAGTTGTATCCTGACTCCTGCCCCGCGCGTGGATGATGATCCATCTACAAATAATGACAATTTTTCTTCAGTGTGATCATCTTCTCGCAATTCTGGTTTGAGCTCTATCAAAAAGTCAGCTAGGACTTGTGATTTTGCGCTTGTTCTCACTTTAAAGTCAATGTCGTATTCGCTTAGCTCGATTGCCCACTTGGTTAACCTTCCGGATTGATTTGGACTGTGCAGTATTGCTCGCAATGGGTGGTTAGTCAAGATTGTTATGGCGTGAGATTGGAAGTACAGACGTAGTTTTCTTGCCGAAATTACGACTGCCAGAGCAAGTTTTTCTGTTGTAGCGTATCTTGTTTCGGCATCGTTCAATGACTTGCTGACGTAAAAATATCGGTTTCTGTTCTCCGCGATCTTCCCGAACTAATACTCCACTAACTGCTGCGTGAGTTACCGAGACATAGAGGTATAGTGTCTCTCCGTCTTCAGGTTTCGCCAATATCGGTGATGTAGATAAGTAATTTTTCAACTCCGCAAATGCTAATTCGCACTCGTCGTTCCACTCAAACTTTTTATTGTTGCGGAGTAACCTGTATAAGGGGAGACACTTATCCGTAGACCGTGATATAAAACGATTAAGCGCGGCGATTCTCCCGGTAAGACGTTTGACTTCGCGCTTGTTTCTTGGTGAAGGCAAATCTGTTATTGCTTTAATTTGTTTTGGATTGGCCTCGATGCCCCGCTTCGTCACCACATAACCTAAGAATTCCCCGAACTTTACAGCGAATGTGCATTTCGTCGGGTTTAACTTCATTTCATATTGGTTGAGAGTTTCGAAGCATGTCTTCAAATGATCCAAGTGATTTTCAGCTTTTGCCGATTTGATGAGCATGTCGTCAATATAAACCTCCATGGTTTTGCTTATTTGGTCTTTGAACATTTTGTTGACTAACCGTTGATATGTCGCGCCGACATTCTTAAGTCTAAATGGCATAACTTTGTAGCAATATATTCTGCGACCCGTGATGAATGACGTTTTGTCGCGGTCGTTGGGATGCATTTGGATTTGGTGGTATCCTGAGAAAGCATCCATGAAAAATAAGAGTTCATTTCCTGACGTTGCTTCCACTAATTGATCGATGCGCGGTAGCGGGAAACTATCTTTTGGGCATGCCTTGTTTAAATCGGTAAAATCAACGCATGTTCGCCACTTTCCGGTCTTCTATTTTACGACGACCGGGTTTAAAAGCCACTCGGGGTATCGTACTTCCATTATTGATCCCGCCTTCATTAATCGATCAACTTTTTCATTTACGGCTCAAGATCGCTCGGGGCCTAACTTCCTTCTTTTTTGTCTGACTGGCTTAAATGTTGGGTCAACGTTCAACTCATGCGATATTATTTTTGTACTTATTCCCGGCATGTTTTCTGTTGACCAGGCAAATGTTGAGACATTTTGGCGAAGAAACTTGATGAGTTTGATCTTTATGTCTATTGAGACTTCCGAGCCTATTCCAACACACTTCTTTTCATCAGAAGGATCGATATTGATTTGCTCGATCTTTTCCAAGATATCGACTTCGAGTTTTCGACTATCTTGAGTTTGCGTCGAGTTTGTAATCATAAAGGTTTTCCCTTTGTTTCGAAGTTTGTGTTCCGTAATGAAACAAGTTCTTGCCATTTGTTGGTTTCCTCGAATGGTGCAAATTCCGCCATTGGTCGGGAACTTCAGACTTTGATGGTATGTCGAGATCACAACTCTCATCGCGTAAATCCATGGAGTACCCAAAATGACGTTGTAAATAGCTGGCTTGTCGATAATGTGAAATTTCACCCAAGTGGTTGTTCCACCGATGAAGACGGGTAGTTATACTGTCCCAATAGTCATGGTCGTATCTCCGTCAAATCCCGTCAATGGTCGAACCGAGTGTTTCACCTTTGCATCTTTCAAATCCATGCGTTGCAGAGTTTCTTGGAATATAAGATCGACAGAACTTCCGGTATCGGTCAATACTCGAGACACATCGCAATCTGATACTCTCAATTCTATCACAAGCGGGTCGCTATGCGGCATAGCTAGACCAATTGTGTCTTCATTTGTGAAGCATATGTGTTGAATTGGATCCCACTTTGTTTGTCTATTCTCGTTGGCCTTAATCCGATGATTTTGCACCGCTCCTACTTCTCGTTCGTATACTTTGATAGCTCGGACAGAGTCTTTGCAAGCGACAAGTCCTCCCATTATCATATTTATTCTTTTCCTTGCTGGTGGCAATTTATCTTTACCGTCGTCATAGCATAGTTTCTTTTGTATTGTTGCTGTCGAAGTTCTTTGCCTTTATAATTTTCTTCTTTGTGAAATTCTCTAACTGCCGATTCATTAACAAATTGAGATCTTCGATCCTCGACTTCGGCAAATTTGTTTGCTCGATGCAGGGCATCTTCCCAGGTATGTGGCATGTTGATATGCAAATCATCCTTTAAATTTGAATCTTCGCGTAATCCATTTCGAAGGGCTGGGATTGCGACGTCATAAGATACATCCACTTTTGATGCAATGGCTTTAAATCGCTCGATGTACGATCGTAGGCTCTCTCTTTGTCCTTGAAAGATAGAATACAGATCCGCGCTTGTTATCGCATGCTGGATGTACATCGAGTAGTGCTTGAGAAATATTTTCGATAGTTGCTTGAAACTATCGATAGAATTTGGTTCTAATTTGGAAAACCAATCTAGTGCATTTCCGACTAGGCTTTCCACGAACATTTGGCAGTATCCCGCATCATATTCCTGCGGGAAATATTGTGCTCTGCCCATCGCAATCCCGAAGGTAGTGAGAAACTTGTTTGGGTCGGTCTTTCCATTGTATGTCGGGCATTTGATTTTTATGGCATGTTGAACTCTAACCGCCAATAGTTGTCTAGTGAATGGCGAGTTTCGCGTCCGAATCAACATTTGATCGATTTCTGGTGCTGAACTGGTTGCGCTATGGAGCCGCGATGCCATTTTCTCCATTTCTTCTTTCATTGCTTTTATGGTTAAGGCTTGATCCTCCAAACGGTCGAGTGCCAAATATGATGGTTCGATCGGACTTGCTCGTAATTCTTGATATTGAGGTCTTTCGACGCGCCTATTTGTTGTCCGCTCTTCCTGCAACTCGATCGTTGGCTGGTTTTGTCGTATGTCCAAATTTGGTGATTCTTCAATTCGGACTCTTTGGTGAGACGAATGATCTGCACTTAATGGGGTTGCCCTTGCTTGCGCCTCTTCAAGCGTCGTGATTTTGCTTCGGAATTCCTCGAGCTTTTGATTCGTGCTTCGAGCGGCTTCCTCCGTTTTTCTCAAAAGAGTTTGAAGGAGCTCGAGAATGTCCATTTGTTCACTAGTTGATGCATGCAAGGCTTCCTGACGAATTGGTTCGTGATCTTGCTCATTGAGGGGATTGCCTCTCGTCTTAATGTCTGTCTATTGCTGATGTCTCCAGCTCGCAGTGACTGTTCGTCACTGTTTTGAGCTTCGTTCCTTGGTTCATTGACCACCATCTTGGCAGGTGTTTAGAAGATTCTCCTTCCCCACAGATGGCGTCAATTGTTTGTACCGGTCTTAGCACGCCTTTCAATGTACAAACGTTGTTTTTAGATTTTTGACTGCACTGTTGTTTGGGTTGCCTACGTATCCGCGGATGGAATCAAGTCAATTCGTAGTTCTGATTATTCGTGGGTCATGTGCTGAGGAGAATTCATGGGTCGAGATCCTCGTTTATATAGTCTGATGATTGTCAATGACCAATTATGTTCGTCGATCAATTAGGGGTGATGCTCGTCGATCAGAATGCTCGTCTAACAACCAAGATTGGTTGACTAAGTCTCTGCTCGTCGATCACGTATCTAAGTAAGGGATTTATGTTCGTCAATGCAGTGTGTTCGTCGATTTAAGCCACCACTAGGGTGTTAATATGTTCGTAGATTAGGTACGCTCGTCTATGTACGTCACCACTTGGGTGTTAATACAAATTGTGCTCGTCGATGAGTTTCTTAGTATTTATGCTCGTCGAGTGCCTCACCACTAGGGTGCTTAGGCTCGTCGATCGATATATTTAAATCACGCTCGTCGATGACTAACGAAAGGTTGACAGTTTTGTGTTCGTTGTCCCCTTTTGATATTCATGTTCGTCGATCCTCTATTCAGTCCTTACGTTCGTCGATTGGTTATCTTGGGTCCGATTAACTTAATTCGAAACACTTACGTTCGTCGAGAAGAGGTTTCAATTCTGTGTTCGTCGAGATTGCTGTATTCCCTGGTTTTTCCC
Organism: Lepidium didymum; assembly: GCA_963920545.1. Classification (NCBI taxonomy): domain Eukaryota; kingdom Viridiplantae; phylum Streptophyta; class Magnoliopsida; order Brassicales; family Brassicaceae; genus Lepidium; species Lepidium didymum. The sequence goes on along the minus strand of OY986984.1, from coordinate 2,982,829 downwards.
GATTTTTTTCTGAATGAATCTTTGTTCATTCAAGTTCCCGTTTTATAGTGGGTTGATGGTGATGAGCAGGTGCTCTCCAATGACAGGTGTCACCTAATGGTCGATCATGGGCCATGCACGCTTGGGCCTGAACTGAATGGGCTCTTCCTTACTGGGCCTCCATTGGTTTGGGTCATACAATTGGGCTTGGCCTAATTGGGCCTATACAGAGGTTTTGTAGCAGACTTCACCGTCTGGCAAACCTCCGGCGAGCATGGCCACTATATTGGAGCTTCTCCTCCACCTGTGAAGTGTTTACAACATCCCCGAGCTTTGAAGATTTCTTTGACTCGGTGATCCGAAGGCAGTATACTTGAGCGCTGGTATTCGGCTCATGACGACACCAGTCCAGTCAGGGTTGTATCTCGGCATCTCCGGTGTGATTCCGGCACTGACGACTCCATCTCTGACGGCGGCACTTCCTCTCTTTTGTTGGGGAAGATGCTAGATTAGGATTTTCATTTGTAATGGGCCTTCATCTTGGGCTTCATCTTCATTGTGGTATTGGATTATTTTTATTCCGTTAAGCCCATTAGAGTTATGTTTTGAGGACAAACATTTTCTAGTGGGCCTCAATATGAATTTATACCCACTAGTGTTAAAACCTCAAACTTTCATAGTTTCCTAATGGCCCCCGAGTTGGGTTTGAGTTTGTTTAGGGTTCTATAATATTTTCTTCCTACTAAATCCCATTATATATATCTTTTGAGGACAAACATATATTTTGGGTTTTAAATTGGATTTTAATATAAACCTACTAGTTTTAAGACTCCAATATAAGTTTAAATTTCTTTGGCTGTATTTAGACCTTAAGACCCTCTATTTTTTAGAGAGATTAGTTCATGGAGGATGTTTCTCAAAGCTCAATTTCCATTTGTGAAAGAGTTTCCTGTTTATTTGACTGCCGATTATAATGACTGAATTCGGATTAGCTCATGATCTATCTCAGGTTCAAAAACAGTTATCCATCTCCTATCTAAGATTTTCAGTTTATTTAAGCTGGACACATTTTTATTATATTTTTTTCATGTTAGCCATTGTTAAGTCTTGCTTTCAATCTTATGATTATCTCAAAACTTTGGTTAATTAATAAAAATTTCAAGATTGACCCAAAAATAATAATAATAATCAAAAAAATAACATAAGTTTTTCTATTAAATATTTAATAACCACATGACCAATATACCCCTATAATTTATTGTTATAATAAATATTAGCAGAATAAAATTTGTAATTCACCGATAACAAAATAACTAATATCAATTATTATTTACAAACCTGGCAAATTTGAAGTATAGTAGCACATACACGAAATCAAACCAAAGAGTTAACATGCTAATAGTAGTGTTAACATGTTAATTGTTATGTAACCGTATAATATTATTGATACACAGTTACATGTTAAACCTAATCTAAATAGAAGAGTTAACATAATAACAATATTAGTATCTAGTAATAGTATAAGTTATATCGGAAAATGTTTTATTAGTACTAAATAGAAATGATTAGCATTTAATTTTTTTAGTAAATATATATGTATTATATTATATTGTTACAAGGGTAAAAGAGTTAAAAGATTTTATAGTTTTTCTGTTCTTCTTATAAAATGATAATGAGAAAACTTTTCGTCAGAGAATAAAAATTCTCAAAACACAAATTATTATTTCTTCAACAATTGTCTGGCGGAAGAAACAAGTCTACCAATTGTCTTGAGGACACTAGACTAAACAAAAAGCAAATCATTTACTTCAACGCCAAAAAAAATAAAGAAGTCACCGCTTGGGAAATCTGAAGAAAGACCAAATCTTGTAACTTGAAGTCCTCTGATTCCTAGAAGTTGTCTGATAATGTCAGCCAAGAAGAGTAAGACTTTTTGTTCTCCTGCCATGGCGTGAAGCCTCTGGAAACTCCGATTCAGTGACTCTTCAGGTACTAACTATTTTTTCCCCAATCGGTGATAGTCGAAAGCTGAAACCTTTCTCTGCAAATCGATTAACCGACAAGGAAAGAGACTACTTTGGTTTTGTTTGGATGATTGAGGTTGGAAAAAGATGTCGGAAAAGAGCTTCCTTTCTTCAAAATTCCTCTTTTACACGATAACTGTTTCAACACTTCTATTCATTGTCTCTTCTTTCTTCTTCCTTCAACGCAACGACTCTTCTTTCAGTTCAAATTTAGTTGGCAAGCTGATTCTTCCAAGAGCAGAAATCAAAAACGAGGAACTCAGACAAATCGATGCTAAACTAGTTTCATGCTATGGAAACCGAGCTGTGTTGAAGGTGTTTATGTACGATTTGCCTTCTGAATTTCACTTTGGGATATTGAATTGGAAAAGAAAAGGATCTGAGATTTGGCCAGATGTTAAGAACATTAGTGCAGTACCCTCTTATCCTGGTGGGTTAAATCGGCAACATAGTGTAGAGTATTGGCTTACACTTGACTTATTAGCTTCAGAGACACCTGAAATCAAGAAACCATGTAATGCAATTAGAGTGAAGAACTCGAGTGAAGCTGACATAGTTTTTGTACCCTTCTTTGCTTCATTGAGTTACAACAGGAAATCTAAGCTCCATGGAAACGAAACCATTAGTGTTGATAGATTGTTGCAGGAAAGATTAGTTGACTTCTTAAAAAGTCGAGATGAGTGGAAAAGATTTGATGGCAAAGATCATCTGATAGTGGCTCATCATCCAAACAGTTTGCTTTATGTAAGAAACTCACTTGGTTCTGCAATGTTTGTTCTCTCGGATTTTGGAAGGTACCCATCTGAAATTGTCAATCTTAAGAAAGACATCATTGCTCCTTACTTGCACGTCGTTAAGACTATCTCTAACAATGAATCAGCTTCCTTTGAGAAGCGTCCTGTATTGGCATATTTTCAAGGAGCAATCTACAGAAAAGATGTAAGTGTTTTTGTTGTTTTTTATCTCTGTAATCTGTTATTGATTCTAATCTACAACATCATGTTTTCTTTGTCTTAGGGTGGAGCTATTCGCCAAGAACTGTATAACCTTCTTAAAGATGAGAAAGATGTTCACTTTGCATTTGGAACAGTAAGAGGGAATGGGAGTAAACAAACTGGTAAAGGAATGGCTTCCTCAAAGTTTTGTCTAAATATTGCAGGTGACACTCCTTCCTCTAACCGTCTATTCGATGCCATTGTGAGCCATTGTGTTCCAGTTATCGTCAGTGATCAGATTGAGCTTCCATTTGAAGATACTCTTGACTATTCGGGTTTCTCTGTGTTTGTGCATTCATCTGAAGCAGTAAAGAAAGGGTTTTTGGTGAATTATTTGAGAGGGATAACACAGGACCAGTGGAAGAAGAAGTGGGAGAGACTAAAAGAAGTTGTTGAGTGTTTCGAGTATCGGTTTCCTTCTAGTCATGGAGATTCTGTGGATATGATTTGGTCTGCAGTTTCACACAAGCTTTCTTCACTTCAGTTTGATGTTCATAGAAAAAATCGTTACCGTAGATCTGAAATTTTTGATAAAAGTCGATCAAATTAAGATCATATATGTGCAAGGGTACTTGAAGAAACTCATTTCCTCTTCATAATTCATGTCTGTTTTGCTCTCTTGAGTTGAAGATCATAAACCAAAACTCAGACCCAGAACAGAGAAGTCACAGTCTTAAGTCTTTTTCTCTCCTCAATACTTCATTCAAAGTTTTTTTTTGTAAATGATGAAGGAGACTTCATTAAAAATAATCAGATTCATATAAACATAAAAAGTTTAAAACGTAGAATGTAATCGAAGAAATATACCGATAAAAACAGAAGAAGATCCATTAGCCTTGTGATGTAACATTATCAGCTCAGGACACACTCCCAATTGCAGAAACTTAGCGGCCAACGATAACACACTTGGCCAACACAAATACTCAAACACAACAATCAGACTTATAATCTAGCTTTTAAAAAGATAGATCCGTAAGAGGGTAACGTCGCTGCTATAGAATCAAGAGCGATATAGGCTTCGAATTTCTGCAATGATTAATCACCTCGTACGCTCGACTGGTGTTGTCTTGGCTGAAAGACCAACAACACAGTTGAGAGGAGTTAGATGCAAGAAAGAAAATGTGGAATTTACTGTACAGATGTTCAGTAAAATCATCAAAGAAAGCAACTTTAGAAGATTACGAGAATTTAGTTTGATCTCATTAAGCATGTATTGGGGTTTGGCACTAACCGTTTCCTTCTCGGGACGAGAGAAGAGGTTTCTCCTTCTTATTCCCAGTTTTGTCACCTGAGTTTGCGAGTATCGTTCTTGGAGAATGAGAGGTGATCCTGTTATTACCTGAAGATGATAGAGAGTGGCGTCTGGGAACACTGGCTTTCTCAGTTCCATCTTGCTCAGCAGACTTTGGTGAGCCTTGCAGCCTCAGCTTTGCTTTCGCCGATTTAGTCGCTTGCATATAGCTTGGGATTGATGGGCTAGTCTCATGATGCCCATTACTCTCTTCCCGCTCAGTCTTCTTAGTAGCTGAGACCTTTTTCCTTGATTTCTGGTTCTCTTTCCCGGCTGAATTCTCCTTGTTGTTTGGTTTGGGAGTCCTTTCTTCTTTGGTATCCTTTTCCATCGAGTGTTTTTCCTCAACCACGGCCTTTTCATTGCTGTCAATTTGGTTGACCGGTGAGGAAACAAGTGCTTCATTAGTTTCCAATGGTCCAGGGGTATCTACTTTCAGCTCAGGAACATGAACCTCCTCCTCTTCTGGCTGTTCGAGTATTTCTTGCTTTTTCTTTTCATCATTGACATTCTCAGGTTCGTCTGCAGTTTCATGATCATGAACCAGCGGATATGATGATTCAGTTGTCTTCTCCACCCCAAGCCTTGGCTTCACAAGTTCCCTATGAGGGGATCGTTGAGGTTGTATAGAGCTCTCAACGACAGGATTATGTACCTTTCTCAAGCTACGTTTAACTTTTTCAAGTTCAATCCGAGGATCTTCGACAGGCGGTGGCTCTATTGACTGGCTTGAAACTTTCCGGAAACTACGTTTGGGTTTCTTGAACTCAAATGATGTCTCCACTGAGGAACTTTCAAAATTTGCAGCAGGAACTTTACGGACACTCTTCTTGGGTTTAGCAGGTTCAGCCTCGAGTAAAAGATTGTTCTGAGGTTTTTTGCTCATTGCTTTCTTCGGTCGAGGAACTGGTTTCCAGAAGTACGAGGCTGACCAGTTCTCTAACCAGACCAAGTTTGAGTTTGGATCGGATGAATCATAGGCATGCACAGGTATCACTTTTGGCGATGAAGCGAGAAGCTGTAAACAAGATCATCCATCAAGATCTTTAGCACCGTATAAATTTTGCTACTTGTTTATTTCCTTTAATATCGTTCTAATAAATAGCTCTATCAACAAGGGTACCTTCAGAGCAAAAGCATTCGCTGTTACTTTCTTGATTCCAGGGTAAGCATCTATAGGGTTTGCAAGCTTGTTCTCCTGATACACAAAAATAGCCACTCCTAATTTGACAAGATTACAAGCAATTATTTCCCCACTAATCCTAACTAGAATATGTTCCTGACTAGGTTTATATTTAAGTGCAACAGTTCACACTTAGCAAGGGCGCTTGAACTTACAAAGATAAGAAAGTATCATTACCTGAAGTAGCTGCAATCTGCATTTCCTATGAATTTGAACTCCAGTGTCAGAGTTTCTGATCACTTTACCTCGGGCTAATGCTTGCAACCTGACGATTCCCATGACACAGCAAAGAGTTGCAACAGCTTGTCTCCTAACCAGGTGACCACGGATAAGTGCTTGTAGCCTAATTATGCCTTTGAGTGCCCAAAAAGCACGCCGAGCCTTCACAAAATGAGCTCAAATCAGGACATACAAAAAATCACCTATAGCTGCGATCAAGAGAGCCAAGCTGAATATCTAAACAGCTCAAGATATTACCAAGTAACCTCTAAACGCAGCCTGCACAGATGTTGCTGCAATTTCCTGTTGGATTCTCTCTGCATCAGATAGTGAATTATCTTGAACAGGTGCAACATTTTGAGAATCTGTTGGATTTCCCTCAGGAAGCTCTACTTCTTCATCTGAGATCTCTTCAAGTTCTACATTTTGTGTCTCTAACATACCATGGCTTCTATCAACAGTATCAGTCACTGCAACTGCAAAAATTGGAAGATCTGATACCACATCGGATTCTTCTACCTTTGTAGTAACCAGTACCTCTTTCCCACTCACAACTCTCTGCCCGTGATAACATTAGTTAGAAAAAAAAATCATGTAATTCCAGTGAGTGTATTAATAGCTTAAAACCATTAACGGTTCCTCTGCACAAAAAATTCTCGTTTCTGATTCAAATTCCATAAATTAAGACTAGCAATCATCAAACATATTAAGAAGACTCTTTTGAAAGTGTTACCTCTTTTGCTTTGGAACCACTAGATTTAGATTGCTTTTTTCCAAGCAAAACATTCTTTAACCACTTTGTAGACTTGCCCATGATCTGTATGGAATTAAAAAAACCTGCATTGCCCAAGAATAAACACAAACCAATATTACAAAAGACAGAATCATCTATCTATCAAGACTATGTGAAAAAAGGTTACCAATAAAAAAATGAAAAAGATTAACAACAGACCATTAGTTCATTAATTACTTATAGCAAAAAAAAGGTAACATAATTTTGTTAAATCAACTCTAATAATAAGCTTAAAAAGATAAACCTCAATCATTAACGAAATAAAGGAAACCATACGAAGACAGTGATAACCTTCTCAATTATCGATTGTATAAAAACTAGATCTGTAACTCACACTGCAAGCAGAAGAACCCTAAGGACTCAAAACACCTGTTTTCCAATGTAACCAAACAAACAAAAAACACCGAAACAGTTAAACAGTTAAACAACAAAACTCATATAGAGAGATCCCTCTGAAATCGACACTACTCAAACAATGTCCTAACAATGCTTGGTTTCAAGTTCGAGTAACCGTCGGATCTCCATTCTAAATCCAAGTCCGATTCAGACAATAAATAAAATGTAATCTAAGAAGAAGAAGAAGAAGAAGACAATATACCGTAAATGAGAATCTAAGATGTGTCAATTCATTGACGTCTTTATCTCTTCCTCTTCCTTTTCTCCTTTTCTGGCGCTAGAGGCTCTGAGAAATGTTTCTGTAGTTTCAGTGACCAGAAGGAAAGAGAAATTATTATTTTTAGTCCAAAATATATATTTCTAATTTTAACCAAAAAAGTAAGCGCATCTCCAAAACTCCAAACTTACGCCGTTGATTTCTAACCGTTGGATCATCTCTGAAATTTAGTTAATTAATTAATATTTAGACATGGAAATTTCAAAACTCGAAAGAGGGAAAAGAGAGCTATCTTTAAAGAAAAAGAGGAAAAACATTAAATACGATTAATTAGTAAGGAAAAAACATTTATTAGTATTGTGTATGAGACATGTCAGTCGTCTAGACTCAGACAATTTAAATAAATAAATTAACAAAAACTCTTTTAAAAAATAAAGCATTACAGATCCCAAATTGTGTATAGTTGACGAGATTGCTTCGACAACAAGCGTAATATTGGTTCGATCGGTTGTTGTACAAAGCAAAATTCTTTCAAAATTATTAAAATTGAACTAATCATGCTCTATATTTATTTTTGGTTCTTATTATTCTAGAAAACAATTTTTTATTTATACAATATTTTTAGCTATACAAAATCAAATTTCTAGAACAAAAAAAATTATGAGCTTTACAAAAATAAAATTCTACAAAAAAAAAATTTATAGTTGAAAACTTTATAATAAAAAAAATTTATAGCAAAAAAACCTACAGCTTAAATCATACACCAAAAAACTCAAACTTACCATTGCTGCTACGTTCATATGAAGCATCCAAGTGTATTTTACATTTTTACCTTTATGCAGTTTTCTGGTTCTGAACAAGTAACTTTTGCGCGAGTGGGACACGTCGGAATTTTATCAACCGTGTGATTGTGCGCCCACGCGCGCAAAACCAACGGCTGCAGTGAAGTTTCGTTATGGGCCTAAACCCAGTCAAAATAAAAGCCTCTTTTTCTTTGCGTAATTAAAAAATTAAAACTAATTTGATCATGATGTTTGCCATTGAGACATTTTATCGAACACTTTGCGCTCAATTCTTGACGAAAGGGTCAAAGTCAGCGGAACGGATTCAACCAAAATTCTTCAGGGACAGTGAAGATGGAGAAGAAGAAAGCAATGGAAGTCGAAGGCTACCCGATCGAGGGATTGTCTATTGGAGGGCATGAGACTTGCATTATATTTCCATCTCTTAAGCTAGCTTTCGACATTGGTCGTTGCCCACATTGCGCAATTTCTCAGGACTTTCTCTTCATCTCTCACTCTCACATGGATCATATCGTAATAAAAAACTCTTTCTTCCTTTACTGTTTCTTTGATGCGTATTTTTCGTCGTCTGCTTGTGTTGGGGACAATCCGAGTAAAGTTGCAGATTGCTAATCTGCTAGAACTTTCCGATTAGGCTTGGAAAGATCACTCTTTGAATTTACTTTGTTTTGGTAGCGTATTGATGAACCCTCATTGTGCCATCACTTGTTTATCATTAGCCTATTGCTCTAGTACTGTTTTGGTGTCACATTCTCAAATTGTGAGCTAAAGCGTTCGTCTTGTTATGCTAGGGTGGATTACCAATGTATGTTGCAACTAGAGGCTTATACTAAATGAAGCCTCCAACCATTATAGTTCCCAAATCCATTAAAGACACTGTCGAGAGTTTGTTCGAGGTTCACAGAAAATTAGATTCTTCAGAGTTAAAGCACAATCTTGTTGGCTTGGACATAGGTAATTCAATATCTAGCATTCATTGTAGCTGAAGATTTTAGGTTTTGTTTTTAACCTTGGGTACTTCTTGGTGTAGGGGAGGAGTTTATTATAAGGAAAGATCTCAAAGTGAAAGCCTTTAAGACATACTATGTCATCCAGAGCCAGGTTTCTTTAACTAAACTCACATGAGCTTTTCAATATCTTCCTATTGTTGCCTGTCTTCATTGAATTCATGCTTTTGTGTGCTATTTTGCACGGTTATGTTGTGTATTCAACTAAACAGAAACTCAAGCAGGAGTATATTGGCTTACCTGGAAATGAAATTAAGAACTTGAAGGCTTCAGGTGTTGAGGTTTGTCTCTGACTTCTCATAAATTGCTTGTCAACCTTTTCTTATGTCAGTCTATGGCAAACTCAATTCTTTTGCAATGGTAAAAATAGAAGCCTGTTTAATTAGTTAGGATTTTGGATTATAGATTACAGACAGCATAACAACTCCTGAAGTTGCTTTTACGGGAGATACGACTTCGGATTTTGTAGCTGATGAAAGTAATGCTGATGCTCTCAAGGCAAAGGTTCTCGTCATGGAGGTGAATATATGCTGCTGATATAAATTAGGACAATGTGCGTGATTTTTTTATTCAAATCCATGGCTGTGTTAAGGAGAAACTGTGTGGTCTCTATTTCCATATGTGCAGAGTACATTTCTTTATGATTCAGTATCCATAGAGCATGCGAGAGATTATGGACATATCCACCTATCTGAGGTGCGGCTTTGCGTTTCTCTGAATCCTTTGTTACTCTGTGTCTTCTAAAGCTCTTTAAAGATTTTCTATTTCTTTAAACTGCAGATAATTAATCATGCTGAAAAGCTTGAAAACAAAGCAATTTTGCTGATCCAATTTTCGGCTCGGTATACAGTGAAGGTGTCGTTTTCTGTATCCAACTTGGTTACGAATCAATTTACTTTCTTCCTTGTAGTGTTTGTAAACTTTGTCGGTTTTCACAGGACATTGAAGATGCGGTTTCTGCATTGCCTCTACCTTTAAAGGGACGTGTTGTTGCACTGACACAGGGATTCTAAACCGTAAACACAGTAAACGCTCTTGTAGATTGTTTATACACAGTGTTGCTTATCTAGGCGATATTTTTGTAAACATTGTGTTGAGTATTAACGATTTCTATCTCGAGAAAGAAAAGAAAAACTATAACTGGAAAATACAGAGCACATCCGAGGACAGTAGATTGATACATTCAGAGAATACATGATTGTTTTTAGCAACAAGATTACTTAAGTTAAATAAAATTAAGATTTTAGGCTTGAAAAAATTGTCTTTAACCGAACATTGAACCGAAATAATAGGTATTAAGATGGTTCGGGATGTTCCCAAAATATCTGGTAATATATAAACTTGAACTGAAAACGATCAATTTATTGCCTAAAATTCACTTTAAAATTTATTTTCTATTCTACTATATGTAATTGGGAGAAATCTAACATCTATGTTGGAATCATTAGGTTGAATGCTAGATCATCATTACCACCAAATTTAAAAGCATTCGGCATAGATATTAATAAACCAGATATCAATAAATAATTAATCTTCATAATTACGGAAATAAGGATATCTCTATTTATAAACCCAAGAAACTGTTATTCTATTACAGAACAGACTTGGAGTTTTAATGTCTGCCACGGACCATGCCAACAAAAACTATTCAAAATCCTAACCACATCTTATTAACAACTGCATTAATTTGCTAATACCAACTGATATTACTTCTTAATCTTATCATTGATCCTCACTCATTTGTTTTTGTTTTTTTTTGGTCTAGTCTACAGAAAATTTGGATTCTGACGCGTAAGGTAAGCTAATCAATCGAATGCCCATTTCTTTCTTTCTTTTTTTATAAAAGAAAATAGAAAACTGTGAGAGTCAAATAATTGTATATAGTAATGAAACTGAACTTATTGTCCAAGTTGTCTGACCATGTCCACCATCTTTCCATCTTTCTAGGGTTCCATATCTTTTCCATCTCCTTGTAATAAAAGCTACATTGGACTTATGTTTCAAGTTGTCAAATATAATAGTGGTTAACTGTTAATATAAAATTTTAAAGTTTTGGTTTTTTAATGCAGTGGGTACACTTGAATTATAAGGCTTAGTCTTGTAGTAATGATATTATCTGCGCCCTTGATTTTTTCTGTTTTTTCTGTTTTTTCTGTTATCTACTCTTGATTTATAGATTTGTTTAAACTGAATCCAACCTTCTTACTTTTTAACACTCTATTCATTGAAATCTAGCAACTTTATTTTGTTGAAAATTTACAATTCAATAGTTATACCCAACAACTTAATAATTCTTTTTTTTGTCAATAATTAGATACAAAATCTAAAATTTGTTACGTCTACAGAGCTACGCGTCTTTATAAACTCGAAATTCAATAATTTTATATGTAAATAATTAACTATTTGATCCAAAACATTTCTCTACCTTAAAAATATTATATATTTATGAAAAGAAAATTATATTAACTACTTCAATATTTATTTCATTTATGTTTTGACCAAAGAATTATCGTTTTCTCAGATAAACTGGTGAGCAGTCGTAATCATTATATGTACATGGAATTATATTGTGTTTCTTCTTATGTTTTTCATAGAAATTTTGGGGAAATTTCTGTAACTCTTTCCACTTCATTTGATTTTGATTGACTCCATATGAATAACATTAAACTAAAAAGAACAAACATTCAACAACAAAAAAAAAAAAGTTCTCGAATGAGTTATTATTATTATTATAATTATAATTATTATTATTATTATTATTATTATTATTATTATTATTATTGAAATACTGTAAATATCATTGGAAATATGAAAAATAAGTTGCCAAGAAAAGATGATACAATTAGTTTGTTCCTGATTTATTTAGGTACCAAATGGCGAGTTCAAATTCTATCCAGCTCAAGTTGGATAATTTTAGCTATACAGTGAATTTATCAATCTAATAGCTACTAATTGACAAATATATATATATATATATATATATAAACATGTATATTCTAAATTTGATATATCAAGAACTAAATTGATGTTATTTGGTCAGTACGAATATAAAATAGTAAAATCATGTTTAAAGTTATATTGTAAAGCTCGAAACTAGACTTGTCATTGGTATTATCTTTATAGAGAATAGTTGAGTTTTGGTTAACGAGAAAACCCATATGAAGGTGTGATGTTTCTAAATATAGTTTAGAACGGATTTAAATACAAAATCATAAATCGCTACAATATATTTCATATTTTTGTAACTAGTATCAATTATCTGAAGTCTTGCCGTCGAGGAATAAAGATGGGTGCAGACCTTTAAGCAGGTTGCATGTTCAATTTCTCAATATTGCAAAACTAAGTTACAATTCTTTCGGACATCCCTATATAGTACATAGATAAAAGTTTATATTTTCGATCCATTTGAATATTATGAAAGATAATCTATCCGTAGGTTGCACATTCCCCAGAAAAATAATCCAGAGCCCTTCTATAAAATTTAGGAACTCTTAAGTTATAAAAACTAATATCTATTTAAAAGTCTTTCTATTTAAACTATATATATATATATATATTTACATGTCCACTTCAGTCACACATTGAGTGTTTGTAATAAATGAACGATGAAGTCGTGCAATATGTTGTAAGAATACAAATTATTTGTTTGTAACTTCAACCACATTTAAAGTGTTTGTAATATGAACGATATGTAATCTTGCACTATGTTGTATGAACACAAATTATTACTCTTTTCTATCTCAACAATTAAATCGATATCATCTATTCCATAACCTAAATTTTTTTAACTGAAATTTGGTAGAATTTGAATTTATTGTCTAGTGCTACCAAATTATATCAAGAGCAAACTAACTGACTATATACTATTTGATGAAAATATGTATGATACGAAATCTAATTTAGTAAGCTAGAGATCAAATGCTAGGCCAACGTAATAGTATCATCATCACATGGAGTCAATACGACTCAATCAAATATTTAGATTATAGTTAAATCTTTTTTTTGTTTTTGAACACAATATTATAGTTAAATCTTTATTTTGGTTAATTCTTAAAAAATCAATAACCAGTAAAGTCAAGGTGTCTAACATAATGTTTTATATGTCGTCGCCTCGACGCCTCGTAATCTAATTTCAAATCGGATAACATTTATAAAAGAAACCATGGATATTTTAAGAGTTTTACTAAAACTATTGATAAAGTGTGTTATTTTTGGAGAACTTATATATTGATTAGTGGTAATAATGAACAGTTAAAATAAAATCAGAGGTTTATTTGTTTTTATTATTTGTTAATAATAATTGGATCGATTCATTCATAATCAAATCTCAAACATTTTAGTAATATCATGTGAGACAAATACGATTTCTTGTTATCGATTTTGAGTTTATATAAATCCATTTCATCACGATGTGCTTTATTTCTAAAGTACGAATTGAGTTGATAATTACCATCAAAATTCTTTATATACATGAATAAATGTGTCAGAATTTAAACAAGCATGCATGCCATATTTGGTAGATGAAAGCAATGGTGTCTTGTGGAGGGAAATAATTCGATAAACCTACTAATCACATGGATATAAAATAGAATTAATTGTGCCCAATACCCAAAACTTTTGCAAAATTATAGAAAAAGCCATTGAAACTTAAATTCGTGAAAAATACAACAATTAGTTTTGCCTAATGACGATTTTGCCCTTTCTATATCACAAACTCAAATTCAGACGATATCTTTAACTAGAGAAAGTCGTGATCTTCAACTGGAGCAAATGAAGAAGATGAGATCTTCAACTGGAGACGTGATTTCGAGAACCATATTTGTCCATGTCCTTATGCGGACGTCCTTGTTTTAGGTGTTTGTGCATATCGTTATGCGGACGTCCTTATTTTATGTGTATGTCCTTAAAAGACATATATATGTCTTTATACGGACGTCCTTGTTTTATGTTTATAACCCAATCTCGCATGTGCTGTAACAAAAGCAAAATCGTCAACGTCCATGCCACAAATGCCATGAAAACTGACATTTCTCAGAAAGTTGAAAGTTCATGGAATTTCTCACAAATCAAAACTCAAACATGGCATTTCTCACAATTTTCCCTATAAAATATGTCAGAAACTAAACAAAATTTAGAGCTTTATGTAACGAGTTTGAGACAGGAACTAACCAACGACTTGTACACATGCCCGGTGTTTAATCTTTGGAAGCTCCAAGGCAACAGCTTTAATAAGTCCCTAACAACATTACAATCAAGACAAAAAAAACAGATTTTTACATTAGCTATTAAAACACCAACCACTGATAAGAATAATAAACTATACAATGGACCACATAATATTTAAATGACCAACCACCGACAACATTGAGTGAATTTAGACATAAATATTAAACAATATAAGGGACTATATACCTTTTGTTGATCTGATATCATTGCAAAACCATCATCATCCATTAGAACTAAATCATCTCTCAACTTCCTCACAAACCATGCCCAATTTTCATAGTTATCCACTTTCACAACAGCCCATGCTATAGGATAAATCATATTGTTTACATCTCTACCTAGGGCAACTAGCAGCTCTCCTTTCATCTTCGACTTAATGAAGCATCCATCAACACCTATTATAGGTCTACAAGTCTCCTTCCATGTTCTTCTAATATTCTCAAAGCACACATACACTCTCTTGAACACATCAAGACCAGCTTCATTGGTGACCGTCTCTATTTCCACAGTTGACAACGGGTTGGATGCTACAATCTCTGCAGCATAATCTCTCAGCCTAGCAAATTGTTCATCGTATTCCCACTGTAACCACTTCAAAGCCTTGTTTCAAGCAGCTTGACATTGAGATCGTGAAGGGTGAATCTTCCATTTCTCCTTAATAATCTCTCGCATCTTCTTAGGCATGTAATACTCTGGTTCATGCCTAATTTTTTCAACAAAAATTCTAGCAATTGCAGAAACCTTGAACATTTCACACTCTCCATTCAGACTGTATAAGTGAACATTCTCGAGTTGCCTAACCTTCCAACCATCAGCTTTACTAGTCACAGAACAATAAATCTGCCATTGACAACCTTTACCACCAACACATTTATAAGCTACTCTCGTTGTATCATACCTATATTGTTTCAGATTTCTCCCAATTCGAAGCACATAGTCCACAATAGCTTCTTTGAAGGCAACGACATTGAAGAACAACATACTTTTTTCGAAAAATCCTGGCCCTCGTCCCATGTCTTCTTCTTCTGCGTTTCGTTGCCCAGAGCCTCCTCTTTCTTCATCATCATCATCACTTTCTAGACATTGTGATGAACAGACGGTTCATCAGTAAACCCATCCACGAGTTTCATCATCTCGTACTCTTTATATTGAAATTTCACATTTCTTTCTTCTTCAGTTTCTTTGTCTTCTTCTCCTTCACCTTGTGCATAATACACAGCCACCACATAAGTATTCAGATCTCCAAACTCATCCTCCATCTTCGAAATCCGGCGACTTGATTCTCGGACTCACAAACGGCGATTTGATTTCGTATCGGAACTGTCGAACTCTAGGGTTCGTAAAAGAAGTGACTTGTTTCTGATTTGGGATTTTTTTTTCTGGGTTTAAATCTTTTAAACGGGTCTCTAATCGAATCTATTTTGGGTTTATTATGGTTAGCGATGAATTACATGGTTTAATCGTACGTCTGCTACACAATAAACTATTGATTCCCGACCTATTTAACACGTGTGTGGAATTGGATTTCTGAATTAAGTGCAATCGCGTTTAGAACTTTGAATTATGGTGTAATTACGTTACATTGTCAACATGTGGTGTAATTGATATTATATGAAAGTGTTGTGGTGGAAATATAACGTTTTGTCTATAAATAACTATAGAAAGAAAGAAAAATCGACGTTATTTATTCTAGAAATTGGACTAAAATGCATATATCCACTATCAAAAAGAAGAAAAAAAACGAAAGTTTCCAAGTAATTTTAGTGAAGAAAACAAGAAATTCTTAAAGAACTTTAAGTGTGATAATGAAACGAATATTCAATTTTAAATGGGTCCCAATTATATCTATTTATATGATCCATTTCTTAAAATCTCTCTCAAACTCTCAATTCTCAACTCAAAACCCAAAAAAAAAACAAAAACAAAAACAAATCTCTCTTAAGCTTTTAGCAACAAACATCAAAATCATTTAAATTTAAACAAAAACATTTCTGCTTCGTTTTAGAATTCTCCAATGGCTTCACTTCAATACTCTTCTCCATTTCTGGGCTCTAAAAAACACAGCTCTTTAATTTCAATCTCTCATCATTACTCTCCAACTCCATTCACCAAATTCTCTCGCAAGGTTTTACATTTAATTTTCTTATAATTTTTAATTCGAAGAAGAACATAAGAGTTAACTTTAATAATCGGATAATTTTACAGATGTGCACGTCGTGTTCGATGTCTATGAATGGTTGTGAAGGAGATTTCAAGACCCCACTTGGTACAATTGAGACAAGAACTATGTCGCCTGTTTTATCTCCGGCAGCCGCCACTGATAAGCTTATCTCCGCCGTCTCGAAACTCAAATCTCAACCTCCGCCGTTTTCTTCCGGCGTTGTCCGATTACAGGTGATTCATGATCCTCTGTTTTTTTCTAAAACAATAAAATCTGAAAGAATGATATTACGCCACGTGGTGTTTTTACATTGGTCGATAGTGATATTGGCTTCGTTACCATATCGTATCATTGTTCATCATTTTACTAATCACAGCTTAATCATTTAGTTTATTATAAACATAATATATATTGTTTATTTTCTTTATTGTACCACACGAACTGTTCTTTTTTTTTAGTAATCCATGACGACGAATATGTTTTTAAATCATCAAACAACTTATGGCTTAAGATGAGTTTAAATATAATAATAAGTATTTTTCGAGAACTGGTTTCTTTATTTGTTAAATCTTTAAGTAGGTTCCTAATATTTTCCCATAATTTGATTCTAGTAATTACGTAGAACATAAGATTTAGTTTTTCTTTATTAAAGAAAAAAATAATAGGGTGACTTGTGTCGATGACATAAGTCTAATAAATAATAATGCTCATTATCATTTTTAAAAAGATTTTCTTGCTTCTGTTTTTTTTTCCCAAGAAAATTCATTATTAATCAAAATGGGTCGTACGAGATTCCAAGAGTCAATCGAAGTATTGAATTAGAGATTCTGGATTTTACTTGGACTTTTCATTTAGTCAATTTAACGTAGACCATGCTTTAAAATTAAGCCAATTTGTCAAAGTCATTTGAGAAAAGAAAAATCTTGGAAAAAAGTTAATGACTACTTTTCAAATTTCATATTAATTTTAAACACTGTTGAACTTTAGTTAGTGCATAAGAATTAACTAGATTTGTAATGATTTTGTGTTGCGTGACACGTAAAAAGACTGTAATGATTACAATTTCAGTTTGGTCTTAAGGCTAAGGCACGATCACATACGCTCACGCACACATTAACTTGTACTTTTTATTGGGCCTAAATTTTTTAAAAAAGCCCAAACCTGAGATTTTCCCGCGCAAAATTTCTAATCAATCCTAATTTGGTATTGTGTAGGTGCCAATTGACCAGCAAATCGGAGCAATTGATTGGCTTCAAGCCCAGGATGAGATTCTTCCTCGATGTTTTTTCTCTCGTCGCAGTGACGTTGGTCGTCCTGATCTTCTTCTCGACCTTGCTAACGAGAACGAAAACGGGAATGATTCTGGATCGGTGTCAGCTGATCGTGATTTGGTTAGTGTTGCTGGTATTGGTTCTGCTGTTTTCTTCCGTGACCTTGATCCATTCTCTCATGATGACTGGAGATCCATCCGAAGGTAGCTCACGAATTTTCTGGATTTGTTACTTTATTCTTATGTTTCGATCTGTGGAAATTCTCTAGAGATTCATGAAGTTTTGATCTGTGCGATTTTCTGAAAAATCTGTTAGGTATTTATGATTTTTTCTTATTTTTGAAGGTTTCTGTCTTCGAAGTCACCTTTGATTCGCGCCTATGGTGGAATGCGTTTTGATCCTAATGGCAAAATCGCTGTGGAATGGGAACCTTTTGGTGCATTTTACTTTTCAGTGCCTCAGGTACCTTGAATTTGATTATTTTTAAGAGAATTCTGGAGCATGAGTTTGTTTACTAATGTTGTGTAATTGACTATATACACTTACAGGTTGAGTTTAATGAATTTGGTGGAAGCTCAATGTTGGCTGCAACTGTTGCTTGGGATGATGAACTCTCATGGACGCTGGAAGATGCGATTGAAGCACTTCAGGAAACTATGCTTCAGGTTTCTTCTGTTGTGAAGAAGTTCCAAAACAAATCTCTAGGAGTATCTGTTTTAAGCAAGAATCATGTTCCCACGAAAGGGGCCTATTACCCTGCTGTACAGAAGGCTTTGGAGATGATAAAGCAAAAAACTACATCCCTTAACAAGGTAGCTTAGAGACCATATTATTATTCTCTTTGTAAACATATATGAGTTTCACTTAACTGATGTTTTCGGCTCGTGAAATCAGGTTGTTCTTGCTCGCAACAGCAGGATTATTACGGATACTAACATTGATCCAATTGCTTGGCTAGCACAGTTACAGGTGTGTGTTATCTCTGAAATTTCATAGTAAAACTGTAGTCAAGTTTTCATATTAAAGCAATGTTTATACTTAATCTCACTCAAGTTATTGTGTCACAGCGTGAAGGGCATGATGCGTATCAGTTCTGTCTACAACCACCAGGTGCACCAGCTTTTATCGGAAACACGGTAGGTTTAAGTAGTTTGGTTGGTACTTTCACCTTCATTTTGTCCTTTTTAAGATATGTGTGTGACATACATGTTTGTGGAACAGCCTGAGAGACTTTTCCAAAGGAAAGAGTTAGGTGTCTGCAGTGAAGCTTTGGCTGCAACTAGGCCTAGAGCTGCGTCAAGGGTTCGTGATATGGAGATAGAGCGTGACTTACTAACCAGGTAAATTTTGTACTTTAAGTGCTTTGAACAATTATAGAATCCATTTCCCCGATCCCATTCATTATTCTGGATATGCATACTGATTTGATTTTCTAAACTGTTGCAGTTTGAAAGACGACCTTGAGTTCTCAATTGTACGTGAGAATATAAGAGAAAAGTTAAACGTAAGTTCAATCTTACAGAAGTCCTATATTTGTCAATCTAAAAACTTTTCCTGAATAATCGTTTGATATATTTTTCTATCATTTCTTTTGATTTGCAGGATATATGTGACAAAGTCGTTGTTAAGCCCCAAAAAACTGTGAGGAAGCTTGCAAGAGTGCAACACCTATATTCTCAATTGGCAGGAAAACTTAAGAGGGAAGATGACGAGGTGCGATAATAGTATTGAAATAATCTTATATCTCACTCTCTTATTTCCTTCAAATTTAGCTTAACCCTTTGTTTTATATTTATTTTCTACAGTTTAACATCCTGGCTGCTCTGCATCCAACTCCAGCTGTTTGTGGTCTTCCAGCAGAAGAAGCCAGACTTTTAATTAAGGAAATAGGTAAAATTATCTCCTAGAAACTATAAATGTTTATGCTTTCTTAGAGAATCTCTCACAATTTTGCTAACTAAAACATTTTGCTTCTTATAGAATCATTCGATAGAGGAATGTATGCTGGACCTGTTGGGTTTTTTGGTGGCCAGGAGAGTGAATTTGCAGTCGGAATCAGATCAGCTCTAGTCGAAAAGGTGAGCTTATTTGATCTTTCTAGTTTCTACCACTAAGTGATATAGCAAAACCGATCATTGCGGTTATGCTAGAACTACAAAAATGCTAAATTGTGTTTTGATCATAAAGGGTCTTGGGGCATTGATCTATGCGGGTACGGGTATAGTAGCAGGAAGTGACCCAACTTCAGAGTGGAATGAGCTTGATCTTAAGATATCTCAGGTACAGCTTGTTCTAGACAAAGTAATCTAACAATGTGCTTCTTTGTTTCCAAAATCTTTACTCATTCTTTGTGATGTTTTTGCAGTTCACAAAGTCAATTGAGTATGAGCCAACAACTGCTCTACAGGCAATTATTTGAAGACAAAAAAAAAGAGTAATAATTTATATTTGATTGTGTTTGAATGGAGATGGAGACAGTTACCATAGAAAAAGCAGTGTTGTCTCTGTTGTAGATAGAAAGAAAGAATAATAGCTGCAAAATAGGTTTTTTCTTTTAATTGTTATCGGCACAGCCCTTATTTGATTGTAACTAGGCCGGTCATTAATGGGCCGAGCCTTATATCATTGTAACGGGGCTTCTATAGTATGTACGTCCAAAGCTGATGTTCAATATATTTATTTAATTTTCAATCGAAATAATTGGCAATGTTTATCTTCAATATAAATCGAAACCAAAGCCAAGCTTATCGAGGCATGTTTGTTTGGTGGTGGTTGACGACCAGCGATCCTGATAAAAAATTGTACATTTCATGGTTAGTTGCTGGTTCAGCGATAAAAAATTAATTAATTAAAAAGTAATAAAAATTAAATCTAAAAATAAATTTAAATAAATAAATAAAATAATAACAATAAAATTAAATAATATATGATAATTAAAATAAATATAAAAGTTAAAATATATATATATATATAGTAAACAAAATTTACAAATACTTTTAAAAAATTTTAATTTACAAAATATTAATTTTAGTTGTGTATAAATATATTTTTGATAAATAATATATAAATGTAATAATATTTATTATTTAATTTTCATAAAATTAAATATTTAATGTAAATAAATAAGTATTTTATAATTTAAATTAACATAATTTTTAAAAAATATGTATAATTTTTTATAATAAATTTAATTTAAAAAATTACAAAAAAAAGGAAAAAAATGAGTTGCTGATCTGCGATTATGAAATGAACAACCTAATGACTAGTCGTAGCGATTGATAAACAAAAAAAAAACTAAATTTTTAATCATAGTCGCTGGTCGTGATCAACTGATACAAACTTGGCCTATGGACTGTTTTTAATTTTGGAAGAAAAAAAATGATTTCTTTAGGAAAGTCGAACTTAGGTTGGTGATTTAAAGATGATTGTGATAATCATTTCCACATGTACACGCTCTTTGAGTGACAAAAGTAAAGAAAATGATGTAGAAAAAATATAACTTTAATGAAAACGATGATGCTTTTACATTTTTATGGAAACTAGGAATTTGAAACGTGTGCATAATTTGTAACTGTGACACTCTGAATTCTATAAATATGGTGATAAAACAAAAGATTTAGTCATCTTTGAGGTGAACTACTAAAAAATCTGATTATGTAACAATTCAGAAGACTTTAGCAAAAAAACAATTCAGAACAATATTCTACTTGGCTTGAAAGATTAAGGGAAAAAGTAGAAGGGAGCGAATTTGGTAATCGTAGTGTGTACGTGTTTGTTGAATACGAAATGATGAAAGTGCACAAAATTCAACATAAGAGAATACTGATTATAATTCTGCACACTAAACACTGTAAACACATAAAAAACTAGATTATTCAAGTAGAACTTTTCTTACAAAAGCTTCTCACTGTGTTAGAAATTACTCTCCCATAAACCAACCTAAATATAGATTTCTTAACTCAAACACGACCCTGACAAGCTTAAACTTTTTTAGTCTGTCTCTCAAAAGCTCTAACCCTAAATTACAATGATGAAATCTATATATAATTTTGGTTTTCAACCCTAGATCACGTTCAAGAAGAGATTTGATCTTATCCAATAAATTTATTTTCATTAGAAATTCTGTTAGACTAGATATTTTTAATATTCACCAAATTTTCATATTTTCTTTTTTTCTTGAAATCAACCTGATTTTTAGATTTCACTTCTATTTTCACGTGTCTTTCACACATCTTCAAATGAATGGTCCCCTACCTTAGACTATATTAGAATTCAATAATCATAATTGACAATAAAAAGAAAGAATAAACCGTTGCATAGTAGTTATGTTAATTTATCAATGAAAATCTACCTGTCTGATGTAAAAGTCCAATAACATTTACTGATCTCCTCACATGTCACAAACTCACAAATACGAGTAATCTGATCAATTTCTTTGACTTCAGTGTTTGGTTGTGGAAATCGAACATGTAATTTAATGTATTATCTTAACGCTAACTATATGGTTATTGTCCATTTTCAGTTTTCTATATTTACTTTAACCATCAAATAACTTCCATCCAACAACCTTATTCGCTAAATCTTTCCATGTAGAGTGGTCTCTACGAATAATAATATTTTTATAAAAGTAAGGTATTATAAGATGAAGAACCAATACGTCTTAAAATAAAATAAAAAGGAGATAACGTAAAAGGTGAAGAATAAAACGAAGGCTTGTCGATAGAGAATGGAATCTGATTTCCCATTATCTCCACTCCAACGCCTAATATTCCTTCCGCTCCTTTATATCCCTTTACCGTAATCACCTTACTAATCTTTTATTATATTTAAGTAACCAACCCCTCTAGTTGTCTCTCTCCTTTCTCCTCTTAAAAACTGTTGATGGATTATTAGGACCCATCATCAAAACAACGTAGATCTAAAATGGATTTAATAACAAAACGAGTAAGTCCAAAAAGCATTAGAAGAAAGGGTCACAAAATAGAATTAATGCATTGACAAATAAGAAAATAGGATCTGGCCAACTGAAAAATATTAATGCGCTACCAAATAAGGAAATAAAATTTTGTCATCCGAGAAGATTGATTTGCGCCAAAATGAAGATATGAATTTTTTCGGAGAGAATTAAAAAATTAAGATATTTTACGAGATATGAGAAAGAAAAAAGACTTATAAACACCGTAATTATCAAACCATAAGGGATAGAGCAAATCACACTAAAAATAGTATAAAAAGATTACCGAGTCTGAGATCGAAAAAAGAGTTCAGTTCTAAGCAAATAGATCATTCAATTATTTGTATTTGTTTGTTGAATATATTAATACAATTCATACTCTCTATTGTTTGTTTTTACATGAACATAAATCATTACAATAATAAGATCGGTGGTTAAATATTCTAAGTAATGTTTCAGAATTTCATATATGTCATGTTACAATAAATATTTAACTATTTAATCAAAAATATTTTCCTTCTAGTAATCTCTCTTTTTATATATATTTTTGAAAAACAATCTATTCGTACGATTCAAAAAGTAAAAATACACTTGCATCAGAATAAAAACTTAACCTAATATTCAAATCTAATAAATCAATTTAATGGAATTAATAATGAAATCAATTTTTTACAGGAATTCAAATATAATAAATCATCTTATTGATAGAAATTTAAATTTAAAATTATTATAAGCTCTTGTTTCTTTCAAAACAAATAGTTTATATCAAATTTGATTGATATAATTTGTGTTTTAGTTAGTAAAATTAATTTAGTTACTAAAATTCATTTAGCTACTAAAAACATGTAAACTAGTAGAATGTTTAAAGAGCAGCGAATAGATTCAAATAAAAAAGCAAAACCTCGAAAAGAAAACACTTTCTCTTCTCTCTCTTCCGCGATTATCGTAATCTGTCACAAAACAACTAAACTCTTTCTCTGTCTTATGAGAGAACGAGAACAAGACATTCTCGAGAAATGAGAAGACTACTTCGATGAATACGACGCCGTTTCACTCGGATCCTCCTCCGTCGAGGCTCCAACGGAAGCTCGTCGTCGAGGTTGTGGAGGCTCGTAATCTTCTTCCTAAAGATGGTCAAGGAAGCTCAAGCGCTTACGTTGTTGTTGATTTCGATGCTCAGAAGAAACGAACCTCTACTAAGTTCCGTGACCTAAACCCTGTCTGGAATGAGATGCTCGATTTCGTCGTCTCCGATCCTAAAAACATGGATTACGACGAGCTCGATGTTGAGGTTTATAACGATAAGAGATTTGGTAATGGAGGTGGCCGGAAAAATCATTTTCTCGGTAGAGTTAAGATCTATGGAAGTCAGTTTTCTAGAAGAGGTGAAGAAGGTCTTGTGTATTTCCCTTTGGAGAAGAAGAGTGTATTTAGCTGGATTCGCGGCGAGATTGGACTGAAGATTTATTATTACGACGAAGTTGCCGACGAAGATATGGCGATTGGAGGAGGCCAACAACAACAACAATCACAGTTTCCTCCTCAGTCTCAGCAAGAAGCAGATGAGCAACAACAACAATTTCCTCCGCCGCAACAGATGCAGAATTTACCACCGGAGAAACCTAATGTGGTTGTGGTTGAGGAAGGTAGGGTTTTCGAATCGGCTCAGAGACATGAGGATAATATGTGTCGTAGCTATCCAGAGACGAATCATCAGCAACCACCGATAGTTATCGTCGAGGAATCAGCTCCGCAACAGGTAATGCATGGTCCAAATGATAACCATCCTCAAAGGCCACCATCTCCGCCGCCACCACAGCCGCGTCCATCGGCGGGGGAAGTACATTATTATCCACCGGAAGTGAGGAAGATGCAAGTAGGAAGACCTACCGGCGGAGATCGAATTAGGGTTACGAAGAGACCTAATGGGGATTATTCACCTAGGGTTATAAACAGCAAAATTGGAGGAGAGACGACGATAGAGAAGAAATCTCATAACCCTTGCAATCTCGTTGAGCCAATGCAGTATCTCTTTGTTCGGATTGTGAAGGCGCGTGGCTTACCGCCTAACGAAAGCGCGTATGTTAAGGTACGAACGTCGAACCATTTCGTCAGGTCTAAACCGGCCGTTAACCGGCCCGGCGAACCAACCGATGCTCCGGAGTGGAATCAGGTTTTCGCGCTTGGTCATAACCGGTCTGATTCTGCTGTAACCGGCGCAACTCTTGAGATTTCTGCTTGGGACGCTCCGTCTGAGAGTTTTCTCGGAGGAGTCTGTTTCGATCTCTCGGAAGTTCCAGTTCGCGACCCGCCGGATAGCCCGCTTGCTCCTCAGTGGTATCGGCTCGAAGGTTCTGCTGCGGATCAAAACTCCGGGAGGGTTTCCGGCGATATTCAGCTCTCTGTTTGGATTGGTACTCAGGTAGATGAGGCTTTCCCGGAGGCGTGGAGCTCCGACGCTCCGCATGTAGCTCACACTCGTTCGAAGGTATACCAATCGCCGAAGCTGTGGTACTTGAGAGTGACGGTTCTTGAGGCACAGGATTTACACATTGCTCCTAACCTTCCGCCATTGACTGCGCCTGAGATCCGTGTGAAAGCTCAATTAGGATTTCAGTCGGCGCGTACAAGACGAGGCTCAATGAATAATCACAGTGGTTCGTTTCATTGGCATGAGGATATGATCTTCGTCGCTGGAGAACCGTTGGAAGACTGTCTGGTTCTGATGGTTGAAGATCGGACGACTAAAGAACCAACGCTTCTAGGACTCGCCATGATCCCAGTGAGCTCCATTGAGCAGCGAATCGATGAGCGCTTTGTGCCGTCAAAGTGGCACACTTTGGAAGTAGAAGGTGGAGGTGGAGGTGGTTGTGGGCCGTATTGCGGAAGAATTAGCCTAAGACTTTGTCTTGAAGGTGGATATCACGTGCTTGAAGAGGCAGCACATGTGTGCAGCGATTTCCGTCCGACGGCTAAGCAGCTTTGGAAACCGCCTATAGGAATGCTCGAGTTGGGGATTCTTGGGGCTCGTGGGTTGTTGCCGATGAAGGCTAAAAACGGAGGGAAAGGTTCCACGGATGCTTACTGTGTTGCTAAGTATGGCAAGAAATGGGTCCGGACTCGAACCATAACAGACAGTTTCGACCCGAGATGGCATGAGCAGTACACGTGGCAGGTTTACGATCCTTGCACTGTGCTAACTATAGGAGTCTTTGATAACTGGAGAATGTTCTCTGATGTCTCCGATGATAGACCTGACACTCGGATTGGGAAGATACGGATCCGGGTCTCGACGTTGGAGAGCAACAAAGTGTATACTAATTCGTATCCTCTGTTGGTTTTGCTACCTAGCGGTCTGAAAAAAATGGGTGAAATTGAAGTGGCCGTCCGGTTTGCATGCCCGTCATTGCTGCCTGATGTTTCTGCGGCTTATGGACAGCCGCTTCTGCCCCGGATGCACTACATAGGGCCTCTAGGCGTAGCACAACAAGATGCATTGAGAGGAGCCGCCACAAAAATGGTTGCATCTTGGCTGGCTCGAGCAGAACCACCATTGGGACCTGAGGTAGTTCGATATATGTTAGATGCAGATTCACATGCGTGGAGCATGAGAAAGAGCAAAGCGAATTGGTATAGAATTGTTGGAGTTTTAGCTTGGGCAGTGGGTTTAGCTAAATGGTTAGATAATATTAGGCGATGGAGGAATCCAGTGACGACGGTGCTAGTCCATATTTTATATCTAGTTCTTGTTTGGTATCCTGATTTGGTAGTCCCGACCGCGTTCTTGTACGTAGTAATGATCGGAGTTTGGTACTACCGTTTTAGACCCAAGATACCAGCTGGTATGGATATTCGTTTATCACAAGCCGAAACTGTTGATCCGGATGAGCTAGACGAAGAATTCGACACCATACCAAGCTCAAGGCGACCTGAAGTTATCCGGGCTCGGTATGACCGGTTAAGGATCTTAGCAGTGAGGGTACAGACCATTCTAGGCGATTTTGCAGCTCAAGGAGAACGGATTCAAGCGTTGGTTAGTTGGAGAGATCCAAGAGCGACTAAGCTGTTCATAGCAATATGTTTGGCGATCACAATTGTTTTGTATGCGGTTCCAGCAAAAATGGTTGCTGTGGCTCTAGGGTTTTATTATCTTCGACATCCAATGTTCAGAGACACAATGCCTACGGCGAGTCTCAATTTTTTCCGGCGGTTGCCAAGCTTATCAGATCGGCTCATCTAAAAAAAGAGTTTTGAGTTTTGAGAAGAAGAAAAGAATGTGAAGAGCTTAAACTTTAGGTGTTTTTGAGTATCCAACAGTTTCTAATGATATTTACTTCACTTGAGCTATGGAGGAGATAGAATAAAAGATTCATTATGGTTTAAGCTTGATTCGTTATTATGATAATTCGGAATATAATGATTCGTTATTTTATCCCATTAATCTCTCATTATGTATTTAATTATATTTTAAATTCTGACAATTCTATACCCTTTGTCTGTCTGATTAATTATATTCTGACTAAACAAACAAGTGAAAACCAGAGATAAAGCGCTTACGAATATGATTGGTTGAGATTAAAAAGAAATCATCTGACGTGGCAGTTTATCTGTCTCCAGTTTTGCAGATTGTGTACGAACGGCGAAACTAAGACTCGAAAGAATCCAGCTCCAAAGATACTTTTCATTCACTTGTTTCGACTTGATCTTTCCTTCAATGGCTGTTGGTGCTCCACTATCGTCTCCGGCGACTCACCTGCAAACACGATTTCTCTCCAATCATATTCTCCCTCGGTTTCGTCGGTCTTTCTCTGCTGGAAAATCATCATCAGCTCTCTCCGTCGTCTCTATGGCTCCTCAGAAAAAGGTTTTGCCAACTCTCTTAAAGTTCTGTTTTCTATCTCTCTTTCTCATGTGTTGAGATCTTTTGCGAATCACTGTCGAAGCTTAGCTGATTAGAGAGTGATCACATACTTAGAAACATGAATCAGCTGCAGTGTTTGTGTGCTTCTCTGCTTTTAGTAAACAAGTTAGTAGTTTTACATCAGTTTCTTCACACCTTTGATTCTGAAACACTTCAAAAGAGTAGACTTTTTTGTTTGTGGCAATTCATCTATAGATCCAAATTTTGATTGGAAACAAAGACATCACATTTTTGAAGTCTTTCTTTTGAAATACCTGCAGAGTTTTCTTATGCCCCTTTCTAATTTTGTGTTCTTGTGATCATTGAATTGGATAAAACAAAGGTGAACAAATATGATGACAAGTGGAAGAAACAATGGTACGGAGCTGGATTGTTCTTTGAAGGTAGTGAGGAGATAAACGTCGACGTTTTCAAGAAGCTGGAGAAGCGAAAAGTGCTGAGCAACGTTGAGAAATCTGGTCTCCTCTCAAAAGCAGAAGACTTGGGACTCACATTGTCATCTCTTGAGAAGCTTAAAGTCTTCTCCAAAGCAGAGGAGCTTGGTCTTCTCAGTCTCCTTGAAAATTTAGCTGGAACATCGCCTGCGGTTTTAGCCTCAGCTGCATTACCAGCTCTGACTGCTGCAATCGTAGCTGTGGTAGTGATCCCTGATGATTCAACTACTCTGGTGGTTGCTCAGGCAGTCCTGGCTGGTGCTCTTGCACTTACAGGTGTTGTTTTGTTGGTTGGATCTGTTGTTTTGGATGGACTTCAAGAGGCTGACTGATTCTTTCTTTGTAAACTAAACACAAAACCTCTTTTGTCCAATTGAATTTTGTCACTTGCTGAAATCATAACCCTGTAAGGTTCTGTTATCTATATGGTCAGACTAAGCCATAAGCTGAGTGAACAAACAAAAGAAAAACAAATCAGAAAGAAGCTTTTATAGTAACAATTAAACAAACATTACATACATTCATTCTCCAATGAAAAAGCCTATCTTTGCCCACAAACTACAAATTTCCAATTTCCCCAACTCAAAAAAAGAAAAGAATCTCCAGAAGCAAAGTGAAGTAAAGCCAATATTACAAATGAAAAAGCCCAGAAAAAAACCTTCATGAACAGGTAAAGAAAAGAGCCCTCAGATTGCTTCTGTTTTGGTGATAAACAACTGCAAAGACTAAAGATCAAACTGCAATAGATTGTCCAGTGAGTGCGTCATGTAGATGCATTGATCCGTCTTTCATCAAGTTTAAGCTTAAGCTTTTAAACCTCTCTCTTGAGTATTGTCTTGATGCCTTTCTCCAATCAGTTCCAGCTTTCATCATCACCACAAACTCATCGTAATTTATTCTTCCGTCCTGTAAAATCAAAACATTGTGATTCCCTGAGTATCTGATAATCTTTCTCTAGAGAAGAGTCTATCTACGGAGGGGAGTTTTAGACAAACCTTATCAGTGTCAACTTCACGCATTATATCGATTATAACACTGTTGTCTGGCTCGTTACCCACTTCGTCAGTTAAAGCTTCCCTTAGTTCATCTGATTCGATGTATCCACTTCCATCTTTGTCAAAGAACATAAAAGCTTGTCTGAAATGTTCATCATTCTCCATCTTCTGCAAGTGAATTATCACTGCTACAAACTCTCCATAGTCCAGGCATCCATTTCCGTTAACATCAGCCTGCATCAAAATTCATGAATGTTGTTAGTACCAGAGAGGACGAAAGATAGTTTAATCTTTTGATCAAGAAAATCATCATACGAGAAGGGTATTTGGTTAAACATTACCACTTCCATCAACAGTTTGATCTCTGGTTCACCCAGTTGTGAACCGACTTTCTGAAGTCCAGCTCTGAGTTCTAGATATGTTATTTTACCATCATTATCATCATCCATTAGCGTAAACATGTCTCTGATCACTTCAACTTCTTGAAGAGACAAGTGCTCGGCAATCACCTGGAAGCATCAAAAGAGAGTAGTAAGTGAAACCAATCGAAGCTCTAATTTGAAAGTCGGCTCACAGGCAACACTTACGCGCAGAGCTTTCTTTTTCAATCTATTCATCATGGAGAATTGCTTCAACCTAGACCTAACAATATCCCCTAAAGGAACATTTGGAGCTTTTTTAGCATTCTGTATCCAAGGATGATCTGCAAAAGAGGAAACAGAAACCGTCTTAGCTTAAAAGCCATATTCTAACTTGAAAAGTCCAACACAAGATAACAAGTAGCAAAGAACACAAGTGACACGAGATCATCATTACCAAGAACTTGCTGAGCAGTCAAACGCTTAGTGGGATCAGGGTTCAACATCTGCTTCACTAGGCTCTTTGCGCTTTCTGATATCTGCGACCAAGGATCTCTCTTAAAATCAAGTACTCCCCTTAAGATTGCAAGAGCCACACCTTGTTCTGTCTCTGTAATCAGATCCTTAAATGACTCAGTTACTCAATCACTATAGATCTGCATCTACAACTTCTCAAAAGAATCAAAGCTGATCATACCTGCCCAAAACGGAGGAACACCACATAGCAAAATATAGAGGATAACTCCTGCACTCCATACATCAACCTCTGGTCCATAATTTCTCTTCAACACTTCTGGAGCCATATAATAAGGACTGCCTACAATCTCTGTAAACCTCTCTCCTGCAAAATCATCAAAGTTTCTATTTTTAGTTTTGTTTTCATAAGCAGATTCAAAGGAACACATTTTCAACCAAACTCTAAAACAGTGACCTTTTCAGGTAAATCGAGATTGCAAAAAAAAATTCTAAATTTAGTAAAAAAATTCCATTAAATTACCAGGTTTGAAAAGCACAGATAAGCCAAAATCAATGGCTTTGAGTGGAGAATTCTCCTTCTTATTAGCAAACAAGAAATTCTCAGGCTTCAAATCTCTATGCATAACGCCATTGATGTGACACATCCTCACAACCTCTGCGATCGTCCTCGCGACGGTAGCCGCCGCACGCTCAGTATAATGACCCCTCGCGACGATCCGATCAAAAAGCTCACCTCCTTCACAAAGCTCCATCACCAGATGCACGTTCTCGTTGTCCTCATAAGTCGCTTTAAGTTTCACAACGTTTGGATGTTCTGGAAGAGTTGACATGATCGTGACCTCACGGCGGACATCTTCTACATCGACGGCGGTTCGAAGCTTTCTCTTTGAGATTGATTTGCAAGCTAAAGCTTCACGAGTCTCTCGGTCTGTACAAAGATAAGTGATTCCGAATTCCCCACGACCAAGTTCTCGACCTAGTATATACTTATCGCTGATCTGAGATTGATGACTCATAGGGATCACGCGTATCGGCGCGTGAGATCTCAAACCATCGGTATCATCGTACAAGTTGTTAGCTTTCCGATTTGGTCGCTTCTTCTTCCGGTTGTTGTTTTGTCTTGTGTCTTCAGGGTCAAACTTGACACAGGCGATACAATTACCCATAGCTGAGTTTCAAACTCAGCAGAAGAGAATGAAGAAAGTAGTTTGAAGAAGCTTCGCTAATGGTGTGAATTCCGGATAATTTTACGACGACGATGCAATATTTTCCGGTGAACTGGTTGAGTTGCAGAGAAGAGAAAACGCGGGTTTAGCTGAAGAAAGGTTCGACCTTTTCCGCAAAATTTTCAATTTGATTAAACGATTATAAAAAAATCAAATTTATGCAAATGAATAAAAAAAGCAACTTGATCAATCTTTTGACTGCATCTCTGTATATAAATTAAACAGAAAAATTTACATGAAAGCATCAATTGGATCGATTTTCTAACCTATGAAGACACTAACTAAACTTGACAAACATTTTGTACTCTCTGGTATATCTAAAAGGTAAATAATTTTTAAAAAAAATTATTTAGAAAAACTATTAGCCGTTGATTTTGTTGAGGTGGTGGAAGGGCTGAGATTTAACTTACGTGGAAGGAAGGGTTTGATGAAGTTGTTGACCATAGAAGTGGATATGGTAACATTGTCAAAAAGTGTGACGTTGGTTTCATTTGAGTTGTTGGTATCAAGAAATTAATTATTATATTTTTTGTTTAGATCATCATAACTAAGTAATTATGATTCTGAAAGTTGTGTTTTTGTGGTATATTAGACCATCTTTATACTAGTCCCAATAAATCTCTCATTATTAAAAAAATTAAAAATAATAAAAAAGTAAAAAGGACATTTAAAATATTAAAAAAATTCCAAGAAAGACTCTCATACCACATGTATCTATATAATTAGTTAAACTTCATATTTAAAATTAAAATTTAATTACATAAAAATATTAATATTTTTAATTTTTGAGAAACTATATAGAGTTCTCACCAATGCAAATGAACTTACGTAAATTACCTACTTTATTAGTTCTACATTTTCTTTAAAGATTTTTGGTAGGGATTTTACACTAATTTTCTTTACAATTTTATTGATAATTTTTATTAATAATTAAATCGATAAGATTCAATCTATAATTTAAATCTATTAAATTCTAAATTTCAATGCAATTTTGGTAAATCAAATTTCCATAAATAAAATTGTTAAATTGGAGAAAAACACATTTATTAGTATTATATAGGTGTGAAAGTTTGTTGTTTTATTGAATAAAAATAACTTATGGTTGTTCAATAACTACAAAAAAAACTCAAATTATTTATGTATGATCTGAATGAGTGATTTGAAAGTTTCTGCAAAAAGATTTGGTGAAGATAATTTCAAAAGCTATGAGATTAGTAATTAAGATAGAAGATATTAGGTGTAGACTTTGTCATTGTAAGGAACAAGCAATGATACTCTATGTGTGAAAAAATAAATCAAAAGTAAGATATGAAGATATATCATTGATCAAAGTCAACAAAAATGCAAAGAAATGCAAACCTCTTCTTTTCTTTCTCTATTTCGGTATATTTTATTTCAACTTATCATCAAAATTAAATTACAAGTGTGTTGCCATGTGGGTTTTTATAGTCTTTCGATTTTCCATATTTTGAGTTTTACATTCGAAAATTGGTAAAATACATATAATATTGTTACAAAAACATATATTTTACGCAGACCATATTGTTCACTATTATTCTATCAATTCAAAATCTAAACCTTTTAGTCCACAATATCTTACATACTAATTTTATTCAAAAGAGTTAGATAACGACAATTTCCGATCTATTGTTCAAACTCAAATTCTTTATTATACAGGATAATGTGACTATCTAAAGTCAATTTTCAGTGAAAAAACTGAATATTTAATCACTTCATCTATATTGTTAATTTTCTCTTACAAAATTATATATTTTTCAGCATATGGTTTTAAAATATTTTATAGAGATTTTATCTTTTTCATCAAATTGATATGTTTAGTAGGTAAAAAAAGGAAGGTCTTTGTAATTTATTTCACAGGCTAAACCTTCAACCGACATACATTATTGCAATTTGCTGAAGAGAAAGTGAAAAAAGTTGAAAGTCATGCAGCAAAAGCAAGCAAGTCTTTGTAAATCAAAATATTATATTGAGATAAATAAACAAAATAGAAACCCCACAAGGGTTTATAACTTTATATAGTTTGTAATATTTTCTTGCTATAATTTTAGTTAGGTTTAACTTTTTCAGATATTTATAAATATAGTATAATTATAAAATTTTAAATTCCATAAAGAAATATCAATGGGACAATGTCGATGATCATTGATTTTTACATACACAAAAAGGAAAAGAGAGAGGAAATGATGGACCATCCATCATGATAAATCTTGTGCAACTTTCAAGCTGGCAAATGATCAAAAATAAAAATAAAAATATGGAAAAAGATATATAGTTACTTTGTTAAGGGAGAAAACATGAGATTGTGTCTGAAATGATGGGCTCAACTTAAATGTTTTGAGATTGCATGTGTTTGTGGCGTTGTCAATGCCAACTATTTCGATTTTTTGAAGCCCCATCACTTTTTGCATTAAACCCTTATCGACAAACCTAACTATGAATCTTTGGTTATTAATGGAGATTTTGATATAGTTTGTTTTTATTTTTATTTTTATAACTCGGATGGTTCGGATTTGAGTAGCGTATAACCACTGTCCCAAACCCATTTACATCCAGGAGCCAGAGGGAGCCAAGTGAATACCCCTGAAAGTATCGTGCAAAATGTAACTTTGTTTATGTGGGAGATTGAATTTGGGCAGCGTCTTACCGCTATCCTTTTATTCTTTCTCCAACACCACTTGTTGGCGATATAGTTTGTTTACCATTCATACATATAATTTGCACTGCTATCTCTTTTCTAAAACATTTCAATTAATACTATTTTACCCTTTTATTAATATTTTGTAAACAATACTAAAATCTTTTTATAATATCTAGTTTTATAATTTTAATATTAAATGTCCACTGCTATACCAATCACATATAAGCTTAGAGCGTATGTTCTTTAGCATAAAGTGTATGTGCTTTAATGCTACATATCTAGTCTATGCGTTACCACTCAAGTTCTATGTAAAACTATAATTTTGTATAAAGATTACAGCAGACATTCAACAAAACCGGTTTACATACATATATGTATATATATTGTTATAAAGAGCAAAACCGGTTTACTTAATCTCATTCTGCTTGTTTGGTTGGTCTTGAGTTTATAATTCTATTTGAGTCATTGTTTGTTTGTGTAGAGGGTTGGAGATTCGATTGAGATCATGTTTTGTTGTTGATGCAACTTGATGTCTAGTTCAACTAATTTTTCATCGTTCCTTCGGCTTCGAGTGAATGTGGCTTCCTACGATACCTTAAGCTTGTTCATCTGATTTTTTTGAGCTTCATTTTAGTATCGTTTTGGTATTCTTGTCTATTGATCAATTTTTTCTAACTTCCACTGCTAGTTTTTTTCTTTGTGCTATAATATTTCCACCATTTTAATAGAAAACATCAAAAATCAAAAGGAAAGAAGAAGAAAGCAACAAATGTATAGAGAAAAAATCGATTAATTTCTCATTGAATTTTTTTCGTCGTGTCGAATTATACATAAATGTAATGATCCCGCATATTTCCAAGTTAAATCTTAAAAATTCAAATTTTTCTTATGAATTTATTCATTTGTACTAAAATATATATTGACCAAGCAGACAGTTAGTCAACTGTTAATGATCTGTTATTAAACTAATTTTTCTCACACGTGTCATCTAAAATTCCTTAATAAAAAGAGAAAATTAAGTAGATAACATGTTTTGAAAAATAAATTAAGAAACTAACATATAGATTCTAAAATTAAGTAAATAACATAGTCCACATAGGAAAATATACCAAATTAACTTTGAGATAATGATCCACTTGCTTGTTTAGGAGACAAAACATTAAATGTGGGATCTACACATTTAATATTTTGTCTCCGAATTTATTAACAGTTATCACATAAATTATATGCTAATACATACATTATTTGATAACATAATAATTAGCAGTTAAGTATATCTACCGGATAATTAAATGTTTAAAAGTTAAAAACTATAATACATATAAGACTCTTTGTTGAGAGTTAAAACAATTATATATTATCGGATATAGTAATAGTTAAATGATAAACAATTCTAACAATTAAAACAACTCAGATTCAGTGACCTTATCACACCGTAATCTCCGCGTGACAAACTCAAATAAAGATGGTAATCATCTTGAGGGCTTAAATCAGTAGTTAATGGATAAATTAACTGATAACTGGATAATTATCAGATAAAATTATAGCTATCAGTTAAGTATTTCTATATAAACTGATAAATAAATGGTTAGATGTTAAAAACTGTAATATACATAATAATTTGGCATTATAGTTACACATCATACTTTCAACCATGTAAAAGACATCAAATATATTATCTGATATTCATATCTGATAACCATTTATTTGAGTAACAAATATGTTATACGTTAATACATATAAGTTAACTAATAGCTGGATAATTATCAGATAAAATAATAGTTATCGGTAGTTTTTTCTATATTACCTAATAGTTATCGGATAAAATAATAGTTATCGGTTTATTATCAGAAAGTTTGTCAAATCATCTTCATCTTCTACATGAGAGTTTAAGCTAACCTCAAAAATGGCGGCTGTTGATAATTTTTTTTTATTTTTTAATTTTTGAATATTTGTTTCACATATACAGATCTATCAATAAATAATCGAATTTGTGAAGAAAATGATGATTTTTGTTCTACTTTCAGATTTATTGATATGTATACCAAAATTATGAAAAAATCATGAAATCGTGATACATCTTCTTCTATAGGAAAAAACCCATGTTTTATTGTTGTTATTAAGATTGCTTGTTCTAATTAGAGAAAATGAAATAGAAAAAATGAGAACGAGAGAATAGTGAAAAAAATGGAAGAACTTGAAAAAGAAGAGAGAATAAGAAAAATGAGTAGAGATAGAGGAATATATGTCTTTAAATTTGCCACAATAAGCTAGGCTTCTAGCCTCAATCTACAAATTAATTTCAAATTTTTTTTATGTTATTGATTGCAATTTTTCTAATAAAAATGACTTGGCAAGATTAAATGAAACGGCATCCTTTAATCAGAAAAAAGAGAGGAATGACATCGTGTTGGTGAAGTCGAAGGATTGACCAAAACAAAACTGGTAGACAAACGAAGGATTAAAAGTTTTTTGATCTTCAAAAATATTTTTGGATTTAAGACGAAGGATTCTAATGTTAGGATTTTTAAACAATTTGTTTTCTTTTTTTCTTTCTCAGCAGAACAAAACGTCATCATTTAGTTTCAATAAGTGCCAACTCCTCTGTGATCTATGCCACATGAAGTTACAAGTGTCACAAAATCATAGAATTAACAGTTGACTAACAACTTATTTGGTCAACTATTTTTTAGCACAAAACACTAAGTTCATTGAATTTTGAATAATTGAATATTTAGCATTTAACTTGAAAAAAACGGACCTCTAAATTTATGTATAAATTAACATGACGGAAAAACTTCAGTAAAAAATTGACGGTTTTCAGTGTGTACATGTAAGTTGGGCTCGAAAACAAAATTCTAGAAAAGGGCTTGTAAAACTAATTGATACCAAAGCCCATTATCCTTTTTATTTCCAACCTAAAACGGTATGGTTGCATAGGAACGTAAAGGCATGTTTCAAATGCCAAGGCCCAATGACATAAGTACAGTTATATTATCTCATAATCATGGTTTATTTTGATATTCAATTCTCTCTAATAATTATATTCGTTTTTTTTATCGAAAGAATTATTTTAGTCAATTAGTTGGATGTCACGTTTGCTATTTTCTACATCAAATTTTGATTTCGGAGAATCACTGTTGTGGTGTTTGAGAGAAATGTAAATTTTATTTTTGTTTTACAAATTTAATTTAGATGTTTTCAAATTTGAGATATTTTTTCTTTTATTAACGCCACGTGTGTAGAGAAATTAGAGGAAGACAAGACCGAAACGTTGCTCAAAGGGGAACAAAAAAATAAAACAAAAATGTGTCTTTTTATAGCTAAATCCAGAACTTCTTTCTATTCTCAAAAATTGAATCACTAACTTTAAAAGAAACATATTCGACCCTACATTTAGTGAAATTTGATAAAGATTGATTTGGGTTTAGATTATTCCAATTTATGTTTTGTGGGTTTATGTAAAGGAAACATCGAATTTAAATATAAAAAAAAAGTTGTGACCTTTGCAAGGTCGTAACTCGTAACTTTGCAACCTGTACCCAATTTGCTTGGAGAGCAAAACAAGTTTGAAGCTTTCATATTTGACGGCCACAGAGAAAGAAGGCAAAATTCGCCTTCGTCTTTCGTTTTCTTTCTCATTTTCTTTTGAAGATTTTGGTTTCTGAGATAACGAAGCAGACGAAGGAAGTCAAACCCCACAGTTTTGAAGGTGATTTCGTATTCTCGTGATCTCGCTTTCTTAGCAATATATGCCGCTGCTTTTTAGGATTCTCTTCTTCTCTCCTTTGTTTTTTTTTTACTTTTGGGTTAGTAAAGTTGTTCTTGGCGTTCCTAGCGAGCTTAGAACTCGGGTTGTTTTCAGTTTTATGAGAGTTGATTTCGAGATTAAACTTATACAAAAACTTTGCTGAATATTCTTATTTGTGGCTTTAATTTGAGTCCCTTTTTTTCTTTTCTTTGGAGTTGATCAATGCTTAACGATCTGAATGTGAATCATATGGTGAAAACAGATTCTAACGGAAGCTCAGTTTCACTGCGGTGATTTGGAGCAACTGGTTAGAATGCATATGGAAAATGGGGTGGCTGAAAAGTGCAAATATACTTGTTTCAGCTCTGTCATTAGGCATTGTTGTATACTTTACTTTTGATCGTTTTGGGTTTCTTTGTGTGTAAACTGTAAAAAAGGATGATACTTTTTAGTTTTTATGCTTCATATTTGAATCTACATGAGCCATCTCTGAGCTTGTGATTTATTTCTTTGTGTTTTTTTGCAGACAATGATTCGTGCAAAGCACATTAGTAATCTTTCCAGTTCGGCAAGATCCTTTTTTCTTAGTGGAACGAGATCTAATGCAGCTGATGGGAATTCTTGTACATGCGCTGATGATGAAAGTTGCGTCTCAAAACGCCAGGAAATTAGGACTGAAGTTGTACATCCTGGAAAGAGAGCATCTAATTTAGCAGCAGGATTACCGGGAAAGATATTACCATTAGAAGTTTGTAAACCCACAGGGGTACTGAAGAAGGTTGAGCATTTCACCCGGCCATCTCTTCCTCCGCAGCATGTTTCCTCTCCTGCTTTGCCGGGGAAAGCACAGAATCATGTGTCCACTATTGTTAAAGATGATGCAGGGACACCTATTGCGGATCAGATATTTAAGGCTGCCATTGGAACGGTAAATTTTCTGTCAGATGTAGCAAACTATAAGATCCCTCTAGGCGATAGAACGGAAGTCGCTGGTTTGCCTAGAAGCTGTATGGTTGACCCTACTCGGCCTATTTCAAGTGTAGAGTCTTCAAAAGTGAAGGTCATCAGAAGAGAACAGATCGCAGAAGTCTACCCTAGGTCTGCTTCCAAAGAGTCATCAGACCGACTTTCTGCAAAGATTTCTCCAGATACTAAGGAAGCTGAAAGATCTGGCATTTTCAAAGGCTTGAAGCAAGCTTCAAATGATGTGGTAGGGAAGTCTTATGAAGCCCATGATTTACTTACAAAGACTGCCACTGGAAAGAAAAAAAGCATGCCACAAAGACCCAATATTGATTCGACCAGGTATGTGTCAGGTGGTTGTGACTATAATTTGCGTTCGTCAGATGACTGGGGGATGAAATCTTCTGTTAAAGGTTTTGGTAAACCTTCAAGGGAAGTAAGGAGAGTGACACTAAGGACTGCTCCAACATCTAGGCAGAATTTTAACCCTAAGTGCGTTATAGAAAACGTTTCTAGTATATTGCGTAGATTCGAATGGGGACCTGCTGCTGAAGAGGCCCTTCACAATTTTGGTTTCAGGATGGATGCATACCAAGCAAACCAAGTTCTTAAGCAGATGGATAACTACGAAAATGCGCTTGGTTTCTTCTATTGGCTGAAAAGACAACCTGGGTTTAAGCATGATGGGCATACTTATACCACTATGGTAGGTAACCTTGGCCGTGCAAAGCAATTCGGTGCGATAAACAATCTTCTTGATGAGATGGTTAAAGATGGATGTCAGCCAAATACTGTTACATATAACCGACTTATTCATAGCTATGGCCGTGCAAATTACCTCAATGAAGCTATGAATGTCTTCAATCTAATGCAAGAGGCTGGATGTGAGCCTGATCGTGTAACTTACTGTACTCTTATAGACATCCATGCTAAAGCTGGATTTCTTGACATTGCCATGGACATGTATCAGAGAATGCAAGCAGCAGGCCTTTCACCTGATACTTTCACCTACAGTGTTATAATAAACTGTCTAGGAAAGGCTGGTCACCTACTTGCTGCCCATAGGATCTTTTGTGAAATGGTTGGTCAAGGTTGTACCCCTAATTTGGTCACATTCAACATCATGATAGCTTTGCATGCCAAGGCGCGGAATTATGAGACTGCATTGAAGCTCTACCAAGACTTGCAAAATGCTGGGTTTCAACCTGACAAAGTGACATACAGTATAGTTATGGAAGTTCTTGGACATTGTGGATTTCTCGAGGAAGCAGAGGCTGTTTTCACTGAGATGCAACATAAGAACTGGGTTCCTGATGAACCAGTTTACGGTCTTTTAGTGGACTTGTGGGGAAAAGCTGGAAATGTGGAAAAAGCATGGCAATGGTACCAAGAAATGCTTCACGCCGGTTTGCGACCTAATGTTCCCACATGCAATTCTCTTCTCAGCACTTTCCTTAGGGTGCACAGGCTGCCAGAAGCCTACAACTTATTACAAAGCATGCTAGTGCTTGGTCTACAGCCTTCTTTGCAGACATACACATTGCTCTTGAGTTGTTGCACTGATGCTCGTTCAAAGTTTGACATGGGCTTTTGTGGCCAGCTAATGGCAGTCTCAGGTCATCCGGCGCACATGTTTCTCCTCAGAATGCCACCTGCAGGTCCTGATGGCCAGAATGTGCGTGACCACGTCAGCAACTTCCTTGATTTTATGCACAGCGAGGACAGAGAGAGCAAGCGCGGACTCATGGACGCAGTAGTGGATTTTCTCCACAAATCAGGTCTAAAAGATGAGGCTGGATCGGTATGGGAAGTGGCTGCAGTTAAAAATATGTATCCAGATGCATTGAGGGAGAAAAGCTGCAGCTATTGGCTTATTAATCTACATGTAATGTCAGAAGGAACTGCAGTCATCGCACTGTCTAGGACACTTGCATGGTTTCGAAAGCAGATGTTGGCTTCAGGTGACTGTCCTTCACGGATTGATATAGTAACTGGTTGGGGAAGACGAAGTAGAGTCACAGGCACATCGATGGTGAGACATGCAGTTGAGGAATTGCTCAGCATCTTCAATTTTCCATTTTTCACTGAGAGTGGGAACTCAGGCTGTTTCGTTGGATCCGGAGAGCCTCTCAAGAAGTGGTTACTTGAATCATATGTTGAGAGGATGCATTTGCTCTAGTTGTAGGTTTAGTTTCTTCTTTTAAGGCGTCTTAATTTTTTTGATCTTTTGGCCGAATCCCAATGACTTGGTTTTGTATGTAATAAGTTCAAGGTTAGTGATGACTGGAATTTATCTCCAGATTTTTGTCCTCAGTTCAACACTCTCCTCTTTCAATGTGTTGTGATGGGAGTATATAAATTATTGTTTGAGAATGATAAGACCCAAATCTATCAACATTTGGAATACCTTTCCTATTTTTTATTTTTACAGTATCAAATGTTACACAAAAATGATATCTTAACGGCCATGCACTACATAGACTGCTGAATCTACAATTATGAGATTGTAGAAGGAAAATTGGAGAGATTTAAAGGAGCCTTGAGTTGTAAGAGCCACAGATTGTGCATTTGTGGTAAAGCCAATGGTAAGGAGCATTACCTTTTTTTCCGCAGTCATTACAGAGTATCACCTGCACCAGACCAAATTTCCATTCAGTTTATTCTTGAGACTGATGCTTTGTACTATGTAACAATACCGATAACGAGAGAGAGAGAGAGAGAGAAATCTAAACCTGAGTTTTATTGGCGTATTCATCAGGCATCTTCTCTTCTGCAAGCAATGCATCTAACATCTTAAAGTAGACCTGTGGAGAAAGTTCTTTTGTTTAGTGAATTTGCCGTGTTCTTGCATCAGTAAAGACTCGAGCATTTGGACTTCAGAAGAAGAGAAGAACTATGTGTGGTTTGAGAATATTATGATGCAATTACTAATACTTTTAGGGGATAACAATACTCTGCTTGAAAAAGATGTAACTGACCTGCATATCTCCAAGCGACTTGCTGCAGATAGGGCATGTGTAATGTGAACATGTGTACTCCTATCATCATAATAAATGAACAAAGCCTTCGTAATCTTAGCAACATGTTTAATGTTTCCATTATTACTCAAAACATGTTTTGAGAGAGTTAAGTACCTGAAAGCATGTGGAGTGCATCAAGTGACCGCAGGGAAGAGCCTTCACTGGGGAGCTGGAGGTGAAGATGTACTCGTTGCAAATCGGGCAGTTATCTTCTAAGCACTTTTCTCTGCAAACATGCTCTACTAAGGTACGTGCCATGCAAGCATTGCATTTCATGCAATGGAAGTAATCAATGCCCAATCCTTTCCCTACCCGGCAGAGGTTGCAGTAAGGGCAGTGATAAATTTTCCTGTTAAGAAGAACCTTTGACTGTCAGTCTCTACCGATACTCAGTTCAGAAAGGAAGCATATGAAGTTATTACTTAACGATATTTCATTTCATAGTTTTGAAAAACTGACAAGGTCTGGTAAGCAACACACCTTTACCTGGTTCTGTGCCAATACCTTTTGGAACGAGACATTTATAACAAATTTTCAATCTTAATCATCAACATCTGTCCTTTAGGTTCAGCGCTCCAAGTTAAATCTTCGTTTACGATATCATTTTTACTAATAATGTGTCAACGTTAATCATTAACATCTGTCGTCTTGATTCAGAGTTTTCTAGTTGAATCTACTTTTACAACTTAAATATCTAGCAGGCACTCAATATGTGGTTCACTCCGGCAAAGGCAGTAAATCATCACTTCAGGGTTTTGGTAATATCAAGCCTAAGAGAATTATACAAACCTTTTCCAGAGTTAAAGAAAAAAGATTATGGATACTTTAAGCGTCCAAATAGATAAGCAGGGAGTAGTTACCTTTCATCGTCATATAATTTGCATATTTCACAGAAGTATTTTCCCATTGACGACGTGCATGAACTATTTGAGCAATTTGGACCAATCGGCTGAATCAAGAGGCATTTCATGCACATCATCTTTGTGATCTGTTTCCTGCATATAAATTCAGGAGAACCAGAGACTGTTGAGAACCAAACAAACTTGTCAAAGCTTCTTGAATGAAAGTAGATGTTACTACCTATCCACTGGATGATCAGCCTCTTCATCATGGCATCGTATACATGTGAAGAGCTTTTCACAGCAAGGAGCAAGAAGCTTGCAATTTCTTTTGTAGTGATTGCAACCAAAGATCAAACTGTGAGGATCTCGATAAGATGGATGCTGACCAGGAACTGTTTCCTTGTAACTTGCGAGAGAGGATTGTTCCAGATTATATGTCCGCTGTGAGATATTCCACCGACTGAAAGAATTACCAGACCTTATGTTAGTCTCGATGAAAAGAAGAATTTAATATGATCCTGACTCTTCTGACTATGATCTTGTAATTTAATCACCAAGTTAATTGTACAAAGTACAACATCTTGCTGTTGATAGAATTATGTACAAGACTAATATGTTACGGTAAGACACCAAGAGCTTTACATTTAAAAAACAAAAAAACAAAAAAAGAGGTAGCAGAGCTTACCTCGTTAACAAGTTCTGCTTGATATAAGATTTCATCTGAGGATCCAGGGAAGAGTCGCATGATATTTTCTTAATCACAGCCACCAGTTCTTCCTCACTCATTGTCAACAGTTGTTCATATTTCTTGGATTGACCAAACTGGCTAGCATTCTGAGACATTCCGAAAGTCTGAGCAGGATTGCTTGCATGGTAATTGCTGTCAATTTGTTCTTTTCCCCCTCTTTTGTCAGGTACTCGACATATCTTTTTACTTTCTGTGCGTTCCAGATGTTTGTCTTCTTTTTTGCCAACTTCAAGATAATTAGTAGGAGGTATCTTACTGATAATACCTGTCAAGTTCGTCTCTGGGAGTTCGGCAAGGTTGTTGCAAATGCTCCCTCTGTCCCAATCCGCAGCTGCTTCAAAGAGATACTTCCAGACAATCTCCAGTGGATCTGAATCCCCAAATGGATCGTTGTTTGCTTCTCCAGCTTCCTCTTGTACAGCATGACCACTATACCATTCTGTTAGCCATTCTCCAAACATTGTTCTTCTTGTGGCTTGGCGCCACAAGGACATCGCGGAAAGCTGTTCATCAGAAGTCAAAGAGTCCATTAACCATGGAATCATATCCTTCAATATTTCCCCACTTATTCTCCCAAGCATGGATCCTATGATTTTTTCTTGTTCTTCAATAGCGAAGCAGTTCCTAAATAGACCCCAAAGCTCAGTTTCTTCATGATGGATATGGTCGGATAGTAGCTTATGCACAGATTTGCACATTTCTTGGAGACTAAGACATAACTGCTCATACTTCGTCTTGCGATGATCTACTGCACTAGAATTGTTAGTAGAAGCCAACATGTTCAGTTCTGACATCTCATTCAAAATGAATGAAACTTTATCGAAATTTTTAATTTCCAGCTCATGATCAATACTAAATGAGTGACTAATATTTTTCAGTTTCCCCTTTGCCTCCAGTGCTGGAAATGCAATCTCATCCTCTGCATCAGAATGTATTTGATACAGAAACTTTATCATATGGAATCGCTGTTGAAACTCCCCAAGGAAACGACAGTCAGCTGCCAATCTAGCTGATCCACAAACAAGGTAATCCAGATCCATCTTCATTGCCTTATGGAAGAAGAAAAGGAGGTCAATTGGTTTTAAGTCCATAATGA
The DNA here is from genome assembly GCA_963920545.1 of Lepidium didymum. Taxonomy (NCBI): domain Eukaryota; kingdom Viridiplantae; phylum Streptophyta; class Magnoliopsida; order Brassicales; family Brassicaceae; genus Lepidium; species Lepidium didymum. The sequence goes on along the minus strand of OY986984.1, from coordinate 2,938,819 downwards.
ATGGATTATCCATATTCTTCTCACCAAAAAATTCAGGAAGATGGAGAGGAGGCTTAAGCTTTCCTGAGAAAATCATTTGCTGATTCATTCGACTAGAGTAAGGTGTCTCATACATGTCCCCAACACCTGGATCCATTGACATGAAGCAGGTTGAAGACTTATTCTTCTTCCTAGGACAGACAAGCAAATCAACTTCAGATCCTTCGTATAGTTGCAGCTGTGCTTGGTGGGAAAAAGATGCAGATGCTTCTTCAGTGTGCTCCTTTTGGCAGGAGCATTTTACTTTGAACATTATGGCCAGCTGTTTCCATAAACTTTCAACAGAGGTTTTGCCTGAGTAGCCAAAGCGGAGCCACTGCGACAAGAGGCGTGCAAATGCTTTTTTGGGGAAAAGATCTTCCAAACTTAAGAAATGAAGAATAGATTGAGATTCCCCTTCTGACAGATGAGCGGAAAACCACAGTATCACACACTTTAGCAATCCAAGAGGTAAAACATGAATGCTTGCGTATAGGAGCTGTCTCTGCATTTCATGGTTGCACTCCTTGCTAATGATTGGGAATACCTAAAGAACAATGAGTGCAGAAGTGAAAATCATATGTATACAAAGCAAATGGAAACTAGAGAAATAATTCCAAAATTACTTCCATTAAGTTTTTGAGTTCGGTTTTAAACTGAAACTCTAAACGGGTAGCTTTTATAGGAGTATCATAATGTTTACCTCTCTTCTCTGTCCGGAAAATAGCTTTTTCACTTGAACTATTAAAGACTCAAGTTCTTCCTGAAGCTGCAATGGAAAATTGTCCGTCATTGTTTTATCATCAGCACTTTTGTACAGCAATCTCTGAAAATTCTCGATACAACCATCTATGGTAAATTGTTTGGCAACTTCGGACCAGCTATTTGTCATATCTTCTAGAACCGGGTGAAAAAACTTCTTAAATGCATTGCTGAAGCAAAACAAAACATTCTGTAAGACGTTTTAAGAAATTAGACACCATACCAAAGAGGAAAATTAACAAACTGTTACCTATAAGAAACAAGGACATCAGCAAGGAAGTTTAGTCGAGCCAATAATATACCAAGGTCCAAAAGATGGTTTGAGAATTTTGCTTGGCATAACTCTTCCTGAATGTCTCTCAAATCTCTTTCAATTGCATTTTGAAAAAGCTGAAGACCGTGAATAGGGTTGTGCCCTACATTTGGAATAGAAAGGGACCTTTTCCCCCACTGCCAAAAGCGTTGAAAACACCCGTAATGTGTGTGAGATGAGTTCTTCATATTTGTAGATACTTCATACTGGAATCGTTTCATGATCTCTGTAGGATCCCCACAAGATGATTGACAGTCGTCAAGCAGCCAAGAGCTTATGACCTTCAAGTATTTTCTTATCTTATCACAATTATGAATATGAAAGAAAATAGAGCATATCTCAGCAAAAGATATACCTGTTGCAATGAGTCTTCATTGGGAACAACATCTTTTATGCAATTTTGTACTTCAGTTTTCTCCTCGTGAGAGAGATAAGACATCATCCATGGTAAAAAGTCTTCAAGCACCATCACTGGAACACTACATATGAATTGCCACACAAGTGATGCCTGTTCCCGGAAAGAGAACTTTTCAATTATTAAAGGGAAGACCTGCATAGACAGAATTGAAGTATCAAGCTCAACTGCATCAGTTTCCAGGCATTAGGTCAGTAGTGTATAAGCCACACTATACCTGCTGCTCTTCTTTAAGCATATGTTGGCATATGGATGACTGAATGGTGCTTATGCATAATATAACTTCACGAAGTACATCGCTTTTGCTTCCAATTTCCTCTTCAAGGACATGAAGCCAATGAAAAATTGAGGTGAAGAGATCATCTGTACCATCATGCTCAAGCGAATAAATAGAAACAATGTTCTTCACTCGTTCATCAAGCGCTGAAAAGATAACCTGCCATGTAAAATCATTTCAAAAACCACTGTAGAATGATTCCAATTCATGAGTCAAATTATATGTAAGATAACCTGATTGAATCTAACCTCATCTTCAGCAGCGGAATGATATTTATATACAAGCTTCAAAAACTCAAATTTCCGGGAGAGCACCACTGCTAGATCTCGGCTAAAGGAATTGGCTTCAGCGGCGTCAGTAGCGAAACGCCGGAGTTCCACAAGCTGAGCACGAAAAGCCTTGTGGAAGCAAACAAAGAACAGAACTGGAGCACCGGAAAGCTTGGTATGTTCCGATTGTAACCGGAACCGACGCATTTTCCTGCGGAGGAGGATGAAGATTTTCCCCTCCCATCCACCGCAATGACACCGTGAGTGGAAACCAAATTGAATCGGCGTGAAGCGAAGGAGAAAAGGGAAAAAAGAAATCGATTTGACGAATGAATATTTAAGGCCTCGAATTCGATCATCTTCGTAGTCGTCACTCTCTCTCTCTCTCGACGTTGAAGCCAAATTTTTAAATTCAATTTGGGATTTAAGGTTTTATTATAATAGAAGTGACTGAGACGTTGCAGCTGAAAACCAACGAAGCTTATTTCATTGCTCTGGCGGGATTTCATTTTAAATTTCTGTTTTGTATCTTATTTATTTTGCTAACTAACTCATTTGCTTTTATTTCTACTTGTTTGTTTCTTCATGACTCACTAAAAAATATGTTTATAAACACATAGAAAATCTATTAATTAATTATCTAAGCATAGAGTAGAATGGAAAAAAAATGATCTATATTTATAAAACATTTATGCAAAAAAAATTTCGAACTAACCACATTTCGTAATTTAACCTTCTAAATAAAATATTGAGCTATTCTCAGTCACTGGTTACATAAATGTCTAGAAAATTTTAAAGATGAAAATGGTTATTAGTTTTAACAGAAAAAAAATATATATGTAAGATTGATAGAGCAACTTTTTTTAAGACCAGCTTTTAAAAATACAAATGACATCTGAAATTTGTGAACATATATCAAAATTTATATATATCATGTACACATTTTATATATAAGAAAACAATTTATGTTTGTTGTCAACTTTTGAAAATAACTTTTTATGTTATGCTGATTTATTAACGTAATCGTCAAAATCAAACATAACTTTTTTTTTGTCTAACGACATATAATATGATGGACTATAACTGGCCGGCCCATTAGCCAAATTCCTGCATAATACAGGCGGTGGGACTCGATCCCGAGTGCAAGTGCGCCTTACCATTTTAGTGGATTTACCAACTGCCACTGGACTAAAGACCACTTTGCAAATCAAACATAACTTAAAAAATACAATACAGGATTATGCAAGCACTAATTTTTAATCAGTTGAATAAACAAATTCCTCTACTGTTCAACAATATTTAATTTCTATTTTTTTTAAAAACAATATTTAGTTTCTCCAGCGTCATAAGTTATGACTCATAACTTATAATATATTCAGAAAAAACGCAGTACATTAGAGGTTTAACTAATACGTGATCCGACAAATATAAATAAGTATATTAACCTTTGATGTTTTGTAAATGAGAATCATTGGAAAATCTCGTGATGTGCGGCAGATTAGCTGAGTCAGCTTCATAATTTTTAAATGATCTGACCAAATATTTACACATGTGATATGTAAAAATGGCATGACTTGAGCCGGATCCATCCTCTTGACTAGTCAACATCGACTCCGTTAGTTTATTCTGTTTCATTATCGCTCGTTCCCTCTCGCCTCTTCCACAAGCCGTCTTGTGCCTGTCGTGTGCCTTTCATCTGACTCCACGCGACACCCTAGTTAACTGGGCTCATAGTATCAAGCCCATTAACAAATGGGCCCATTCTAACATTTTTCTAGCCCGTTAACTTTTGATTAGAGTTGTGATCGTGTTCGCTTCTTCTTCAGTTGGAGAAAGAAGTGTCCGACTTTCTCTATCTCCGGTGAAATTGGTGGGAGTATTCGGCGGCGATGGACACGCTGCGAACTAAATGGGTGGCTGTGGCGGCTAGTATATGGATACAATGCACAAGCGGTGCTTCCTATACATTCGGAATTTATTCCGCTGTCCTTAAATCGACTCAATCCTACGATCAATCCACTCTCGACACCGTATCCGTTTTCAAAGACATCGGCGCAAACGCCGGAGTTTTTTCTGGACTTCTGTATACTTACGCTACCTCTAATCTTCGCCGTGGACGAGGAGGCGCAGGAGGGCCTTGGGTAGTGTTGGCTATTGGGGCAATTCAGTGTTTCGCTGGTTATTTTCTCATTTGGGCTTCTGTTACTGGATTGATCAGGAAGCCGCCGGTGTCGCTTATGTGCCTATTTATGTTCGTAGCATCTCAGTCGCAAACGTTCTTTAATACGGCCAATGTTGTTAGTGCTGTAGAGAATTTCGCTGACTATGGTGGTACAGCCGTCGGAATTATGAAGGTTACTGGCTATCTACTACTGTAGCCTTTTAATTTCTCGCTGTCTTAAATTGAATACTATTGTTGAATAACGCGTTTGTATGTTTCCTTGAGGATCTATTGATCAATATTTGACTATGATCATGTTAAATTGAATATGGACACACTGTGGTAACTGTTGGAAAAAGGTAGATGCCTTGATCTTAATCGTGGAAGCAATACTGGTTGATATATAGCAATTGTAGGATTGCTGCTGACGCTTGAATCTGTGAATTTTTTGTCAAGCTCTTTGTTCATTTTCTGGTTCAGATTACAAATGATTATCCAACCTCCAATTTTTAACTTCCAGAAGATCTCTTTTTTTTTTATATATTAACTCTGAAAAGATTCATGGTTTCAAGTTTTGGAATTTGTTCTTTAAATATCATGGTAGTTGTTAACTGATGCAAGCTGGAAATTTGGTATGTAGTTGAAATAAGGTTATGTCTGGGACAGACTTAGTTTAAAATGCCATAAAAAAAAGGGGTCTTATCTTTAGAAGTTTACTTTCTAGGGTTGATTGAATTGCATTTGGTACTTGATAATATGATGTATTTCTATTGGGAAGATCATGGTTTTTGTGTAAACTGGTCAGTTATTTTACAGGCTGTTCTCAGTTTGTTTTCGTACTGTTGGGACTGTGTTTCACTTTGTTTACGATCACAGTCAAGCATCTAATCTTATCTCTCCTTCTATCTCTGCAGGGTTTTCTTGGTCTAAGTGGAGCGATACTTATTCAACTATACGAGACAGTGTGCGCTGGAGATCCAGCGAGCTTCATTCTTCTACTAGCAGTAACACCAACACTTCTCTCCCTCTTGGTTATGCCTCTAGTCAGGATCTATGAGACTAGCATAGCCGATGATAAAAAACATTTAAATGGTCTTTCAGTTGTATCTCTCATCATTGCAGCGTATCTTATGGTCGTTATCATATTGAAGAACACCTTTGGTTTGTCATCATGGGCCAATGTTGTCACACTTATATGTCTTCTCGTTCTGCTTCTCTTGCCTCTACTTATTGCTAGAAGAGCCCAGCGAGACCAAATGGAAAAAGTAGTACCACCTGATTATTCCCCTCTTGTAAGCAGTCCGAAGGCAACAACCTCCAGTAACCAAAGTTCTGAAGGCGACAGTAAAATAGAAGCTGGTCTGAGTGAGAACCTGAATCTTCTGCAAGCTATGAAAAACCTAAGCTTCTGGTTGTTGTTTATTGCTATGATTTGTGGAATGGGCTCTGGACTTTCAACAATAAACAACATCCGACAAATAGGTGAGTCACTACGATACTCATCCGTTGAGATAAATTCATTGGTCGCTTTGTGGAGTATATGGAACTTTCTTGGTAGATTTGGAGCTGGTTATGCCTCAGATGCATTGCTACACAGAAAAGGACGGCCACGTCCATTGCTAATGGCTGCAACACTTGGAATGATGACCGTAGGCCATCTAATTATAGCCTCTGGTTTTCAAGGGAACCTCTATGTCGGTTCTGTTATAGTTGGCGTTTGTTATGGTTCACAGTGGTCATTGATGCCTACAATCACCTCTGAACTATTTGGGGTTCGCCACATGGGAACCATCTTCAATACCATTTCTGTGGCTAGTCCCATCGGTTCCTATATCTTCTCTGTAAGATTGATCGGTTATATCTATGACAAGACTGCTTCTGGGGAAAGGACATGTTATGGCTCTCGCTGCTTCAGGCTTTCCTTTGTTATAATGGCGTCTGTTGCGTTCTTTGGGTTTCTTGTCGCAATCGTACTGTTTTTTCGGACAAGGAGGCTATATCGACAGATTGTATTCAAGAGGTTGCAATTGCACCGTCGATAGAGGTCTTGTGAATACTATACTTAGAGAAAACGAATATCCCGTCTCTCGCCACATCCCTTGTAAGCTTATGATTATAAGAGGTACATCAATTACATAACCTATAAGTTGAGTGTAACTTATGTTTGTATTAAATGTCTGTTTAGAGATGGGAAGAAAGAAAGCTGAGATTTTTTTTCTTTTTTATTTTTATTTTTGTAGTTTCTTCGACAAATGTAAGTGTTTGTCAAGTGTACAGACACGTCTCAGATCCTCCAACAATGTTGTAAGTTTTTTTAATTCATATTGTTGATAAAACTATGCATTTAAATAATACTGCAGGCCATCAAGTCCTATTCATTCATTATTCAGAATAATCCACAAACCAATCACCATTCAACAACACTATATTCAATGTTCCAGTTATGGTTTTGATAACTTCCTCATAATTACTTTATCATCAAAACAACTCATAGACAAAAAGTAGTTTTGCAGCCTTAAATGGAAGAGAACTTGACAAAGACAATTGCTTTTTTTCTTCCTTTGTTCTACCAACTTCAAACCTACTTTTTTTAACCCCAATAAGTTCTAAGAAATTTATAACCCAAATGTAGGAAGTCAACTACTTGAACCTCAAACCTACTTTTAGAATCCCAATAAGTTCCTATAGATTTTAAAAGGGAATCCAGATGTAAAATGTCAAATACTTTGACTTTCGCATCTTTCACATCTTTGACTTTCACAGCTAAAGATGATAATCCCGTGAAAGAGAGAAGAGTTGAAAAAAATGATCAAAAGCTAGCAAAAGCAAAGAAAAAGACACAAACTTTGTTTATCATATCGCTCCATCTCTCTCTGTGATACGAGAAAGTTGAAAAATTCAAACCGACATGATAATATTCATAAATTATTATAGTAGAAGAGAGATTTCTGCGGATATGGTTGTTGGTTGTCATGGGAAGACAGAAAACGCCACTGCAATTGCATTTATTCTGTCTGCAGAGTCAAACAAACTAATTTTATTATTTGACATTGCATCTCATCTCTTGTCTTGTCCTAAGTATCAGATATATACTAAGGAGCCTTAGTTTCTTCTTCTTTCTTGATTCTTTCTTCCACTGTCATTATCCATTATCCTCTAAGATTTGTCTCTTTCTGAGACACGATGACCCGTCAACGATCTCTTGTGTTCTTCTTCTTCTTGTTTCTCTCATGTTTCGCTCTTTCTTCCTGGGCTCTTCCTCTTTGTTCCGATTCAAGTGAGTGTTTTATGTTATCAGCTTATGGTTTCGGCGCTTTGTTGTGGACTTGATTCTAGCTCTGATATTGTAGATTAATGCAACGATCAACTTTTTTGTGGTTTTTCAGGAGCTCCCTTGAAGGTGAATTCGACATTGAGCTTTTGTCCTTATAAAGGGAAAACATGCTGCAATACAATGGAAGACTCCAATTTGAAAAAGCAATTTCAAGAAATGAACATTTCCGATAAGAGTTGTGCTTCTGTTGTAAAGTCAATCCTTTGCGCTGTAAGTACAATCTGTCTTTTATCTCTAAAGAGTTTGGGTTGTTTGGTTTGGAACCATTGTGATGTTGTAGTTTGGAAAAGAATGTGCAATAAGAGGAATTGTTTTCTAAGTTTTTCATCTTCTTGTTTTGTGTAATGTTACAGAAATGCGATCCTTTTTCATCAGACTTATTTAGAGATAATTCAGATCAGCAGTCTGTTCCAATCCTCTGCAACTCTACTAGTTCAGCAAATTCCACAAACGATTTTTGCTCTGAGACATGGGAGACATGTCAAAACGTCTCCATATCGGGTTCTCTTTTTGCTGCCTCATTGCAAGGCCGGGCTGGAGCGCCATCAAATAACAATACCTCCAAGCTTGCTGATTTATGGCAGTCCAAAAAGGATTTCTGCAGTGCCTTTGGTGGAGCTAGCTCCAATGAAACTTTTTGCTTCAGTGGCGAGCCAATTACTCTTAATGACACTATTCCTGAGAAGCCACCTTCTGGTATATGCCTTGAGAAGATTGGTAATGGTTCTTACCTCAACATGGTTCCTCACCCGGATGGCTCGAACCGTGCATTCTTCTCTACACAACCTGGAGTAGTATTCTTAGCTGGTTTACCGGATCAGGATTCAGGTGGGGTATTGGATGTGGATCCATCTAGCCCGTTTGTGGATTTGACTGATGAGATTCATTTTGATACTGAGTTTGGGATGATGGGAATGGCTTTTCATCCAAAATTTGCTCAAAATGGGCGGTTTTTCGCTTCTTTCAACTGTGATAAGTCCAAGTCTCCGAGCTGTGGTGGGAGGTGCTCATGTAACTCCGATGTGAATTGTGATCCTTCCAAATTAACTCCTGACAGTGGATCTCAACCATGCCAATTCCAAACTGTAATAGCTGAATATACAACCAATGGTACCTCGTCAGACCCTTCCAAGGTATATACTGTTCGTGATCCCTTTTCAGCATCTTAAACTTTTTTTGTTTATCATAAAGTATCTTAAGTGTTTTCTCGTTGTTCAGGCGAAGAATGCGAAGCCTATAGAAGTCAGGAGGATTTTCACAATGGGACTTCCCTTCACATCTCACCATGCTGGACAGATTCTCTTTGGTCCAGATGGGTACCTATACTTTATGATGGGAGATGGAGGTGGAGGCGCAGACCCATATAATTTCGCACAGAACAAGAAATCTTTGCTAGGAAAGATCATGAGGCTTGATGTAGATAACATTCCAAGTGAGTTTATTTTGACTTTTGTCTATCTAGTTGCTGAATCTCTGACATGTGATGCATAAACACAACACTATATGAATGTCCTTTGTCATTTACCAAGATCAAAAAATGTCTTTAGGTGCTTTTGATGTCTCCAAAATGGGTTTATGGGGGAACTACTCTATACCAAAAGACAACCCTTTTCATGAAGACAAAGAGCTTGAACCTGAAATATGGTCTATTGGATTGAGAAACCCTTGGAGATGCAGCTTTGATTCTTCTAGGCCTTCCTACTTCATGTGTGCAGACGTTGGACAGGTAATGGCTTGTTTCATAATCAGTTGTCTGCTTTTATATTGTTTGCAGTCTACCGCTTCTTGATATGCTTGTTGGTTAATAGGACACATATGAAGAGGTGGATCTCATTACCAAAGGAGGAAACTATGGTTGGCGTACTTATGAAGGTCCAGATCTATTCCATCCCGAGTCATCACCTGGAGGAAACACATCTACTAAATCCATAAACCCAATATTTCCGGTGATGGGTTACAACCACTCTGAAGTTGACTCAAGCGGAAAATCAGCTTCAATCACTGGAGGATACTTCTATAGATCAGAGACCGATCCTTGCATATCTGGAATGTGAGCCAAAAAAAACTCTTTTCTCTGTTTCCTTCTCTCTTGTGCCTCTCACATGTATTTGATAACAAACATTTTGCAACTGTAACGTTTTTCTTGCAGGTACGTGTATGCTGATCTATATGGTAATGGCGTGTGGGCGGGGATTGAAACGCCTGCTAATAGCGGTAACTTTGTGAGCAACAGAACAACCTTCAGCTGCGCTGATGACTCACCCATGGCATGTAGTGATTCTCCGGGAACTCCAGGGCCATCTCTAGGCTATATCTTCTCCTTTGGTGAAGATAACAACAAAGACATCTACTTACTCACAAGCAAAGGTGTATTTAGAGTCGTTAGGCCGAGCCGTTGCAAGTTGACTTGTTCCAAGGAGAACTTCACGGCGGCTAGAAGAAACCCTGGTCCCACGAGTTCTCCTTCTTCTTCATCGGCTTCTTGTTATAAGCATATGAATGGTTTCCATGGAAGCTTGGTAGTTTTATTGATCTCTTTCTCTTCGATACTGTTGGTTTTGTTAGTGCTATAAATGTATGTGAAAAGGGTTTATAATCTTTTTGTTTCTTGTCTATGTTGAAGACGATTTGTTATTGAATTGTATGTTGTTGAGGATGTTTTGAGATTGATTATACACGAGACCAAAGGTATACGTTTCAAATATTTACAAATTTGTAACAGGTTATGAATAAATTCAAGATCTTTTGTATACACAAATCCTTAGATATACATATGATGAACTTATAGCAAATTATATTACAGAACAGAGAGATTTGCTCTTAATCTTTCATTATTGTTAATGCAATCATAGATAGTGATCAGTGAGACAAAAATTAGACTGTCCTTAAACACTACTTATAAAGTTTGAAACTTTATTTCTTTATTGAGACTTGTCAAAGTTAAGATTTAACGGAAATTTAACAGAGTTATTTATTTCTTTTAAGTTATTTAATATCGAGATAAATCGATTTGGTCAATGCAAAGTTTAAGGTTTTAATAGAAGTAACTGAAAATTCAGTTTTCCATTGACATTTGTCTCCGATCTATTTGGACCAAAAGCACAAAATGACACCGTATTTGAAGGAACGAAAAGTAACGCTTTTAAACCTCTCTCCACCGTCTTCGTCCTCCCTCGCTGTTTAACCGATTTGGGTTTCCTTTCTATCTTAAGGGTTTGTGATCTTATCTAAACTTCAATTTAACGAAACAAAATTCTAACTTTTCTCTTCTTCTACTTATTGATCTTCTCCATTACTCTCTCTTTCCGATGCCTTCCTCTTCCGAGATCGTCGTACTTGACCGAACCTCACCTGAACACTGTGTCTCTGCAAATCAACACTCTGTCCAAGAGGTTACTCAAGCTACGCATACAGGGATGTCTACGGAAGAGGCTCCAGCGCCGAGAAGGATGCGTCCTTCGCGCGCCTGCACTGTTAGGGCACAGCAGCGTCTTCAAGAGCAGCAAGCAACTGAGAGAAAGTTTAAACCACCGAAAAAAGAGCAGAAGCGTCAACAGAGACATAAAGGGGACGCTGGGGATATGGATGATCAAGTAGAAGATGATGGAGTTGAATCACCGAGAAATGAGCAGCAATGCAGCGGAGGAACCGCTGCTAACATCGTTACTTCCCTTGTGCAGCCTCCGGAACCTTCACAGGTGCCACGGTGGAGTCTGCGTTCCATGTGGCAACTTGCTTCCTTACTTAACTTCTTGCATGTGAGTCCTCCTTTTTCTACTTGAATGCTGAGTTCTTCAGCTGATTCTTAAGCTGGCAGTGAGTAACTCCTGAAGTCTCTGGTTTTTGGACTTTCCTTTTGGATGATGAAGATTTTTAGACCGCTTTTGAACATCAAAACGGAATTTTCGGCTGAGGAGTTGGAAACGGCTCTGCTTACACCAAATGACACTTTAAGTGATGTGCATATCCCTCTACTAAAGGTTGGTGCTTTGGTTTTCTGTTGTGTTCTCTCTCACTCTGTCACAGTGTATTAGTTGTTTCCTAGTTTTTGCTTGTTTAATATGGTGTATTAGTCTCGACTCAAATGTACGTTACGAACTTGGCTTAGATGTGCTTTCCGCTCTTTATCATATTGTGACTTGTTTGCAAAGTGATGGTTATCATTCGTTCAGATGAACAATATAGCTTTATTTTCGGTAACTATGCTATTTCCTCAATTCAGATTGAAGGTGAAATTGTACTTGTGACCGAAGGACTGTGGAAACTGATTTATCTGAAAATAGTATCTAATAGAGTATCTAGCTCCTGTTGAACTTGTACATATTCATACAGGACATGTTGAAGAACAATGCTGATATTCTCTGAGTCCCTTCCGGACGCTCTTGATCTTTCTTACGAAATTTCATTTTCTTTTGTTGTACATAGTTATGATTTTCTTTTGTTGTACATAGTTATGATTTTCTTTTGTTTTGTAGTTTATGGAGTGTTGCCCTTGCTTTTGTGATATTGATGCTAATCCAGATTTTAGTCAAGTAGATTCTTTTACTACTATGAAACATTCCATTGTTCAATATATGCTTTTTTTGAACAAGTTCTATACATTTTCTATTTGTAGGCCATTCCTCCTATAACTCGAATGGCCCTCACACGTGATACATGGGTCACTGTTTTATGCAGAAAACTAAGAGATTGGTGGCACTGGGTAATGGATGTTGATCTTCTTTCACATGATATGTTCAGAAGTTCGGCTTTATGATTTAATTCTTGCTATATGTGCTTTGTATACTTCGTTTAGGTTGCAGACGGGGATCTTCCTATTATTGCCTCTCATGGGTGAGTAGTTATCAATTTCGAGATTTTTGATAAATGATTAATCAAGCATTTTTTTTATTAGTTTCACGTCTCACTTCTGTTAGGCTAGAGATTGAAGTGTACAAATCACTCAATCCAGGCATCCGTGTGGTGATTCTGAAAGCTTTGTGTGATATTCGCGTTGAGGTAATCATGCAATTTATTATCAGATCTTTCTAGCAGTATGTGTATGTGTTATCACCTTTGTTTTCTAGTGCTTATTTATCATTCTCTCAATTCGAAATTATGGTATTCACGGCATCTAGTTTGATGTTTCTTCTAGTGGTTTTATATATGTATCAGAAGCATGAACATTGTTTATTGCAAAAGCTCCATCTGTTTTGGATGTTTCATTTCATGCATTACTCTTAGAAATGCTTTATTATGTTTTTTGCCTTTTCTATTGCTATATGATTATACACTCCTTATCATGATTAACCTCTAAAGCTCGCTGAGGCACTGTTGGTGAGTGACTGAAGAAATATATATGTGTTTAACACAAAGTGTTGTGCCCAAAAAAAGAAAGAAAGAAAGCACCAAGTGTTAAGATGGATTGTAAAATTGTACAGCAAGAGGATATCAGGAGCTACATTGAAAGTTCACTGAAAAATGGGGTTCATCTTTCAACATTTCGTAAAGATCGTGTTGGAGGCGACTCGCATGGAGTTAATTTTTGGTGAGCAAAAAATAGAACTAAACTATGTTATGAATTTGAATGAAATGTGCATATTAGCATATATGTGATAACACCTGTCTGGTTCTTCCTCAGGTATGAAGATGACTCCTTAATTGGCCACCGTTTATACCGTGAAATCAGGAAAGCAGAGCTAGGGAAGGTCAACACAAAGGGTTCCAAGGTTCCTCCTAATGTCACATACCATTGGGAAACTGTGGCCACTAATTTTGATGAATTCCAAGACGTTTCTGTAAGTCTATACTACAAAAAAAAATTCTTCCCGCGTTCATTGACATCTGTGGGGATTCTGATTGAATTAAGAAATCAAGGCAATGCTGATAATAGGTTTCAGGAATAGTGTTCAAATGAATCCATCTCAGTGTAGCTACGCTACTATAGATGTCAAGATGAGCGTCTTTGTCGATCTATAGTAAATCTGCTGTTTGTTATATTAGGGATGTAGTTTATGAAAGAAAGTAACTGCAATTAGTTACGGGGTTAACCAGAACATAAGCACTAAGTAGCTCTAAGTTGTGGATCATATTTCAACTTTGTAGCACATTCTGGCGGTTCTGCTTTAAAATGAAAAAGAAAAACTAGGCTATTCTGAAGAATTTTCAATTGCATAATTTTGCTCGACAGTGTCTTACCTGCTGATTCAGATATAATACCATTGCTTTGCAGGAGAAACTTTTTTCAAGTAACAGAAGAACAGAAGCTTCTTTAGGAAAGAAGCTGAAGAATGATATGCTTCTTGAAATAGAGAAAGACCATAAGGTGCCTACTGGCTCTCTGACTTTTTGGTTTTTGCTCTTTTCCCTCTCGGTAATGGTTACAATGAAAATGATCCCTCGGCTGAGGGCAATCATTTTTCTTAGCCCCTGCATCCATTGTAATAGAATTGTATATATTTTTCTGCCAGAGGAAAGAGAAACTGTTAAAAAAGCAACATAGACAGGCTCTTCTCCTTGAAAACTTCTTGGATGTCGATGGCTATGGAGCAGGTCGCTCTCGCCGAAATAGGAAGCCAGTTACTTACACTTTTGGTATGGGTAGTACTTTCCTATCAAAATTCATGTAGTATGCTTTAGTTATGCATTTTCACCTGATTCAGCTTGATGGTATAATCTGGGTTGAAAGATTTTACTCATGTTGAATATTGTTGCAGATGATTACGATCGATCTATAAATGAAGCTATCAAGATAACCAGGTACGTTTTAAATATAATCCGCGATGACCGTTTTCCTGTTGGCTGGTACTTCCACTTTCTTTATGCGGCAAATTTGTATGCCCGGGAATTAACTTTTTGTTTACTTTGGTCTGTACACGTTCGTCTCTTCACAGAAGAGAACCTGACAGATTGGAGGCTACTGCAAATGGCGGAATGACCACTTCAAGCCACCCTTCTGAGCCTGTGAATGATACAACATCAGTGAGATCTTCTGATTTTGCTGACTACAACAATGTCAATGAAGAGAGAGCTGAATCCGTAAGCAGAAGGTTAGCAGCCTGTCTTTCTATTCCCTTGACGGTATTTGACTGGTAAATTTAATGAGAATTTTGTCCTGACAGTACCCGACGGAGACAGCGGCCTCACCGGTATTCGACTATGAACTTTTTTGAAGCTGTTTCAGATAACGAGATAGACTTTAAAAGTGAAGATGATATTGTTGGGGAAGCAGTGTATGATGAAGAATATCAGAAGAATCGTAAGCAGAGGAAAGACCTTTCTAGTGCTTCTGAGGGAGATGAGGAGTACCGATGGGAAGAAGACAATGCCAATGAAGAGGAAGAGGAAGAGTTAGAATATTCTCTAAGTACTAGCGAAGAAGACAGTGATGAACCCCAGAGGTTGAGAAAATTGCCACGGAGAGAAACTAAGTTAAGATCAAGGTCAAATCATTTCCAGGGAGGCCTTAGGCGTAGTAAACGAGCCACAAGAATTAACTACCAACAATATGAGCACTCAGATTCAGAGAATGAAAGAGCAAGACCTGTAAAATCCAGGCGATTGGTTGAACAAGATGAAACCTCTGATGAAACAGAGAATGATGCATTCACAATGGGAAGCCAAGAGTCAGAAGAATTCGCAAATGATCCAGAAACAAAAGTTGATGAAGTAAAACCTACAGAGGAAAATGTCAAAGCAGAGATGAATAATACAGAGAATGATCAGCTTGGAAATAAACCAAATGGCACAGAACAAGAAGTTGAAGGTGTAAGCAGAAGGCATTACCTTGACTTAAACGAGCTTGCCCCAGTATCTGGTTTCGATGATGGTCCAAATATAGCATTGAAGGATGATGATAACAACATAGACAGTTCATAAGCAGACGAAGAGGTTTCTCTTTGCTATTTGTGACTGTTGTAGTAATATTCCGTCATGCTAATTAGTAGTAATTAGAACCGACGAGTTATTCAGACGAAGAGGCACTTGGGTTTCTGTCAAGCAAGTTCTTCCTTGAGGCTGAGAGGTATGTAGATTATGTTGTACTGTTGTATGTTATCTCTGAGTTAGTGTACAATTAACTTTTTATTAACTGTATTATTAACCAAAAGAGGCATGTATTGTTGAGTTATGGATAATCAGTTAACTTCTCTATTAACTTTGTCTTATTAGCCAAAAAGGACATGGGATCCTTTCAAGGCCACGAACTATTTCTTGCTCTGTGCCGATCATGTTGTAATGTCAAAAGACAAGAAAGAACAAAAATTCCATTTAAATTAAGAAATGGGGGTTGTGTACAAAATAAATAAAAAACTATGTGTTTTCTCCCTACTCCCACTTTCCAAATTCTTCAACAGATCAGAAGACATGAAGCTGCAGACCAATCGAACCAAAGTTTACATTTGCTCTCTCCCTGTATACGAGCTTGCAATATATGGTTTCTTCATTTTCCCATGCTTTATACAGCAAGCTTCAAGGCATATCATATCTCAAAAAACGAAACTGATCCCTCATGTATCATCTCATGTTACAACACTCAGGCTTGCTCTGTCTCAAGAGCTTATCCCATAAACATATCATCTGTCTCGGCGACTGGTAATGAGCTGTGTAGTAGTTCTCAACACAACCAAACTGGCAGAATCTCAGACTATGTCTGTAATCCACTGGGTTTGTTTTGTTCTTGAATTGCTCAACCCACATCCCCACACTAACGTCTTCCATCTTGAACAGCTAGTGTATGGGAACAAAAGACTTTCAACAACAGAGAATGAGAAATGAAAAGAAGATGATACAATTGGTTTGACTCTCTTCTGCTTACCCGTAATTTATGTCTCTCAAACTCTTCCACAATGAAGCGTGCAATGTCAGAAGACAGAACATATCCAGGTCCATTTGCATAGGGCGGATAGTCCTCCTCTGGCCATTCCTGATATTATCACAAAAATACATGAATACTGAGTGACAATCATAAAAGGGACACCTATGAAGTATTACTTAAAACCGTCACAGTATTTCATGCAATATGCTGCATATAGAGATGGAGTATGATGCAGAAGAATGTACCTCGTATGTGACTGCCCATTTACCCCCACGGAGAGGTTTGTGGTAATAATTCATATTACCAATGTACAGGCTTCTACCTTCCGGT
This sequence comes from Lepidium didymum, assembly GCA_963920545.1. Classification (NCBI taxonomy): domain Eukaryota; kingdom Viridiplantae; phylum Streptophyta; class Magnoliopsida; order Brassicales; family Brassicaceae; genus Lepidium; species Lepidium didymum. Next base: position 2,922,146 of record OY986984.1, on the reverse strand, counting down.
ACTTTTTTCACTTCATTGATCACCGCACCAAGTCTTACAAATGTATCATCGTCACACTTCATTATGTACTTTGCAGAGAACGCAAGAGCCTGCAGCAAATTAAAGTCAAAATTTGCAACAATCAACTCCACAAAAGTACTAAATCAACAACTATTCTGCGGAAGCATGACCTAAAAAATATGATAACTCACTCCGTGTTCACATATGGCAACAGTTTTCAGCACGACAAGATCATAGCTATCCATGTACGGGACAAGTACAATGTCTCCAAAGTACTCTGCTTCTTTCTTCAATTCCACATTCACCTCCTTCCTTCCATGCTATGAAAGACATCGTGGAAAAAAAAACAATTATGTCCCCATTTTTTCTATTTTTAGGTAACTGTTGCTTTTGATAAATCCTCTAATCTAGTTCCTCCTTAGTACTATTAAACCTTCATGACTCGACTTAACGAAACATGTAAACTCCAGCTTACCAGCGCCACAAAGAAACGAGCAACAACTTTTGAAGATGTAATAAGAACATGCTGCATCCAGGATTTCCTCACGGCCATACGCTCAGAGAAATGATTGCCAGCGGAAAGAATACCAATAAAGAGCTCCACAGGCCCATCGGGAACTACAGGAGCCTGCCATCTCTTTGACAACTCAAGATGCCTTTGGGGAGCAAAGCTGGGATGTGATGTTGGCAGAGAAGCAACAAAAACAGAATGGACATCAATGTCTCCAATCACGGTTAGCCCTGTTGCATCCTCAAGGGTGAAACCCTATTTTATATATAAGAAACAATTATGAAAAAAGAAAAAGAAAGAGTTGAACAAAACAAGCTAACCAACTCCACACTGTACTTTATTGCATCATTACCATTTATCTGAACAAAAATTATGAAAATAAGGAGCAGGATATATACTCACAGTGCGATATGGGAAAGATGTAACATGCTTTCCATCAACATTGACATGGTAACCCTCTAAACCGGCGCTAAGAGTTAGAACAAACAGCTTCTCTTCTACAAAAGGAAACGGCCATTCTACTTTGACCCTTTTTCTCCTTCCTATAAGTCTATTCAACCACCATCTTGCCCTCGACCCTTCTGAATAGCTATCATCATCACGGATCCACTTCTCACACTTTACGTGACTATCAACTGCAGCCACACTTATGTATTACTAAACAGATGACAAAAACTATAACTTGTAATCATTTGCTAGCTTCTAGTGGGTTACAAACCGATTATCAACTAAGCAAAATACTCCTACAACGTCTATTTTTCTTTCTCAACTTTTAATTTAGATACCAAATAACAAAAGACTAGACCTCACCAGTCTCTTCGTCAGTTCTTGACCTCCATCCTTCGCACCGTTGTGCAGGTCCCCACTGCATCCTATAGCAACTGTTCTGCTCAATCACCGGTTTGTTGCTCCAATCTCCCTTTAGCCTCGGATTAAAATGCAGAATCCGAGGAGGATCCTCTCCTTCAACAATCTTCAAACCTTGAAGCTCTATCACAAACTGAGACACCAACTTAGATCCATCTCCATCTTTAGGGTGAGCTTTCCTCGGCCTCCCAACTAAAGTTATGTGCGAACCCAATGTCAAACCACACGGCAACTCCATCAATTTTTTCCCCCGATTCATATATTCCAACCCGGTTAACGAAACTGAATGCGGACATGAATCTGATTTATTCTTCTCTGGCTTCTCCACTTGTTTCTCAAGCCTTCCTGACTCAAGTTCCTTCCATAGCTTGCGTCCTAGCTTCCAAGCTTCCCCGGCCGACTTGTGAAGCTGCACTGACCCGTCTTTACTGCTCGGGTCAAAAGTTTCCGAATCAAATATCAAGCTTGAGAGAAGACCCCGATGATGTTCACGGACCTTGTTGTGGTCCGTCCGGTTAACGGCCGGATCCAAATCCGGGTGCGAAACTGGCGTCAATGGGGGATTAGGGATTTTCTCGACTTGGGGTTCTTGCTCGCTATTAAGCATCTCGAGTCGGGAAAGAGCATCAAGGGAGACGGAGCTACTGGACCAGGATTTGAATACAAAAGGTACCTCTACTGAGACAATTAGCAGATACAGAAAGCCTATTGCCATTATTACACGAACCGATCTCTGTTTCCACAGTGAGGAAAACAGATCAAGCTTGTCGATTTTTTCCACTTTCGACAATTTGGGTTTTTTCATTTCTATTTTTTCTTAGGATCCAAGCAATGAGATTAGCGGAGACTTAACAAAAAAAGACCTAATTTTGCAGTAGTGGAATTCGAACGTGGTAGGAAGTTCGCAAATTTGTTCCCGAGGCAAAGAATATTTGATTACACAGACAGAATAGGAAGAAGTAATTGACGATGATGAGATGACGAAATATCGAACAGCAGAAGAGATCTCGACTCTTGGGATACGCAAAACTGTAACTTTTAGGCGTAAGTTAGCATAACTATTTCTTTTATCATACAATTATAACTGTAACTAAGATTTGAAAGGATAATTTTTTAAGAACTATATGGAGTAATTTTTATGATACAATTATAAATGTTTATAAAACATACATATATAAATATGATTACTAAAAATTAAATAATTTGAATTTATCAAATAATATGTAATTATACATGTAAATATCAAATAATTTGACCTAATATTTTTTTGTCAATAATTAGATTAACAAATCATGATTCATATCATAAAATCTACCCTAATTTTTTTTAATCTAAACTATTTTATGTAGTGGGAAAGATTGAATTTCTGGTGAAAGTAGAATCTCTAATAAAGATTGAATTTATAGTGAAAGTCGAATCTCTAATGTAAGTATCATTATTAGATCATCTACCACCAAATTGAAAAAAAACTCTACAACTTAACCCATACTTTTATTAAAGAGAATTTCATATATATATATAATCATTCAATTCATGGTGTGCATGAGATATTTTTTATGAAAATAAATATGCATTTATAGTAATTTATATTTATTTATAATATTTATATGTGATATTTATTTACTTTTTTGTTTATTTCATGGTTTGATTCGTATATACAAACTTATTTATTACATATATATATATATATATATATTTAATAAACTAAAATTCAGACTCGTGTTATACATGAAATATATTTTTCAATATATGTTTACTAAGATTTTGATACATTACAATATTTGTATATAATTTTTTTAGTCGTGTTAAGATTTTAGACCTGTGTTCATTAAATTTTTATACCCGTGTTCATTTAAGTTTTTAGATCCACGTTCATTTAGCTTTATAAACCCGTATTCATTTTTTTTAAATTCGTGTTTATTATTGTTTTATGTACATTATAAATTATTTTCTATTAAATTAAATACAAAATAAAACTTTTTCATAATTTAAAATATAAATGAATACGTTCAAAGCATGACAAAATCTTTTATACTAATAAATAAATAATTTTTTAAAATTATACTTATTTTAAATTAATATAATAAATTCAGAGATTTAATCTTAATAGATATAAATATTTATTAAAAGTTAAAATGATAATCATTAAAAATATAAATATTTATTTTCACATATAAGTTACATTTATTTTTTCTAATTATTTAGACCTATGAATTTAGTAATTTACAACGGCCAAAATTCATCCAACATTTCCTTTTAAATTTACTGGATATATCTGCAAAATTAAATTATGTTAATAAGAAAAGCAATTTTGGAGTCAATTGTTTTTTTTAAATACATAATAAACATTAATCTATATTGTTGTGAAATGACTTCGGAAGACCAACATATTGCTGGAAAAGCACTACACTAATCAGAAATAAATATGAAGTATGATAATAATCGTTATGTATATGTCATATATATAATAAGTTATCACATAGGTGATCATGTTTAGTTTATGATTGCTTCTTTCATAAGCTAAATTTATGATCAATATTACAAATATTTTAATTTTTTTAACTATATTGCATGTGTTAGTATGATATGTTCTTTTTACGTTAGTAATAATTTTTCAAATATGTTATATCTATTTAATTTATTTTACCAATTTATATATTATTCAAATATTCATAAATTTATTATCATTTAATGTATACTGAATATAGTATAATCTTCTTCTTACATATAAAGAATATTTAATTTATTTTACCAATTTATATATAATTTGAATATCCATAAGATGTATAATTACTTAACGTGTACTGCATATTGTACATGCAAAAATAATTCTAAATAGTAACTAAAAAGGAAATAAACATAGAAAAGATCATTAACATTGCAATAAAATAGAATTAAAATAGGAATACTAGATTACTTATAACTAATTTTCAATTTGTTATAACATATGATTTAACAAAAGAAATAATTAAATAATTAAATTCAATTATATATATGTAATTTAAAAGTGTAGTAAAAATATAAAAACTAAGTAAGAGTAAGTACAATAATAGCAAAATAACAATATGTATCTACTAATATATATAACGAATATAATTATACACCATTCTTTGGATTGTTATCTTATTGGATAGTAATTTAAATGATCTCGTAAACATTTTGTATATTATCCAAACCCTTGGTTTCTATCGAGTTTCTGATGCAAAGAACCATTTGTCTTTCTCTTCTCTTTCTCTATATATATAGAAGATGGTTTCATTTTCAGTTAACATATTAAAATGTCTTAATGTCTGACTTTGATGTTTGCGTGTTTGACTAAGATTCATTGAAACTCGAGTCTCAAAAATGACTGGAGATTTGGGTACCCGTTTAGGTTCGGATTGGATCTTTTTAGATTTCGGGTTTTTGGGTTAATATATATAAAACCCGTTCGGACAGTTTAGAATTTCAAGTCGGGTTCGGTTTGGTATATTCAGATTCGGGTCGGGTTTGATTCTTGTAAATTGTCCTATTTCGGATCGAATTCGGTTCAGGTTCATATATTTTCATCTAAATCTTTAAAAAAGTGGAAAATTTTTTTAAGAGAAATCATAATTTAATTTTTAAAATTGTATATTTTAGTGTTTTTTTATAATATATTTAGATTTATAATTATAATTTTGAATATTTAGGTAACTAAAATTTTATATATATATATATATATATAATTATTTTAAACTATATAATATATTTCGGGTACCCATTCGAGTTTTGGTTTTTACCTGTTCGGGTTCGGATATTTAAACTTCTATGACATAAAATTTATTCGGGTTCGATATTGGGTTCCTCTTATTTCAAATCGGGTTCTGATCGAGTTTCGGAATTCGGGTATTATGCCTAACCCTAATAGTGAAGACTATTTAGAAATAATCATTCGATGATGCCGTTGGAAAAGGAAAATTTTTAAATGAAATTATTTGACATTATAGTGGTTAAATAGTGTAGTAACATCAGTATGTAAAATTAGATTTAAATAATGAAAAATTGTAATGGATATCATAAAAAGTTTTGGAAATTAGGTGGTTGTCAATCCTATTAGTAATATGGTACTATTTTCTAATGTAGGATTTTTATACCCCTATTTTTTATCCCACACTCTTCATTTTATTCCTCCTAGTTTCTGTTACTTTTCCTCTCCTTCTCTCACATTGCTTAATCTTCTTCCTCTCTCTTTTTTCCATACAATTTCTACAATTAAATTTTCTTCTCCTCTAATCTATTTTTTTTATAAAAAAAAAATCACCTCACATCAACTATCTTTAAATCTTAGAAAATTAGATCTATGTAATTGGGTTTCATGATTGGATCATTGGATTTAAGTGGCTTCACGATTGGATCATTATATGTGATAAAGCTAATCAAATTTTCTGGATCTTCTGGGATCCCAAATTATTAGGTAAGCCTTCGATTTTGAGAATTTACAATCTGTTAGGGATTTGTATTTGTGATTTGGGGCTGGTGTTTCAGATTTTAGAGTTTAAATTGATAACTTTTCTTAAACGTTGTATCTAGCTCCGATTATCTATTGGTCTGGGTTTTGGTATTCTTCGTTGGTAAGTTTTAGAATTTGATTTCATTTGATTTATGGGTGTGGTATGGGTTTTGGTGTTTTTCGTTGGTGAGTTTAAACTGCTAGTTCTTCAACTTGTTTCTAATGATATATGCAAACAAATCAGTTGACTTCAAATAAATTAGTTATCAGATACATATTTGTTTTGCAAACTTATATACGTAATAACCGCAAAACTTTTATTTGCATTTTACATTCCTGTCTGTGAGTGGTTTTTATGGGTCTTTGGGTATGATTGTTGTGTGTTGAGGCATGTTGAGTCTTGGTAATGTGTGGTGCGGAAATCCTAAATCATATTTTGTAGATTTAGGTATGTGTTTTCCAAAATTGGGTGTGATTTAGAACATAATTTTTGAAGTTTTTGTTATGATTTGAACTGTGTAAGTGGCATAACCGACCTTTGATTCTGTTTCACAACATAAATTCCAAAGATTTGTGCTTGCTTCCAGACTAGATAACTGCGTGTCTGCTGTTTTGGTTTCTATCTACTTAGATTTGTATCAGCGTTTTTAGGGAGCCAGTTGATGTCATTCTCACAAATGTTGTCAAACTTGCATAAAACGTCTAACTATGCAGTATACCGACTTGTTAGATGTCTTTCTATCCGCAAATTATGTTATTATTTAAATATCATTGCAGTATTGGAGTTAAAAATTATGATAGTATTTAAATATTTTGTCAAACGTCCAGAAAATTGATCTGGAGTGTAAGGCAATGTTTAAAGTTATATGCAAAACATTCTTGTTCCCGCAAAATAATTAAGTTACGGTTAAATATATTGTTAACTGTTACGATCTGATTTACAGGTTAACATCCAGTCCATTATATCACTGGAATATGTTGTCCCAAAGAAGAAGACTTGATGTGGGCCGACGGTTGGGTTGATGCAGCAAATCTGAAAACTTTTTTGTGAGAAAGAATAAAATTAATGTTTTTTAAGTTGAGACAAAAGTGTGGAAGCTTGCTTGTTCTGTAAGAAACAGATAAAAGATGTATTACAAGTTCATGGATTCTGAAGGCATAGCAACAAAACTACGAAGCATATGTAAATTCTGAGATATCTGCTTTAGCATTGCTTCTCCTTCACTCACATCAAAAACTTCTTCAATCTGTTTTAACAGATGACCATTTGATTGAAGAGTACTTAGCCTTCTGTGATCTCTGAGAGCTCTTCTATTATCCCTTCTTTTGTTATCCCTTCTTTTGTTTCAGTTCCTGCTCAATTTCATCACAAGATTAGAAAAGAGCTCTTAGGATCAGATTTAACAACAGAGAATGATCAAATCTCCACAAAAATTCATACCTTTTTCTTCCTTTGCAGAGGTAGATTCCTCTGAACTTTTCATTTGTGCCAAACTGTCCGATTCTGCGGGTTTAGAAGACTCATTTCGATCGATGTTTTCTCCATTTTCCTCATGATTTAACTGATGGCCAAATCTGAGACTTGTTTGGTTTCTTGGCAATCATTATCTGCATTAGCATTGCCGTTTTCTTCATGAAACTCTTCTCTTGCATCGTCTTCATCTGTCAAACATCCATATTTCTCTCTGTAAACCTCTAATTCAGCTTCAAGCTCTTTCATTTCCTCTTCCCGCTTCTCCAATTCACTACTCATAGTCTGCAAAGCTTCCTGGTCATACTCTGCTTGTTCATCCATCATTCTTTAGTACTGCAAAGCATCCATTTGAACTGCGGCTTTTTCAGCTTGAAGCCTCGTGATCATAGCCATCGCTTCGTTGGCTGCAACAGCTGAAGCACTTCTCTCTTCATCTAACTCCATATACAAATCAATCAGTGACTTCTTGTCCAAGCGAACCTCTTTCTTAAGCTCATTAAGAGTAGATTCACCGTTTGGATCTGCCGTTTCCGTAGCATTCTCTGTCTTATCCAAAAGAAACTTCTTCAGAGATCTAACAGACCATCGAGGACTGTTTTGCGCCGAATCAGATAGAGGAATCCCAAAGAATTTGTTGCCTCCTCGTATAAAACTCGGAGTTCTGTCCATATCAAAATCCTTAAACTATGATTCGTTTTCAGACAGCTTGTTGTGTGAAACTCTTGGAGAAGAAACAAGAGCAAGGAATGAATTGTCTTCTTTCTTCAACGCCAAGGGAAGTTCTCGTTCATCTTCAATGAAGACCTCGAGATCTTTGTGTAAGATACCAATAAGAGACTCATAAGTATCACAATCAGATTCTTTCTCAGTGGCGAAAGAGAGAAGACATCCTTCACACATATGTTTGATCTCAGAGAGCTTCTTATGAACATGACAATAAGCAAGAGAAGAGACTTTCTTCTTATGAGAGTCACAGTTTGACTCGTTGTAATAGAATTCAGGGTCTCTAGGGACGAGAATGTGGTCAATTCTGGTGCAGAAAAGACAAGGAATCTTAAGCTCGAAGAATTTGGCGTATTGGTTTGATACAAAGGAGATAAAACCGTCGATGAAGAGAATGATTATGAGGCTCCATTCGAGAATAGTGTAGATGAGGAAATGAGGAAAGGATCCGAGTTCTTCTTCAACGAATTTTTTGAAAGATCATTTAGACATGGTTGCTTGTAAAAGCAGAAACAAGAACAAGAAGAAACAGAGCAATTGTATATACATATGAGATCAAATTGGCCAAAGAACAAAAGGTAGATATGAAGATTTCTCTCTGACTCTTTTGTTATTCTGTTGATGATTGTGTTTCTATTTCTGGGTTTGGACAGTCTAAAAAAACAGATTAGATTAGTCTGGAATTTGAGGAGAGAAGAAAGTACCCAAAAACAAAGGATAATCGCAGATTAGAACTTGACAAATTTAGAGATAACAAAAATGGATCCGTTAGTTTTTTTCCCGCTAAGACGTGAGGAGAACTTTGTCGTTGACGCCGAAACTAAATACAACCATACACGACACAAACAGAGGACATGCCAACACACATATTACATAAACACAAACATGATGTATATATAAAAAATAAAAAACTTTACTATTTTTTGCAATTTAGACACTCTATTTTTGTAAGTTAATCTAATGAATATTATGCAATATAACTCTTTTAAGATTTTTTACGATTAGATTCATTATATTTTAAAATTACTGAGAATAGATATAGATTTTTGTCGCCAAAGTTTCGATTTGATATACTAGTAATCATAATTTTAAAATTTTGATTTGAGTTCCTTTTTTTATCAAAATTATATAGATAAAACATATCATTTAAAATATATTAGTGGAAAACTAGTGCCGGCAAAAAATAAACATAAATATCTCTAGAAACTAAATCACAAAAGAAGGGAGTTAAATTTACATAACACACAAAGAAGAAAGGAAGATCAAATAAAGAAAGAAACTCAGTAATTGATAACTCGACTATGCTAATCGGAGTTGCTGCAAGGCAAAAGAAAACCATATGTTACGAAAATTCCTATAAATGATTCTATACCGGTAAGGGCATCTCCAATGGTGCTTCAAATCCTTCTTCAAACTCTATATTAAAAGATAAATTTTCTCCAATGGTGTTTCAAATCCATCTTCAAATTTGAAAATCTCTATTTTTTTCTTCAAATTTGAAGAATCTCTATTTCTTCCTTCATTTTTTGAAATTGGATTTTTTTTTTACAAAATGATCATTTCACTTTTTGTTGCTTTATTATTTTATATATAATTAAAGTTTTAGATATAATAAGAACAAGCAATCGATTTTAAACAAGACCAACAAATAAATTAAGACTTTGTCAATTTTAAACAAGAACATATTGTTTAATAACCAACAAAACATAAATTAAAATACATAATTATCATTAAAATTTTAAAATAAAATATTTTAAAGCACCAAGAACTAGTGATCTAATAATATGGTAGATTGCTTTAACATCCGTTAATATTATTAAAACACCAAAAACTATTGATCTAATAATCTGGTAGATTGCTTCCACATCCGTTAGTATTATCAAAGTATTGTCCAAAAGAAGTAGATTGCTCCTTCTGCTCATTATGTCATACAAGAAAAATAATGTAATATGGGCTATTATTTGGCAGATGGTATATATCCAAAATGGTTCACAATAGTGCAAACTATTCATGAGCCAAGAGGTCCAAAAAAAAAATTATTTTGCTACACAACAAGAAGCTTGTAGGAAAGATATAGAACGTGCTTTTGGAGTTCTCCAATCGTGTTTTGCAATTGTGAAATGATCGGCTCGTACGTTTTTGGGAAAAAATGTGATACCTAATATAATGACTACATGTATAATTTTGCATAATATGATCATTGAAGATGATGCACCAATTAAAGTTGGAAGAGAAGTTCCACATTTGGAAGTCGAAACAACAGAAGATGAAAATACTCGATTTAAAGAGTTTCTTGCTCGATATAGACATATCAAAGACAAAGAAGCTCATTTTTCACTTTGAAATGCATTAGTTAATCATTTATGAAAAAAATACAGTAGTAATGATGTTTAGAAAATATTTTTGTAATTTGTTTAATCTATTTACGTTAGTTAATGAAATTTTATGATCTTATTAATGTTTTTATATAGTATTTGTTTAAAATTAATATATGTGGGTCAAATAAATATATAGATTTGAAAAGTAGAAAGATAAATTAGAAATTAGTGATAAAAAAAATGAATTAAAATATTATTAAAATATTCATTTGAAGAAATAAATGAAGTAAACCATTGGAGCAAACTCCTCTTTCATTTTTAGAAAACTTCATTTTTGAATAGAAAAATCTGTGTTCTAAAACGCGGACGCCTAGACGATTAAGCGGCCGAGAAAGCGTTATACAGAGGCTCACCATAACAAATTTGGTGTGATCGGTGTCATGAGGCGGTGGATTGAGTACTCACCGGATTGTTCGTATAATCTAACAAATCAGCAATTTTATTTCAGTTAGGAAAGATCCAAATTCTAAGAAAATTTCACAATTATAAGTGGATCACTTAATCAATTATAAGTGATTTTCTCTCATCTCTCTTCTCTCTTCTCTTCTCAAATCTCACACTCGTTCAGTATTATTACCTCACTAGAAGAAATAATCACTATTATAAGTGGATCACTTAATCAATTACTCTAATTTTTCCGTCAGATTAAAATTAGTTTTTCATGATTTTCGGATATGTTTCTTCTTGTTTTGATGTTGGAGATGAAAACTAAAACGAGATCACTCTTGGATAAAATTGCTAACCAATCTAATTTCATTGAACCAGAATCAATCACCGATTATTTAATTATCCCATGGAACCTGGTTCAATTAATTTAGACCAAGATATTTAACCACACTTCATAACATAGCTGAGTGATGCTTTTTCAATATTTTGTTGCACTTCAATTTATCTAACGTTTTACTAAGTTTGTAATTATCTAATATCTAACTTATTTTTCTATTAGTTTTAAATATATGCATGTATAGTAAGTTAAAAGCTTTAATTTTTGTTTTATGGATATAAATATGTGTAAAACAGTTATTAAAAAAAAACTAGTCCATGAGTATTCTCCGATTAATTCCCATTTTATCAATAATTCGTTAGGTCCAGTTCGACCGCCCGACCAGTGCCTAATGTAGTTCCGAACAAAGAAAAAAATGAAAGCAACTATTAGAAATGGTCTAAAAAAAATAAATCACAGTTTTTCTGCAAGTTGTAACTCGAAAACGATACTGAGAATTTAATGCCTCATAGAATCATTGATGGTAATAATGAGTTATATTATATCATTTTCATATTAACTTATATGCATTTCTGAAAAAACGTAGAATAAATTTGAAAAAAGAAAAATGACGACGTGAAGAATTTATTTAACACAAAACTTTTGCTTAATTGGTTGATTAATGAATAGGGATCATGTTCTGTGATTGGAAGATAATTGTGTACCTAATCATCCCACACTAAACATATAAAAAGCATCTGAATTTTGATTGGAAAAAGAAAAAGTTCCACTATAATAGAAGTGACTAATAAAATGTGACATTATTGGCATCAATAAAGATGATGACATTATTCTACAAAACAGTAGAATATATTATCTATGGAACCTAGATAGATTATAAAAACCTTAAAACCCCATAAAACAACAAACATTGATTGAGATAGCCACATGAGAAGTAAGTACGGCTCGATCTGCTTTTTTAATTGAGATCATAAATTCTTTTTTTTTTAAACATAAATGTTAATATGATTTATATAAGTTTTGATAGATCCACAGGATTCAACTTAAAGAGTTATTACAACAACTTCCAAAATGGAAGCAAAAAAAGAAGATGATTGTGAACCCTAACTCTGTTTATTGTTCAGCCAAATACATAAATTTGACGATTATATATATATGAAGAGAAAAAAGAAGAAGACAAGACCTATCTGTACAACAGAGAAACAAACAGGATGTGTTGCACATTTATCACCTTTAGGATATGTTCTAAACGACTCCAATTGTGTTGAATGCTGAATGTATTGCAGAAGAAGATGGTTCATTAAGATTAGATGAGGCTAGTGAGAGGTTTAAAGAAAGTGGAGCAGGTCTTGATTGAAAGGTGAATGGAACCAGATCGATTTGATTCGAGGATCCATATGATTGATTTCCTGATGCAGTATTACCACTAGATGCTTGTACTACAGAAAACTCGGGAAAGACTTGTGTAACCTGATGTACAGGAGAAGATGATTGTGATGCGTTGTCTTGCATAACTACCACTTGATCTTCTTTCATTGGCATGACCTGATAACACAAATCAAACAAGATCTGTTTGTTAAACTCAAGTCTTTAAACAGACTATTATATATCACCAATGGTTTTCTGAACAACTAAGCTGAGTAATCAAACTATATCACATCCTAAGTTGGGATCAATCTAATCTAATATATATAATACATGGTCTAGTTCTCTTATAGACTACTGGCTTTGAGTTATAGACTACTGGCTTTGAGTTAAAACACACATATTCTGAAAGTTGGGATCAATCTAATCTAATATATATAATATAGACGACCATTCCAATTATTGTCAATATTGGTTATCAAAAACTAAGCTATATGAGTCAGTGAAGGATGAATTGTCTGGCTTAAAACATTAGAGTGACAGAGGATCAAAGATTAACCGTGTCAGTAGTCATGTCGAAGAGGCTAGATCTTCGCCGGCGACGGTTGAGATTACTTCGCCGGAGGAAGTATTTCTGAGCATGACTAGCAACTTGTGTAGAGGTTCTACTCTTAACAAAGTTTCTAGATATTCCTTTCCAATCTCCTTTTCCTACTCTCTGCAACCCAAGTAAGAAGAGCTTGTGTTCTTCTTCAGTCCATGGAACTCCTTAAATTGAAAAAAAGCAAAACAAAGAAATTTAGCCATCTTTCAAAAATCTAAATCCAAAAATCCAAATCAAGACACAGTACCTCGTTTTCTCTCACGAGTTCCGTTAGAAGAAGAAACCGGAACTGCTTCATCTGCAGAGGCATAAGCAGGGACAGTTTTGATGTTATCTTCTCCATTTTTATCCTCACAATCGATCTTTGGAGTCTCTTCCGTCTGTTCATAATCAGATAAATTGTTCAAACTGACGCTTTTTCTCATCGGATCAAGCACAACTCTGACGCCAAACAGCATAATCTCTTTTCTAATCCCTCCGCCACAAGCGTTAGTGGACTCCGACGAACTATAATTACCGTCGGCCATGTTATTCTTTCCGATTTCACCCTTCAGGAAAGAAATCAAAAAATTACAGAGAGAACGTGTAATGGAAGTGGTGCGAGTTTTAGATCTGAGGGCTTCTTTTGGATTTTTATAAGCGAAAAACCACGTGGTTCTGTCTTAAACAATTTACATGTTGTAGTTGCTGGTGAATGGTGATGTTATCGTAGAACACGTGTCTGATTCTTATTCGTCTGTTCCTGTCTTTTTTGTTACCTTCCTGTTTCTCTATGCAGTTTTCCATTTGGATAGACTTTTTTTTATAATTTTTATTTCTTTGGCTGACTAGATAAATAGCCCTACATGATTTATAAAGGTCTCCTTCCACTCCACCTTGTAATGTCTTTTACAATTTTTGTTTGTACACAAATACATAACAAAACACCTATTTATAATCTAAATTCTCAAAATTCTATATTTTATTATTTTAGGAAATTAAAATTTTATTAAAAAAAATATAAATGGACATTTAACTTTGATGAAATGTATTATTGTTGAATTTTTTTCAATCTAGTATTTTATATATCCCAACTAGTAGTTCATTTAGAGTTTGACTCTACCTTACTATTACTACAAGTGAAAGTTAAAAAAATATAGAGTTTATACGTACACTTGAGATATGGATCGAGTTTTATATTGTTTGACAAAAAATTATCTTCTAATAAACATGTATTATATTTTGTTACTTCTCACCAAATTTTGATGAATTGTTTTGGTTAATTAGATTATTCAATACAAATTTAATTTTATACGTATTTCGTTCTCATTTGATTGAAAAAAAAAATTATGGGATGAACAAAAAGAAAAGTTAAAAAAATGTATGGTATGTAATAGAAAATTAAACGAATCTGGTCAACTCAAAGTTATAAAAAGCATGCAACTTGATGTTAGAAAAATAGTCAGCTTCTGAAATGATTCTGTACTGTACCTTAATATTATATAGTTACAGCTCCATCCTTGTACTTTTTTATTCACTAATACAACTATATCTTCTCTATCCTTTAAAAAAATTAAACCTTTGGAGACATACAAATCCTTCCGAAGATACAATTTTGAACTCCAACACAATTAGTAAGATGTGATTGGATTGTAATCAAAATGATCACATGTAGTATCAACTTTCTAAATCCTAAAATCTATCATACGATGGATTACACAATTTTCTAAAATTAAATTTTAGTAAAAAGTATTGTACAATGTAGATATTTGATGAAAAATATTTTTTTGAGGATGTCTAAGTGTACATTATCCAAAAAACACAACCTTTTGATAATTTATTAATACTACGTACCAGAAAATTTGCTTTGTGATACAAAGGACAGGAATTGAGATTTGGTTGATAGTAAGAAAAAAGAAGTACAAAGTATTTGGTAGATAGTTTTGGAGGACAGCAAAAACACACCAAGCACTAGCATCGGTTAGGAAGTAAAGCCACCATTACTTTAATGGACAAAGTGGAACCCTTTGAGTGAAACTAGTGTGCTACGCACTAAAGGATTAGCCTTTTTATCTCTTTTTCTTTTTTCTTTCACCAATTTTGGATGAGAAGCTTGTTGTGACTTTCCTTAATCAGAAAACAAACACAAATCTGAGAAACCGAGAAGGAATATAACAAAATAAGAAGCTGTTTTTTTCTTTATTTTGAGTGGAGTTGTTCTGGTTTTTAGGTCATTGATATGTAATAAGTTAGATTGAGAAAAATCATCAGATGAGGTCACAAGAGCTTTCTCTGAGGAATATTTGATTAAAAGATCCTGTATATATGTAACTAGAGAGCTTTGATCTTACACCAGCACTTAGCTTCATAGCAATCAGCAAAAAGACAATTGACTGAAACATAAAATAAAATCTATGGCTACAAAATCATGGGTCCTATAGTTCCATCCAAAGACTTAGTTGGCTACTTCAACTTTTCATAACGCGTTGCTTCTGCATGTAAACTAAGCTCACCATTTAATCTTCCTTCTCCAGCTCCTTGTGTCTATCAGAGGCTGACACTACTTGTTTGACCATCTACATAAGAGCACAAGTTTAACCAACCAATCGAAAGATGGAGCACGATAGAAGAAGCCCTTTGATTGCTGAACTTGGCAACAGTAGATTACGCATACTGATTAAGCTGTGCTTCCTGCTAATTCTTTTTTCATTTTGGTTCTTCTTTGGGTAGTGTTACCACTGTGGTTCGTGTCACTGCTTGTTGAAGTTCTAGTTCCAGCAGCAAAGATTGGTGAATTTGTTAGAGGGACTAGGTTCTTATCTTGGGATTCTTCTGAAGTTGCTTCTTTTGTCGAAAGTAACTGCTTCAGCTGAGATCTCTGGCACATAATGCGACCTCCATTCCATCCTGTGAACGAAAATGAAGACTCGACATGATCCTGCAAGAAGGAGAAAGCAGCTTTCGCTATGGGTGATTCTCTTGCAGCAATGCTTTTCTCCAACTGTCCCCTTCTGAGACGATAGAAAGAATGTAAACGAGTTACAAAAGGCAAAAGACAAGATAAAAACACAGAGCTTTGGAGGATCCTGAAATGACTTAGCCAGCATTGAAATACTTACACTGAAACAACAACAGCTAGTTGAGGAAGATCCTCTCCCTTTAATAGCATATCATTTAGCCAAACCGATAGCGCTGTGTACATACCACCCTCTGACATCCTGTAGAACATTGAAAACAAAGAATTAGATTGACTGGTACTCAACCATTTCATACACTTCAAATTGAGGCCAGCCTCGGGCTTTTAAGCTACCTATGCACATCAACCGACCACACAAGTTTGTTTTTCCGGAATAACTCAGGGTAAAGTCCACGTTTTGTTGCCTCATTGAGTACCCTTGCAGCTCGCTCTTTCTGGCCCAGCCACCACAAAGCATCCAAAAGCGCATTGTAAAATCTTATTCCCAAACCACATCCTTCTGAATTGAGTTTATCCAAAACATATTCAACTATCTGCCAATTTGAGTCATCGTCATATTCTCCCTTGATCATTTGCCCAATAACTTGATGAATATTTGATACTCTGTTTGAAAGCATCTCCTCCAGTAACTCATTGACATCGTCCCACCTGAAAACAAAATTTTTTGAGGTGTAGTTTAAAAATTATGGAAGCATTGTATAATCAAATGGCTTGAAGAACTTATCCAGAACTTTCAAGTTAGCTGCAAGAAAAATAACAAGGTTGCCACATTACACTAGCATACACTGTTACACTAAAGGCTTAGTAAAGTATGAGTGATGAAAATTCACACAAACATAACAGAAAAAAAATAGCGTATTATTGACAAAGGAACTAACCTCTCCGTCTTTCCATAAACAGCCAGCATCATACAGTAGCACATAATACTGGGCTGTATATCAGAAGCTTTCATCTCCTCAAACTGTTCCCTGCACTCATCAACAAGTCGCGCAAAAGAATACACACTTAAAACAGCCTCAAGCGTCCTTTCATCAGGATCGCACCTTGACTTCTCCATATCTACATATGTCTTCACAGCCTCTTCAAATCTGCCTCCTTGCTTGTAGGCTTCTATTTGTGCATTGAACGTATCTCTGTTCCTGGGAATACCAGAGTACACCAACCTGGATAAAATTGCCTCAGACTCCTTGACCAGTCCCCCCCTTGCAAAAGAATATAACAGTGAGTGGAATGTTTCAATACTCGGATTGCTTCCTACTTCATGCATAGTGTTAAAAGCAACAAGTGCTTCTTCATATAAAGCTGCCTGCCCAAATGCTTCAATAACCCCAGTGTACGCCTTGGAACTTAGCACGACATCATTCGTTGTCATATATTGTAAAATCTTCCTCGCATCTTCGTGGAGACCTCCCTTCCCACACGCATATATTATACCCTCATATGTCTCCATATCAGGTTCTATGTTCTCCTCCACCATGTCATGGAACAAAGTTACCACCTCTTTGAAATACCCACCTTCCCCAAAAACCTCAATCAAGATGTTGTATGTAGCAGCGTCGGGATCTGTATTGCTTGATTTCATCTCAAGAAAGAGCTGGCGAACATCATCATACCTCCCACTCTGTCCAAACAAATTTAGCAATACACTATATGTATTTGCATTTGGCGTACACCCTGCAGCCTGCATCTGGTGAAAGACTTCCATTGCCTCTTTAATAGACCCAGATCTTGCATATGCCTCTAACAATACATTATAAGAAGTGATATCCGGCAAACTGCCCCCGGAAGCCATCTCACTTAGGAGATCAGACACTTTTTCCAACCTCTTCAACTTTCCAAACGTCTCAACGAGATGACTGTATGTGGTTAGATCCGGAACTATTCCACCATCATTCATGGTTCTAAAAACCATTTCAGCCTCATCACCTAAACCTCTAATGGCACAAGCACTAAGCAGTGTGTTATATGTCACGATATCGGGTTGTATCCCCTCATGTCTCATCTCTGCAAACAAACCCAATAAACTCTCCCAATCTAAGCCACCTCTTGCACAGGCATTAATCACTGTATTATAAGTCAAGATACTAGGTGATATATTTTCGTTCTTCATCCTATCAAGAAGCTCAAGAGAAGTCTCGTACCGTCCATTTCGACCATATGCATTGATCAAAGCCGTGTAAGAGAAGACGCTGCGAGCCACGCCTTGACTGGGCATTTCCTCGAATATCTCAAGACATTTGTCTACAAGACCTTCCCTGCCGAGCAAGGAGATCATAATGGTGTAGATGTGCTCGTTTGGTTTGCACCATATCTGCCGTTGCATATACTTGAAGAGACGAAGCGACCTCTGCCAATCGCCGCGACCAGCAAACTCTTTAAACACGAGCGCGAAATCATTCAGCGAAAGCTTGTTCTTAAATATGTCTAGACACCTCGCGATGCTGCCGCGAGGAGGAAGGCTGCTCAGCTTGTTAATCAGAGATTCGACGTCATAGCTGTACTTTCCTTTCTCTACTGATACGGAGGGATTTCCCAGAACGAGATCCTTCGTCTTCGCCTTAATTTTACCGGCAACAGAGCATGGTCTCCTGTTTCCCACTGAAAGGAAACGAAGACGGTTACCGTCGGCGAATCTTCGGTTTCCGACGAAACTGGAATTCTGGATTAGGAATGAAAGCTGGTGTGAGTTGGGATTCGGAATAGCGAGGTTCATTTTGGCAAACTAGAGTTCATATAAGAATTTGAAAATCCTACGGAAATTACAACCACAACAGGATTTTCTCGGGGAAATAACACTCAGCAAGTTTCAATCAGATTTGAATTGAATCAAAGCTTCAAAGATTTAACACCTTGGTCACAAGTCACCACCAAGCTCTAGACAGAAGACGCACGAATTAAGATTAGCAGAATAGTTTCGAAGACGAGTTTCTCACATAAAAGCTCTCTTGGTGAAATGGCGGAAAAATGGAAGAAGAGGGAGGAGCTTGAAGAAGACACGTGGATTCTTATTGTGGATAACAGTCGGGAGGAAACAACCGGTCAAAGACCGATTTTAATAAATAATTTCCGGTTTTAATTGGTTAACTTAATAAATGATCGAACAAATTTGGCGCCTATTATTGTAAATTGGTTAACTCGATAAATGGTTCAGTGACCGGTTTAATAGATAAAATTATATATTTGATTAATCGAATAATGTTTAAAAGCAAAAGCGATTACGAAAAGAGGGCCGGTTTGCAGTACTGCGATGCGGAAGCTGACGTGACAACTGACAAGTGTGTGGGGCGGGGCATTTGTGGAATAAAATTGACTTGTTAGGGGTAAATAAGTAATTTTCAACTTCGTTCGGTTCCTAACAGACAGACGCTTCAAGTGAATAAAAAAAAAAACAACCTTTTTTCTTTCTTTCCTTCTTCTTCTTGGCGAGTCTGTGACCTTGGTCGGGAATCAATAATCGCTTCTCTGCAACCACATTATCAGCTCTAATGGCCGACCCAGAGGTATTACTTTTAAACCCCTCAATCTCCGTTTCTAATGAGTTCATCTTTTGCGATTTCGGAAATCGTCCTGTGAACCAAAATTTCAATTTTTTTCGTTTTAAATTTCGTTCTGTTTTTCTATCCTGTGTTTCTCTCTTATCAGACAGATTCTTTTGCCAATTTCGTTAATTTTGATCTAAATTTTGTGTTTTTCAGATGTGATTTTGTCTTGTTCATAACTTTCCGGGGTTAGCTTTGATTTTGTTCGTTTGTTTTTGATTTTGTTTGGGTTCACAAGACCTTAGCAGCGTTGAAAAGAGCCTACGCTGATACAATACTGAACACGACGAAGGAGGCGGCGGCGCGTGTGATTGTTTCTGAGAAGAAGGCGCGTAAGTATCAGCAAGAACTTGTGACGGTTAAAGATGAAGCACTTCATACGTTGCTTAGGCTTAAACAGATGCTTGATTCTAAGGTAAATACAAATGTTATTAGATCTTTTCTTCTCCTCATTTTGTTCTTCATTAGTTTCTGAGTTCTCCTTGGTTCTCATTTTGTGAAGTTCTTGCTTTATGTGAAGATGGATTTTAAAGTCAAGATTTTGAGCCTTTCTATGCATAACGAATGTTGTGTGTGTGACTGTGAGTTTGGTTGATTCAATATTTGATATATCAGGTAGCTAGAAGATACTCTGCTATTCAGTTAATACGCTTCGAGACCATCTTTTTGTTGTTGTTGTTTTGACAGTTACAGCCTGAGGCTATATGGCACTGGCACTTTGAACAGATATTGCTTTTGTCTGACTTCATCCATGGATCAACCTAAAACCAAAGAGGATAACCAAGAGTAGCTTAGTGTCAATTAAATTTTATCAGCTAGCTCTACATGCGCCACTCAATCAAATGTTGTTTTCACAAGCTTTTGTTTGGAGGCTTAATTATTATCCTTGCACTATGCCCTCATTTCATTGTGCAATTTTTAAGTTAAGGTTTCTCTGTGTAGGGATATAGCTATTCCATCTTAGAGACTTGATTGGCTTTGCTTGAGTATGAGCTTTCCGTGTTGTACTATATCTTTCTTGTGTGGCTAGCTTTGCATTTGCTCCTCAATTCTACTTTTAAATTCTTGTTTTTGGCTATGTAGGTCAGGGAGACAGAGATGATATCTTTGAAGCAGCAACAAAAGGTTGATGAACTTGAAGCTCAGCTTGGAGAAGCTGAAGATATAGTAGGAGAGCTGAGAATGGAGCTGAGAGTACTCCACGATGAGCTCAAGAAACTTACGAATGGTGAGACACATCTGAAAAATGATCATCAGAAAGAATCCTGTTGGAAAAACTGTGATGCAGCTGTTTCTGTAGTGCCTAAGGTTTCTTGTAGCCACGAGAGCACAGTAGCTCTAACTTCTTGCATCCCAGTTGAACAGAGTGGATCAGTAGTGGCTAACGGAATAAAATTCCAACCTCTGACTCGCATAAATAGTATTAACCGGTGTTCTTATAAAGATAACAAAGTTCAGTGTCACCACACTCTTCCGTCTATACTGACAAAACGCAGGGAAGCTGAAGGATGCACTCAGGTAATCCATAAAGTAGATAGCAATATGGCCAATGGAGATCTGTCTTCCTCTGTAGAAGTAAGAGATGTGAATGATCTTCCCAAAGACCCACCTTTGAAAAGTGTAGAGACCTTAGAAATATCTGGTTGTGCTAATGCTATTGACACCGTAGACCCAATGGTGTCTTCAAACTCTTCTCTGAAAGATGTTGGCACTCCCGTAGCTTTGAAAACATCTCCTCCAGGTGAACATGAAAATGACAGAAAGGTGGCGATTGGTGAAACAGAGGCAAGGAAGGAAGAGAAAAAGAGCTGTGAGAATATTGAGGTTTCGGCATCTCCTTTGTTTGAAGAAGCTCCAGTTTTGGCACTCAATAAAAACCGGTGTATCAAGTACACATTCCAGAGGAAGAGAAAGAAGGAGGTTTTAAGCAAGCTTGAAGGAGGTGAAAGCAGGAACATGAAACAAAAGATTGGGGAGAAAGACATGGTTATTTGTAGGGATGTTAATTTGAGTTTCTAAACTCATGGGTATGTTTTATAATATTCAACTTATATAAACCCAATGTAAAAAAACATTAATTGAGATTATATGGGTATGGCCATTTACTAATTGAGGTTAGAACAATTAAATTGATTGATGCCCATGCAAAGTTTGTATCATTCTTTCTCAGAGAAGAAAGACTTGCAGGAGAACTAGTCAACCAATAGAGATTGATTATATTTTTAAAATATTCAATAATATTATGAGAGTGATTACAAGTGATAAGTGATAATTATGGTGATTTCATAAAAAAATTGCTGTATTTGAAAGAATAATAACCTTAAAAATCACTCATAATAAATTGTTGCGTTGTGAATTTGTGATTCAACACAATGGAACTTTTTCCTTATGCTTTTATACTAATTATGAGTTATAAAACTAAAAAGGTGTCTTAAATCTTTAAACATAACTAATTCATAGAAATCAAGAACAACATTTAGTAAGATATATTTTAATATTTATTTCTCTTTTTTATCATCTCAAACGTTTTATTAGATATGGGCCTTACAGAGATTGGGCTACAGTTATGAATAGAAAAAGATAAATGGGCCACAGTAAGCCCAATCTAGAAAATTATGACTCAGCGACCACTCGGCCACGTGTTGTTTCCTGAGAGTTTCCGGCATGCAAATCGGTCGCCGGACATGGAGAAGGGCTCCGCCGCAACGCCGTGCAGTACTCCTCTTTTTCTGCTGTCTAACCCAACTGATGACGATCTCTGCCAAGGACACATTACCGAAGAAATTGATTCAGATTTGTATGTCGAAATTCCTCCGGTGGAAGCATCCCAAAGGTCTCTGCGTCGTCGCCAAGCTCAACTGTGGAGCTATGGATCTGTGAATCACCACGTCCGGAAAGGCCACTAGCATCGAGACTGTTGAAACCGAACCCTAAACGGCGAATAGTCCAGATCTAAAGACGACTTCAAAATCTCCGCCACCGTTATGACCAAAGCGAATGGTCCAGAGTTGAAGCACCACGCAGTCCTCCTCATCAAAATGGTGGAGCTGACGGAGATCTAGTAACCACTACCTGCAAAAGAAACAAACAAAAACGAAAGAAAAAATCAGCAGAATCTGGAAGAAAACCAATAAGAGATTCCAGTAAGGAACCGGCCAAATTCGGATAAGATGCGACCAAAGGCGAGTTTTCACAGAGAAAGTCTCTGAAAGATGGAAATCGGAGAAGAAATTCCGTGGCAAAAGTTCTCTTTTTTTTTTTTACTTTTATTATTCAAAAATACAATAACATATGTGCTTTAATAATATTTTCAAAAAAAGTCATGCATTTTTAACTAATTTTGTTATGAAAAACTCAGTATAGATGCCTTGTAGTCCAAGTTTAAATAATAGACCCCCAAAATTCAGTATATATGCACTGATTCGACGTCGTTTAGGCTAATCAAAAATAAAACGAGGGGTATAGTAACGTAAATAAACAGTCAAATTGCGGGTATTTTCGGAACGAGATAACCGAATATATATATGTACCGCTACAACGGCTTCGGTTCTCAAGAGACTTAGAAATACAAGGAGCGTAGCAGAGCAGTTTCCGATTTTCATTTTCTCTCTATCTATCTCTCTTGATCGGATTGTGTATTAGGGTTTTCTCTTCTGCAACATTACTCGCTCTGTGTTCTCTCTGTGTGTTTGATTTAATTGCTCGAAGATTAATCATGGTTGCTGATTCGATCACAGACTCTGAAATCTTTCATGGTTCTCCGATTTCAAGAGATTTCACCAAGAAGCGGAAGGTTAGTTTTCGAATTCTACTCGGTCAAGATGCGAGCGATTCGTTTCTTGTGTTGTTGATGCGTGATTTAAAAGAAAAGTACAATTTGCGTTTGATTATCGTCCAATCGATCCGCGTTTATCTTATCTGTCTCAGTAGAGTGTAGAATTGATTCAGGAATTGTGTTTTTGTTGATGTGGATGAGTTTTACGATTGCTATTGTATTTTCAGGCGAATTGGTTTGGTAAACTGAAGAAGTGGAAGATTGATGCTCGTCGTAGACAATGGATTTATCAATGTACGAGGCACAGAATCTTAAACTTTCAGTCTTTTCTTTTTGTTTGAATCTTGTGAGTGTTGATGATAATTTGTTTGTAAATGGTTAGGGAAAAGAACAAATGCAAGTGACGAGGAAAATGGCCGTACACTGAAATCTTTTCTAGACAAATTGACTGATAGAAAAGCTTGGAGGGTTGATCATGAAGAAGGAAGCTACGAATTCACCAAATGGAATTATGATGATGAGGATGATGAGATTGGTATTGAAAGGTCATCATCTGCTAGTAGTCCCACGAGTGTACTCAAGAGCAAGGATTCCATTAGCGAAGATTGCATCTGTTGTTCCCACCAGATTACAGAGGAAGAAGAGGAAGAAGTCTTTGATGATGCTTATGAACACTGGGAAGATTTTTCAGATGCGTTACCTTGCTTTGAGAACGATGACAACGAAATCCCTCAACTTGAGACAGTTGATTTAGAGCAAGAAGAAGATCCAAGTCCAAATACAAGCCAGAGAAAGAAGAAGCCTTCACCTATTCATAGTGACAAACATTGCCAACCAGATACTTCACCTGCAAACACTATTCACAGAAACAGTCAAAGGAAGAAGAGAAGTGGGAAGCAAGAAGGTGATGATGAAAAACATGCATGCCCTATTTGCTCTGGAGAAATGGATGCAACGGATCTAAGCTTTAATCCATGTCCATGTGGCTTTCGGCTTTGTCTCTTCTGCCATAAGCAGATCAATGAAAACGACGAACGTTGTCCAGCTTGCAGGAAAAAGTATGCTCAGACAAATAGTAACAGTGGAGGTGTATATATTCAGCAACGTGATGGTGGTAAACTTCGCTTGTCTCCGTCTCGGAGGAGTTAACAGAGCTTAAGACAGAGAGAAAAAGGCCAGCGGGTTTCATCAAAAGCTCATTTTTTTTCATATACATCAGACAATTTTGTGGTGTTTACTTAGATTGTCATCTCGGCAAATAATATTTCACTGATGTTTTGAATCATATACATAATATGAATGATTACTCTGTTTCTTTCCATACAATCATCAATCATTATAATCAAAGAAAAGTTGAACTTCACGATTACACAAACAAATCTCACAAGCAGAAGAAGTCTTCATGTCCTTTTCTTCATCATAAGGATGCCAAGTAGTCCTTAAATCGTTTAAGAAAGTCTCTGTTCGACCGTCGCAATTGCAGTTCTCACGCTCATAGCTTCTTTTAAGCTGTATCATCATCGGTTCACCGCACCACCAAAGGTCATCACTGAGATTTTTTCGATGTTTTTCCATAACCTGAATCGTACTTGACATCAAAGGTTGTCTTAAAGACGATAAAAGCTTGAAACCCTTTTGTTTTGTTTGTCCTCCAAGGCAGATTAGAATCAACCCATAAACATATTTTGCTTCTTGATTTCCTTTCTCTGAAGCTTTTGATATAAACTTGAGTCCTTTGTCTTGTTGTTTCTTGTTGCTGTTTCGATGAAAGTACTTTATGAGTCCATCACGATATGTTGCTTCGGTGTTCCCACTTTTGCGACATCTTTTGACAAATTTAGAGATCTTTACACAGTTATACCATGGGAAAAGAGGGATTTCATCGAAGGAATGTTGGTGCAGAACGTATGGATCGTTGCAGAGACGTTGAAACGATTTAGAAACTAATTGGAGATTGCGAATCTCAGGTAACGAAGAAGCTGCAACGCATGAAGAGATTTCTACAAGAATGTCTTCAGGTAGAGAATTTAATGAAACAGAAACTGTTCTTTTGTGAGATTTTTTGAAAGACGAAGAAGAAGGTGCCATATTTGAGATTGAATTTATTGTCTCTCTCGGCTTACGGAGTCTCAGGTTGATGGGTTCTTATAATATAATGTTCAGATATCGTTTTCCTTTTTGGAAAAGGAAATAGAAGTACAAAAATTAAGGATTACACAAATTGTTTGAAAAAGGAAAATCTGAAAAACGTTTTCTGTTTAAAAAAGGAAAATACTAGATCTCATTAGACGTTCATTACTGGAAAACTTTTTGTTGTAAGCAAATTAGATCCAAACACCAATTGACCTGATAAATAATATTTAACTACTTGTTAATTTTCACAATACTTATTATTTGATTTGGTTTGTTACTTATATTTGTCTAACTTGTCAATATAAGTACTTGCATAAATAACATGACCCTATTTGTTAATTATCCAAAATTATAAGTTATTTGTAATGTTATTTCTTCTGAACAAAACACAAACAAAAAATAGAACAATAACATTTGAAGAACAAAAATAACAACGAGATATGAAAATCACAAAATTTTTAGATCAATTTTATTTTTAAAATAAACATCAACCAGAAATTCTAATTTAGTACATTTTTTTATAAAAGCAACAACAAATAAATTTTTTTTTGTGGATTGAGGTACATTAAATTGTCGGCTGAGAATTAGATATTGGAATTAACATATAATCAGTAAAAACATTTACAACTTTTTTTAAAGATTAAAGTTTAATTTCAAATATGTCTAATTTTTTTAGATGATTATATGCCTCAGCTAATGGATCAGATCTCTATATTATAAAAAGTATGGAGTTAAAGAAGCCGTCTATTATTATTTTTATTAAAAAAAATTCGTCAAACATATATTAATATTTTTATTAATAAATGTTACACAATTTGTACATATAACTACTATGCTTACTACTTGGCTTGACTATATTAAATATTTAGATTTTTAAATCAAATATGAACGAAGTCACAAGTAGGAACCGTGTAATGATAATAATTATGTTTAGTCTTAACAATAACTACTTGGTCTATGAACAATATTTATATTATTTGATTAAATGAATGATAAATATTTGACCAAATAACGATATTTAATTACTTGACTAAATGAATGATATTTAACTACGTAATCGAGTGAATGATATTTAACCAGTTGACCAAATGCACTTCTCCATCAACCATAATCATCCTATTAAAATCAGTTTGGAAAAATATTTGACTGGATCCAAATTTAAGCAATAATTTTCTCAAAGAAGTTGATCAAGCCTTTACAAAAATGTTACCAAAGAAAGAGATAACCATTGGAACCAGACACAAAACAATGTGGATTGGTTATAAGTAATGCATCTATTGAAACTGCATTCTTATTATGGGATTCAGTCTGATGACATTTTTTACACTCCACCAACAGTATTGTAAGTTGTAACTATGTAATCATAACTGTAATGTACTTTGTCAAACTCTTTAAGACATGAACATGTTGTTATCATTTATCTCAGCTTAAAAGACAACCTTCATTGTCATTTCATTCCAAGGGAATCGTCTTCTTCGACTCTATAGTCGTTCATAAACAAGTTTTTCAGACTGCAGAAGATTTGAAGAAGACAGAAAAATAATCATGAGTCGACATGAGGGACAATGTTACTTATTGTATGATGTAATGTGAAACTTTGAGTACCTTAATGAGCATATCTGTTGGTAACCAAGCCGGTGCAGTCGGAATACCTACCCATCCAACCTAAAATTCTCCAAACAAGTTCACAACTCATTAGCTTATCTTATGCAACAGAAGAAGCCAATGTGTGTGGAAACTTACAAGTGCATATTCTCCTGTCTCAAAGACACGAAGGTCCAGAACCTGCAATATTTAGGTACTTGTTTGGAGCAATCTCAAGTAAGTTGTATTTCAAAATGGATTGAATTGGGATGTTGTTATACCTCGCCGCGATCTTCATATATGTAATCAAGTCCTTTGTAGAAAGGAGGATGTCCAACTGATAAGTACTGTGATCTCACCAATACAAAGCAAAAAGTTTCAGAGACAGATTTCAAAGTAGAAGCTTCAAAACTGAGAAAGATTTTGACCCTACATTGATGCTGTTGAGGTACTTCTCTTTGTCCACACGAACGATTTGGCCCTTCTTCACTGTTTTCTCATTTCACCACATCAAAAATGTTATTAAGAATCTGTTATTTCAATCAGCATTTGAAATGGAAATGAGGTAAAAACAGACTTGAAAAAACAGGTTTTTTTGGAAGCTTTTTAGGAGTTTTGGTTGAAGCTGATGATGCTTCTCCTTCTTCAGACTTGGCTTGTGTGCTCTGTTTCTCATTCTCTGCTTCTGCTTTGACTGTGAATTGAGGAAGATATCGAAGAGGGAATCTTCTAGAAGAAAATGGTAGTGAAGAGGAGATTGTAGAAAGAGAAGAAAGCTGAGACAGAGTCGCTGCGAAAGCCATTGGAGAGACGCACAACCAAAGTTTCTGTGTTCTTGGGAGTTTGGGATAAGACCGCAATGGCCTGAAAATCTCAACGGTCTAAAACAGACATCGATGAAAACCAATCATAATATGCCACGTTATCCTCACAAATTATTTTCCTCTGCTTTTTTTTCGTCAAATTATTTTCCTCTGCTATGCACAACTAGTTCTTAAAAAAAAATATTCATGAATATTTATTTTCGCGTTTCAAAAAAAAAATTATTTATTTTCAATAAAAAAATTTTTTTGATGAATACAATAAAATTAGTTTATTAACCTTCATTTATTTTCACTAAAATTATATTTACAGTTTTTTAGGGTTTTATAACAAAAAAAAAAAAACTTCCCAAACTTGTATTTGTTGCAAATTTAATTTCTATCTCAAAAAATCAAGTCAAACCACACAAAATAAAAAAATGCAATATAACATTTGTCATTAATATAAAATCGAAATCATGACATGGAATATATATATATATATATATGATGTCCTTTTATTTTTCAATTGAATTTCACAAGAGAAATATTTACAGTGATGTCCTTTTAGTAAAAGAAGAAAACAGAGACATATGAATATGATGTTCTTCTTTTTTCTTGGCAAAGATTTAAACTTGCAAACATCAAAACAAGACTTTACCCAAACAACTTGGCTCAATGTATATTACAGAAAACGCATAAAAATAAAAATAAAAAGTTTGAGCTCAATCATGAGCTTTGGATTCTAATTTCATCCTCTTAGAAGATGAAGCATCCTCATCTAGAGAAGAAACATCTTGAGATTCAGATGATAATATTGACGACGATGATGATGATGATGATGGAGATGAAACAAACTCATCTTCAAGGATTATCTTAGAACTAAGGCTTTTGTTTTTACTTTCTTCAGCTTCATTACTTCTCATTATAAGTTCTTTTAACCGCAACACATCTGCTAATTTCACCGGTTTTAACAGAAAATCCTCTGCTCCTTCTGTCATACATCTACAGTACAAAAGCCACAACATTATATTACAGTGTTGAGGTTCATTGATTCAGTATAATTACAGTCACTTACTGTTCTATACGAGGTTGTATATTCTCAGACGACATTATCACTACTGGTATCTCTCTTAATGCTGAAGACTCCTGGTAGCAACAACATTTGTGTAAGTAAGTAAGCACGACAAAAATCTGATTCAAAACTTACTTTGATCTTCTTGAGAAGTTCATATCCTGTTAGTCCCGGCATTGAATAATCTGTCACTATCAAGTTCACCTTCAAATCCTGTCATCAAAATTTGCAGAACTCAGTTCCTTAAAACCTCAATTTACAAATAAATTGATAAAACTTTGATTCTTAGTGTTCAATCTTAGATTTCTTGGGAGCCAAACCAGCAGAAAAACGAGAACACTTTTATGTTTCAATCTTTAGGGTTTTTGTTTGGGTTAATACCTTAAGATTAGAAGATCCTTTGGCTCCATCTAAACCAAGATACTGAAGAGCCATAGTCGCACTATCAACAGTCGTCACTGTAGAATCAAACCCAGAAATTGTATCCAAACAAAAACGAGTCGGAAACCAAACAAAAGAGGAGGAGAAGATATATAGACAGTAACAGCTTTTGCCTTAACCTTTACAAGCAGAGATCTTAAGTAATCTCTCAATAACCTTGCGATCCACGAAACTATCATCAACGGCAAGAACATGCAACTCCGAAGAAGAAGAAGAAGAAGAAGAAGATAAATCTCCAACAGCCATTGTTTTCTCTTGAGAAAAATTCAACAGAAGCGTTTTAACTTATAAGATTGAACGTAAAAGGTCACAGAAATCAATGTGAGGGAAGACAAGGAGTTACATAAATAAGAAAGAGAAAGAGAGAATGTGGAGGATCGGATCTATAGATGTAATTGTTGTGAAGATCTTGAGAATCTAAAGAGATGAGTGATGTGTTAATGTGTTGTCAGATAACGTAATATTGTGTCTTCACGGTCAAAATCTTTTGAGGTCCCTTTTGATTTTACGATCCTCTGTCTTCTCTTTCTCTCAGTTCGACAACGACAACTCTTTTCAACTTTTTGTTATGTTTTTTCCTTCTTTTTTTTATTACTTTTTGGTAATCAGTAATTGTACGGTATATTAAGTCATTTCACTTGACATTTTATTGTTAAAAATTGACAATTTAAAATTCACTAATATTGAAAAAAGAGTCGAGAGATTAACTTCGGAAATTGTGACAATTTATATAGTATTAATACACTGAATTTGAAAATTTTTAATAATAAAAAGGAAAAAATCCCAAATTGGAGAAGGAAAAAATAAAGACAAAACAATTTAAATATTTTATCTTGGGTTTAGGCTTATTAGAGGTTTAAAGTATAATTTTGATAATTTTATATAGTATTAAATGTATTGAATTTGAAAATTTTGAAGAAAAAAAAGATTAAAAAAAAGAGAAAAAAAGATGATTCATAAGACACTCACAAAAGGTCCATTTTTCGAATATTGACATGTAAAATGTCATGTTTCTACAACATTCTCTATACGAAGCCATTGAACAAATATATATATATATATATATATATATATATATAGGAAAAATAGTTTTGGGTTTTTAATTTTTAGTTTTAGTTTTTGGTTTTGTAAGTTTTCAAAAAACTCCAAAACCTTGTTTTTAGTATTTAGAGAAAATAATTTTAGATTTCTAAAAACTAGTTTTTCTACTTTTTTAAGAAACTGTAAAAGGTAAAAACTTGATTGTTGAATTGTAGCAAAAAAAATAGTTTTCCAAAATCTAAAAATCAATTTTTCAAAACCTTGAATGGTTTAAATCAGATTTTATGAGAAACAAAAACCAAAAATTATCCTAAAAACTCTCCTCAGTCAATATATATTTTTTTTTGTCAACATTGGGCCACAACTGGCCAACCCATTAACCAAGTTCCTACATAATATAGGTGGTGGTACTCGATCTTTGGTTGTGCAAATACGTATATCTTATTGGACTTACAGCCTGCCACTAGTAATATATTTAGAAAACAAAAATCTAAACAAAAAACGACTATGTTTGAAAAAAATTAATAGATGAGAATACAAATAAAAGATTTAACTGAAAAAAACATTCAACTTCTGAAAACTAAAACTGAAATCAATTGCAAACCAAAACTAAATCTTATACAACTAGAAAATGTTTTAAATGCACAAAAATCCCGATAGAAAACGAGATGAACACGCCCATAAACAAGCCAAGGGCCAGACCGACACACAGGTTCTCACTTTTACTCATGTTTCCTTCTTACTAGAATACCCGTGTGTGGTTATGTCTTCCTTTTTCTAGATGAAGTTTATATCTCATTCGTGCCTGGTTTAGTTGTTTCAATGCTTGTATTTTTATACATATAAATCACCCGTTTTTGGAATTTCGCTTTCAACTATATAACTATCCTACAAATTGTCCTTCAAGTTATATTTAGCGGATTTTGATTTCTCATTGCTCTTAGTTTTTTTTTGTTCTAGACATTGTTTATTTCTCTTCTGAGCTTAGATTTTAATGATATGTTATTTTTAGTCAGCTGTTAGTAATTTTGATCATGAACTAGAAGTAGATGGTTATAAAACTAGGAGTATAGGTCAGAGAAAGCTGAATAAGTGTAAACTTAGACCGAGTGATACAAAACATAGCTTTAAGAAGAAAGTGAAAGGCAAGTGAATACATCGCTTGTCTTAGATGACTCGGACGCGAATCCAAGAGCCACCCTCGACCTTCACGACCACAAGGTCACTTATACAATGTCACCAATAAATTAAATTCTACAAACCGGAATTATATTTTATTAAACCGGTCGATGAATCGCCTTTTCAGCAAATCGCCCTGTACATCAGCCGGCGGAGCCAATCTGAAACCGCCACCGACAGATTCCGCCGCCATTGCTAAGCTTATTCTCTCTTCCCCCCTTACGACTCACCACCAAACCCTAGACGATCAATTTCTACTCTCCACGAAAACAA
This sequence comes from Lepidium didymum, assembly GCA_963920545.1. Taxonomy (NCBI): domain Eukaryota; kingdom Viridiplantae; phylum Streptophyta; class Magnoliopsida; order Brassicales; family Brassicaceae; genus Lepidium; species Lepidium didymum. Next base: position 2,890,233 of record OY986984.1, on the reverse strand, counting down.
CCCCATGGACTCCACTTCTCGTGAACTCTGTTCTCAAGCATCTCTGGAATCACGGCCCTAAAGCCCTTCAATTCTTCCACTTTCTCGATCATCAACATCGCGATTATGTCCACGCTGCTTCGTCCTTCGACCTCGCCATCGACATCGCTGCTCGTCTTCACCTCCATACCACCGTCTGGTCCCTCATTCACCGTATGCGGTCTCTTCGCCTCGGTCCTTCTCCCAAAACCTTCGCAATCATCTCTGAGAGGTATACTTCCGCTGGAAAACCAGATAAAGCGGTAAAGTTGTTTCTGAATATGCACGAACATGGTTGTTTTCAGGATTTGGCTTCTTTTAATACGATTCTCGATGTGCTTTGCAAGTCTAAACGCGTTGAGAAAGCTTATGAGTTGTTTAGGGCTCTTAGGGGAAGATTTAGTGCTGATACAGTTACTTACAATGTGATTGTTAATGGTTGGTGTTTGATTAAACGGACTCCTAAGGCTTTGGAGGTTTTGAAGGAGATGGTTGAGAGAGGGATAGACCCTAATATGACTACTTATAATACAATGCTCAAAGGGTTTTTCCGAGCAGGGCAGATTAGACAGGCTTGGGAATTCTTCTTGGAGATGAAGAAACGCAAGTGTGAAATAGATGTTGTTACTTATACAACAGTGATTCACGGATTTGGTGTTGCGGGGGAGATCAAACGAGCTAGGAAGGTTTTCGATGAGATGATTAGAGAAGGTGTGCTTCCTTCTGTTGCGACATATAATGCTTTGATTCAAGTTCTGTGTAAGAAAGATAGTGTAGAAAATGCCCTTGTGATGTTTGAGGAAATGGTGAGTAAAGGTTATGAACCGAATGTGACAACTTATAATGTGTTGATAAGAGGGTTGTTTCATGCTGGATTGTTCAGTCGCGGAGAGGAATTGATGCAGAGAATGGAAAATGAAGGTTGCAAACCAAATTTTCAGACATACAATATGATGATACGTTATTATTCAGAATGCAGTGAGATTGAGAAAGCGCTGAGTTTGTTTGAGAAGATGGGGAGTGGGGATTCCTTGCCAAATCTGGATACTTATAATGTACTGATAAGGGGAATGTTTGTGAGAAAAAGATCAGAAGATATGGTGGTTGCTGGTAAACTATTACTTGAGATGGTTGAGAGAGGGTTTATACCTCGGAAATTCACTTTTAATCGAGTTCTGCACGGGCTTCTTTTGACAGGGAATCAAGCTTTCGCAAAAGAGATCTTGAAATCGCAGAGTAAATCTGGTAGTCAGCTTCTCCGGAAATTCTGGCTGTGAATCTCTTACTCTGCGTGTAATGGGCAGGGATTCTTACTAGGTTTACATCAATCAATACTATAAACTGCAATGCAGTTTTGGGGACCGGACCAGGAAAGGCATTGATACATATATCAGATAAGCGTCATGGAATACATCAAGAACAGTGTAATTACAATGCCAAACTACACAACAAATGCTTTATTATCATGGGGCAAAATTCAGTGCCTTTTACAGTAGCTGACCATGAGTATAGATAATTGAAATGATACAAAGTTGGAAGTTTCCTGGTGTAAATATATGATTCATGTGAATTGGTCCCTAAATGTTTGCTTCTGTGATTCTCCAGTGGACTCCACTTGGTTCCTTTTTCAATTACAAAATGATCTCGTCTTGAACACTGACATTGAGTGTTTTGTTTGGAAGAACAATACTGCTGGTCACTACAACCTCGTCTTCAACTGTAACCGAGTCTCCTGTAACCATGAAATTTGTGGTTAGTTTTCCGTCTTTTGCTGTCTGTCGGTAAAGAGGATCAAGAGTGGAGTAAAAGAGGATAAGAACTGTTTACCGAGAATTGTAACTCCGAGTTTAGATTTGTAGACTCCCTCAGCCTGTGCACAAACAACAAAGCATAACTTCAGGTTGACGGTTGTAATGACACCAAACAAAAACATTTCAAGGTCCACAAACACAATGACTCCAACTCTTATGAGATGGGGGGAAGAGAGAAACATGCCTGGACACGGGACCATCTCCCGATAGAAGATTTCCACCCAACAATTGCGTTGGTCACCACTGCATTTTCCTGCGCAAACAGTCATTGCAGAGTTAACCTCCTGAAAAATTGACCAGTTTTACCTTTGGTATCTTATTTAAGAAGATATACCATGATTTCAACGTCGTCAAGGATGATACAGCTCATAAGCCTGACACCGGGTCCAACACGAGCATTTGCCGAGATTGAAACGTTGGGACCAATCTGTTAATAGATAATTCAGAATGCTTTGTGATAATAGTGGAATAATAGAAGTTGATTTAACAACGGACAAAAGCACAGGGAAGTACCTTTGCAGTTGGGTGTACTTTTGCAGAAGGATGTATGTAGACATCACCAATTACAATGGCACTCGTTGTTCCATCACCACTGGCCAACACTTGGGGAGAGGTCACACGGAACTGGGAAAGATAGAGTCCTGAACACCTCAGCGACATTCTGCACGAAAGTGAAGCCATAAGTCAGAGTCATAAAAACTTTCCCTGTTTCAAAGAAACACAAAGCAAGGCATACCCAGGAGATTTAATTTGCTCCCAGAAATCCATGGTCTCATAAGTATATAGTTGTTTCTTCCCAGCTAGAGGTGAAAGGATGTCTTGATCCAGTCTTACAAAATCTGTCGGAATCCTAATTTAAAGAAGTTCAAACGTATCATTTTAAGAAGATACTTCAAAGGATGTTTCACTTATGGGCGAAGAGACAATCAACAAACCTTGTTGCCGGTTGAAGAGCCTCGAAGCTGGACACACGTTTTAGAGTTGCTACAACAAACAAAAGGGAACAGAAATAGAGGAAACAGATGAGAAGTCTTTGAAGATGATAGCTAAGAAAAGAAAACACAAATTTTGTTGTAAGATCTTTGTTACTGCTTTACCTCTATCTTTCCTCTGAGAGGAAACATCTCCAATGGCATTAAAAATTTCAGGTGTAAATACATAAACACCGCAGTTAATACGATCGCTGACCTGTGTTTCCAAGATAAAACATTTGAATCAAAGCTTAAAGATGATAAAGATTTGAGTCATATTAGTGATATGTACATACAAAAGTTTCAGGTTTTTCAGTGTAATGAAGCAGCTCATTAGTAACTGGATCTGCTACCAATTCTCCAAATTGGCTAGCTGATTCAGGAGAGACCTGAAAAAAAAAAACACCAAAGCAAATTCGATAAAACTAGAAAGAAAAACCAGACTAATCATATGCCATTACAAACCTTGATAACAAGAAGAGTTCCAATTCCACCATATCCTATGTGAGCCTCTGTTAATTAAAAGTAGCAAGAGTAAGAAGGATCTTCAAACCTACACATTAGTCGACACAGGATTCGGTCTAAGAAAAGAAGAACATACTGAGCATCTCTGGCAAGGGGAAACTGCAGCAAACATCACAGTTAAGCAGGAAGATATGAGACTGCAATAAAGTAGACACAAGAATTCAATTGTGAGAAGAAATACTTAGTTCATCAAACAGTTGAGCAGAAGAAGGATTTGATGAAGTTAGATCCTTGTAGACTAACCGGGTTATCTTCCATAATCAGATCTTTAAAGTGATACAAACCACCAGCTGAACCGTGTGGTTTGTCTTCTCGCAGATATCTAATATACAGAAACCGAAAGAAATTAGAGAACAAAGAGATTAGAGCTACTTAAATGAGCACTGATACCCGAGTTGAAGCTTAGCTTAGCATAAAGAGGAGATTCATTAACCTGACAGGAACTTTGAGTTCATTAGAGATAGCTGAGACATAGAGTGCAAATTCCCTTTCCTCATAGAAGCCAACAAGATAAATTTGAGCTAAATTTGGGATCTACAGACAAAATGGATTGGAATCATCATCATCATCATAATCTCATTCTGCATTGATCTGAAGTTGTAAGAGGGTGAAAAGAATTACTCTTTTACAAGCTGAGATTGGATGATGCACCATTGGTTGTCCCGCAATAGGAAACAGAGGCTTTGGAATATTGAGCGACAATGGTCGAAATCGAGTACCTACGGATCACTCAATAACCAAGATGGCAACAGAGTCAGAAACATATCACTCGGATTCACGAAAAAGAGAAGCATTGAATGTGGTCAAACACAATCCAAACATAACGAATTCGTTATACATCAATCGAGATTTCACAGTCATTTGCTATTAAGAAAGAAGGGCAAAAGGAAACATCTTTAGCGGTTACCTTTGGTTGGACCACCGACCATGATCACAGCAACCACTTTCTCCTCCATTGAGGTCCCCATTTTTCACAATTCCAAAAGCGCAGATCTCTCAACAAACCCAGAAAACTTCGAATTTCAACACAGAAATATTCCAACTTTCACACCTTTTACGTTAAGCAGAATTATGGGAACAGCTGTCTCAGAATTCAGACAAAACAAAACAAAAAAAGATGCAATTTTTCAGAGCTTAAGGGAAGATCTTATCCGGGTAACAAATAAATGTTGAAGGTTCTGAGAAGATCTAATCGGAAGTGTTTGTAAGAAAGTAAGTTGTTTATCGAGATCTAAGAAGCTGTACACTTGCGGTGATGGGTCCAATTCACACTCACTATTCACCACACTCCTTTAAAGGATAAGCGCAAGTCCTCGTCTTTACCTCTTTTATTATATTAATTATTAAAATATTTATACGTTAGAGAATCAAATATTCGGATCTCATAAATGCATTATCTATGCATATCTTAAATTGATTTCCATGTGAGTTTTAAACTTTAATTTGACTTGAAGTTAACATAAAAGGGTTCATATTCTCGATATTGCTGCAGTAGAGCCTAAAATGGTGCTTCAGAGTTGGCTTCTTAGAACAACAACCAAACTCTAAGCATCTTTATTCATTATTCTAATTTTGAACTCAAAAGGTTGACAAAAGAGCTTCACACCCAAATTTGCAAGATTATTCAAATATGGAACAAACAGCATCTGGACTGGCTTCCATTTTCACGACAGTGCATTCATTACTTAATTGGGGGCTTTGTACCAATTCCATGGATCGTTTGAAGTGTAGACGGTCACTTGCTTCACACTCAAGTAATTATCAAGTCCCCTGATGCAGACAAGAAACCAGCCAAACCAAGAGTTGTTCAGCATAACCATCAAGGTTTAACAAGTCTTTAACAACTTTGTGATAGAAAAAAGAAATGTACCATTCTCCAAGTTCGCGTCCAAACCCACTGCGTTTGACTCCACCCCATGGGGCTTCAGTAAAGCAAGGTTGTGAGCAGTTAATCCAGACAATCCCAGCTTCAAAGGCCTAACAAAGAAGAACAGATCATTTGTGTTATTAAATAGTATTGTTATTTCACTTGCTAGGCGTTAAAGGAAAGGTTCAAGAAACAGGCACTAACCTGGCTCACACGATCACATCTTTCTGGATCATTAGATATCACTGCAGCTCCTAGTCCGTAACTGTCATTAATCAATAAATGATATTCAGCCACATAAGATCTTGGTTGATAAAGACGATTAAAACACCAGTGGCAATAGATGAGCTTGAAATCTGATTTCACTTTCTAGAGAACGTTATCTTACTGGGAATCATTTGCCAGCTCAATTGCCTCTTCCTCACTAGTAAATGTTCTCACGCAAAGAACAGGCCCAAAAACTTCTTCTCTCCAGATTTCCATTGAAGTGGTTACATCAGTAATGATGGTTGGTTCAATGAAGAAGCCCTTTTCCAGATGCTGTGAGATATAGAGATGATATATAAGTCATCATCATAATCTGGACGAAATTGCATCAAGGAAATGTAATGGAGGGATATATAACACCTCAGGTCGGGAACCACCATGCAAGATCGTTGCACCCTCACTCTTCGCCTTTGAGATAAAGTTCAATATCTTCTCGTACTATAATATTTACATTTTTCAAGCTCATTCAGATTATATGATCAAAGAAGTTGAAGTACACCCAAGTACGAACATGACAAGTGTGATGTGATATCATATGCTAGATGTGATTGACTGATGCTCTACAAGCTGACCGGTTCAGAATTCGAGACATCACGGTACTACTAGTTATAAGACTCTTACATTTATCTTTTCCTCTTTTTTCCTGGTTCTATAACCTGATGAAAAAATGACAAACGATAGGAAGACAGACAAAACGTCAGGGCTTTACCTGTCCTTTGCTCACGACAGGGCCAAGCCTGCATCCTTCTTCCATGGGGTCTGAAATTTTGATGTTCTTGCTCCATTGTACAAGCTTTTCTATGAAAGCAGGTGCAATGCTATCCTATGAAAGAAAATATAAATTTGAACGTCAGACATATCAACATAACTAGGCAAGGGTCTACAATTGTATCCAGCAGTCACTTATCCCTGTCCCATATCCACCCAAAAGTTGTGATCTGAGATAAAAATGTTATTGTCACTGTTCATGGAACATCACCGTATAACTTGGAACATTCACTTGTCTAGTAAAAAATATTACTGCAAGTAGTATAGGAAGTTCAAGTAGAGCTAAAAAGCACGCAGAAGTTCACTTACCTGAACAAGAAGGCGGGAAGTCGCACTGCAGATTTGACCATTTGTCCAGAAGCAACCAAAGAGAGCCCATTCAGCAGCTATCATTTGCAGGTGTCAGTGTCAGAAATACAAGGATTTTATCTTTAGGATTCACGAAATCCAAGACTATCTACTCATCATAAAAGCAACCAACCTTTGTCCTCTCTTGATTATTGTACAAGAAGTTACCTTAAGAAAAACTCAACATCCACTAAATAACTTTTTTTGACATATACCTTTATCAAGATCAACGTCCTCAAACACAATGAGAGGGCTCTTCCCACCAAGTTCCATAGAAACAGGCTGCAACATTGCCAAGAGTGATGTGTCACTGACTTTGCTTGATGAAACAAAAACAGAAGAAGAAATAGCACACTTTTCAGATACTTGAAATACCTTAACCAATTGAGCCGCAGCTGTCATGACCTTACTTCCTGTGGCAAAACTTCCCGTAAATGCAATCTGCCAAAAAACCATAACTTTGCCTTTTAGCTTCTATCAACCGCATACATTACAATGAAGCCATTTTAGTCAATTGTGTTATGACTTGTGTTCAATGTGTTTCTCAAAGACCAATACCTTGTCCACACCGGGGTGTGATGCCAAAGGAGCACCAGCTTCTGTACCTAAACCAGTCAAAACATTGAGGACCCCAGGAGGAAGACCAACTTCATGACAGATATCAGCAAGCTCCAAACAAGTGCTGATATAAAAAAAAACCATGACATAAATGGGGATCGAAGAAGGACCAATGCAGAAGCATAATAACGTAACAGATTATACACAATTCCGTACACTGATGCCAGCTCTGATGGCTTGAGAATCGCAGTGCACCCTGCAGCAAGTGAAGGAGCCACCTTCCATACAGCCATCAAAAGGGGGTAATTCCTTCAACATCAAACCAGGTCGGGGAGTCAGTTTATGGTAAAATGGGATTTACATATAACAGAATAGAAACATCCGAACATTTTAACCCCAAAAAGGAAACTGATAATAGTTACCATGGTGAAATAAGTCCCACAACTCCAATAGGTTGCTTCAGAACATAACTCTTAAAATTCTCCATGGGAAGCGAGACTGGTGCTTTCTGCTTAGCATCTAATCCTTCAGCAAGGTCAGCATAATATTCAAAGCATCCAGCAACATCATCCTGCAGGATATCAAACAAGCACATTAAGTTCAATTCCTGCAAAGAAAAACCTACAATTTTACAAAACAAAATGTAAGTAAAAGTACCATATCCCAGAGTGCTTCATCCAATGGTTTACCACAATCAAGCGCCTCGAGCTCTGCCAGATGCGACCTTCTTACCTTTACCTAAACATATAAGAACACACAACACTAAAACTGATAATACTAAGATCTGAACAAAAAGGCTTGTAGATATCAACATAACATCAAAATCACACCCATTAAATTAATACCTTAGCAGCAATAGCACGTAAATACTTCGCACGAACAGCTCCTGGTGCTTTGGACCAATCTTTTCCTTTATTCCTTGAAAATGCTCTTCGAGCAGCGTTGACTGCAACATCCACATCCTCCGTTGTAGCTCCAGGTACTTCGCCTACTCTCATCCAACACATACAGATCCTTGAATCAGTCTCAACACAAATCCATGAAAAATAAAAAAGTCCATTCAGCCAAAAATGGCTATGAATAGAGTTAGAAGCAACCGAAATCTCCACATCCAACTAAGAAGTAAAGAAAAATCGCAACTTTTACTCGGAAGATAGTGGATCCAACTGATATTTGTCTGATTGAGAGTGGAAGAAAAGGGCTTACCAATGACCTCTTCGGTAGCCGGATTCACGATCGAGATTCGCTTCTTCAAAATGGGCTCTCTCCATTCGCCATCAATGAATAGCTGCCGCGTAGGCAAAGGAATCGCCATTTCCTTATGCTCTCACTGGATCGTGGATTCGTGCTGCACACACGTCAAGATTGTTGAATTTTAAGGTACAGTGTCACCAAAATCTTATTGTTGGGCCTAAATAATCAGTCATTTTGCTCGGCCCATTTAAAATGATTCTTTGTGTTTCGTAGGTCCCTAAGCCTAGGAAAATGTATCTAATGATTAAATATCTTCAAAGCATAACGTCTGTTTCGATATCATTTTTATTATAATCTCAACATCATCAATAAGTCAAGATATTAGAATTGAAATTAAGGAAGAGAAACGGTCATCAAAAGATTAAAAAATTCGATAAAATAAAATAAAGTAAGGATAAGATTCCAATCAACTTCAAATTGCCACCTAATTTTCGGCTTAAATAAAAAAACAATCACTTTCAGAAAAAGTAAAACCACTATCTAAATAATAAACCAGGTGCTGATAAATAGAAGAAAATATAATTAAAAAATGGGAAAAATAGATGAATTGGTGTATTAATATAAAATGGAGAAATTCAAAAATATAAAACATTTGCACAATACATTAAAAATTGTAATAAGTACATTACAGGATATTTATTTGTTAAGAGAAAGTCTTGGATTCCTATAATATATAAATAATTAAAGATCAGAAATGGACAAATGAATCTTGATGAAATAAATGGGTCCCAATGGTCCTACAAGTGTCCAATGAAATAATAAAAAGAAAGGAATCATTACATAAAATTAAATAAATTCTGAGCCTGCTCATTGCAATTATTGTGTGTAATATAATGTCGATACAATAAAATAAAGTAACAAACAAATTAAATAAAAGCTTTTTGCGCAACAAGTCCTCCAATTCTTAGGTTTTGCAATTTTAACTTCTAATCTTAAAAATACAAATTAATCTACAAAATAAAAAGAATATGTAATATCTCTTTGTCTTTTTACAACTTGGATCATCCGATTACCGTGAGTAGTAGGAGCTCCATACTAATTATGAATTTTCCTTTTGAGCCGGTTCAACATATTTATAGATCTTACTAATCCTAGAATTAAAAAAAGATATGTGAATTTTAAACCGCGTGTAATATTATTTTATTTCTAAAAACATTCGAATTTGAGATAATATATTACTATTTATTATCATTAGAGCATGGAGAAGTGTGCATATGACTTTATATTATTAGATAGTTTTAGTGGTAGTAAATAATATTTCAAATTGAAATTTTCATGATAAATAATTCACACCTACTATGAAAAAATCAAAATAAAATATAAATAACTGTAAAAAAATGTTGAAATTTTGCATATGGTTGGATTTGCATTTTTTTAGATAAACCTGAAATTTGGGAAAACATGATAAATTGGAGGGTTTTTTTTACGCAAAACTCTAAATAAAATAAATAAAAATGAAAAAAATATTTGTTGATAAATAGAAGGTGGGCCGTTCTATAAACTTCAATCATTAATCATAGCACACAAAATTCCAAACTTGAAATGAAATCAGTGGGCTAAAGTCTCTACCTTTCTCCATCTTCTTCATTCAGATTCCTTCCTATAACCTTGCTGTGAATTCTCCCATTTCTTCTCAATTCAGTTCAGTTTTTTGTTTGCTTGCAATCCTCGATTATGATACTAAGCAAAAGACCTCATCTCATGATCCGTAAATTATCTGAGATGTTGGTTCCCAGAAGCCGATCTGCTATTAAACCGGAGGATTATAACACAGCGAGTCCTAGAAGTCCATTAGATTTGAAATTCCCATCTCCGGTTAACTCCAAGCGGTACGGTTCTGGTGGCGTTGGTTTAGGTATTGTAGCTGCGTTGGAAGAAACTAGCAACGGAATTAACCGACATGACCCGGTTCGTTACTCAGGGAGATTCCGGTGTCCTGAGAATGATCTGTCGGAAGAAGAATTCACTTATGTCACGAGCCGAGATGGGCCAACTAAAGTCTACTTGAACGATGACGGGTTTGAAATTTGTGAAGAAGATTATCAGAGAGTGAATAAACCGGTGGTTATCGCAGATGAACCACCGGTTATTAGAAAACAACATTTTAGAACTTCAACAGAGTTTCTGAGTTCATGTTGCTTGTGTAAGAAGAAACTTCAAGGCAAAGACATTTACATGTACAAGTAAGTTTCATTACATTAAAGGAATCATTTTTGGGATTACAAATTAAGACACGCAATTAATTAATTAACATTTGTCTTTGTTATAAAATAATATATAATATATAAGATATTAATATGGCTAAGTGGTCAAATATCACTTTGCTATTATTATTTTCATATAAATTTAATTTTAGAGAGCCGTGTTTGTCTTATTTGATATTGTTAAAGAATATTGTTTATCAATTACGAAAATGTATATTAATTGTTTTTCTTTATTGTGTGTAGAGGAGAGATGGGATTTTGCAGTGTCGAATGTAGATCAGTGCAAATAATGAAGGATGAGGTAAAAGAACAACGTAAATCGCAAGTTTCGAGAAACGTTGACGTTTCGAGCTCTACTTATGCCAAGGAACAGAGTTTCTCTACCGGAATATTCGTGTTTTAGGATTTAGCATAATAATTCGAAGAGAAGTATATTTTTCTTTTTGTTAAAAAAAAAGAAAGAAAAAAGTGATCATGATTCTATTTTACTTCAAAAGCAAAAGAACAGAAAAAAATGGAGAAATTTTTGGATAGGTTAAAGGAACATTTGTATAGAAGCTTGCTTTTGGTTAATTTTTAATACCTTTCGGATATAATGTGTATATGCTTTGTCTTCGAAATGAAATAAATCAATAAAAATTAATTTTACAGGACATAAAATGTATATAGTTACGCCAATTTCTTAAGCTATGTATATGTATGTAGTATTAAATCAAGCGAAAATTCTAGTTTGTACAAGAGTTTGAAGACCTAAAAGTAGTTTATACAATTTTTTGGTAAATAATGCAATTGCTATGGCTTTACTTTTGGTTTATTCGAAGGGAATCCAAAATAGTTTTAATGGAATGTATTACTATGAGAAGATCTATAGTTCAAACGAATTGAAATGTTTATATCTGTTTTTTTTCCCTATAATTTGATTTTGGGTAATTGTTCATAGCGATAAAATATAAAAATTAGATTGCTCAAGAAAGGAAAAGATTGCAAGTGGTCTTTAATCTAGTGGTAGGCGGTAAGTCCACTAAAGACAGCGCACTTGCACAACCATGGATCGAGTCCCACTGCCTACATTATGTAGGAACTTAGCTAATGGGCCGGTTAGTTATGGCTCAATGTTGAAAAAAAAATAAAAAAATTTAACATTAAATTTGAGTAATTCATAATTACAACTTAAATTATCATAGTAGATAACATAAAGTTTTATGTTAATTAGTTTTAGATAAAGGCTACTATCCTAGTCTCTTTGTGGCAGGGAAAACGGCCAATTTCAAAGCGAACTTTCTCCACCGTGCCGATTTCAAACCAAACTATATGACCGTGCGTAAACCTAATTTAAAAGCTCAAAAATTCAAATTTCCTACATGAACTTAACTCCGTTTGCCGTTTTCTTATTTGACTGTTAGAGGCGTTAATTGACCGTTAACATGTTGCGAAAACGGCCTATTTCAAAGCGAACTTTTTCTACGGTGCCGATTTCAAAGCGAACTTTCCCTGCCGTGCTGATTTCAAAGCGAATTATAGGATTGTGCGTAAGCCTAATATAAAAGCTTAAAAACACAAATTTCTTACATGAACTTAACTCCGTTTACCGTTTTCTTAATTGACTGTTAGAGGTGTTCGTCAACCGTTAATTACATGTTAATTGACCAATATTGTCTAGTGATGGTCTAATTGTCATGTGATCTTGTTAATTACACTGAACACAGAACATTAAAGATCATTAAAATATTATTTTATCTTTGTTATTAATATGATTAATATAGGCAGTGTTCCGACAATATCAAGCGATTAAAAATTGTTCATCAACTTAAGTAAAAGATAATAATAAAGAAAGTAAAATATGTTGCAGCGATTACACTAATGAATGTTAATGGTGGTGTTTGATCACAGAAGAAAACATCATCTCTTCAACTGGTCGTTGCGACCATATTTATAGTGTTACCCGTGTTATTTTTGTATAATTGAATTTCATTTCAGTCATAATTATTGTGTCGCTCAGCGACCTTAACAATGAACAAGGCTTACGTATCCAAAAACTTTATAATGTCTAATTTTGTAATTTTAATACTAAATGTTCATTACTATTTTAATCATGTATCAGTGAAATTAACAAGATCACGTATTAGTGTAATTAACAAGATCACATGATAATTAGACCATCACTAGACAATATTGGTCAATTAACGTGTAATTAACGGTTGACTAACACCTCTAACAGTCAATTAAGAAAACGGCAAACAGAATTAAGTTCATGTAGGAAATTTGAGTTTTTAAGCTTTTAAATTAGGTTTACGCACAGTCCTATAATTCGCTTTGAAATCGGCACGACATGGAAAGTTCGCTTTGAAATTGGCACGACAAGGAAAGTTCGCTTTGAAGTAGGCCGTTTTCGCAACATGTTAACGGTCAATTAACGGTCAACTAACGGTCAACTAACGATCAATTAACGCCTCTAACAGTCAAATAAGAAAACGGCAAACGGAGTTGAGTTCATGTAGGAAATTTGAATTTTTGAACTTTTAAATTAGGTTTACGCACGGTCATATAGTTCGGTTTGAAATCGGCACGGTGGAGAAAATTCGCTTTGAAATTGGCCGTTTTCCCTTTTGTGGCATCTATGTTCACAAAATAAATACCATTATGGCCTAACACTCATTTATCTTAAAAAAAAAAGAAAAAAAATTATTCTGTCTCAGTCTTCGTCTTCTTCTCTGACGCCATTGTCGTCCTCTAATTCTTCTTCTTTTGTTTTTCACCTCTTATTCTATTTCACCTTTAGTCTCTTTTTTTTTCATAATCAATTTTAACTAAAGGAAACTATTGTACAATATATAATATTTTCTTAGAAAGGAGAGAGAAGAGAGTAAAAACATAAAAACAAGTGAGAAGAAGAGAGAGAGAGCAAATTGAAATTTGCCTTTGCTTTGTGGGTTTGATTTTCACTGTTTACTACGCCTAGCTTAGATATGAAGAATATGGAGGATTCGATCTCTGTTTATCGTTTAGTTGTGTGCTCAATTGAAGATTCGAAGGATCATTTGAGAATCAACTATTTGATTATCGAAAGGGTTAGTAGGAGGAATATTCTTAGCCCGGATCTAACATATTTCAGGCAAAAGAATCGATTGTTCTCATAACTATTTGAAATCCTTTTTTGTTTCATTTTGTTTTCCAAATCTATTATATTCTTGGTAGATCTATGTATATATGTAACAAATATACAAAAATTGAAGGAAAAATAATGAAAAAACGAAATATGCAACAACTCCCATATTTAGGGTTAGAGGTTGACACAAGCTTAACGAAGAAGATGAAGACGAAATTGACAATTACCCTTCATTAACTGATAACTATTATTTTATCAAATACTTATACAATTATCCGTTAATTTATCTGTTGACGACTAATTTAAGCACTCAAGATAATTTCTATTATTATTTGATTTCACTTAACTTTGTATAACATTCTAGACAAATTATATATATTAACAGTTAATATATGTGTTAGACAAATAATTTATGTATTAACGCATAACATATCCCAATCAAATATATGATTATCAGATATGAATATCAGATAATATAGTGAATGTCTTTTTTTTAGGATTTGAAGTTGTAACTATGATACAAAATTATTTATCAAGTTTTTTACATATAACAATTTATTAATCATGTAATTTAGAAAAATTAACCGATAACTATTATTTTATTCGATAATTATCAAATTATCAGTTAATTTATCCGGTAACTACTTATTTAAGCCTCCAAAATAGTTATTATCAGTATTTGAGTTTGTCATGCGAATATTAGAGTGTGATGGAATCACTAAATCTAACTTATTCTATGTGTTAGAATTGTTTATCATTTAACTATTACTATATTTGATAATACAAAATTGTCTTTAACCTTCAACAAATAATCTTATATGTATTACAGTTTTTAACTGATAGTTTTCATCATTATTTGACTTCACATAACTTAACATAACACTCAAAACAAATTATATATGTACTAACGGCTAATATATGTGTTAGACAAATAATATAAGTATTAACACATAATATATTCGTTAATCAAATTTATGATTATCAAATATGAATATCATATAATATATATGATGTTTGTTTTAGAGTTGGAAGTATGATGTGTAACTGTGATACAAAATTATTATATGTATTATAGTTTTTGAACATCTAACAATTTATTTATCATGTAATATAGAAATACTTAACCGATAATTATTAGTTTATCTGATAATTATCTAGTTATTAGTTAACTTATCGGTTAACTACTGATTTAAGTTCCCAAGATGGTTACCATCATTATTTGAGTTTGTTATGAGAAGTTTAAGGTATGATGAAATCAGTAAATATGAGTTGTTATATGTGTTAGAATTATTTATCATTTAACTATTACTATATTCGCTAATATATAATTATTTTTAACCCTCGACAAAAAGTCTTATACATATTTATTACAATGTTTACCTTTTAATTATTTCATTATCTAGTAAAAATATTTAACTAATAACTATTATTTTATTCGATTATATATTCTTTTTGTTTTAATTTATAAGATGTTTCAGT